>JAYESD010000007.1:191996846-192743727 GCA_036927565.1 Tuctoria greenei | reverse complement strand
ATGGTCGAGTAGAACCCCGTCGCGATCGCACGGATCAGGCGAGGCGAAACCTTGTGATGAAAGAGGACGGGACCACGTGATCCGTAGGCGACTCTTCTCTCAACGGATAACTATCAAAATTTACTCTGTTTTTCTGTTTATATATCCTTGTGGATCATTAAATTTGTTTGAGGTCAGATTTTCGTGTAGTAGTACATGACTACGGGTATTCTCCTTTGCTGGTCGTCTACAGTCTATCTAAAGTAAATCATGTCCAGAAAGAACAAAAACACAGATCGAACGGTTCGTATCACAATGTTCCTGTCACAAAGCAGACAGGTGGCCTCGACATACACCAGTAATTTTCGCAGAAGAAGTGGAACACTCGCCGATAAAAAATTCCCCGGTCAGCAATGTGGGATATTATTGAGATTCTTGGCATAACGGTTGTTGGAACTATATGATCACGAACACGAGCTCGAGAGAGCTTGATTCTTGAACACCAACAACTGCGACGGGCTCCCACGACAACCTACACCGGAGTCATAATTACTCGTCTCGGTGATGAACACAGTGAGCACATGGCGTTTTATGGCCGCAGCACCTAGCAACTACCTCCTGCTATCAAGCCTTACGAACGCACGACCTCATGGCGAGCCGCTCTTCCACGGACGTGAGCCAGTCGCTCGGTTTTTTTTCCCACCCCTATGTCTAACTAACACACTGACGCAACATGGAACACACTCACGCAAGACACTCGAACAGACGTACTGGAATCCATCCCGATCCAGATTATTGCTACCAAGCACCCTAATCTTGACATCCATGGGTTCCGACGACACAGAAGGCTTGGTTCGTCGTCAACGTGGGTGACGAGTGCTTCCTTCCTTGTCTTGCGATAGTCACGCGAGAGGTGACCACAAACGCCACAAATGTAGCACTTGCCTTGACTCGCTCAGACCGCCGCCCACTCATATTTTAATTAAGAACGGAGAGTAGATGTTATAAAATTTATCGAAATTTTATACTTCTTCCGTACTAAAAAGATTGTCGCTTTGTAATTCAAAAATGAACTACAAATTGACGACTTTTTTGGATGAAAAGAGTACATTCTAACTGCTACGAGACAATTTAACAGAGTATAAGCTCTTGCATTTGTCTCCCAGCGCACAATGTAATGGTGTGAAGCAAACTCTTTATTTTTCCTTTGTGAAACACAATACCGATGTAGACTCCAACAAACGTGCACGAGTACTCATTGTTGAAACTAATTACTCTAAGGATCATGACCATGAATATCTAATCGAGAGAGATTAAACATAATGTACCACTAACAATGACATTAACCCTTAGTCAAACAATTTAACAGGCATTCTAATCACAGAGCACATAGGGTAGAATTAGAGGGGGAACAAGTGAGAGGAGAGGGTACCTCCATTAGAGCCGTTTGACGCCATTGAGAGGATCCAACGATGGGGCGTTGATCCAATTTTTGTCTAGATTTTGCGGGGATCTCGGGAACGTGTGTATGCAGGTACCACACCCTGAGGGCCCCCTGATGCTTATATGGCGCATGGGAGAGAGGGGGGTGCAACGGATAGAGTCCGTTGCGCCCCCAAATACCCGCACGCGCCTAAGGGATCGGCGTGGGTAACAACCCACGTCCGATTCTGATGGGGACGACTGAGTTGGGCGTGGGGTTGTTGCCCCTCACGTCCGTATCTAACGGGAGTCCCGGTTGAATCGGGATCAATCCAACATTCTCCCTCTTGATCTCGGGACAACTTATTTCTTACTTAGATTATCCTTATTCTGAACTACTAAACTTATGTATATTTCTTCTTGCTTTGACATAAGGAGCACAACGCATCAGAAACAACCATTTACGTATTGTTCGACTCGAAGGCCACAATATGTCTCACAATTAGAAATAACCTTATGCTTAGGTGTCCCCTAAGTATCCAGGATTTGTTTCACAGGCTCTCCCCTAATCCCATGCCGGCTACGTGTTCTCTGAACACATTGGGAGGGAGACCCTTGTTAGCGGATCCGCAAGCATTTTATTAGTTCTTATATGCTTGAAACTAATTGAATTATCCTGGATTCTCTCCTTTACAACATAATACTTAATGTCGATGTGTTTGGCAGCACCACTCGACTTGTTGTTGTGAGAGTATGTCACTGCTGGCTCATTATCGCAGTATAACTTAAGTGGTTTATGAATGCTGTCTACCACTCTTAGACCAGGAACAAATTTCTTAAGCCAAGACGCCTGTCCAGTGACCTCATAACATGCTATAAACTCAACATACATTGTGGACGATGCAGTTATGACTTGCTTGGAGCTTCTCCACGATATAGATCCATTCGCGAGGGTGAATATATAGCCTAACGTGGACTTTTTTAGTATCCACACAACCCTCGTAATCTGAATCTGAGTAACCCACTATTTCTAATGGGTCTGACTTACTATACTTTAACATGAGGTTCTTAGTACCCTGAATATATCTTAGAGCCTTCTTAAGTGCTTTCCAGCGGTCTAAGCCTGGATTACTTTCATATCTGCCAAGCATCCCAGTCACGAAAGCTAAGTCAGGGCGTGTACATGTTTGAGCATACATTAAGCTTCCGACAGCAGAAGCATACATAATTCCTCTCATCTGATCAACCTCATACTGATTCTTAGGTGACTGTGATTGTGAAAATTTGTCACCCTTAACTATTGGGACATGCGAGGGCTTACAACCTTGCATACCGTACTTTCTGAGTACGCTTTCTAAGTATGCCTTCTGAGATAATCCTAATACCCCCTTTCTTCGATCTCGATGAATCTGAATTCCTAGGACATGGGAAGCTTCACCTAAATCCTTCGTCTCAAAATTTGAGGACAAACACTTCTTAGTTTCTAAGAGTAGATTGACATCGCTACTTGCCAGTAGTATGCCATCTACGTACAGTACAAGGAAAATAAATTTCCCGTTCTTAAACTTAGCATAAATGCAGTTATCCTCTTCATTTTCCTTAGACCCAAACTTTCTTATTGTATCATCGAACTTTAGGTATCATTGCCATGAAGCTTGCTTAAGTCCATAAATAGACTTCTTCAAGTGACATCCCATTTGTTCCTTACCCTTAATGACAAAACCCTTTGGTTGAGCCATGTAGACGTCCTCATAAAGATCCCCATTGAGGAACGCCGTCTTTACATCCATTTGATGTAATTCTAAGTCGTAATGTGCTACTAATGCCATGATGATTCGAAACAAATCCTTAGACGACACGAGAGAAAAGGTCTCATTATAATATATACCTTCCCGTTGCGTAAATCCCTTAGCCACAAGCCTAGCCTTATATTTTTCGATCTTCCCTTTGGAGTCACGCTTAATCTTGTAGACCCATTTACAACCTACTGTTTTGGCTCCTTTAGGAATCTCTACTAAGTCCCAGACTTTGTTGGCACTCATATATCTTATTTCATCTTCCATGACTTTACGCCATTCGGATGACTGAGGTCTACTCATGGCATCTTCGAAAGAGGTGGGATCATCCTCAACATGAATTTCTTCACTTAAGTATAACTGATAATCACTTGGAATTGCCGATCGTCTTACTCTTTGTAATCTTCTTATTTGTGCATCATCTGAGGGTTGAGGCTGTTGTTGCACCTCATCTTGTTCGACCACATCTTCAACAGGCTGAGGAGGTGAAACCTCACTTATTTCTGTTGTGGCCGACGAAGGTGCAACGACAGGCGTTGTGTCACTAGCACCAGGTGCGGGTGGCACGACGACAACAGATAGGGTGAAATAAGGCTCTTGAGTTATTGGAATGGGTAGACTAATCCGTTCCTCCTCAAGGTCTATTTCCCGCCGTACTGTACTCCCCCTGATCATAGTGTCCTCTAAAAACACGACATGTCTAGTCTCAATAAACTTAGTGTGTCTACCTGGACAATAGAACCTAAATCCTTTACTCCTTTCAGGATATCCAATAAAATGGCAACTAATTGTTCTAGAATCCAGTTTGCTTAAGTTCGGGTTGAACATCCTAGCCTCAGCTGGACATCCCCACACATGTAGATAGTTTAGCGAGGGCTTACGTCCCGTCCACATCTCATACGGTGTCTTAGGTACTGACTTAGATGAAACACGGTTAAGTACGTGAATGGCGGTCTTTAAGGCCTCTATCCACAAACTAACTGGTAGTGTAGAATAGCTTAACATGCTTCTTACCATGTCCATAAGCGTACAGTTTTGCCGTTCCGCTACACCGTTATGCTGAAGTTCGCCCGATGTAGAATATTGGGCTACTATGCCATTTTCCTGTAAAAACCTCGCAAAAGGTCCAGGGACTTGGCCATAAGGGGTGTGTCGACCATAGCACCTCCACGGTCAGACCTTACTAGTTTAATCTTAACATCATGCTGATTTTCCACTTCAGGCTTAAATATCTTAAACTTATCCAACGCTTCGGATCGCTCCTTGATTGGATAAATATAGCCATAACGACTAAAATCATCTGTAAATGTTACGAAGGAATCATAACCATCTACCGATGTCACAGGAAAAGGTCCACAAATATCTGTGTGGATTATTTCTAAAAGTCCCGAGCTACGTTTGGCGTTTTTCTTAATAGTTTTGGAGAATTCTCAGAATCTGAAAAGTTTAAGTGTGGAAGAATCGATTGAGATACTAATTGTTCGATCCTCCCCCTCGAAATATGGCATAAACGACAATGCCATAATTTCGACGAAGTATCTAAATCGCTTTTTTTGCGCTTATTACGTCCTAAGTCGTTCTTAGATGAAACTTGATCATCACATATAGCAAACACATTCTTGTGAGTGGACAAAAAGTAGAGCATGTCTTGTCGAAAGGCAAGACCAATAATCTTATTATTATAACTGATAGAACACTTATCATTTCCAAAATGACAAATATATCCTGAATCATCCAAACACGAAACTGAAATCAAGTTCCTTTCTAATGAAGGGACATAAAGAACATTATTTATCCTAAGTACAAAGCCACTAAGTAATCTAAGAGATAAGTCTCTAATGGCTTCAACTTCGGCTTCTCGCTCATCTGCCACCTTAATCACTCTTTCCCTTCTTCTTATAGTTTTCATCGTACTTAATGCCTGCATTGAATTACAAATGTGCACAGTGGCACCTGAGTCAATCCACCAAGTGGACTGTGAATAATTCACATATAAGGTCTCATTTACAAAAGTAATTATATCATTACCTTTCTTAGCACACCACTTAATGAATCCAACACAGTCATTCTGGAAATATTCATCTGAGCCACAGAAGTGACACTTATCCTTGTCCCTCTTTTGGGAGGACTGGCCTTTGAACTTATTTGCTGAAGAACTGGAACCTGAAACCTTGAAGGAAGGTGGTTTGGGAGAGGAAAAATACCTCTTTGCCTTTCCCTTACCCTTAGTGTCAGCCAGATTGATGTAATCACCATTCTTAGAGCTCTTTATGCGTTCCTCTTCCTGAACGCACATAGCAACAATTTTATCAATGTTCCAGGTCTCAGGGAGTGAGTTATAATTGACCACAAAGGCCTCAAACTCCTTAGGAAGAGAACTTAGGATGAAGTAAATGAGCATCTCATCTGGCATTACAATGTTTAGCTCCCTAAGCTTAGAGTTATAGTGACTCATCTTATTGATGTGCTTACGTACACCACCTCCAGAGTACTTCTTAGTGACAATCTTTCTCATGAGAGTGCTAGCACTCGCCTTAGTGGAGTCAGTGAACTGACCTCTGACTCTCTCTAAGTACTTAGAGGTTGTGTCACAATCAGAGATTCCTCCCTTAATTGAGTCAGCTATGATGCTCTTAATGATCACAAGACACTTCCTGTTGGAAGTGTCCCACTTAGGGAGATCCTTCTTATACTGATCCTTCAAGCTTAGGTACTTAGCCTTCCGCGTATCGAAAGACCCCTTAGATTCCCCAGTCTCAGCAATGGGGACATGTGGCTCAGTGGGTCGAGGCGACGTAATCGCAAAATCGAGGTCAGAGACTACTAGAGCCATCTGGAGCCTCTCTTTCCATACCCCGTAATTTTGACCGTCGAGGGTCTCAATTGCGGAGATATAGCTAAGTGTTGAGGACAAGTCTGATCCTTCAAAAACAAAGATTTGAGGATTAATGACCAAAACTTATGATAAATCATGACTTAAGAATGGCATTTTTGCCTTTTCACGTTGGTTACTTAGCAAATAATGCCCTTAAACATTAAAACTTAGCATGATAACAAAGCTTAATATGATAAACTCAAAGATAAACTTAAATTAATCATGGCAATTCAATTTCACGTTGGTTACTTTCAAATTCCATGCATAATTAACTTAGTACATCATTTTTCACGTTGGTTACTCAATGAGTCTTAAATAATCATAAATATAAGCTTAAGCAAAAGCTCAAATACATGCACTTAAAAATTAATTGGCAAATTCAAATTTTCACGTTGGTTGCTCATTTAAGTTACCACTAATAGACATAACTTAACTTAAACTCAAAACTTGATAAATTAAAATTTCACTTTGGTTACTCAATTAATTTATCACTTAATTACAGCGGAAGCTAAAACTCAATTTCTCAATTAATGAGAATTGCTTGAAAAATCACTTAATAATGTTTAAATAACTGAGGAAAATGCTCTTATTGGCAATAAATAGTATAAAATGCAGGGAAAAAGTAATCAAAAGGCACACAATTATCACACAAAATTCTTAGAATTTTCCCAGCTATTTAACTAAATTTTCTAACCATTTCTCAATTTTCTAGAATTTTAAATTTCATACTAAACTTATTCTGAAAATCAGAAAATGCTTAAAAAGCTAAACGGGCTAAAAACCCAAAAACAGCCCACTACTGAAAACTGGCCCAGTCCACTCCTAAAAAAAACCCTCAGAAATGTGGAAAAATCCACACGCGCAACCCACCGTCCTAAACGGCCCACACGAGATTCGACCTGGTTAAAAAATAAGAGAAAAGGGAAAAAAATGAAAGGGCAGCCCAAGGCGGCCCAATCTTCTCCCCGCATGGGCTCTAAGCCCACTAAACCTTAGGCGGCGGCGCGCTATGTGGATCGTCGGATCCACATCCGACGGCTAATAAGCATTGAACACTTAAAACGCGAGACGATCTGAGGCGTTCATCATCAAACTGACGGCTCAGCGCTAGTCTCGGGACGTACTTAAACCGATTTGGCCGCGTTCGGCCGAAACCCTAAAACATTTCTCCTCTCCTCCAGAGCCGAGCGACGGTGAGACCGAGGCGAGGGAGCGGGTGGACCGGCAGCGCGAGACCTCCGGCGCCACCGCGTCGTCGACTCCGGCGAGGGAGCGACACTGCGAGGTGTCTCCCCGTCGGGGTCGGCGACACCGGGAAGCAGTCGTCGAGGGAAACCGACGCCGACCGGGGCTGAGTGGGAGAGCTCGCCGCGGGGACTTCCGGCGTGGCCACGCTTCCGCCGTCGACGAGCGACCGAAAGGTTGCTCGTCGTTGGCCGAGGCGAGCCGCTTGCCGTCGAAGGAAACCCACGGCTAGGGTTAGGGTTCCAACCCTTAACCCTAGCCCCGGTGAGAGTTGAGAGTTTCTGAGTGTCTATGCTTGCAGGGATGTCGGCGCCGCCAATCCCTTCACCATGGCGCGCACATTGTGCCACCAATGGTGAGGTTCGCCTAGGGTTAGGGCTTCGACCCTCAACCCTAGCCTGGCGTGCTTAGGCCAAGGTGCCGCCGTCAGTTTTTCGTCGGTGTGCACGCTCTTTTGAGTGTGCTGTCGCCGAAAGAGCCGACAGGCGACGCCTCTAATGGCCGCGCCGACGATGGGTCTACTAGTGCTGATTCCCGTGGAGTGCGGGTTCACCAAGCACGAAGAAGACGGCAGTAGCACCTCTCCCAGAAGGAGTAAGAGGTACATCGTTCTTCACTTAAGTCAGATCCCTGCTCCTTATTTTGAGTTTCCGAGTTCATCGATTTGCATCGATTTGGCTTAGTTTTCCTTTTCCTTATTTGTCTTTTGTGTGAGATCTAATTGAACTTAGAACTAAAATTACTCCCCTCTTTCTAATTTCTAAACTAAAACTAATCCACATTAAAACTGGTTTGTTCTTTAACTTAGAAGAGCCTAAGTACTTAAAATTTAAACATGATTAGAAACTGATCAACCTTAATTTGGACTTAGGTAACCCGATTAGTAGTTCATAGACACGGCTCTGATGCCAATGTTGAAACTAATTACCCTAAGGATCATGACCATGAACATCTAACCGAGAGAGATTAAACATAATGTACCACTAACAATGACATTAACCCTTAGTCAAACAATTTAACAGGCATTCTAATCACAGAGCACATAGGGTAGAATTAGAGGGGGAACAAGTGAGAGGAGAGGGTACCTTCATTAGAGCCGTTTGACGCCATTGAGAGGATCCAACGATGGGGCGTTGATCCAATTTTTGTCTAGATTTGGCGGGGGCCTTGGGAACGTGTGTATGCAGGTACCACACCCTGAGGGCCCCCTGGTGCTTATATGGCGCACGGGAGAGAAGGGGTGCAACGGATAGAGTCCGTTGCGCCCCCAAAACCCGCACGCGCCTAAAGGATCGGCGTGGGTAACAACCCACGTCCGATTCTGATGGGGACAACTAAGTTGGGTGTGGGGTTGTTGCCCCTCACGCCCGTATCTAACAGGAGTCCCGGTTGAACCGGGTTCAACTCAACACTCATCTCTATAAACACACACATGCACACCTTATCCTTATGAACATCTCTTAAAGACTAAGTCAGCTGATCTTGAAGAGAATTAGCCCTAATGCAACACCTGTGTCAAGTCTATGACTTGAATTCAGATGGGTTGGTTCCACCACAAAGAAATCTTTCTTGCGTAGGAGAATCAGTAAAATGATTTTCTGATGATCTAAATATACACTGAGGCACATCTTCATTAATATTCAATTTGATATACTTGTATACATAAACTTTTGGCACGGGTCATCGTTCTGTAGTCAGAAAAACGGGATGGCGTATGGTAAAAAGCAGACGGATCTATTAGACTATCTTATGGAAAAGTAGGGGGAACAACTGTACTCGAGTCCTTTCACGCCGTTTGCTCCAGTAAGCCTACGACGTTTTCGTTCACAGTGGAGAAGGAAAGCCCACCCAAAACTCTTTGGAAGCTCCCGTACGTAACTGCAGTATGCAGATGACAGGTGGGCCCGACGTCCTCTGGCCCCACCAGTCATCTACTGCAGTAATTACTGCAGGTGATTTCCTTCTCTCCCGTACTACTCGTTCCGCGTCTGCCGCGTCTCGCGTCGGGGATTGCACAGTGGCGAGCATGACGCTTCTCTGTCTTCTCCCTCTTGGGTCCAGATTTGCCACACGTATCCTCTGCTTCCAACGTACTGTAGTCTTCGTTGCCCATGGGTGATGGGCCCTGCGAGGTGACACTGCGGCTATTGTTTTCGTGTCGTTACTGTTGCCTGCACGCAGGACGGTTCTGCTGACTAGCAGACAACAGAAAGGTGGATATGGCAGACATTTCCAAATATTCTTCAGGGTACATGGTAACTGATATTCTGCTATGCTGGCCCACAACAGTCGCCTAGATCAAGCACCAATAGGCGCAGCCATCTGTCTAATACCCTGAAGCCCTCACCAGTAATCTCCACAAGAGCATGCTCCATCTTTGAAATGGTGAAACCGCTTGGCATCTCGAACAACAATCTCTCGGTCTGTGATCCTCGAGATATATTTGATAGCCTCATGGCAGTTACCGCAGACCCTGAGGTTCTTGATGACCACAAGCCTCGTTCCTGGGTCGGTGTTCAGTAGACCGAAGGCAATGGCCAGCCTCTCGCTGTGGTAACTGAGGAGCTGCTCCTTCACGTCTTCATCCAGGTCATGGTACACAAACTCTGTTCTTGGAACATAGCCCATCTTCCTCATCTCGGAATCAAGCTTGGCGACCATTTCCAGGATTTCCTGATACTTAGGATGGCTCTGATCTTCCATCACAAACGCATGGCGCGTTCCATGCACCTCTACCAAGCTGTAGCCAGGCACTTTCTTCCTGCCGCTGTCCTTCATTAGCTTCCTAACTTCCCTGACCTTGTCCCACTTCTTTGCAGCGGCATAATGGTTTGAGACCAGTGCAAGGACGCCTACATCCTCGGGCTGCAATTC
This sequence comes from Tuctoria greenei, assembly GCA_036927565.1. NCBI lineage: Eukaryota > Viridiplantae > Streptophyta > Magnoliopsida > Poales > Poaceae > Tuctoria > Tuctoria greenei. Next base: position 192,733,536 of record JAYESD010000007.1, on the reverse strand, counting down.
AAGGATCTTCTCTGCTATACTTTCTCCAAGCTCGAGCTTCTTGTTATTCAAGCAACCTGACAGAAGAGCGACCCAAATTGCAATTGTAGGTTCAGTTTGCATTGACGTGAGCAGGCCATTTGCTTCTTCCACACGGCCAGAACGTGCTAACAGATCAACTATGCAGACATAGTGCTTCTCTGAAGGCTGAATACTGAACTCGTTAATCATTCGATCAAACCAGAATTTCCCTTCCTCCACAAGACCACAGTGGCTTAGAGCCGACAGAAGAGAAGCAAATGTAGCATGATCAGGCCTTATTCCCGCTTCATTTAGTCTTTGAAAAAGAGCCAGAGCATCACCACCCCGTCCATGAGCCCCACAGCATGCGATCATTGCATTCCACAAAACCAAGTCTCTTGAGCCAACCCTATTGAAAAGCATCTGAGCACTTACCAGGGTGCCGCATTTTGAGTACATGTCAATGACTGCTGTACCCCGAACACAATCCAGGTCAAGCCTCCTCAAGATGAAACAATGTATTGACTTCCCTAGCTTTAGGAGCCCCATATCAGCACAAGCTAGCAGCACACTAACAAGTGCCCCTGGATCTGGCTGAAGGCCGGTAGTCTGCATCTCTCTGAACAAGTCAAGTGCCTCGTCTGCACGCCCAGTCTGAGCAAATCCTGAGATCAGCGCACTCCATGAGATAGCATTCTTGTACGCCATCAGTCCAAACAGCCGACACGCTACATCAAGCTGTCCATTCTTTGCGTACATGTCTACAAGGCTCGTAGTTGTGACAACATCCATTCTCATATCATGACGCAAGAGATACCCATGAACTGAGGTCCCCGCTCGGGCTTCCCCAATTGCTGCACACGCTTGCAAAACTGCAACCATGACCACTTCGTCGCCCTCCACGCCATTCTCCCTCATCATCCTGTACATATCGATTGCCTCCACGGGACTCCCGGCACTAACGAACCCAGCAACCATCGTGCTCCAGGTGACAAGATCCCTCCTTGGCATTCCCTCGAACACCCTGATGGCGTCGTCCATTGCGCCCCATCTTGAGTAGAGATGTACCAGTGCCGAGCAGACGAACACGTCTTTCCCGTACCCGGCAGCGAACGCGCGGTCCTTTAAGGCCTCCGCAGCCGCGAGGTCCCCTAGGCGCGCGCACGCGGAGAGCGCGAGCGTGAAGGTGGTGCTGTCGGGCCGCGCGGCGGGCGGGAGCACGCGGAACAGGCGGAGCGCGTCCGCAGGACTTCCCCGGCGCGAGTGCGCGGCGAGGACCGCGTTCCAGGCGGCGATGGAGGAGGGGGAGGTGGAGGCCGTGGGGACTGCGAGCGTGGCCTCCGCGGCGTCGAGCTCGCCGGCGCTGGCGTAGGCGGTGGCGAGGCAGGGGAGGAGATGGTGGGAAGCGGAGACGACGAGGACGGCGTGCACGCGGACGACCGTCGCGGGCGTGGCGCCGGAGGAGGAGAGCACGCGGCGGAGGCGTCGCGGGTCGGCGAGGATGGCGGGAAGGCGCATAGCATTTGGCACTGGCAACTCCGGCAATGGCGCGTCCCAAATTGAGCCGGCGATCAGAATTCAGGAAAGACTCGGCCCAATACTGAAAACAGTGTGGCCCAAAACGAAGAGGCCAGATTCAACAAACAGAATAAGGCCTTCACTTGTTGAGCTCGAAGTGATCTTCAATGCTACTATGCTAGCGTCACGGATCAGTACATTAGTATTCTCTTATGAACTTTATTATTGTTTATGTAGTGATATGTTGTTCACGAAATCCAGCATACTGATACTGATTTGTCGTCGATGAAAGCAATTAGATAGCTAAAATCCTGTAATAAGAACCATGCAGTGTTTGTTACACTTCACAGAGGCTATAAACAATTTATATTATTTAGAAAAAAACTCAGTCACCAGTGAGCCCTATTTACTGGAAGATGAGCTCTGCAGATGTTGGTGTACAATCCTTTTGGATGATTCCAGCTTTTAGGTTGGCTGGTTGCTAATGATTCTCACTCTGAAGGTGTAGTAGGCCGGCCTGCCGCGAAACGTCCCCTCCAAGTGAAGCCTCCATTGATTTCACTTGCCTTTACTGTTGAAATCACTTCTTGACCAAGTAACCAGTAACCATCCCGGTCAACCGATCAATGAATAAACCAGCCTCTTGTAGACTCTAGTTAAATCTGTTCGAGAAAAAAAAACAAGTTAAGAGAAAGCCAACTCCTGAATTAGCAGAAAAACGCATTCCAGATTACCAGTCCATAGATCAACCATATCTGCTATTCTACAAAGCTGAATCGGACCTACTATCTATTATCTATAGCATGGTCTCATATAGGTTAGCGATCCACTAACTACTGAGCAGGCTTCTCGTTCTGGTCAGATGTCCGGCACACCGCGACCAGGCAAGATCGGAAACGAGAAGCTGTCTTGCATCGTGCCGGTGTGTGGTGTTGCCTCGACGTCCAATCGCACCTCCGTGCGGTCGGTGTCGAGGCTCCGCTGCTTCGTTGGCGGTATCAGGTGCCTTGTCTGGGACAATGACAGCGCGTCGGCATCGTCCGTGTCAGAGCTGTCCGAGGTGGTCAGCGGCCGCGTCGCGCCAACGTGCGCGATTGTCTTGTATCGGTGGAGGAGCCGGGCAGGCACCTCGGGCTGCCGTTGGCTCGCCTCTGTTGTTGTAGTGTCTGTGCTCGGGGTCAAGGAGGGGTCTTCAGACGACTCCTTGTGCTTCTTGTTCTTCACCGCCTTGTGCCATTTCTTTAGGGCCTTTGCTGTCTGTTCGTCGAAAATTGTCGTCTTCATTTGCGACCCCATCTGAAAAATAATACTGTTACACTTAGTTTTTGAAGTCCTATTCTTAATGCTACTACGAAGTGACTACAGTTATGTAAATGCAAAATCTTCTCTCCTCACGAATGGTACAACAAAAGTTATTGAACATTAGTAAGCAATATATTCACAAAAAAAAGCAAATGAATACGGATTTACCTGAGATACAAGGGCATAGAGCGGAAGGGTGATATAGCTGCACATAAATTGGACGATAGCCCTATAAAATGAATGAAAAGTGATGGCTGTTAATTTACAGTAGATACTTCAGAGGTACAATAGGGCAGAAGTAATTTTACCCAAGGCAGACTCTTGCAATGATAAGCACAAAGTTTTCATGGAAGCAGGACCTCAACCCAAATTCGTACTGCACAGATATTTATCATCAATATAACAGTTTATTGTCATGTGATATATACAATATGCTCCTAAATTGTGAAAGCAATCTTACCCAAATCCAGAAGAAATATGTTATTTCAAACGCATTCTGCAGAAAGAATGAGCAGATATAAGAATAAAGTGAGAACTATTCTCCAGAAACCTTCGTGACTTCAAATTCAATAAATCAAGTGAACACTGATGACAAGGTATGAAGTGACTGTATCAAAAATAAAATATTCTCTGGTTATCATTATATGTTTATGGCAACCATGTGGGTTGAAGTTCGATTCAACACGAGAAACTATTTTCCCTGGGTAATCATCATTCATTTGTGCGAACAAGTCAAGATTTAGAGTATCCTGCATAAGTTTCTCTGGATGCTGTCTGCAAGTTGACATGCTTGCTATTGCCGGTAAGGTCTTTTCTGGCCCTTCACTGACCTGAAATGAAGCGAAATGGATGAGCTGGAGAATGAGACGAGGCTTCCCGAACCAGAAATGATCATCACTCAGTTTAACCACAGGCATTCCTTGAATAACTGTATGCCTCTCTGTAATTTCAATAGCCATCATAGCAATTATAGCCTGAAGCTTTGTTCCGACTGCTAGAATCACCTACATACAGAAAGTGCTATTAGCAACAGCCACATAAATCATATCACCAGGGGGAAACACAGGCACATAATGAGCACTTACTACGAGGGGGATTGTAGAGAACCAGAACAAATTTTGCCATCCTGTAGAAAGCATAATTCAAAGAGAAGAAATTAACATAATTTTTGTAGAAATCAAGTGGCATGTAACTATGTAAGGGCTTATTTCAGTTATGTACTGCCAAATTGCCCAAATTACACATAAAGTCCAAGCAAGAGCTGGCCTGTCATTTGCAAGTGTTTACTTTCAAAGCAAAGAATGCTTTCCAGTATAGCCTTGTAGCTAGAATTATGTGATAATTCGAGTTGTAATGTATTTCACACAAGGAGATATTTTTTTTTGAAAATACCACCTCCTCCTGCTTGTTTGTGCTGCAGAGAAGAGTCAAGATGCAACGCGCTACAACAAAAATCACAAGTTGTGGTATGCTACAGCCAAAGCCACATCTTGGAGTGTGCCACAGCAATTTTTGCCATATATTTATGGGAAAATGAATAAGATTATGACTCACCATGAACATTGAAAAGCATGACAGCCAGAGCAGAAGCCCATAATGGTGGACTGACAAAATAGCAGATGGTACAAATAAGTCATTCAGTTACTAGGCAGATGAAACAAGCGATAACAAATGAAACAAACAAAATGTATCTGATTTCGATGTTATTTAAACAAATGTCTTCAACTCTAAATAATTCTTATCAGTATTTCAAGTGAGTCACTCTCATCTATAAAGTAAATGAAAGAGCTACTTAAACTGCCTGAATTCTTAATCCTGAAAGTATGTGAAATGTGTATGCATAGCTCCAGACACGAGATTATCATGCTCCCTTACCTAATTCCAACAACTGTCTTGAAATCATTCTCCAATGACCTCTTGATGTACTTTTGAAAATTGAACCTGGTTCCCGGAGATAAATGAGCCTACAGATAAATTTATCAGTAGCCTAAACTGATAGAAGACAGGAAACCATTCATGAATCGGAAAAAGCTTACAGCAATGAAACCATGCCGCAATGTAAGGTAGTCGATCCTACGAACAGATCTGAAGAACTGTCGAAAGAAGCTCACCTGCAATTGTACATTCATCACTAGATACGGTATACTGATGAATAAAAACATGGTATTCTGAAATAACATAGGAAGCTTTAACTTTAGTTAGATCAGTGTACTGCATGTTCGTTATGACGTTATTAATTTTTTGGGTCCCCTTCTCAGTAATTTCCTCCAGAATAAATCATCTATTCGAGTTTAAAGTTTGAGAAATACTATTCATCAGATGCCTGAGATCTAAAAAATTTTCAGGCGACCATTGAATTTGCTTTGAGATTCGTGCGGAGGAGCTTTATCTTGTACCCAGCCTTTCCTCTTCCTCCCGACAGCGCGCCAGCCCCAGCAGTCGCAGCCCGCGAGCGAGCGGGAGCGGCGGCCCGCGGCCCGGCCTTAGACAGCAAATCGCGCAGCGGCAGCGCGGCGGGCGTGGCCGCCGGAGGCGAGGAAGGTGAGGATTTTTGTCAATTTGTTTATTTGTAAGGATTATGTTAGTTGTAAAATAGTTAGTTAAAATAAATTTGTAATTGTTTAGACCATAAAAAATTGTTAGTTTTGTTAATTGTTAGTATTAACTGTTAATCATAAGAATTAGTTGTTAATGACAGTAATTAGTTGTTAATTACCCACAGCCTGAAATCTTCTCAAATTTCAGGCACTTGAAATCTATACAAACCCTTAAAATTTAGATGATTGATATTTAGTATTAATATAAGAAGCAAAGTTTTATCGGAACAGTTTACTTCACGTACATGACAGATCTGATATAACTAATGTCTTGGATCCATTGTTCAGTTATTATTCCTGGCTACCTTAAATTTCAAATCCTCGTTTTTAGTACAATGACAAGTAAGTGGTTATGACATGAAAACTTACAACATAGAGCAAGATTGTGCTTTTGCTCCAACAGCTTGCGTGTTGCCTCACAAAAGATGTTTGATGAGTAAGCCTGAACTTTGAGGGATCTACAACGACATCAAACTCAAATAAACTAACAAACTAAACCAGGCTGACTGTAAAAAGTAGAAAAAAACTAAACCATGTACAATAAATTGTAGCATAGGAAAAGAAGTACGTGACTGCTCGTTACACATGCACATGAAAGCATAACAATCAGTAAAAAATATATATTACCGTTTACGAATTCATAAGTGTGGGAGCAAGTTTCCTTTTCCCACACCTTCCATATCCGCGTCTGCATTGAAAGGTTCAGAGTGACTGCCAGCTTGCAGATTTTATTCATGCGGTGAGTGCCAGGGGAAGATCACACGAAGTGAGAACCAGCCTTACCTTTGCTCTACCGAGGGACATGGTAAGAGCGCTGAACGTGACATGGAAGACGGCCAAGAAGAACACGAAGATATGCAGCTGATGCAGCGCTTCGGCTGAAACAAGCGACACCATGCCCTGCCCAAAATGCGATTTGAATTAAGCGCAGGTGAAGAAACAGTTAGAAATGGACTGGCATCTCTCCACAAACGTACATCCGAACAAAAGGACGGTCAGCTGTTACTTTACCCTGACACCAAGGGCAACCAAGATTTTATAGATGAGACAAGCACGCGTTGTCACTCACCTGCGGACACACGAAAGTTTTGGTCGCATCTTCAGAGAGGTGCCGTCGACCGTGACCCTCCGGTTCTTCCGCTTCGGAGCCACGGGAGGAGAGGCGGCAGGGCAGCATGGTGTTCGCGGCCCCCTCCGGGATGCAGATGCGCAGGATGTACCTCCCCGTCACGGTCAGCAGCAGCGATATGAACCCCAGAGTCATCAGCTCTGCACGAGACGAAAGACGCTTCAAACTCATCTCTCGCCTAGAGAGATGCAAGACAGGAAAAAAAAATAGATTTGCAACCTTGTTGTGGGGGAATGCTAGAAGTTACCAGATTTGACCTTCTCCAGAGCTTCGAACAGCGCCACCTTCCTCCGCTTGGTGAGCAACTGGAAGCAGCAAGCAACAGCACCCGAGAAACGAATCAGCAACCGGCGGAGCCAACGCGCCGCGGAGGGGAGAAGGAAGGATGGGAGGCAACTGAAACAATCCAAGAATCGAACCAAAAAACGAAGAGAAAATTCGAAAATATGAAAAAGGCAAGTGAAGGGAAGACGGATGATGAGGAACCTTGCCGAGATGGTGGAGGAGGCCCTCGAGGAGGATGGAGGCGGCGACGATGACGGCGCAGACGGCGGCCACGGCCCACGTCGGCGTCTGTTCCAGCGACCTTGTACCGTCCCCGGCGCCGGCGGCGCCTCCGCCGTCGCCGCCCATTGCTCTGTTGAATTGGATCCTCTCCGGTGTCTGCGCTCGCAGCACACCGTGTGAGGCGGTGGGGTTAAACGGTGCAGATGAGACGGTGTCGCCGCGTAAGCGTAATTGACCGCTGTCAGGTCAGCTGGTCAGGTGCGCGTTTATTGGTAGCTAGCGGCCGCTGTTTTTCGGGCTTGAACCTTTACTTTCGATATTATTCCTTAAAAGTGGCCCTCATTGATTCTCGGTTTATGTCCATCAAACTGTCTTAGGTAAGCTAATATGAAAGTAGAATGGGCTGAATCGTCCATTAGGATTTGACATGTATGAATTTCGTTTCTCACTCTAAAAGAACGAGTCCTCCAAAATTCCAATGTCGCAAATGAAAGAATAATATGGTACTGGATGGGGCAATATATCTTTTTAGACTCGTATTAAATAATGTCCTTCGTACTGGTATATGACTTGTTTTGATAGCACGCATGGTGGAAAACAGCCAGATAACTTGCTGGACTCGATCATTCGGTATGCATTAGCAAGACATGCCGTCGTTTCTTCAGGCAGTTCCTTTCGTATGATGAACATATCAGATACGTCCCCATGCCTCGTACCACGATTTGCTGCCACTCAACTCCAGGTAAAAGGACACCACATGATGGATATGCGACAGCAGGTACATAATGCAGATCTAGATACTGTACGTGTCCATCCATACGATCCTAAGTTTTATCCTCGCTGCATGCAGCTGGACGTATCTGATCAGTCGCCGCAGCACAAAATGAAATAAAGTTGTCTCTGCGCTCATGCGTTCTCTTTTCCTTTTTTTTTCTATAGTAAAAAAAACTAAGTTCATGTGTCTACAGTTCAACGTGATATGCTCTTCGTTCAGCGTCACGTCGTTCTTGTGTATGGGGGTGGGGTGTCACCGTGTCACGTCGCTCCACCGCCAAGCGAGCCAACCTTTTCGTCGCTGCCCCCGAGGACGATCGTTAGATGAAGAACATGGCGTGCTCGCAAACGGACAACGACGTGATCGTCTGAACTAGATGAAAAGGAACTCGTCCGAGTAGAAGGACAAAACACGGATCAAAGCGTAACTCTCTCGTCTTCTCGATATATCATGCTTTAGTTTTATGTATTTTCCTGTTTTGAGTCATGTAAAAACAAAATCATTGTCCACTCTACGTATATACGTCATTCGATTTGTTTTAAGTTAGATCTGTTTTGTATGACTATGTATTAACTATAAAAAATAATATTGGCTATAGAAAAAGTTATAAATTATATTCGTCTGATTTATATTGAAGTGTATGCACTACTAGTAAAAATATTTTCACGGGTACTTCACTTTTTTTACCCAGACAGTCCATTAAGAAATACGTTTGTGATGTTCAATGAATTAATAACCGCTTGTGATGTTATAATATCACAAGTGCCTCGCAAATCTAAACTGCCGGTGTAAATATTTCCATTTTCATGGATGGTCTGTTTGAAGCAGCCATCTGCAATCTTCACTATTAATACATGCGGATCTCTTGAACTACCGCCTGTGGTATTCAATTACTTCTTGCAATCGGTTATTAATAAAGCGATCAGGTGTGCGACCTTTGCGGTTACCGAGGAGAACACGCAGAGAGTGTGCATGGTCCTTTGAATTCAATGCGAAGCGTCCCATCACTGCGCGTCGAGAGAAGAATCGCCAGTCAGAAGATGGTATAAAGACACACCCGCGAGTTTCTCTTCTCCGCACTCCATCGATCGTCTTCTCCGCACAACCGTAGTACTACTCTTTCTCTTATTTCTCTGACGCACCCCATCGACCTCCACACAAAATGGCAGACAACTAGATGCCGCCGCCAAGCCCGCCAAGGGAGCCAGCGGCTAAGCGGCCGCAATCCTTCCCCTAGAGCTCCAGGAAAATGGAGGATGTGTGCCGTGACATATGGCGCGAGATGTATTTAACAGTACATCTTGCTCCATGCGACGTCTGGGCCTCGGTACCCTTCGAGAACATACTGGAATGGGCACCGTGAGCCACTACTTGTTCGGGATCACGAAAGTGGCCGGTCGTCTCGATGCTCTGTGGGAGACGATGGATCAGAAGCTCGGGGTCGACGCCCATAGAAACCTAGTGGCGGCGATGGCCAAGAGACTATGTATCCAGGTTCTGCCGCCGTAGGCGCCCCAGGAGCCCCAAGAGCTCAAGGAGGACGAGGAGTAGAATTAGTTATTTTCCTTTCTAGTTTTTTGTTGAAGGTATTTCACTTTTCTTGTTTTGCAATGTTTTTAATAAACTTAATATTGTTCATCTGTGTGCTATCTGTTGTTTATTGATTTGCTATTTGTTGTGTCGTTAATAAACTTAGTTATAATCGCCAGTGATCGAATGGATGTGTTTCTAATAGTCAATCATCGAATGAATGTTTTATAAAGGAAGAAGTCCACTTTACTCCCTCCAACTACAGCCCAAGTTTAGATAACCCCCTCAACTACCGTTTGGTTCATTTTACACCTTCTCATCCCCAACCACCTCGCTTCCGGCAGCCCACCTCCTTGACCCTCAGCACGGCAGAGGTGATCCTCGAGGCTGCTCTGAAGTCTGCTGTGCGGAAGTTGTACAAGCCTGATGATGCTGTTGTGGACTCCTTTGCCTGCATTACAACTCCATCTTTCAAAGACAACTCCATCTTTCAAAGACAGTTAATGCCCTGTATTATTTGACAGATGATTTCTATTTCATCCTTGCATAATTTTCTCGTAGATGTGTGATAGTGCAAAACTCCTTTTTGGTGGGGATTTGGAATATGACTTTGTTTTCGATCCAAACTTCATATTTTGCCACATTTTTCAGAGTTTGTGCATTCGATTCTGTCAGCGGCTCAATTGTCCCTAATAAAATTTGAAGACTGAAATATGTGCATGTCAGCTTGAGGTGAAAGTGTCTGTGTACTGATTGTTGTTTATGTGGTACTATGTTTATCATATCTTTTTTTATCATATGTTTATCATATCTGAAAATTTGCTACTGCTCATGTACAACCACATAGCTAAAATTTGTTTGCTTCGCAATGTGCAGCAGTCTTCCACACGTCTGTTCTTCAATTGTCGTGTACAAGAAAAAATTGACAGTATTCAGGCTATCACATTATCAGTATCGTGCTTGAAGGATCGTAGTTAGTAGCATTTTATACTCCTTTGAATTTTACCGTGTGGATATATAATCTATCAGTGTCTACTACCATGTCTTATGAAGTTAAATGTGAGCAATATACAGAGTTTTGCATAAGCAGCTTCATAGGCATCGTTATCCAGTTTGTTGAATTCATGGATCATATTCCACATGACAGGCCTTCTGTTCGCATCTATCTCACAATTTTCGCACCAAATTAATGACTCAAATATACAATGTCCATGAATACATCAAGATTTTTTCCATGCCATTTGACACATGTCCAATCCCATCCTAATCATAGTCCACGTCAGCAGAGCGGGATTAGCAAACCAAGTTAAGTTGTAAAATGAACCGGATTAGTAAATAGTTGGGGTAAAATGAACCAAATGATAGTTGAGGGGGTTATCCGGACTTGGCTCATAGTTGAGGATAGTAAAGTGGACTTTTATGTTTTATAAATATAAACTAATAGACTATATATTGCCATCAACTAATGGACTATATATCACATTAATGGATGTGTTACACATTGTTGATGTAGAAAATGGTTATGTAGATATGTATCGCATCAGTTGATCACAAAGTGTCATAAGTTTTTATAGACAGTTCTTAACCAAAAGACGTTTGTGATAATAATATTTATAAATATCCTGTTGCGACTCCTCAGCTTCCTAGGAGGTGTTTAACTAGCCGTCGCCTAAGAAAATTGTATTTATAAATTATTTAAAAAGTTTTCACAGGCGGGCTTTACTGTAAGGGCCACCTGTGATATTAAACTTCTATAAATTAAGCGTCGACCGCACCCTGCAAACCTAAGTCTGCGAAAATTTTCATTTTGCCACCAAGCCCTCCCCCGCCACTGTCGCTACCGAGCGCCGTCCTCATCCTCGCCGTTGTTGCCTTCGCTGTCCTCACCCTCGCTGTCCTCGTACTTGACGTGGTCGCTCTCGTCACTGTCGCCGTGGAGCACCGTCCTCGTTTTCGCCGTGGTTGCTCTTACGGCCGTCGCCACTGAACGTCGCCCTCACCAACTCCGTCCATACTCTCGTTGTCCTCACCCTCGCCGTCCTCACCCTCGCTATCCTCACCCTTGCCATGGTCGCTCTCATCACCGCCGAGTCTCGTCCTCACTCTTGCTGTGGCCGCTCTCACTGCCGAGTGTCGCCCTCACCCACACCGTCAAAGTATAGATTTTCTGCTCTTTATATTGTTATTGTGTATAGATTTTCATGTGAGTTCCCTAACCTTTTTGGGTTGTCATATTGTTTGAATAGCTCTATACTTGAGGAATTAGGTAACTACACACAAAATATGACATTGTTACTTTTGATGAATTAGGTCATGTGTGATGTGTTGTTGCATACACATTGTCGAAGTGTGGAAACGACACTTCCCCTGAACCTGCTACGAAGCAGCCCACAAAAGTTCTTTTTCGGAGAGGCTAAAGTCTTATGAAGTAGTCAGACGAAAAGGCGATGGGTGGAGATGATGAACATGGTGGTTTACGTGGTTCGGGCCGCATGAGCATAATACCCTACGTTCACGGGAGTTTGTTGTATTTCTCTGGCTTGTGTGTTGAGAGTCCGAGAGGACTTGGGTGCGTGTGTGATCAGATGCGTCTAAAAGACCTTTCCTATATTGGTGGCTGCCCAGTCCTTCTATAGTCTAAGGTCGGGCAGTTACAAGTGGGTCTCGAGGCTCAACAGGTGGCCTCGTGGAGATCCTAGCCCTATACAAAATCTAGGGAATTATGGCTACTTGTTGCTCCCTCTGACTGTGGCTTGAAGACTCGTCATCCTGGCGCGTCGAACGCCAGAGGCTAAGCATAGATATTGATGATGGCTGGAAATGTTACATCCGTTGTGTCGCCGCAACCTACTCCATCAGCAGTGTGGTGGAGTTCTATTGCGCCTTCATTGTGATGTGCTTGGGCACAGCAGCACCTGATAGGAGCATGCGCCGCGCCCGTGTGCCTAGGGAAGGTGTATGCCTTGAATGCAGAACTGGACAGGACACGTCGCTCTTTACTTTAGCGACCTATCGTCCAGAGTAGGTCGCTGACCATGTGACAGCATCGGAGCCCGCCTCTGCGGGGAGGCCAAGCCTGGAGCCGTAGGACACGTGGCGGGTCCAAAGCCCACTGCTGACGGCTGTTATATCCCAATTTCACCCGTCAATATAACTTGATTATGTGAAGGACAAGTTGCACACATCACCTTTCTACTTAACCTATTTCCACTTGTTCTTGGAAAAATAGTGCATGCAGGCTTTTTATGCAGGAATTCAGTTGAAAGAGGAGGATCAATCCTAAAAAGTACCATCCCAACCAATCAGACAACAACACGTGGCATCACATGGATTAAACGACCCACAAACATATGTATCCAAGGAGATTCATAGTGTATCACTCATATCAGTCAATAGGACCCACCTGAAAGTGGCCTGGAGAAAGCACACTGGAATTGGCGCAATGATCGGGTCAGCCGAACCCCCTGTTCGACCGACTTGTTCTTCGCGCCAAACGCGGTCAACTTCCATGTGTCACTCACTTGTGGTGTCCTGATAACTATTACGACTGATTCGCGCGCTTTTGCTGGCGGGAACCGACCCTTCTCCAGCTATAAATAGGACCCCTACCCCTCACTTCAACACACACCACTTGAGCATCATTCTATTGTGTACACTACTTTTCTTAGTCCTTAAAGGAGTTATACTGTATAGAGGAGAGCTTCTAGTCCCAAGTCCAAATTGGGAAAGGAGTAGAGGGAGTCTCTCTTCCCAATACCAAATTGGAAAAGGTATGGCTCATGTATTCCTTCTTGTGTTTGTGACTTTATGCATAATAAAGATATTATCTTTAGTCTTCCATTACACATATGTTTGGATGAAGTGTTTCTTGTTTGATTGTGGATTCCATGTATGTGGTAGGAATAGTCTTTATGATCATGCCTTGATGTTAATATATTATCATCATAAACACTATAAACCCCCACTATAGTCTATGTAGTTATGATATGATCATATTAATATGAATAAATATGATATGTATCAACATTGGTCTCAACAATTATTTAGTTCATTGCTTTAGGATGGCTTGTGCCGCGACTCCTAAGGTATTTGCTTAGTATGCTAGCATGGTGCTAGGATAGTTATGTAGCGTTGAATGTCACGTAAACCCATGGATTGAAGAGGTAGGCAGTAGGTGGTGACAGTCCTACCTGTCCTTTGTAATCCTCCACGTTCGGCTATGCCACAGGCTCTTAGCGGGAGTCGTTCTAGTATTGCTAGGGGTAAACCCGTGCCTGGTGTGTTGAACAACTTAGCATAGGGATTCACTTTTGACATGCTCATTAGTACCTAACCTAGGCTATGTATATGTATACTAGAAGCATTGTAGGTGCAACTCACCAACTCTTAGTCTAATCTTCACTAGGACCTATTTACCCTTTTAGAATACATTGCTTAGGTGTGTGTCACATTACCCATATTATCAACTTACCCATGTCATGATAATTGATTAGTATCTCATAGTTGATCGTAAGAGTAGTGTGTACTTTACTTCATCACCTTCCTTTGGGATAAATATGATACCCTTGGAAGTACTCATGGGTGAAATGCTACAACAATATCTTCCGTGCGCTTGCGGACCTCATCTCTTACTAGAGATGATCTGTGATGTTAAGAAATACCAACAAGCATTTCTGGTGCCGTTGTCCGGAAAGGCAGTTGAAGTATTGCATGATTGAGTGAATAGGATAAGTCCCTGAGTAGGTTTTTAGTAGGATAACCCTTCTTTGTTTTCACGTTTATTTTAATGTGAAAACAGGATAGTGTATGTTTGGTTTATGCTTGTCGGAAAACTTTATTAAGGATCTAGAAACCCTTCTGAGAGACCGACCTCGTGTCGTTACTCCTCAGAATCTTTGCGCGGCAAAGCAAACCAACATTCATGCACCAACAATCAAAACGCCAATGGCCCCAAAGACATTTTGTTGGTTTTCGGCTCACTCTGCTAACAATGTGCCTGTTGGGCCCACTGTTAACACGGAAGACGTGAACATCAAAATCAAGACTGGCCTAATCACTATGGTGCAAGCCAACCCATTCTGTGGGAAGGCTAACGAGTATGCGAGTGCTCACCTACAATAGTTCCTTGAGATTTGCAGCACTTTCAAGATCAAGGACGTCTCTCTTGATGTCGTCTGTCTTAGAATGTTTTCATTCTCCCTTCTTGGGAGATCAAAGCAGTGGTTTTATGCAAATCGAAGTGTTGTAGACACTTGGGAGAAGTGTTCTATGACATTCCTTGTCAAGTTATTTCCGTTGGAAAAAACCAATGCCCTACGTGGAAGAACTTCCAACATCCAGCAAGATCCTAAGGAGTCTATTCCTGAGGCATGGGAAAGGCGGCAATAGTACATCCTGGCCCGTCCCCACCATGGGATGGACGACTTGATCACTATTTAGAATTTCTACAACGGGTTGATCCCTTCCGCCCGTGACCATGTGGATGCTACTGGTGGAGGAGCCTTCTTCTCATTGACGGTGCCCAAAGCAAAGGATTTGATTGAGAAGATGGTGTCCAATATGGGTTGGAGCGATGAGCATCTCCAAACCCGTCATCAAGACATGCACACCTTGAAATAGGTGGACATGATTGCTGCCAAATTAGACCTCCTTATGAAGAAGATTGATGGACAAACCTGTGGTAAAGTATGTGGCACTGCCGAGGCCTTAGACTCTCACATCACATGTGAAGTTTGTGGCAACACGGGTCACATGGATAATGACTGCCCAGATAATCGTGAGCATGCCTTATATGTAGCCAACAATGGGAACTTCAACAACAATGGCTATCGTCCAGGGGGTCAAGGGTGGGGCCAACCACGCCCTTTCTTTCAAGGAGGGTACAACAACAACAATGGAAATAATGGTAATCAATCCAACTTGAGAGAGCTTGCCATTAGCCAGCTGAAGATCAATGATGCCTTATCGAAGAAGCTATCTGCTAATGACAAGAACCTAAAAAGCATCAACTGAAAGATTGGAGGACTATCCACAACTTTCAAGAATCAGCTGAGTTTCAACAAGATGTTGGAAACTCAGTTGGCTCAGCTTGCTGCAGTTGTTCCTTCGTTGGAAAGTAACAAGATTTCGGGGCAGTTAAAATCCCCAGTGGAAAATGTGAATGCGGTGGCTACGAGAGGTGGCAAGACCACTCGTGAACCACCGTATCCCGCACAAGAGAAGAGAACAGCTGAGAAGGAAAAAAAATAGAAATAGGATGCCCCAGTTAGCATGAGTGAACCACTCAGTGAAAGAATGTCCAAGAAATTTGAAGACACCAACTTTACGCCATTCCCTCACAGACAAAGGAAGCCAACAGTGGATAAGCAATTCAACCACTTCATCGAAGTAATTCATAAGATCCACATCAATGTGCCCTTGATTGATGTGATGCAAGTACCCACTTATGCTCACTATGTCAAGGACATACTGAATAACAAACGTCCATTGCCCACCACTGAGGTTGTCAAGCTTACGGAGGACTACAGTGCAACCATCCTCAATAGGCTTTCAGAGAAGAACAAGGACCCTGAATGTCCTACTATATCATGCTTAATTGGGGCTCACTACTTTGACAAGACACTTTGTGACCTTGGGGCAAGTGTGAGTGTTATGTCCAAGGTGGTATTCGACCAGCTGAACTTCACGGAGCTGACTCCAACACCAATGCAGATCAACCTGGCTGACTCTTCAGCCCATTATCGAGCGGGTATTACTGAAGATGTCATGTTGAAAATTCGAACTGCTTCATACCTGTGGATTTAATGGTCCTCAACATGGATGTCGAGAAGGATACACCGCTCATTTTGGGCGTCCATTCCTTAGCACCGCGGAAGCTCGCATATATGTGGGAGCTGGAGAAATATACTTCCATATCAATGGCAATGAGGAAAAGTTTAACTTTTGCCCAAAGTTGGAGCAATGCTCCATGAATCGAATCAAGTATGGGCCAAATGTTAAAAACATTGAAGAGGTTGAAGTCACACCTCAAAAGGTGGATCCTCTCATTGCATTCATGAGAAAATTAATCTATACAGAGAACCCGTCTTTTCGTCCACACCGACATCCCAAGAAGATAGAGAAACCCGAACCCTCCCAAGGGACCAAGTCCACCAAACCGCCAAAGAAGGAGTGGTGGAGGAAGCAAGACAAGCCGCCTGAGCCCATTCCCCTGGGCCCGGATGCCAAGAAATGAAGACGGAGGGAAAGTCCATCTCATAGGACTTTGGTGAGACCTAGCCATAGGAAAATTAGTACTTATCTTTTATTTGATTTTTCTTTTCACCCCATTTGATTTTTCCCACTTAGTTTGATTTTTTGCACTACATATTTGATTTTTCCTAGCAAGTTGAGAATCTTATATTCTCAACCATCATTTTATTTCTTTATTTCTCACAAAAAAAGTTTATTTGAAAAAAAGTTTTATTCAAAAAAAAACCAATTTTTTTAGCTGCAATTGTGGTAATTCACCAACGGGCTAATTTTATAGCCGTTGGGAAGCCACCTGCCATAAGAAGTACCAGGAGGGCCCATCTTTCAGGTCGGTCGACCCCCTGGTCGGTCGAAGTGGGGAAAGGGCCAATGAGGCTCTCTCTCTCCTCCAACGGCTACATTTTGTGCCTCTTATGACCGTTGGGGGGGTACACTATAAATGGTGGCTGTGAGGAGGACCTCTCTTCACACTTTACCTCATTTTACACCTCCCCAAGTCATTCTCTTGCTCACTTTATTTTCTTGCTCTTCATTGAAGCACTCTTACTCAAATCCAATTCAAAAAGATTTGCTTTCATTTGCATTTGCATGTTGCTCTCAATAATTCAATAAGAAAATTCGTCGAGGGTTTTGTTTTTACTAATATCACCTCTTTTCGAGTTTTTGACTTGCTGTGTTCTTGCTTGTTGTAGCCATGAAAGGAATTAAGAGGTTGTTCGGGAATAGAAAGGGGGTTGCAAGCTCAAGTCATGGTGGAGACTCAAGTGCACACATCTCCCCCGTTGCTACACGAAGTCCACAGAGGAGGAGTGTGTATTAAGACACCCCCATGGAGGAGAGGAGAAATCCGCATCAACTTCTCCACAACAACGACCTTGACATACAAAGTGAAGTTGAATATTAAGCATGCAAGCTCCTCCAAGATCGTGAGTTTTATCATGCTAAAGCTTATGATCCGGATTTGATCTCCGAAATAGGTATGGATTCCGAATTCTTTACCATTTGGCATGTATCAAGATGGGAAAATTTTGCTCACATAGAAGAGAAAGGTTCACGCCTTCTCACTATACAATTCCTATGCACCCTCAAAAGAGGATTTGATGGTATTACTTTTAAATTATTTAAAAAAGAATACAACATCCTATGGAAAGAATTAAGTGAAATCATAGGCTTCTATAAACGTTGTTTGCTAGATTTAGACACTTTGCCTAGATTTAACAAAGTTTTTGGCATGAATTGACTAGTGAGGTCACATGTAGTGCTCCTAGAAATAGCCACTTGCAAAATCTTACTGTGCGCTTCATGCATAGATGGGTGGGTATGACTATGTTCCTCAGACGAGACATCAGAGTAATTCGTGATGATGAACTGAGAATTTTATTTGCCATGATTAAGAAGTTAAAAGTTGCTCCAGTTAAATCCATGATGACACAATGGTCGGACTATATTTCAAGAACAGAGCCAATTGAATGCACTTCATTGATTACCCGCATTGCTACCAGGGTAGGAGCATTAGAATATACTTCATTTGAGTACATTGAAACTGAACGAGAATTGATTAATAAAGATTATCTAGCGTTAGGACGTACCCTTAAGCATGATCATACTGGATCTTTGGTATTTTTATATCCGGCTTTGTCAATGAAATTCAGTTACATAACCCTGATTTTTATTTGTACAAATGCCGGAGACTAACCATTGATCCCATCAAGGAAGCTAGAAGAAGTAATGTCTCTGGCAGGGTAACCAAGAGCCGTGCAAGGAGTGCGGCCATGGGCATGCTTCCGACCACCTCCCCGGTCTATGAGTACCAGGAGGAAGAGAAACCAACAGGTGATGCACCCAAATGAACTCAACCTCAAACTTATGAGGTCGGAGGGTCGTCTTGGCATGAATGGACGAGTACCGGATGGGATCCATCCCTATACGCTTCAAGTTGTAGCAGCTTGCCTCCAATGTTAATGAGAGGACGTCGTTCTTTTTCGGCTAGAAGTCATCATGACTATAGCCAAGGAATGACATATCTCACTAGACATATGTGAGACCTTGAAGTTAGGATGGGAGAAATCTACAACACATTCCAAGACCATGTCCAAAGGTACCTAAGACTGGCAACAACACATGGACACTCAGTTCACAAAATTCAACTCCACGCTACAACAACAACAAGCAGATCTCGCGACATACTTCCGTCATCAAGGGTTTAACCCTTATCAGGGAGGTGATTGAAGAACAAGCTTGGGAGAGGACCCCCACTTGAGGTAACATGTATCACACCCATTGCATATTTATTTTCCATTCATCCACCATTCACCTTGCATATAAAAAAAGTAATGTAGATTTGCTTTCAATCAAATAAAGATGTGCGGTAAGAATGATCTAGAAATCACATAGATGAAATGATAAATAGTTGCTCTATTTTATTTTTCCTGAGTCCCTACTTTACAACTTGCTACTATCTAAATATTGCTTTCATTGGCTAGAATTAACTTTGCCTTAATTTAGAAATTGTGGGTAGCAAAAGCTTGATCTAATTCTAGGTTGTTGTGAGAATTGAAATAGTGATAGGGCTGTTATTCCTAGTTTGAAAGTAAAACTTAGATTTCCGGAGAAATTCTAAAAGGATTTAAGTTACCCTCATTTGAATAGAAATACCTACCAAGGTCATATGATGTTTTACATTGATAAACCTTATGCATATGCTATTTGCTTTCACATGAGTCTAGTCAAACTAGTATAGTCCTATGTGAGAATTCATTATTTTCTTTGGGATTCAAGACTTCACTTGCACATGCTATACTTCTACACTAGAATCTATCAAAATTCCATCATATCATCATTCCACAATAAAAAGAGATTGCATTCCTTTCATACTTAGTAATCTCTTCAAGGTTATTGCATAAAAAGGGAGTAGAAGACATGGCTATAAAAAAAATGCATGCTTACTGAAAGTCACCTAGAGGGGGGTGAATAGACAATATGATCTGAAATCGCTTAATCAAACAAGATTAAATTCCTGAGGCCGGACTAGTCTGAATAGGGTCAGACTAGTCCGCTCAGTATGAGATAAAACCCTAAAAACTTGATTTCTGCAGGTGATTTGCAGAATTTTAGTTGTTGAAGGACAGAAGCAATGTCTAGCAACCTAACACAATTTTGATTAACAAATGTAAACAATTAGGTTTCAAGATTTCAATGAAGAACGATTCCAAGTACAATGTGAACCCTAATAGCAATTCGAGTGATTAGGAAATGTAAAACGACAAGTGAGACAAGATTTGTCCTATGGTTTTGCTCCACGAAGAAGCCTACATCCATGTTGAGAAGTCCAGACAAGGACCAGGTCTCACTTGACCCTTCTCTCACCAAGCCACCACAATGTGCGGCTTGGTTTTCACTACATCAATGGGTAATCACCAAGTTTGATTGGGGATTCTCACAAGTTGAGGCTCCCACGAACTAATACAGAAAGAAGCACTTGAAGATCAACTCACACAAGCCACAAAACACAACACAAGTGCAAGAGATCAAACTGAGAGCCAAAGCATGATGATCGTCTTTCACTCCCCTTCCCAAACCTTAATCTCTTCAAGATTTCATCTTGGAGGGCTAGAAGGTGAAGTAGAAGGCTTTGAAAGGATATAGGTTGGTTGTGGCGGTGCTAGGGTTCCAGATTCTTCAAATAGGGACTAGGTGTCTCGACAACTAACCGTTGCAAATAGCCCAAACCCGGACTAGTCCGATCCTGTACCACGGACTAGTCCGCCCTCTTGAGACCACCTACAATTTCATGTCATTGATCGACAAAACAGATGACGTGCGCGTCAAACGTTTGAATTTCAAACGGTCATGGCAATACAGAATAGTCCGGCCAATAACGGACTAGTCCGAAGTAGATCAGAAAGGTTTAGTCCGGCTGAAAACGGACTAAACTGTGTAGGCACGGACTAGTGCTGCCACTGGGGCGGACAAGTCCGGTCTCCCAGGACTTGGCTTGGCTTGGGTTTTCAATATAAGTCTCAAACTGACTATTTCTTATCACAACGGACAAGTCCGAACTAAACCAGAATGCTTTGGTCTGTCCCAAAACGAACTTCTCTGGGGGGGGGGGGTCCGGACTAGTCTGGCCTCTGTGGCGGACAAGTCCAGCCTTCTAGGACTTAGCTCCAAATGCACTCACCAAGGGAAGAACGGACTAATCCGTACCCATACGGACAAGTCTGAACTCATCCAGAGACGTTTAGTTTGACCTAAAATAGACTAAACTGGCTACCCCGGACTAGTCTGACCTGAAGCCCGGACAAGTCTGGCCTCTGTGTGTTTTCTCTCATTTTGGTTTCTCACTTAGGTTTTTCTCTCAACTACCACTTTGAGCCCTCTTGGATGATCTCAATGCACATGATACAACCACCCTCATACATGATACAACTAGTCTAAACTCAACACAATAGAAACCCTAATTTCTATGCTTGAGTCTTCGACACCTGTTTCAATCTTTTCCTTTTTGAGGAATTTTGTCTCATTTTAATCATCACACTTGTGCTTAAAATAAACTCAGCTCATTAGTCTCTTAATTATCATCATCAATCATTCAAAACTCATAGGGATGCCTAGATGCACTTTTAATCTCCCCCTTTTTGGTGATTGATGACAACACATTAAGCTTCAACAAAAAAGATAATAATTTGTTTTCACAATATGTATTTGTATGAGTAACTCCTCGTCAATGTATGCATCAAGAGTAAGAAAAAATTCAGAGAGTTATCATACATATACATGTTATGGTGGGGTGCCTAAGTGATGTGCTCATAAATTGTAATAAGACAATACATATGCATGATAAATAAAGCAATTCAAGCATAGCATCACAATTAAGCAAAGTACATGTAAAACATAGATTAAGTCTTACATCAATTGAAATGAGAGTTTTAAAACATAGTACAAGTCCATAGAGGATCAAGATAGACAAAGACTATTAAAACTCTAAATACCCCCTTTCAATCTCTCCCCCTTTGGCATCATGACACCAAAAAGGAAAAGAGGGAAGGAGATCCCTAAGATCTACTCTTCGTCATTGTCGAAGCGTACGAACGACACTTCCCCCGGTACTACTAAATTGTAGCCCGTGGAGGTTCTTGTATCGGTTTGGGCGCGCGAAGATCTTAGATAAGATGATGACACAAATGATTTACGTGGTTCAAGCCGCCTGAGCGTAATACTTTACTCCACGGGGTGTGTGTTGTTGTATTGAGGATTCACTGGTGTTTGCGTGCATATGAGCTTGCTTTTCCTGTGTCGTGCATCACATCCCTTTTATAGATCAAAGGATGGCTGTTACATGAGTTGTCTGGCCCGACATGTGGCCCCGACGGTTATTCTTGCCTAATACACAATTAAGTGTGTTTAAGTACCCTAATAGCATGATAACATGCCTTAATGGTGGCGGTACAAGTATTAAGGGTCTTCTGATTGTGCGCCATTAATATTGTATTAATGGCACATAATCAGGCCTTGTAACTGTAGCAATCATTGTCCTTTGAATGTTCGTGCTGTTGGAGATCTGTCAGTATCCCCGCTGGTGTCGTAGGTCCGGAGGCCCAACACGTGACAGATCTGGAGCTTCCCCTCGCAGGGAGGTAGGTCCGGAGCCGCTACACACACGGTGGCACTGGAGCTTTCCTCTACTGGGGGTTAGGTTCGAGGTCACTGTACACGTGTCAAGCATAGAGCTCCCCTATGTAGAGAGTTTAGTTCCGGTCTTATTTACACGTGGTAGTGCTGGAGCTACCCATATGAAGGAGGCGAGTCGAGTGTCGGGTGACACGTGGGGCCTACGGAGGTCTTCAACTTTGACAGGTGGAACTCCTTTGCACTTCTTGGGGTATCATGGGGTTCCTGGTACGCAGGGTACCGCCAATCATCATCGTTGTCATCGTCGTCTCTGCCTTATTGCTACTCACTATTACTCTCTGTGGCCTCCAAATCGTTTGCATCGTCATCATCGCCTTCTCCCTCAGATGGAGCCGCCGTGGAGGTGCTAACATCACCAAATTGAGCTAGTTCTTTGGCGGTAAACTTCGGGAATGGAGTCATCTCTCCATCACTCTTCGCGGCGGGAGACATGGGGACTTCGAGCTTGTCGAACATCGCCTTGAGATCATTGTTATTAAGTAAATATCTTGATGATGTTTCTTATTTGTTAATATGTAAATTTCACCAAGATATAATAAAGGGGTTTTTAGACTATTAGATAATGCATATCTACCATAGTCATAAGAATGAGTAGTATGTATGCATAGATCAAGTTCACGTCTGCTCTTAAGGTCAAGGGTGATAAGTATAGGAATCAATCAAAGATCGATCGAATAAAATCGGTTCCATATACTTCTGCTGTCGGAAGATTTTAAGTTTGCTCAATTAATGATACACCCTGACAGTGTTTAAGTAATCATGATATTTTGGCATAAGTAAATTCAATCCAGCTATAGATCATTGGTTTAGAAATAAGGAAAGTTTTGAAGTCTTATAAGTGATTTAGGCCTCATGATAAGATGAGTAAGAATTGATGTCATTTGAATAAAATTTTAGTAAGATTAAGTTTTATGAGATGTGTAGCAAAATCCACAATCAATTGCTAACACTCGTATTTTGGAGTCTTATTGTGGAAAAGCTCCAATCGAGCGGTCACTACATCATGAGTGATGTATACCGAATGTTCTTTAAGCATGAGGTGGTCGAACAGACACTATAATACTTCTCTTGGCGACGCTCCATGCGACATTGTCGAACTTTCGCCTTCCAACAAGAGGCGAAGATTGCCTTGAAGCACTTGAAGAAGCTACTGCTGGATTGTGATGGAGGAGGAGGTGGATGTGGTGAAGGCACGAAGTCAGAGGATGAGGCAGGAGGATCCACATTTTTCCTTCTGGGTGCAAGTGGCTCCGGAGGAGGTATCTCAGGACGAAGTCTTCTATGAGTAATGACCTTCTTGAATGTTAGCCCGGACACCTTCTTGATCATGAACATGATGTAAGGAGCATAACCACATGATCGATTGGGTGTGTGAGAGATGTTGAATATGTCATCAAAGATGTAGTCCACCACGTTGAATCGGACATCTCCATCAATATGCACCATTAAGTGTCTCAAATTTCCTTGAATGATGCCCGCATATCCATCTTTGGGAGCTATCATCTTCCATAGCACGCGCTGCATGACTTGGATACATGTAGTCCAAGGTATCCCGATCAACTGCCTTGAGGTTGGAAATAATAATCTCATTCCCAAGTTGATATTCCAAGTCAAGAATCTGAACAAACTCCCAATAAATAGCGGAGTATTGCTCTCCATGAGTCATCTACGTGATCCCCCGATCTCCGTTGGTGTGAAAATAGATAGTGGAGTAGAATTGTGCGATGACTTCAACATTCCAATCATATTGAAATGCCATAAGCTTCTTGATTCCATGGCGCTCTATGGATTCAATCACGACATTGAAGGCCAAGTGATCCTTCTGTGCCATGTAGTCCCAATCAATCCACTAGGCATCGGTCACTGGCGTCTGCTTGGACAAATAGACTGTTCTGTAGTAGTCACAGTGGAAATCACACCAGAAGCAAGGGTCTGCGGTGCTCCTCTCGTGTTGATACACATTGACCATCCAAAGCTTCATTGCCTCCTCAACCCCTTTGCCTTTGACAATATTAGCTTTGAAAGCAGCTTGGCTTTTAGGGTCCCGGGCAGGAAAGGACATTCTCAAAGGACCAATGGGTTGAGAGGGTCCCTTATTAGCCTTTCTTGCAGGCTTCTTGACACTAGGAGCCTTCCTCTTGTGTGCCTCCTCAACTGTCGCTTTGCCCTTGTCCTTCGACCTTCTAGCTTCTTGAGTTTTAACTTTCTCGCCCATGGTCACAATTCTTTTCTTCCTTGGGGCTACTTCTGTAGCAGCTGAGTTATGAGCCTCTCTTTGCTTCTTCTTGGCTCTTCTTGCTTCAGACTGCGAGTCGAAGAGATCTATAGCGATCTCTCACTCCTCACGATCCCGGCGACAGAGTGCTTGCCTTCCTGCCTCGGCCTCGGGATCAGATAGGGGCACGTAGCCGGAATCCGACATCGTCGCTGAGATGGGACGTAAAAGAGAGCATATGAGTCCAAGGAAGTGGAATATTGCATTAGAGTTTGCAAAATTGATCAAAGTTAGGATTTTTACTGTGTAACCCGGACTTGTCCGCCCAAGGATCGGACTAGTCCACATGAGTCGGACTTGTACGCCCTGTGGCTAGACTAGTCCGGTACACACAGTAAGAACCCTAAACTTGAGAAATTTTGCAGAAACTACGGATTCAACCACAATGTTCTAGGGATATGATCACAATGATATAGGGAACAACTTTTGTGAAGAAGTTTCTATCAAAAGATCTAAAAGAATTGAGTTTTGAAGGTTTTAGGGTTAGGTCAAGAATACCTCTTCAAATCTTCGAATCGACGTAATGCAGATGAAGAATTGGCCTTGGATGCTTGGGGGCGAGTTCCCACACACCTCAGGGCTTCAATCCACAGACTAGAAACGATTTTTGGTGGAGGGAGGTAAAAATCGCTGATTTGGTGGCGGTTTTCATGCGTTTGAGGAGAGAGAGAGAGTGTGTGTGTTTTGAATGGGAGTGACCATTCGAGGGTTCCTGGGGAGTTTAAATCCGAACTATTCTGACATGCCAGACTAGTCCAGTTAGAGGGGCAGATTAGTCCGGTTCAACGTCTGAAAACTCATATATATTGGGTTTTCATTGGAGATTTGATCCTTTAGGACTATATTTTCACAAAAGATCTTTATAAACATGGTCAGTAAGAATCAACAACCAAACTATGACCATAATTCATAGAGATTCAATAATTTCAAAATATTTTTGTAGAAAATTAAGGAGGAAGAGTTTTCGCAAGCATGTGTGAATTTTTAAGAAAACGCATGTAACAATCAGATGTGCAAGACTCAAGCCACATTTAGATAATCTAAGATATTGAGCTCACTCCTAAGTTCACAAAATCTTCTCTCATCTAGGGGCTTGGTAAATATATCGGCCAATTGTTTTTCGGTTCTCACATGGGAAATTGCAATGTCTCCTTTGATGGAGTGATCTCTCAAGAAGTGGTGGCGAATATCGATGTGTTTGGTCCTTGAGTGTTCAACTGGATTGTGAGCTATTTTGATGGCACTCTCAGTGTCACATAGTAGGGGGATATGGCGCAAGTTTATACCATAGTCTCTAAGAGTTTGTCGCATCCAAAGAAGTTATGCACAACAACTTCCGACGGCGACATACTCTGCTTTGGCTGTGGAAAGAGGAATGGAGTTTTGTTTCTTTGAGGACCAAGACACTAAGGATCTACCAAGGAATTGACAAGTTACAAAGGTGCTCTTTCTATCAACCTTGCACCCCGCATAGTCTGCATCGGAATACCTGATTGTGGCCTAGAGGGGGGGTGAATAGGCCTTTTGAATTCCCTGCACAATTAATAGAATCATCAAACCTTGGTTGGCCGTACTAGTCCGGTCATGTGGGCGGACTTGTCCGGTGTGCTAAAAATATGTGTGTTGATCAAGTGTTGTTTGAGAATCTAAATTTCTTTTAGCAGCAGAAATGAGAACAACTGATATTTTTATTTGAGATTAATATAAGAATGCAGTTAAAACTTATAATTGTATTAGGTTGATGTTTTAGCACTTAAGTGATATAGTGAACACAGTTTAAATGAAATGAGGCGCAAGACACACGAATTTTTCCCGAGGTTCGATCTCACCACGAGATCTACGTCCTTGTTGAGGAAGCTCACACAGAGCCGGGTCTCCAACCCTTTCCCTCTTCAAGTCACCACGAAGGCCGACTTGATTCCACTATCATGGGTAATCACCAGTTTTGTGGGGCAACCTCACACGTTGAGGGCTCCCACGAGAATTACAACGAAAGAAGTGATCAAATACACTCAAAAGTATTACAATGCAGAGTATGAGGTTAGAAAGATCAAACCACAAGAGCTTGCAATGAAAGAACGACGATCTCCCAATCCCGAATCCAAGTGTTCAATTGATTTCACTCTTTTTGCACTTTTGATGTGTGGGGAGATGTGTTTTGGGCTCTTGGGACGAAGTGGCGGTGCTAGGGTTTGTTGTTTGATCAGTATTCGACATGTGTGTTAATAGGAAAGCTGTGGACTCTCTATTTATAGGGTTTCCAAAAGGTAGCCGTTGAAAAACCCTAACACCGGACTAGTCCGGTGCAAGTCCAGACTTGTTCGGTCCCTGTGCATTTTGAAGTCCAGAAAGTCTGCCGGACTAGTCCGGTGCTGTGTGTAGGTGACTCCAGAAAGTTCAACGGACTAGTCCGCGGACTAGTCCGATCTCCACGAATGGGAGATTCCAAAAAGTTCAACGGACTAGTCTGGTCCATGATCGGAATAGTCCGGTCCCTCAATATGAGAGACTCCAGAAACATCAACGGACTAGTCCGGTGGATGCACGGACTAGTCCGGTCTCCCTATAAGTGGGATTCCAGAAAGATGAACGGACTAGTCCGGTCCATGATCGGACTAGTCCGGTGCTTTGTGAAAGTTAGGATAATTTTAATCCCTTACCCTCGCGCAAAGTTGTGAGCTCTTGGAGTGTGTCTTTCATACACTCCCTATACATTCAAAATCTAATTTGGTCTTCCAAGCTTCATCAAAGTATCTTGCTTTGAACACCACTTCATTTTTCACCTTTTTGTGTGCACCGAGCTGTTTCACTTGTTTGTCCTGCAATCATCTCAGTGGATTCATTAGGATCTCATATGTTTGTCATCAATTAGCCAAAACCCACAAGGGATATCCTAGATGCACTTACAATCTCCCCCTTTTTGGTGATTGATGACAACCATTTGAGATATCACAATTGAGAATAAAATCTTGATTTTCATAAGGTGTGCACATATGAGAATAATGATAAGTCCACAAAAACTTCTCACATATGCACACACCTTATGGTGGGGTGCCTAACAGGTGTGTGATCAACAAGGTGCGATGAGGTAAATGTAATCAATAATGAGCATAGATATAATCATCCAAGCAACAATAAGCATCACACATAAGAGAAGAAATAGTGCATTACAAGGTTTTTTTAAAAAATAAGTACATGTCCTTGATCACAAAAACATAAAGACACCAACTAGAGATGATCTCAAGCTACTAGACTCAATCTCTCCCCCTTTGGCATCAAGGCACCAAAAAGGGAAAAATTGAGGGGAATCACTCATCACCACTCTCTTCTTCAGTCTCGGTCCGGTCCTCATCTTCACCACCATAATCATCATTTGCCGGAGCAGACTCTTCCTCGGAGTCCTCAAAGGCGGGCGGGGATCCCACCGGCTCAATCTCCAGCTTGTCACAGATAGCTTTGATGTTGGCATTGACATATTGCTGATGCTTCTTCTGCCTGACTTCAATCTTGCGGCAGCAGACAAAGATAGAGGTGAGCATTTTGAGCACACCACCGGAGCATTCATGGGCAGGTGCAGAGCTAGGAGGAGCAGCTGAAGATCTTGTGACATTCACATCCCAAGTTTGTTTAGTCCTCCTCTCAGCTTCAGGGGATGGAGGTGCATCAGGAGCCGAAGGTAGAGTGTACTCGGTGGGCTTTTGTGGTTTCAACCCCGTATGGTGAACATCCTTGACGAACTCAAGTCCAGTCACCTTCTCAATCATGAACATGATGTACGGGGCATACCCGCAAGATCTGTTTGGAGTGATTGAGATGTTCACAATGTCATTGTAGATGTATTCAAAGACATTGAACGACCTTCTCCCACCAATGACCTTCATTAGGGTCCTCAAAGTTCCTTGAATAGTCCCCGCATCTCCATCTTTCAGGGCTATTGTCTTCCTCAAAATTCTGTTGAGGACCACATAGAAGGGCTTCAAATAATTGATATTGGGAGGGACATAAGGCATCTTTGTGTCATAGAGAAATTTGAGCTCATCCTTCTCCAAGGGTTGCAGATTGTGGATAACAAGATCATGATCCAAAGTGTGTTCAAGGTGGAGAATTCTTGCAAACTCATCATAAGTAACACTATACTTGGAACCATGAGTCATCCAAGTAAGACTGTCTCCATCACCACGAGCAAAGTAGAGGGTAGAGTAGAATTGGGTGATGACCTCATTGTTCCAGTCATTCTCAAAGGAAAACAGTTCCTTCAGTCCGTGCCTCTCCAGGGACTCAACCACCTCACGGAAGGCATGATACTTCTTCGACTGCATGTACCCAATGTTCACCCATTGACTCTTCACAACGGGATTCTTCATCTTCATGTACACATGCTCGTAGTAGTCGGCATGGAAGTTGCTCCAAAATCTTGGGTCTGAGCATTGCCGAGGTTGAGTATACACATTAACCTGCCTGAAGCTATCGGCAAGCTCACCCCCTTTTCCGATGAAATCCTTACTTGAGCGCTGCCTGTTGCGGTGACTTGGGTTCTTCATTTTCAGGGGTCCAATGGGACCACTAGCAAGCCCCTTTCCTTTGTTGAGAGTCCTCTTTGGCCCTGAGGAGCTCTCACCAGCCTTTCCTTGGGCCTTCTTCACAACTACCCTCCTTTTCTTGGGCAAGTTGTCGTCGGAGGGTGGAGAGTGCACATTTACATCATGCCTTTTCTTCATGTACCTCTCCTTGGCTCTCTTCACTTTTTCGCGTTCAACTTCTTCATCAACATGGAAGGAGCTGTCATCTGAGCTTGAAGACATCGTGCCTAACAAGGAGTTCATGATTTAGATGAGAATGAACTAAGAATGAAGAAGATGTGAGTATTCAAATGTCAGAGACTGGACTTGTCCGGTTTCAGAGTGCGGACTTGTCCGGTGTACCGGACTAGTCCGTACCTGGGAGCCGGACTAGTCCGGCCTGGCACAAGAACCCTGACAAAACTAGAATCACAACTTCTATCTAAGGATGCAAGGGAGTATGAAGGTGAAAGAAATACATCTCTGAAGCTAATGTACTTCCTTGGAATCAAGAGAAATAAGCTAGAACTAGAAAAGTTGAGAGTTTGCCTTTAGGGAGAAATTTACCGAGATTAGAAGATTCGCGTTGAAGGAGCACGAATCTATCCGGATGAGTTTGGAGTGGAGTACCAACTTGTCGAGGGGAGGATTTCCCACGGAGAAAGCTTGGATTTTGAGGGCTCAACTCAAAAATCACTTTTGGGGGCTAGGGTTTGAGAGGTGAGGGTTCAACTCAAAATGGAGGGAGGTTTGAAACAGTTTTGGGCCGGCCAGCTGCTTATATATGCGGCCGACCGGACTATTCCGGTCAGAGGACGGACTAGTCCGGTGCCCCTGGAAAACCTAGAAGGAGGGACTGTCCGGACTAGTCCCGTGGCAAACCTGACTAGTCCGGTGTCCCTGGAAAAACTGAGTATATAGAGATAACTAATAGTGATCCAAGGACAAGTTTTGCAAATAATTTTGGTGATTATGACCAGAAAGCAATCAACACAAAAAAAATGGTCATAAATTCCAAGATTTCTTCATTAAAATTAGTTTTCTTAGGAGAAAAAGAGGTGAGGGGCAGTTTTAGCAATAAAATGTAACATTTGAAGTTTCAACCAGGTGTGCAATGTTTCAAGCCACATTTCGAGAGTCAAGAATATTAAGTTCATTCCTAAGTTCATAAAACCTTTTCTCATCCAATGGTTTGGTAAAAATATCCGCAAGTTGTTTTTCAGTTCTAACATGAGAAATAGCAATGTCACCTTTTAATGAATGATCTCTAAGAAAATGATGACTGATATCTATGTGCTTAGTTCTTGAGTGCTCTACCGGGTTGTGTGCAATTTTTATAGCACTTTCATTATCACAAAGTAGTGGGATGTGGTTAAGATTGTAGCCGTAGTCCCTAAGGGTTTGTCGCATCCAAAGTAATTGGGCGCAACAGCTACCAGCTGCAATATATTCTGCTTCTTCTGTGGAAAGGGCAATGGAGTTTTGCTTTTTAGATGGCCAAGATATTAGGGACCTACCAAGAAACTGACAAGTCCCTGACGTGCTCTTTCTATCAACTTTGCATCCTGCATAGTCGGCATCAGAATACCCTATCAAGTTAAATTTGGATCCTTTGGGATACCAAAGGCCCAAGTTGGGTGTGTGCACAAGGTACCTTAGGATTCTTTTTACCGCAACTAAGTGACACTCTTTAGGTGCAGCTTGAAACCTTGCACACAGGCAAACACTAAGCATAATATCTGGCCTAGATGCACATAAATAAATTAAGGAGCCAATCATAAACCGATATACCTTTTGGTCCACATTTGGACCATCTTCATTGAGGTCGAGGTGTCCATTAGTGGCCATGGGTGTCTTGATGGGCTTGGCTTTGTCCATATTGAATTTCTTGAGAATGTCTTGTGTATATTTGGTTTGGATTATAAATGTACCTTCTCTTAGTTGCTTCACTTGGAATCCCAAGAAGAACTTCAATTCGCCCATCATTGACATCTCGAACCTATCTGTCATAATTTTGCTAAATTCTTCACAGAAGGATTTGTTAGTGGATCCAAAGATAATGTCATCAACGTAAATTTGACATACAAATAAATGATCATCACAATGTTTAGTGAAAAGTGTATAGTCAGCTTTACCAATTTTGAATCCATTCTGAATTAGAAAATCTCTAAGACACTCATACCAAGCTCGAGGAGCTTGTTTGAGGCCATAGAGAGCCTTACGCAGTTTGTAGACATGGTTGGGATATTTCTGGTCTTCGAATCCTGGTGGCTGCTCCACATAAACTTCCTCATTGATTGGGCCGTTTAAGAAAGCGCTCTTGACGTCCATTTGATACAGCTTAAAATTATGGTGAGTAGCATATGCCAATAAAATACGAATGGACTCAAGTCTAGCTACAGGGGCGAAAGTTTCATCGAAGTCCAAACCTTCGACTTGAGAATAACCTTTGGCCACCAGTCTTGCCTTATTTCTTGTTACTACTCCATGTTCATCTTGCTTGTTCCGAAAGACCCATTTGGTTCCAACTATGTTCGCCTTTGGTCTCTCCACCAGCTCCCATACTTCATTTCTCTTGAAGTTGTTTAGCTCCTCTTGCATTGCAATCACCCAGTATGGATCCCTTAAGGCTTGTTCTACCCTGTATGGTTCCAGAAAAGACACAAAAGAATAGGATTCACAGAAATTTGCAATTCGAGATCTAGTTGTTACTCCCTTAGCAATATCTCCGATGATATTGTTGACAGGGTGGTCTCTTTGCACGCTCTGGTGTACTCTTGGGTGTGGAGCTTGTGTAGTTGCTTGTTCTTCATTATCTTCAGGTGCATTGTCTCCCCCTAGATCATTGTTTCCATGATTGTCCTGATCTTCTTGATCTTCCTCCTCTTGATCTTGTGCAAGAGCTCCCCCTTGATCATTGCCTCCGTGTTGATGTTCATCTTGTGCATTTGAGTCGAATGTTTGCTCTTGTGGTAAGATATCACCAAGTCCCATTTTCTTCAGTGCTTCATATGGAGCTTCCTCTTTATCTAGCACACACTTATCAACTTGCTCCACTTGTGAGCCGTTAGATTCATCGAACACTACATCACGTGCTACTTCAACAAGGCTGGACACCTTGTTGAAGACACGATAGGCGTAGGCATTCGACTCATAACCGAGCAAGAATCCTTCATCGGACTTTGAAGTGAACTTCGAGGCCCTCTGTTTCTTGTTCAGAATAAAACATTTGCAACCAAAAACTTTAAAATAAGAAACATTAGGCTTTTTACCGGTAAGGAGCTCATATGGAGTTTTCTTCAGTAGTCGATGGAGATACAGTCGATTCGTGGCATGGCAAGCGGTGTTCACCGCTTCTGCCCAAAATCGATCTGATGTCTTGTATTCATCCAACATAGTTCTCGCCATTTCGATCAATGTTCTGTTCTTCCTTTCGGCCACTCCATCTTGTTGAGGGGAGTAGGGTGCCGAGAATTCATGCTTTATCCCTTCTCCATCGAGAAACTCTTCAACTTGGAGGTTCTTGAATTCTGTCCTGTTGTCACTTCAGATGTTCTTTATGGTTGATGAGAATTCGTTCTGAGCTCTTTTCAAGAACTTCTTGAGGATCCCCTGAGTTTCTGATTTATCATACAA
Source organism: Tuctoria greenei (assembly GCA_036927565.1). Taxonomy (NCBI): domain Eukaryota; kingdom Viridiplantae; phylum Streptophyta; class Magnoliopsida; order Poales; family Poaceae; genus Tuctoria; species Tuctoria greenei. Next base: position 192,700,766 of record JAYESD010000007.1, on the reverse strand, counting down.
GAAAAATACCCAAGTAAATCTTGAAAAATCATCAACAATTACTAAACCGTATTTGTTACCACCGATGCTAATGTACGAAACTGGACCAAAAAGATCCATGTGGAGAAGTTCCAGCGGTCTTGCGGTAGTCATCACATTCTTGGCAGAGTGTGGTGCTCCGACTTGTTTTTCTGTTTGACAAGCGCTGCACGACCTGTCTTTTTCAAAAACCACATCCTTAAGACCACGGATGTGACCACCTTTTAGAAGTTTCTGCAGATTTCTCATCCCAACATGGGCTAGCAGTCTATGCCACAGCCATCCCATGTTGGTCTTAGCAACCAAGCAAGTGTTGAGTTCGGCTTTATCTTTGTTGAAGTCAACTAGATAAAGCTTGCCCTTCAACATTCCCTTGAATGCAATCGAGCCATCGTTTCTTCTAAAAACAGTCACACCCTCATTAGTGAATAAACAGTTGTAACCTTTGTCGCATAGTTGGGATATTGAAAAAAGGTTATAATCTAGAGAATCTACATGTAAAACATTTGATAAGGTATGTTGAGAGGATATTTCAATGTTACCGCTACCAAGGACCTTTCCTTGGCTATTGTCTCCGAAGTATATGCCTTCACCTGGATCCTTGTTGCACTCGTACTCTACAAACATACCTCTCTCTCCGGTCATGTGATTTGTGCATCCGCTATCAAGTATCCATTTTGTTCCACCGGAGGAGTAAGCCTGCAAAAAGAATTATTCCTTGGTTTTAGGTACCCAAGGTTGCTTGGGTCCTCTCAGGTTAGTCACAAGAGTCTTGGGCACCCACACACATGTTTTCAAGTTCTTGTGGCGCGGACCTGTATATTTGGCAATGACTTTTCCACATTTGGCTTTCATAAGAACATACGAAGCGTTAAATGTATGAAACAATATTTGTGGTTCAGATTCATGGGATTTTTCCTTAACAAAGACAATTCTATTCTTAGCATGATTAGAAGTAGACATGTGTTTGCTCTTATCAAAAGCAAGGCCATCTTTGACATTAAGAGGTCTAGTGACCATATATGCACTGCGTGCATATTTGATCTTCTCCTTATCAAAGATGCCGCTTGGAGGGGCATGCATATTATGAGAAGTTGAAGTATTGGAAATAATATTCTTCTTACTAGAGCAAGTGCAAGTTCCGATTGTTGTCGAACTTATATCTTTGGAGGAAGAGGAGTCACTTTGCTTGAGCGACTCGACTTGCACCTCAAGGATCTTGTTAGCTTTTGACAAGTTAGCAAGTTCTTCCTTGATTGCAATATGCGAGTCTTCTAGCTTTGAGTAAGTTTCCTAGATGCACTTACAATATCCAATGAGATTAAACTTAAAGTCCTTGGGGTACCAAAGTCCTAGGCTTGGTGTGTGAACCAAATATCTAAGAATTCTCTTAATGGCGTTCAAATGACTCCAGGTGGGCCCCCTTGATGTATATGGGTGATACACCGGTGGATCTCCTCGGATACTTCTATTTGTGGGCCATTTGATCCATAGGATGCCACATGTCGTCGCCTGATTGGCTGGGATGATATTTTATAGGATTGGTCCCTCTACATTTCCTCATTTCCTGCATAAAATGCTGCATACACATATTTCTCCAAGTCCAAGTGGAATTGGGTTAGATAGAAAGGTGATGTGTGCAAGAAATGACAAATCCTCCACATAATTGAGTTAAATTGACGGATGAAATTGGTATATAACAGCTGTCAACACCCACAAGCGCATAGACGCTCAATACAACAACTACACACCCCGTGGAGTAGGGTATTATGCTTAGGCGGCCCGAACCACGTAAATCCTCGTGTCAACTTGCCATCGTATTCTGAATCTCTGCGTGCCCACAACCGAACTACAAACTCCGCGTGCTGCCAACGGTAGCACCGGGAGAATTGCCGGAATCAAAACTCCGACAGTTGGCGCGCCAGGTAGGGGGTGCCCGAGATTCAAAGATGGTGAACTCTGCTGCTGGATCGTCCAACGGCAACCTTGCCGCGCAACCTGCTGGAGGCAATCCCTCCAACATGCAGCAGCCAACAGGTGTTGTGGCTCCAGCAGGAGTCATGCCACCACCGCCATCATCCGCACCGACGAATCAAGCTGGATGTCGAGATGGGGCGTCCGCGTCGGTCACTGCATCAGCGAACAACAACCCCGAACACGCGCTCCATGTTGTGCGTGCTCTTCTCCAACATCCACCGCCTCCAGGAGCATCCTAGGGTGCAATGGAGCAGTGGAGAGCTGATGTAGAACATTTGGTTGTAGCAGCAGCCGATCGCATCAGCAACCAAGGTCCCCCCCTCGGGGCGGGCCCCATCACAACATCGGACCGTGTCGGGTAGACTTGGTCCGCACACTTCACAGCACAGGAGGCGTGCTGCATCTCAACAGGCGACGTCGCTGCTTTCTGGGGTGCGATGTACCCACATTGTAACCAGGCTTTCAACTCACGACCTCCGGGTGGAGCTTGATCGCCGTTACCGTCAACAGGACGGTTGCGTCCATATCAAGTGTGCTCGCGAGAGGCGAGAGACTTGGGACAGTCCTACTCTCGAGGGAGTAGGAGGAGGTTGTTCTGCCCTGATCATGCATCTACGCATGGTCAGATGGCTGCAGAAGTTCCAACCTCACCTACTGGAGAAGTTTGACGGGACTGTCAATCCTGCCGAATTTCTTCAAATATACTCCACCGCTATCCTAGTGGCTGGAGGCAATGAGGCCTTGATGGCCAATTATTTCCCTGTGGCTTTAACTGGGACCGCCAGGTCTTGGTTCATGAGCCTTCCGCCTGACTCCATCAATAGTTGGGCGAGTTGTGCCAACAGTTCACTGCCAACTTCGAGAGCTCATATACTCGACCAGGCACAGAACTGAACCTTTTTGCTGTCAAGCAGAAGGGGGGAGAGTCCCTGCAATCCTTCATCCAGAGGTTCTCCCAACACTTCTGTTATTGTGCCATTCATACAGGGCATTCGAGACAAGAAGATGCTGGAGAAGCTGGCAACCAAGGAAGTCACCAGCGTCACGAAACTCTTCAGCTTGACAGACAAGTGTGCCAAAGCTGCGGAGGGCTATGAAATGCACTCCCAACCACCTCCAGAGAACAAAAAAAGTCCTCCAAGGGTGAAGCCACTACCTCCAGGAGTGGTAAGAAGAAGAAAAAGTCCAACGGCAAAAAGAAGTCGTCGGCCGGCACACCCACTGCCGCTGCTGCCGCAGCTCCAGGTGGCGGGGGCCACGCCCCGAGAAACGACCTCGACCTTCGTCTGAAGACGGTGGCAGCTCCAAGATGTGGTGTCCTATACACAAGACAAACAGCCACAACCTGAAAGGCTGCCGAGAGGTCAGAAACCTTGCCCGAGCGCTATAACAAGCGCTGGGAAGAAGTTCCTTTCCGTCAAAGGGAAGGAAAACAAAAAGTCGACGAAGCTTCGACTGAAGAGGAGTTAGGCTTTCAGGACCCTAAAAAGGTCTTGAAGGCTGTTTACACCTCCGTCGACGACGACTCCGACATCTCCGACAACGAGTGTCGGAAGACCATGAACACCATCTTTGGTGGTTCGTGGGGCATCACCTCCCGCCGTGTCCTCAAGACAATGCGGTGGGACATGGCCTCAGTAGCTCCCACTGCTAGGGTGGAGCCGCACTGGAAGTGGATGGACACTACCATCACTTTCGATGCTTCGGACTGCCCTTGGAACATGATCGGAGCTGGCCAACTTCCTCTGATGGTATCTCCGACCATCAACAACATCCAGCTCCATCACGTAATGGTGGACGGAGGTTCGAGGCTGAACCTCATAAGTTTCGAAGCCTTCATCAAGCTTCAGCTCTGACCTTTGGACCTTCGCCCCTCCCGACCTTTCTTTGGAGTATGTCCAGGGGCCATCACTCCACTCGGATCCATTACTCTCCTGGTGACCTTTGGGACTCGAGAGAATTACAGGACCGAGAAGTTGATCTTCAACATGGCGCATATCAACTTACCATTCAACGCCATCTTAGGCAGGCCAGCCTTGTACAAATTCATGGCTGCTTCTCATTATGGCTACTTGGTGTTGAAGAAGCCAACACCAGCACGTGTTCTCTGGATCCGCGGAGATCGCACCGCTGGAGTTACTGCTCTGGAAGAACTTCATGCGCTTGCTACAGCGCAAGAGGAAGAATTCAGAAAGGAGCAAGCTCTGAAACCCCCGAGCATTCATCATCGAGGCTCAACCTCCGCACCTTGCGTGCAACCAAGCGGCGACACCGACATTCCTGTCAAAGTCGTCCAAATTGGTTCCGACGCTGCTCAAACCACCCGTATATCGGGGGGGGGGGGTCTGAACGACAAATAGGAACTCGCGCTCATCACTTTCCTCCGGGCTAATGTCGACGTGTTTGCTTGGCAACCGTCACAAATGCATGGGATCCCTAGGGAAGTAATTGAGCACAATCTGAAGATTTATCCCGACGCTCGTCCTGTACATCAGGAGCCTCAAAAGCAATCGGTAGAGCGACAAAACTTCATACGTCAAGAAGTGAAGAAGTTGCTCGAAGCTGGATTCATCCGAGAAATCTTCCACCCAAAATGGCTGGCAAACCCAGTCGTTATACCCAAGGCGGGTGGGAAGCTTCAGATGTGTATCGACTACACTACATTGAATAAGGCATGTCCAAAAGATCCATGCCCACTACCTAGAATGATCAGATAGTGGATTCCACCTCCGGGTGTGAATTACTGTGTTTTCTAGACGCATATTCTGGGTATCATCAAATCAGGATGTCTAGGGAAGATGAAGAGCATACTTCCTTCATCACAGTAGATGGATTATATTGTTACACTGCCATGTCATCCAGTATCAAAAATGCTGCTTCAATGTTTGTATGAGCTATGTACAAAACTTTTGGAAAGCTTATTAGAGATGTAGTGGAAGTGTACATCGATGACATCGTCATCAAGATCAAGAAGAAGGAGTCATTACTTGACACCTTGCAAGCTGTCTTTGATAAGTTGCGAATCACACGCACAAAGCTAAACCCAGACAAGTATGTCTTCGGGGTTAGCTCCGGGAAGCTTCTTGGATTCTTGGTGAACCACCAAGGAATAGAAGAAAACCCGGCGAAGAATAAATCTATTGAAGACATGCGGCCACCAGCCCGCATCAAGGACGTCCAGAAGCTGACTGGATGTCTAGCTGCCCTCAGCCGGTTCATCTCAAGACTGACGGAACGGGCGCTACCCTTCTTCAAATTGTTGAGGAAGTCCGGACCATTCCAATGGTCTGAAGAAGCAGAAAAGGCTTTTCAAGAGCTAAAGCAGCTCCTCACCACTCTACCAACTTTGGTAGCTCCGAATCCTGGTGAGCCACTTCTGCTTTACATTTTGGCAACTGATGAAGTTGTCATGGTCCTGGTTGCAGAAATAACAAAACCATACCCACTTCAGGAGTCCAGACCCCTCTGAGAGGGTCCGGAGCTACCTGAAGGCGAGTCTGGGTCCCAGCTCCCAGACCCGGATCCTCAAGGCAAGATGCTAGAGGAGCCACCTCCTTCAAGTGGAGGAGTCACTGTTACTGAACAAGAAGATCTGGACACCTCCGGGAAGGTCCGGATCACTTTAGAAGAAGCTCCGGGTTCCTCCAGCAGGAACCCAGAGGTCCCCGAACAAGGTTCGGACCCCTTCGGGAGGGTCCGGGTTGATGAGGAGGGAGCTTCGGGCCCCTTCGGGAGGGTCCGGACAGTCCAACACCCAGTATACTTCATCAGTGAAGTACTCCATGACGCCAAGACTCGGTACCAAGAGGTGCATAAGCTGCTCTACGCAGTTCTTATTACCTCTAGGAAGCTTCGCCACTACTTCCAAGCTCACAAGATTTCAGTGGTAACTACTTATCCACTGCGTGCAATCTTTCATAACTCCAGCTCTACTGGGAACATTGCAAAGTGGGCAGCGGAATTGGCCGAGTTCGACCTTGAATTCATCCCAAGACAAGCGATCAAGAGTCAAGCACTGGCGAACTTCGTGGCGGAATGGACCCCCTCTCCATCAAATCCTCGGGGCCCCAGTGAGCAGAAGCTGGAACCCAAGGTTCCGGTCTTCACCGAGCCTCACTGGACTCTCTTCTTCGACGGCTCCATGCAGAAGCAGGGGGCCGGAGCTGGAGTCTTTCTCCTCGCTCCGACTGGGGAGAAGGTCAAATACATCGTTCACCTTGACTTCAAGGCGACCAACAACATGGCAGAGTATGAAGCATTAATCTATGGGCTCAAGGTGGCACTATCATATGGTGTCAAGCAGCTGTTGGTAAAGGGTGATTCGTAGCTCGTCATAAAGCAAGTCAAAGGTGAATGCTGCTGCAACAACCCTCAACTAGCTGCATACTTACTTGAAGTCCAGAAGCTTCAGAAGGACTTCGACATCCTTGATCTTTGCCATGTCCTGCGTCTCAACAATGCTGAAGTCGACGAACTCTTGACGAAAGCTTCAACTGGAGCTCCGGCTCCCGACGGAACCTTCATCCGCAGATTGTCAAGACCAATAGCTCAGCCAGCCGAACTGAGCAAAGGGGACGAGACCAACACCTAGAAGCTGGCGGTCTCGATGGCCTTTTTACCATGGCGTCCATCAATGGTTGTAGGTGCCGTAGGAAGCTCTGAGCAACCCAACACACAAGACTCAAATGCTCAAGTTAGCTCCGATGCATGGATCTCGGAGATCCGAAGATACTTGAAAGACAATTTCCTTCCTGAAGATAATGTATCCGCTGATCAGATAGTCAGATTGGCTAAAAGATACACACTGGTAGAAGGGGATCTCTAACGGCGTGGTGCCAATGGCGTCCTAATGCGGTGCATTACAAGGGAATAAGGCTGCAAGCTCCTCGCAGAAATCCATGGAGGCGAGTGTGGGAACCATGCATCTTCCCGCACGCTGGTCGGTAAAGCCTTTCGGCATGGTTTTTATTGGCCTACAATACTCCAGGATGCAACCGAGCTAGTGAAGAAATGCGAAGCATGCTAATTCCATGCGAAGCAAATTCATACACTAGCTCAACCCTTACAAATGATACCTCCTACATGGTCATTCGCTGTGTGGGGGATGGATATCTTGAGACCGTTCCCAAGAGCCGTCGGAGGTTACAAGTTCATGTACGTTGCCATCGACAAGTTCACCAAATGGCAGGAAGCAACTCCAGTTCTGACAATAAACAAGCAATCAGCTATCAACTTGTTGCAGTCTATCATATGCATATTTGGAGTCCAAAACAAGATCATAACTGATAATGGGACCCAATTCACAAGCTCTGCATTCCAAGGATATTGCAAAGACCTCGACATTCAGGTTAGCTACGCTTCTGTAGCTCACCCGGCAAGAAATGGTCAAGCTGAGAGAGCAAATGTAGAAATCCTAAAGGACTCAAGACGCGCACATATGAGCGTCTGAGAAAACATGGAGCCAACTGGATTGAGGAGCTTCCGCCCACCCTGTGGGCCAACAGGACAACTCCAAACCGGTCAACTGGAGAGACACCCTTCTTCTTGGTGTACGGAGCTAAAGCAGTCCTTCCTCCGGAAATCACCTTGGGGTCGCTCCAGGTCCGGACCTTCGACGATGCCACGCAGGACCAGCTTCGGCGTGAAGACCTTGACCTCATTGAAGAGGGAAGGTGCCGAGCAGCTGTTCGGAATGCCCGATACCCCCAAGCTCTTCGGCGCTATCACCAAAGGCATGTTCACAGCCGACAGCTCGAGGAAGGCGATTTGGTGCTACGGAGAATACAAACTCGAGAAGGGTTAAACAAAATCTCCCCCAGCTGGGAAGGACCCTTCCGAGTGATCAAAGTATCCCGTCCCGGATGCGTTCGCTTGGCAACTGAGGATGGGACACCGCTCCCTAATCCTTGGAACATTGAGCACCTCCGTAAGTTCTACGCTTAACATCACGGAGGTGAGTATGTAGTTACATGTGATGTATATTATAGAGTCATTGTACAGAGTCGGGTAGCTCCTTCGGGAGAACAGCCGGACCTTCTCCGGAAGGTCCGCAAAGTTCAGGCAACACTTGTCACAGTCTCAGAACTAAAAGTTTAGCTAGCTACCTTGGGTCAAACGAGAAACAAAACACACTTAGCCTGGTTCCATACCCTAAGAGTGTACCTGTTTCTCCTGTACCCCGTACCTATAATGAAAGACATAATTATGTGAAAATAGACTCCACGTGCATTTATTTTGTACAGACTCAATATTTTTTTATTTTTCTCTTTCTTGTCTATAACAAAGTTATGCAATTCTCAAGAATCTTTAGCTCGACCAATTCATATATAATTCAAGTCGCTTTGTTAATTCTTTCAGGTCTTAACATTGTTGAATGGTCTACTCGCCTGAATGCCGCCAAGCCAATCTAGGTTCGGAGTGTGCTATCGACTTAGCCTCGTCCTGCACCCTAAGTACGTCACTCTACCTACACCCCGACATGCCGAAGTAAGGTGAGTCCAGGATACGATTGGACCTGAAGAACATAAGCAAATGCACTTGATTGTATAAAGAATTGCGTTCGACCTAAAAATTTCTTTCGGGAATAGTAAGCCGCAATTAGGTTATAGATAGGAAATGGATTTTACTGTTTTTCTTGACTTCAGTGTGCAGGAAAAATAAACATCTCATGATGATGGTGGATGAAGCCGGAGCTATCAAAGCTCCGACACGCCCTAAGGTGGTCCGCTGTCGATGTTTCAAACATTGATAGTAGGCGCTGCCGGAGCTACCAAGTTCCGGCAAATCAAGGGGGCCAACCGTCAACGTGAAGAAAAGATGGTTGGAAGACTTCCCAGTGGGGTCTGCTGTCGATGCACCGCATGTTGACAGTGGTCGCTGCCGGAGCTACCAAGCTCCGACAACCCCAGAGGACTAACTGTCGACGCTCTACGTGTTGACAAGGGTCACTGCCGGAGCTACTAAGCTCCGACAACCTCAGGGGGCCCCTACTATCGATGACTTCGGACCTACAAACTACAAGTTCGAAGCACGAAAGTCTTCAACAAAATGCTACATCCTCTTGGTACATGTTCACAATCAAATTGTGTACATCTATCAGGGGCCAAGTGGGACAAAGGTGTTGAAGACAAAAAATGAAATTCATAAAATTTTTGGATTTCATTAATCTGGAGACAAGAGATTACAAAATTGGAGAAAAAGAAGAGAATATACAAGCGGGAGCTACAAAGAGAAAGCCCTAAACCCTATGGAAGAATGAGGCGACGTTATGGGCAACCTTCGACACGCTGGCCTTGGCGGCATCTCCCTCTCCGTCGATGGGACCTTCAAGCACCGGGTCTAGTGGGAAGTGAGGATCCCGGCTCGTGTAGCATGTCAGCATGTATTATTACTCCTGCAAACTTCCTCTCTTGAATAGAGAGGGATGGTTAGCTCCCGATACTTGTACAAATGAACGTTCGGGTTAGGTAACCGAACTTTCATTTGTACATACAGGGAAGAAAAAAATCAAAGATGCATTGGTTCCAATGTCAAGTGTATCCATGATCAATGTGTTATTCATTGATAAGAGTGGAGCTTTATGGATAATTCATGTTGCATATTTTCTAAAGCTCATACTCATAGCAATGCATGTGATAGAAATACACTATATGGATCCCTACACCTTTTAAAGTTTCTAACCATCTTAGCTTTCAAGAGCAAATTTTTATCATTTAGATCATGACAAACAAGATTCTCAATTTTATCCTCCTGAACCTCACTAGGAATTTGAAATTTAGTGACTCCTCCTAAAAAACAATTCAATTTCAGAGCAAGGATATCACTTATTCCTAGGAGTTTGAAATCTAGTGACACCATCTATGCATGAAGCTCGATTAAAAAATTATGGCTGTCACTATGACCAAGTTCCTATATGCCAATTCACCAATTAAGTCATGCCCAAAAGTTTTGTTTTCTAAACCTCGACAAAAATGACTAAGTTTACAAAACAATCCTTAAAGGATTCTAGGTACTTATTTGAGATTTTTCCAAGTAAGGTGGGATTTCCTTTTGGAGATCCAAAAGTCAATACCCACGCTTACTCTTGTGAGGATGCTTGAGAATTGAATGATGAGGAAGTGTCAACCTTCCTCACAAATGCAAGCAAATACATTTGATTCTATGGCAAACCAAACAATGGAAAATTCTAAACTCATACCTCATTTGGGGATTAGTTGGTGACGAAGGTCTTTGTGTGAGAAACTCACAACCTTGATTTTTGGCGCAGGCTTGATGGTTGATATCAAATGCCAAGTTGAGGTTGGATTTGGCGATGGATTTGGTTTTGGGTCCTCCATTGGGTCATCCTCTTGAACATTTCTCTTCCTCAAACTCAAAATGAGTTTGAAGGAGAGAAGTGTTCTCAAATCCTCCCAATGGTGACTTGAGCTTGATGAAAACTTCCACTTTCTTGCCAAACCACCTCTTCACAATTTTTAACCTAGCTGCACTTTAATCAGGAACACACAAAATAACTCGGAAACGGTTTATGTTAGCCAAAAGCAAATTGAACCCAATTTTCAAATTGTCTTGCCCAGCTTGAAATAACTTTTAAATGCAATGAGGGTCAAAGCAAATCTTTTTGGTTTAAACTAGGAAGATAAATTCAAGTGTTCATGCACGTAGTTCATATCCAATTAAATTTCTCCCCTAATTCAAAATTTTAGTTTTATAATGGTTGGAAATTTTACTTTCCAACATGCAAGTGTGGAATTTCAAATATGTAAATGCAAGGGTTCATGCAATTTGGAAAACAAATATGAGATAACTACCAATTAACCTATTGGCAAGGACTCACCGAATTTTTGAAGTCCGATGAGTGATAACTACCAATTAACCTATTGGCAAGGACTCACAAATTTTTGAAGTCCGATGAGTAGGACTTACCTCAGTTCTGTTCAGCGCGATGATTTGTTGCCCAATCCCGGAGTTGAAGACGTGGACGATTTCTTTTATTTTGACATGCCAAACTCATTTGGCTGTCATTTGGACATGTGGGCCACATGGTGGCCCTAGCCTCTTCCCGTTGTATTGATATATACATGTTGTTGTAGCGACGGGTTCTCCCTCTTGAATGTATTCCTTCATGAGCATGGTGAGGCTTTGTCCTTCTTAGGGGTGCCACTCTGACCATATTGGTATTCCATTGAATCAACCCATACCTTGAACATGGGTCAAAGGCTTCCTTTGGCATGATGACATGTGGACTCCACAATCAAACAAGAAACGCTTCATCCACAATGTCACTTGCCCTAGGTTGAATGGGTTTGATCGAAGTGTGGGAATCCCAACAAGTGATGTGGGAAATCTTGGACTTTGAATGCTCCTTAAGTTATTGTCCTTGGCCAAGATCTTCATGTGAATGTTGTCTTGATTTCTGCTTGGCCAAGATACTTCAAGGTAGGCTAGTTGAACTTAAATCCCTTGGAAAGCCATAGCCTCTTTGAATACAAGGGTGATGCTAATTCCACCCTTGACCTCCTTGTGAATGGTAGCCATTGGAGTTGTTGTTTATAAAAGGTCCTCATGGGTCTTAGGGAAATAATTCTCACGCGTCCCATGATGACATGGTTTTCCACAAATCATGTGAATATCCACGACTTGGATTATCCAAACAAATCTTCAACGACTTGGATATTCATTACACTTCAATGGGAGGTGTAGTTCCATAACTAGCATATACACCTTGTGAAGTGGTGTGCATGACAAGTTATGGGAACTCGAGCATTCTTCAATCCTCCCATTGAGTGGAGACCTTCTTCTCATCCATGATGAATGAGAATAGGACTCCTTCAGCTCCAGCATGAATGTGGTCATGGATTGGTGGAGCCAACCCATTACATGAGTGTTGGATGAAGAGCCAACTATCCATCCCATGATGGAGGCAAACCAATAGGAACTTCTTGGAGCCTTACCCAAGCTTGGGTATGGATGACTTTGGCTCCTACTGAAAGTTGAAATTCACCCGCAAAAAGGCAATGGTATTGCCTAGCGGACATTTGTTGAGGTACGCCTTAAATCATCTTGCAGTTTAGCACTTGCATCCTCGTTGGCCATCCCATACAATGGGTTGGCCAACACTACCCTATTTTCACACAAAGGAGAAAACAAACAAGAGTAATCCTATCTAATAACTATTAGTACCCATAGCTTAATCACAAGTGATAGCTATCCTTCACTTCCTTTGCCTTCCCCGGCAACGGTGCCAAAAATTCTTATTGACGGCTCCTAAGGTATACTAACAAATCATCCTTGGCAATAGTGCCAGAAATGCTTGTTGGTATTACTTACGCACCATTAACTAAACATATCCAACTGATGTGTCAGAAATGCTTGTTATCGGTTCTACTGGATCAAAGAGTGAATTCCGCAAGTGCACGGAGGTATCATTGTAGCATTTCCCCTTAAGAGTATTCCCAAGGGTGTCATTTATTTGATCCCAAAGGAAGGCGGGGTAGAGATATAACAATCATCAAGTGGAAAGGGTAGAAAGGTCTAGGTGAGAATCTAGTAAGGATAGATAAAATAATAGTGGAGGTAGTGTGACACACACAAAAGCTTTCAAGTCTAAGGGGGGTAAGAGGATCCTAGAGGTTAGTTAAGGTTGAGAGTTATGGAGGTACTCCTACTATGCTCTATTGTACATATACATAGTCTCAACTAATTATCCATCAGCTAGATCAATAGTGAATACTTATGCTATGTGGTTCAACACATCGGGCACGGGCTTATCCCTAGCAATACTAGGGCGACTCCAGCCAAGATCTTGTGGCATAGCCGGACGTGGAGGATTACAAAGGACAGATAGGGCTTGCCTAGTTGTAGGTCAGAGTCGGGGTTAATCTCTGGAAGGTGCTCTTCCAAGGCTTCTGGTTCTTCCTCAACTAACTAGACTATAGTGAGGGTCTATAGGATCTATGATAATGAGATATGTTCATGATGAAATAGTCATAGAAGCTATACCTTCCACATACATGGACTCCACAATCAAACAAGAAACACTTTGCCTAAGTATATATATAAGTAGAGACTAAGATACTATCTTTATTATGCATAAAGTCACAAATACAAGAAAGAATACATGAGCCATACCTTTCCCAATATAGGATTGGGAAGAGAGAGACTCCTTACTCCTTTCCTAATTTGGACTTGGGACAAGAGACTCTACTCTCTACAATATAACTCCTCTAAGACTATGGATGATAGTGTATACAATAGAGATGAAGCTCAAATGGTGTGTTTTGAAGTGAGGGGTAGGGGGTCCTATTTATACTAGTGTTGAGGTCGGTTCCCGCCACCAAAAGCGCGCGATTCAGTCACCATTGACTCCTTCAAGCCAGGAGGAGCCAACACGCGTCGTTTGACTGCGTTTGGTGCCAGGAAGAGGTCGGCCGAACCAGGGGTTTGGCTGACCTGGTCAGCACTCTAAACGCAGAGTGCTTCCTCCAGGTGAGGACAATATACTTACTCTTTAATAGCTGATCAACATTATTTACTTACTGTAGTACATCACCCTCTAATAAATACTTAACTTTATTGTCTTAAACTTAAGATAAACACCAATTATCCTTCTTAATATCTTACAATACCCAAAATCTATTGTGAATTTATTGAACGTGAGATATTCTTAACTTAGATACGCTTATTTCAATCCATAAATGGATTTACTTTAAGATATCTCACTTCACTAACTTTCATAATAGAACTCATGGTTAAAATCATCTAAAACATTCTCAAATGTATTATATTCAAGAATGTCTTACTTATTATCATCTTACGATGATACTTACTTTAAAAGCATTTATTATTTCTATTAGAGTCGTGTTACCTTTTGTAGACTCATTACAGACTACTAATTCGACTCCATTAGAAAACTAAAATTCTCAAGCCATTCAAATGAGTGACAATCACTCACAACTTATTCAGATGAAGTATGATCATGATCATTTGAATTTATTAACACATTTGTTGGCCTATTTGTGATCTTAAATGAGGTTGCTCTCACTTTTCATCATTATTGGGCACTAATGATGAAAATTAAATAGCAGGTATTGTGAGAACAATGTCTAGCATTGTTAACACAAAATCGGTAAGGAATCATAAAGAATTAATCTTGAAAAATAAAGTGCTTACACAAACCACTTATTTTCAAGAGCAGCATCTTTTGATGTCAAACTCCCCCTGATTTAGTTATTGTTTAAGAATACTATAATACATCATTTCAAAATGAGGATCTTAAATCTTATCAAAAAGCCAACAAAATCACAACTTATTTTCTAATAATAATATTATCTTCTTAATATCATACTTAATATTATTTGGGTAATTTTGATTATATAACTTATCTGATGTTTATAAGCATCCTCTTAATTAATCTAAAATTGATTAAGAAAAGACAAAGTGAAAACACTAAAGTTTTCATCTTACCATATCACTCTCTTAATTATATTATATTTCCTTACAAACTTAATAAAATGTAAAAAAAATAGTCCTACATTTCTAATTCAGGGTATTAGACAATAATGTATATTGCACTCCCCCTTATTGTATAGATCATTCTTATTACAATGCACACAAGAAATTATATAAAAACTGATAAGTGTGAGGTGAAAATCTTTTACTTAATGATGTCACTCATCATCTTAGTAATAAACATATAATCCCCCCTCGAAATATGGCCTATACAATAGTGCCATAATTTCGAAGACAATTTACAATACTTATTATGAGGAGATAATTATATTACTTAGTTATATCCTAATAACATCACTTAATACTAATGGGAGTACATCACCTCTTTCTAGAATATTAAAGTTTCTCCATGCCATCATCTAATGGTTGAGTGATTCCAAACGATATGTTCAACATATTTGACGATGTCAAAATGTAAAAATTTAATTTATTACTCTCAAATTCCATGTCAAATAACTTAATTTTAATAATAGTATTGCGCATTTATAGAATGTGCTATCATGATATATGACTACTAAATAAACCGTAAAACAACAATTCTAACAAGTGCTAAAATACGTATTCGAAGATATATTTAACTGAAAATCTTAAATTTTTAATAGTTATTTTAGTATTAATGATACAATTAGAATGCTCTCAGAAAATCTCTAATTTACTTAAGATCTTATCGACATGAAAAAACTTATTAAAATGTAAAATGACATACAAAAGACATACCTCGTTTGCTCATCATGCGAGATAATTCCCGATAAAGCGACTTAATTACTAAAATAAAACTTAAGGCATGAGAAATACTTCTAATATCCGAGACAATACATATTCAGAAATAAATATGAACTAATCTTAAACTTATTACTATGCAAGCACTCAAGAAGCTGATTGTTGGGATCCCTAGAGGATCCCATTTCAACATCTATTGGCCAAGGAGTAAATGAGGATGGTTGCTACCGATCGGAAATTATGCCCGAAGGTCAATCATAACTATACGAGGCTAGAGATTTGAAATAGGAACCCTCCATGAGCAACCAATGGGCTGCCACGAATGGGTGAGAGCATTATGCTCTCAACTATTCTAAGCACTCATTCAAGCTCAAGGGATTTGTCACCATCATTAGGTGCAAGTTGTTCCTATGTGCCTAGAAGCCAATAAATGACAAATCGCACCCAACACATGGAGACCCTAATGTGCAGACGATCAACATCGAAAATACTCTATTCAACCACACTCATGGTGTCCATGGGAGGCAACACAACAATCAACACTCAACCCTCCATTGTCAAAGCCACGCTGCAACAAGGATAGGCCAACACATGGCCTACCTCCGTCGTTAGGGTTTCAACCCCTATCACGGACCTTGATCAAGAATAAGCTTGGGGGAGGACCCCCACTTGAGGTAACTTGTATCACACCCACTACATTTCTATTTCAAATCATCCATTGCATATTTATTTTCCATCCATCCATCATTCACCTTGCATTTAAAAAATATATATATATATGTTAGATTTGCTTCCATCAAATAAAGATGTGCGGTAAGAATGATTTAGAATTCACATAGATCAAATGATGAATAGTTGCTCTGTTTTATTTTCTTAAGTCTCTAGTTTACAACTTGCTACTCTCCGAATATTGCTTTTTTCATTGGTTTGAAATACTTTTACCTTAATTTGGAAGTTGTGGGTAGCAAAAGCTTAATCTAATTCTAGGTTGTTGCAAGACTAGAATTGGTAATAGGGCTGCTAGTCCTAGTTTGAAAGTAAAACTTAGATTTCTGAAGAAATTCTAAAAAGATTTATGTTTCCCTCAATTGATTGGAAATACCTACCAAAGCCATATGATGTCCATACATAAACAAAACCTTATGCATATGCTATTTGCTTTCACATTGAGCCTAGTCAAACTAGTATAGACCTATGTGAGAAATCATTCAACTCTTTTTGAATTCAAGACTTCACTTGCATATGATGTACTTCTACACTAGAAGTAAGCAAAACGTCCATCATATCCACCATACCAAAACAAAAAGAGAAACTCAATGTTATTCATGTTTAGCACTCTCTTCAAAATTCATTACAAAGAAAGGGAGTAGAAGACATGGCTACAAAAAAACGGGGGGCATGCTTACATCATAAGCATGAGAAAAAAAAAAGAGAAAATAAAAGTAGCCATGTTTCATCCGTTCAAAAGAAAGAGAGATTATACCAAAAAGGAGTTATCTCAAGTATCCACATCCACATCCACTCCATCACACATGCACTGGTCTTGAATCAAAAAGTTTTGATTTGAATTCTCCTAAGGCTTACTCCTTTGACTTAGCAATATATGTGATGCAAATATGCCTACTTACTTTCCTTACCAAGCTCCACCTACAAGCCATATTCAATGAGTAGGAATAGTAGAGGCACAATACTTTGGTGAGGAAATATTTCCACTATCCACAAAGGAGTGACTGAGAGAATCAAATTGAGGTACTTAATATCTAAATTGAATTCTCTGGTATTTAAGTGGAACTTGATTTCTAGGCTATGTTTGCCCCATTTGCTATTCTACCTTTCAACTACTCATGAATATGAGAAAGCATAAGCCCCATGATAACTTAAGAAGGGTAGAGTATCATAGCCAATTTCTACAATACTGGGTAGAGTATCTTGTTGTGCATTAGATACTTTTGAAAATAAGACATTGTAGCAACTCCTGATCATCAACCTAAAGTCTTGACTTTGCTCGGGACGAGCAAATGATAAGCTTGGGGGAGTTTGTTGATGGTTGTTATATACCAATTTCATCCGTCAATTTAACTCAATTATGTGAAGGATTTGTTAGTTCTTGCACACATCACCTTTCTATCTAACCCAATTCCACTTGGACTTGGAGAAATATGTGTATGCAACATTTTATGCGGGAAATGAGGAAATGTAGAGGGACCAATCCTATAAAATATCATCCTAGCCAATCAGGCGACAACATGTGGCATCCCACAGATCAAATGGCCCACAAACAGAAGTATCCGAGGAGATCCAACGGTGTATCAACCATATACATCAAGGGGGCCCACCTGGCAGCCACCTAGAGGAAGCACTCCGCATTTGGAGTGCTGACCAGGTCGGCTGAACCCCTGGTTCGGCCGACCTCTTCCTGGCGCCAAACGCGGTCAAACGACGTGTGTTGGCTCCTTCTGGCTTGAAGGAGTCAATGGTGACTGATTCGCGCACTTTTGGTGGCGGGAACCGACCTCAACACTAGTATAAATAGGACCCCCTACCCCTCACTTCAGCACACACCACTTGAGCTTCATCTCTATTGTATACACTATCATCCATAGTCTTAGAGAGGAGTTAGGTTGTAGAGAGGAGAGTTTCTAGTCCCAAGTCCAAATTGGGAAAGGAGTAAGGAGTCTCTCTCTTCCCAATCCTACATTGGGAAAGGTATGGCTCATGTATTCTTTCTTGTATTTGTGACTTTATGCATAATAAAGATAGTATCTTTAGTCTCTACTTATACATATACTTGGGAAAAGCGTTTCTTGTTTGATTGTGGAGTCCATGTATGTGGAAGGTATAGCTTCTATGACTATTTCATCATGAACATATCTCATTATCATAGAACCTATAGACCCCCACTATAGTCTAGTTAATTATAACATAACTAGGTTAGTATGGATAATTATGTTGTGTATCAACATTGGTTCAATGATGATTCAATTCATTGCCTTAGGATGGATTGTGCCTAGGCTCTTAAGGTAATTACTTAATATGCTAGCATGGTGCTAGGATAGCTAAGTAGCATTAGATGTCTCGTAGACCCACAGATTGAAGAGGTAGGCAGTAGGTGGTGACAGTCCTATCTGTCCTTTGTAATCCTCCACGTTCGGCTATGCCATAGGCTCTTGGCGGGAGTCGCCCTAGTATTGGTAGGGGTAAGCCCGTGCCCGATGTGTTGAACCACATAGCATAAGTATTCACTATTGATCTAGCTTATGGATAATTAGTTTAGACTATGTATATGTACAATAGAGCATAGTAGGAGTACCTCCATAACTCTCAACCTTAACTAACCTCTAGGATCCTCTTACCCCCCTTAGACTTGAAAGCTTTTGTGTGTGTCACACTACCTCCACTATTATTTTATCTACCCTTACTAGATTCTTACCTAGACCTTTCTACCATTTCCACTTGATGATTATTATATCTCTACCCCGCCTTCCTTTGGGATCAAATAAATGACACCCTTGGGAATACTCTTAAAGGGAAATGCTACAATGATACCTCCGTGCGCTTGCGGAATTCACTCTGTGATCCAGTAGAACCATTAATAAGCATTTCTGACACATCAGTTGGATATGTTTAGTTAATGGTGCGTAAGTAATACTAACAAGCATTTTTGGCACTATTGCCAGGGATGATTTGTTAGTATACCTTAGGAGCCGTCAACAGTGGGCGTGTGTAGACTTGTGTGGAAGTCTGGAAGAAGTCTCAGACCAGAGAGTCCCTGTGTATCGCTCGACCAGTCCTTTTATAGTACAGGGACTGGTCGTTACATCGTTAGCCTGGCCCGACATGTGGCCCTGGCGGTTACTGAGGTTTAATACATAATTAATGAGCTTAATTATCCTTAATAGTATGGTAACGCTCCTTGACAATGGCGTTACTGGTATTAAGGCCCCCCCGATCGTGTGTCATTAAGATGGTATTAATGACACTTAATCAGGTCTTGAAGTCTTTAATTGTCCCTTGAAGGTCCGAGCCGTTGGAAGTCCACCACTCTGTCTGTTGAGGCCGAAGGTCCGACGGTTGGACGCGTGGCAGCTCCGGAGCTTACCGTGTGGGATGGGTAGGTCCGGTGCTGTTGCACACGTGTCGGTACCGGAGCTTCCCTCCGTCGGGGGTTAGGTCCGGGGGTGCCACACAGGTATTTAGCCCGGAGCTTTCCCATGTGTGGGATGTAGCTCCGGTTGCAGGATACACGTGGCAGCACTGGGACTAACCATAGAAGGGAGGCAGGTCTGGTCCCGTATGACACGTGAGGCCTTTGGAGGTCTTCAACTCAGACAAGTGAACTTCCTTTGCTCTTTTGCAGTCCCAAGGGGTATTCGGTACGCACGGTACCGACGGTTACTTATTTAATTTCCATGCAAAATATATACACACTTAAAATTCCAGCAAATTTAAACTTTCACGTTGGTTACTTATTTAAATTTACTGCTAAATAACAGCGGATGCAAAAATAAACTTAATTTCTTAAACTTCTGAAATTAATTGCAAAAACTTATTGGCAATTAATTGGATTTAAATAACTGAGAAAATCAACTTAATTACCTAAAATTACAGAAATAATGCAATCAACATATTTCAAACATCACACAAAAATTTCTGAAATTTTCTCAGCTGTTTACTGATTTTTCTAATCATTTTTCTAATTTCTGGAATTATTTATCCAATTTAAACAGATTCTGAAATTCAGAAAATACTTAAAAAACTAATTGGGCCTAAAAACTTAAATTCAACCCACTGTCTAAAATTCTGGCACAGCCCAATACTGAAAAATTCCTCAGAAAAATGGAAAAGGTCCAGTGCATGGCCCAATAGGGCATTTGGCCCACAACCGAGTTCAGCCCTCTTGAAAATCGGAGAAAATCCAAAAATTGCAAAGGGCAGCTTATTCGGCCCGTGCAGCCACCCCGCATGGGCTTGTGGCCCATTTCCTTAAGCGGCGGGCAGCGTACGATGTGGATCGTCGGATCACGATCCGACGGCTCCAACTCATCGTGGTCTTAACACACGGGGCGATCGCAGTCGTCTGATGCCGATCTGACAGTCGTGCGTTGATTTCGGACGATATAAAAGTTTTCGCCGCCGCGGGTTTTGTAATCCTAGCTCATTTCGACACTCCCCTTCTCTCTCTTCGGGCCGAGCGAGCGAGAGCGAGGAGGCGGCGGTGAGCCCGGGACCTTCAGCATCGCCGTGCCATCAGCGCCGGCGAGAGATCCCCCCATCGGGGTGGAGCTCCGTCGCCGCCGATGTCGATGGCTGGTCGGCCGTCGAGGGAAACCGGCGCTCGCGCCAGTTCTGAGTGGAGAGGGGTGCCTCGCCGCGGGGACTTCCAGGACGGTCGCGCATTCGCCGCCAGCGAGCAACCGAGAGGTTGCTTGTTGTCGGCCGAAGTGACGTCGGCTGATCGCCGTTGAAGGAAACCCAAGGCTAGGGTGAACCCTAACCCTAGCCTGGTGAGGGACTGAGTGTTTCTGAGTGCATGTTTGCAGGTACCCCGTCGCCGTTGAGGCTTCCTCCATGGCGTGCACGTCGTGCCGCCAGTGGAGTGAAGCGCCTAGGGTTAGGGTTTCCTGACCCTAGGCCCTGATGTGGCGGCAGCGGCTGAGTTACGCAGTTAGGGTTAGGGCTTTGGCACGAACCCTAGCACTGCGCCTAAGAATGACGTCGCCGACGTTCTCTCCATTGGGAGAGATCCATCACGCAGACGCCGACGTGGGGAGGAGGTCACAAAGGTTAGGGTTTCCCCTAACCCTACTCTGAGAAAGACTCGGAGGCCCAAGGCCCCTAAATCCTGGTAAGTCCTTACCCCAATCTTATTTTCTTTAATTCGATTCGGTTTTCTTATGTTTCTGATTACTAAAACTTAGCCAAATCGAAACTAAAATCGGATTCCCTCCTTCTGATTGCTGCGAGAATTAACCTTAACTAAAACTGATCTTAGTTAATGAAGACTAGGCCTTAATTAAGTTATTAGAAACTAACTAATCTGATTAATTATCCAATTAGGACTCACAAGCACGGCTCTGATGCCATTGTTGGATCTTAGGGTACTAAGGATCGACACTAGGAACATCTAATTAGATATACTTAGGTCTAATCTAACTGAGCAACAACAATTAAACATTGTACAGTTACTTTAATCTAATTACTTGGGCAAAACATCAATCAAAGACATTGAAGTATATAACAGATCATAGATGAGGCATAGGGGATTAGAGAGAGAAAGGTGAGGGTTACCGTCGGTTGGTCCACCCGATGCCATGAGGCTCAGGGGATGATCGTTGTAGAACTGGTCGGTGTAGGTAGATCATCGGCGCAGGTAGATCGTTGGTGCAGTGGAGGCTCGACGCAGCAATGGCGGCGACGGCCTTCCTCTCGTTCCACACGCTAATAGATCGGGTTAGGGTTTTCAGGGAGAGTCTTAGGCTCATGATCAACTGGTAATCAAAGCCCCGACCTCTCCCCTCTTTTTATTGCCACGGGGGCGAGAGCGGGCCGCACAGAACGGGAGTCGGTTGCGCCCCCGATCAGGACGCGTGGGGAGAGTTGGACCCGGCCGTGGTTGTTGCCCACGTGGACCGGGATCACAACAACTAACATTTTTTGGTTGCCAATGTTCAATACCGTTTCTATTTTCTTTGTGCTGAGTAGTTCCTTCATATACACGTAGATCTCGAATACGCCTTTTCCTTGAGTTCTGTGGAAGCGCGAGGTGCGGTTGAGATACTGCAAGTGCCGGGGAGTCGAGATGATGAGGACGACGCGATCTGCACGGATAAAACAGAGAGGCCTTGATAGTATCAGGGCCCGCTGACGAGGCACGGCGGGGAGGGGAGTGCGGTGGCCGCAAGCGCGTACCCTGCCGTAGCAACCGAGGATGATGAGGATGACGCCGTCTACACCGATTAAAACACATGCCTTGGATAACAGCAGCGGCCGCCAACGAGGCAGGGAGGCAAGTGTGGGGGGGCGTGAGGCGTGGAGCTGAGGGTGATGCAGACACGCTGCATAGCGAGCCGATAGAGGAGCCGATAGTGCGCGTGGTTGCCATGACCTCGCCTCTATTTCGAGATACGTGTGAGTAGACAGGTGGCACACATCGGAAATGTGCTGTAAGGATAGGAGTTTGCAGCAGTGCTGCAGAAAATTTTATTCTGTGTGAGGATACTCGATGAGATATGCCCACAAGGGAGAAGACTTGGCTCAGTTTCTGACACTCTCCTGCCTAGCCTGTTTGCACTCCACATTTTTTAGTATAGCAATCATTCGACTTGCTTATGAAAATGCAGGAATGTATGCTCGACATCAAACTTATGTTTGATGAGAGAAATCCATGTATGGCGACTATAATCATCGATGAAACCTATATAATACCGAAAATCTTCCACCAATTGAACTACAGGTCCCCAAACATCTGAGAGTGTATGAGCTCTAGTTGACACGTGGACTTTCTGGCCGATGAACTTAATGGAAACCAATAATTTGGGCCTGCTGATTGGCATTACAAACCGACTTATCTTCATTGGACTCTACGACAATATTAGTGGACCTAAGAATGCTTTGAACGACAGGAAGTAAGCGTGGTCAAGGCGTGAGGCACCTATATATATGCCACCTCTCCATGGGAATCTTGATCAGTGGCAAGGACAAAGTCATGATGAAGCACATGGCCGCTGAGCTGGATTCAGAGGATAGAGACCGCCCTTGCTTGGCCCTTCAAGAAGAATTTCATTTGTGGTTTGGTCTATTATGAGAAATAATAGTGGATGAAATTCCAGAAACACACGATTATCAGTGGCAAGTCTATGGACTGACAAAAGGTGTTTGCAGATATTTGAAAGACACAAAATATTTTTAAGCTTGATAGAACTGACTATAATTAGTAAGAAAAGATAGATATGTTAAATGTGCAAACATATGCCATTGGCAACATGAACCTGATCTGCACTAGCGTAGCGGTCACTCACCGTCAGGTGATCTGACGATCCAGATCACCAGTAACGCGATTGATCACGCAAGGCGGTAACAAACCTTGGCCATTTTGGTGTGTGTGTGTGTGTGTGTGTGTGGGGGGGGGGGGGGGGGTTGAAGAGGAGGCGAGTTGGACAACAATGAGCAGGCGACCAGTCAAGTGGTGTAACAAGAAGTCGAGGGGAGCTAGGGAGGCGGCGCATGACAGAAGCATCGCTTGGCCAGCGGGGGCTGTGGGAGCCGATGAGGGAATATATTTACATATATTGTCAAAAGTGTTACTTGTAGCGAGACTAGCCGCGCTACAAGGCACAACATGAAATAACTATATTTTCGTGAGTAAGGAGTCTACAAAAATAGCCCAAAAGCCAACGAGAATACTCACTTTCGTGGGTCTCTAGCCCAACATCAAAAATCAAGGTTCCAAAAGGCGTCAGGCGCTAGGTGGGCGGTGACCGTCCGCCTAGAGTTTAGGCTTGACTAGGCATCGCCTAGGTGTTTTCACGTGGACTGCACTGTAGGAGTGATGAATTCTATTTTTTAAATACTCCAATATATTCATAATTTGGAATGTGGGCTGATTTTTTGCAACCCATTTCAGCTCTGGAGTTTTAGCTTCTACAGACCTAGCTACAACCCATCCCAACTGTTCATGTCTCCTTCCACGTAGGACACACTCTTGCATTCTCTGCTCCTAATCCTCCACCCCTTCTTCCTCGGAGATTGGTCCCCTCCTTAGCGCTCGCCTCCGGATCCCCCCGCCGCCCTTCTTCGTCCGGATTCGAGAGCCATGTCGCCCCTCCTCCGTCCTTGGTCCTTTCTGGATCTGGCACCCCCGTTGCCTCACCTCCGCGGCTCACCTCCGAATTCGGCAGCCCCGCCGCTCCTTCTCTGTGGCTCACCTCTGGACCACCCCGCCTTGCAGCTGCCTACCCCCCATGGCGAGACGGTCCACCAGTGAGGAGCGCCTAGGCGAGTGTCGTAGAACACCTTTTGGAACGCTATCGAAAATAAATAAATTTTCGTGGGCTACCCATGAAAATAATCTTATCTTCATCAACCAAATACGGCCAACGAAAAATCAAAATATTTCCGTGATCTTCAAATCAACCCAAGAAAATATTTTTTATTATTTTCGTGAGCTTTAGAACAATCCACGAAAAATACTTCTATTTATTTTCATGGGTCAGCCTGAGGCTCACAAAAATAATAAAAATTATTTTTGTAAGCCATATGATTTGAAACAAGAAATTATATTAAGTATGATAAGAAATATTTACAGTAATTAGCAATAAAATAATATAGTAAGATATTTTGATTATTTTATTGCAAAATTAAGTATAAGGGTAAGAATTCATTGCTATGGACACGTAAGGATATTTAGATAAGTTTTTCCAAATTTTTTAATTTGAAAATTTGTTGTGTTTGGGAATAATGACATATATATAGTAAGTTCACCAATTTCTCATAATGTGGAAATTGGTGTAGTGCTAAGAATTCCAATTTTTTTTTAATAATTTGGAAAATTCGTAATAAGAATCAGTAAGTTTCATTTTTCCCAAAATTATTTAAATTTCACTAATTTACATTTATCTGTGAATTATTGTAATATTTAATATTTATGTAGCAAAATTGATATTTTCAATATCATTAAAATAAGATTATTTTGTTACTATGTATAAATAAGTATGAATTAAGTACATTAGCTTCCGCTGTTAAGTGTTAAGTTTATGACTTTCTAGTTAAACTTTTTTTACCAACGTGATAAATTTTAATTAGAATACTTTGAGTAAGCTTTCAGTGTGTTTAAATATTTTGTTATAAGTTTAAGTGTCCAATCATGATTTAAGTAATTAGTAATTCATATAAATTTTAGTATTTAGTTGATTAGTGTAAATATAAGATCAATAAGATTTAACGTTGCAATTTTAAGTATTTAGTCATAAGTTTAAGTATTTAGTCATCATTTAAGTAGTTAGTCACTATTTTTAAGTTTTTAGTATTTCGGGAATTAGTTTTTAAGTATGAGGAAATTTTCTCAAATTTAAGTAAGATTTCATTTTGAAAAAAAATGATTCAGATAATGATTAAATACTGGTTAGCATGGTAATTTTATATTGTGATCAACGTCGCTGATAGAATTTTACTGTGATATTGTAATAAGTTAATCTGGGAATTTTACACTACTCCCTAAAAGTGATGTAAAATTAATGTTTAATCTTATTAAGAAATTAGATTTTGCCTTATATTAGTTTTTATTAAGTAACACAATGATTCAGTCATCGTGATTAAGATTAGTAAGCCCTCATTGAAATTCAGATGTATATGGTGTATATATACATATAAGTTTAGTAAGTTCATTATTAAGCTTCCGCTGTTCTTGTAAGGTTAATTAGTTTAAGTATTCTTCTATTTAAATTGGATCTAACATGGAGATTTATTTAGAAGAATCAATTTATTAAGTTGTCCCATTAATTAATTCAGTTCTAATAATTAAGCCTGTTAAGACTTAAGCTTTCACTGTCATCTTTGGTGCGGTAAATTTATTGAGTAACCAACGTGAAAAATAAATTTACTGTGTGTTTAAGTTTATTAAGATCTTTTGTATTAGTGTATGAAAATTATGTTGTGTAACCAACGTGAAAGACAAATTTTCATACTTTAATGTCGTGTTTTGTCAAGTAACCAACGCGAAAGACAAAACATCTAATTTATTGTTTTAAAAAAAATTAGTTCGTAGAGAATTTCGTTGAGTAACCAACGTGAAAAACGAAATTTAGTACGTTTTGAATGTCTTGTTTTGTCAAGTAACTAACGTGAAAGACAAAACAATATTTTTAGTTGTTTAAGTAAATTTTAGTTTATAATGAATTTCGTTGAGTAACCAACGTAAAAAATCAAAATTTGTTATGTTATGAATTTAGTGTGTTTTATCAAGTAACTATGTGAAAGACAAAACACAACTTTTATAGTTCATTAAGATAATTAAGTTATTATATATTTTGTTAAGTAACCAACATGAAAGACAACATATTCTATGTTGATTAAGATGTATTAAGCATTGTATTTTGTTAAGTAACTAACGTGAAAGATAGAATACAATATTCTATTTAGTCCTGTATGTTTCATTAAGACTATGATCAAAATATTGCATACACTTAGTAAACAGGACCAACTTTATTTAAGTAATTAAGTTTAAGATTAATTCAGATTTATTTCTGAATATGCATTGTCTCGGATATTAGAAGTATTTCTCATGCCTTAAGTTTATTTTAGTAATTAAGTCGCTTCATCGGGAATTATCTCGCGTGATGAGCAAACGAGGTATGTCTTTTGTGTGTCATTTTACATTTTAAAAAGTTTTTTCATGTCGATAAGATCCTAAGTAAATTAGAGATTTTCTGAGAGCATTCTCATTGTATCATTAATACTAAAATAACTATTAAGAATTGAAGATTTTCAGTTAAATATATCTTCAAATACATATTTTAGCACTTGTTAGAATTGTTGTTTTACGGTTTATTTAGTAGTCGTATATCATGATAGCACATTCTATAAATGCGCAATACTGTTATTAAAACAAGTTATTTGACATGCAATTTAAGAGTAAGAAATTAAATTTTTCCATTTTGATATCGTCAAATATATTAAACATATCGTTTAGAATCACTCAACCATTAGATGATGGCATGGAGAAACTTTTATATTCTAGAAAGAGGTGGTGTACTCCCATTAGTATTAAGTGATGTTATTAGGATATAACTAAGTAATATAATTATCTCCTCATAATAAGTATTGTAAATTGTTTTTGAAATTATGGCACTATTGTATAGGCCATACTTCGAGGGGGAGGATTATATGTTTATTACTAAGATGGTGAGTGAGATCATTAAGTAAAAGATTTTCACCTCACACTTATCAGTTTTTATATAATTTCTTGTGTGCATTGTAATAAGAATGATCTATACAATAAGGGCGAGTGCAATATATATTATTGTTTAATACCTTGAATTAGAAATGTATGACTATTTTTTTACATTTTATTAAGTTTGTAAGGAAATATAATATAATTAAGAGAGTGATATGGTAAGATGAAAACTTTAGTGTTTTCACTTTGTCTTTTCTTAATCAGTTTTAGATTAATTAAGAGGATGCTTATAAACATCAGATAAATTATATAATCAAAATTACCCAAATAATATTAAGTGTGATATTAAGAAGATAAAATTATTATTAGAAAATAAGTTGTGATTTTGTTTGCTTTTTGATAAGATTTAAGATCCTTATTTTGAAATGATGTATTATAGTCTTCTTAAACGATAACTAAATCAGGGGAAGTTTGACATCTAAAGATGCTGATCTTGAAAATAAGTGGTTTGTGTAAGCACTTTATTTTTCAAGATTAATTCTTTATGATTCCTGACCGATATTGTGCTAACAATGCTAGACATTGTTCTCACAATACCTGCTATTTAATTTTCATCATTAGTGACCAATAATGATGAAAAGTGAGAGCAGCCTCATTTAAGATCACAAATAGGCCAACAAATGTGTTAAGAAATTCAAATGATCATGATCATACTTCATATGAATAAGTTGTGAGTGATTGTCACTCGTTTGAAGGACTTGAGAATTTTAGTTTCCTAATGGAGTCAAATTAGTAGACTGTAATGAGTCTAGAAAAGGTAACACGACTCTAACATGAATAATAAATGATCTTAAAGTAAGTGTCATCGTAAGATGATAATAAGTAAGACTTTCTTGAATAGAATACATTTGAGAATGTTTTAGATGATTTCAACCATGAGTTCTGTTATGAAAGTTAGTGAAGTGAGATATCTTAAAGTAAATCCATGTGGATTGAAATAAGCATAGCTAAGTTAAGAATATCTCACGTTCAATAAATTCACAATAGATTTTGGGTATTATAAGATATTAAGAAGGACAATTAGTGTTTATCTTAAGTTTAAGACAATAAAGTTAAATATTTATTAGAGGATGATGTACTGCACTAAGTAAATAATGTTGATCAACTATTAAAGAGTAAGTATATTGTCCTCATTGTTATTAAGTTAAGATCGTGATGATGTTTCTTATTTGTTAGTATGTAAGTTTCACGAGATATAATAAGGGGTTTTTTAGACTATCAGATAATGCATATCTACCATAGTCATAAGAATGAGTAGTATGTATAGATCAAGTTCACGTCAGCTCTTAAGGTCAAGAGTGATAAGTATAGGAATCAATCAGAGATCGATCGAATAAAATCGGTTCTATATACTTCTGCAGTCGGAAGATTTTAAGTTTGCTCAATTAATGATACACCCTGACAAAGTTTAAGTAATTGGGATATTTTGGTATAAGTAAATTCAATCCAGCTATAGATCACTGGTTTATAAATAAGGAAAGTTTTGAAGTCCTATAAGTGATTTAGACCTCATGATAAGATGAGTAAGAGTTGACGTCATTTGAACAAAGTTTTAGTAAGATTCAGTTTTACGAGATGTGTAGCAAAATTCACAATCAATTGGTAACACTCGTATTTTGGAGTCTTATTGTGAAAAAGCTCCAATCGAGCGGTCACTACATCATGAGTGATGTGTATCGAATGTTCTTTAAGCATGAGGTGGTCGAGCGGACACTATAATTATTTTACCCGGTTTAAGAGTGGTCGACAACATCAAACCACTTAAATCATTATATTCCATTTGCAACAAGTCAAGTGGCCGCCAAACACATTGATATTAGGTTGCAAATGATAAAATCCAGGATCATACTATTATTTTGAGCAAATCAGTGACAAGCGATTGCTTGCGGTACCGTTTACAAAAGGTCTTCCACCTAGGTGTTCAGTGAACACAAAGTCGACATGGGTTTAAGGAGGAACCTATGATCAACTGGATACTAAGGGACCATTAAGAGTAAGGTTATCTAAATGTGAAATGTATTGTGGTCATTCGAGTTAGGTAGCACGTAACTGGCTATTCTTGATGTGACATGTCCTATATGTCAAACATAAAGAAGCTAACGCTAAGATCAGAATTAAGTAAGTAAAGTTTTAAGATTAAGATATTAAGTCAGTTTTGATCTGTGGAGATCAAGGGGTAGAATGTTAGAATGATCTCCCCATCGGACTTGGTCACCTTGACCTAGTCCGACCCACACATGCATTTGATCGGGATGCACCAGACAGGTGTGGCTGTGGGCCCCCCTTTTCACCGCACTATATAAGGAGGCACATGTTTAGCATAAGCTATAGGGTTCCCCGTGGTCTAATAACCCACTTCGTGCCTCCATAACTCAGTCTATTTTTCTGGTCAAGGAAGCGCGGGAGAGGAGGGAAGGCTCCATGGCGCGACCATCTACATTGACCTCGACGCTGGAGCTCAACGCAGAGACGATGTCCGTTCTTCATAAAAGGTACACACAGCTTATGTGCGTGAATCTCTATATCCCTCTGTACATGTTCTACCTATGTTGTGATAAGAACAAAGAACTCCATGTTTTGCTACTACACGGTATGGTTCCCGATAGTGGAGACCATTAGAGATCTAAGAATGCAACAAGCAGATCCACCTCATCAAATTGAGGTTCCAAGATTCCGAATACGGAGAAGCATTTCAATGGAACGGTTGCATATGCTGAAGGGAGCTCTTGACCAGTAATGTCTGAGCTTGCAAAGAATGCCCCTCTCCACAACTTATGTTGTCTGTTGAATATCCAGTTCTTTGTTGTTGGTCCGTTAAAAGTTTAGCTCTGCTCTCCGAGGCTTGGGATGTAGGTCTCAGAATAAGTTTTGTAGAATCATTTCGAAGTTTGTCAAGATGTAGGCTAATGACTTTATTGAGGCGATGATCTGATTGTACCGGCTGCTATTTGATTGTTGATTGCTCACAATGTAATCAAACCATCAACCAACATTCCTGTTATGGCACAAATTAGAGTTATAACAGTTGATCAGTTTCGCTCTGCTTCAGAATTCCACTTGTCTGAATAGATTGCATGAGCTTCCTGTTGCCTTGTGCGAGGCAAACCTCTGGGTATGGGGAAATCTTGATCCGCCCCGTTTGCAGTGAGTGGATGATCCCCAGACTCCCTGTCATTTACTGTGAATTTATCTGTCAGTACATGTAGACTCGGTTTAGCTAAATTCTGAAGAATTTTTTTGATGTGCATGTTTTTAACCATGCAGCATATAGAATTAGATAGTTGGAGTCCTGACACTAGGAAGCTGGTGAGGTTGCTTCAGCCACCGCTCGGAGCTAACGTTGGAGGGAACAAGGTCGAAGGCTCGAAGGAACCTCTCACCTGTCCCTTGGGAGTCAAGACGCTGGTTTCAAATTCCCTGCATATGGGCCGTATCGTCTGGGGATAAGCGGCATAGCGGGCAAATGTCGTGCCACCTGGTCCTGCGGGAGATAAGATGCTGCCTCCTGCTTCGCCGGTTTAGACTATACTGGATGTGCGTAAATTTAAAATACATACTTAAAAAGTAGAAAGAGGGTTTGAGTCTTAAGAACTTGAAGCATATGAACAGGACCCTCCTTAGAAGATTCATTTTAAAAATATATAACAAACAAGACATCCCGTATGTCCATCTGTTAGAAAATAGGAGTTAATTTATTGAACAATTCTGGAAAAACACGCGAAAGAACCAGCAGCGACTAACACCGACAGACAGGTGGGACGAGTAATATCGCTTACCGATTTGAAGTTGGACGAATCGCTGTAGATCTGACGGCGAACAGCCGCTGCAGATGTTGGTGACGACGTTGGGGCGCAGCGCCCGATCTCCTCGGTAGACAACCCGTGGTGAAGAATGCGAGCAAACGCGCGGATCACATCCCAAAAATCTTATTCGCCCTCTCCCGGTGCAGGATCACAAGGGTGAACAGTTCGGGAGACCTGCTCTCCTGATCGTCGGTGCACGCCGACACTCGAGATGGAGTATACTAGAAGGCGCCACAAGGATCGCGAACGTAAGAAATGATCTGATCGTGGGATGACTCGCTCTGCCGCGGACGCCCGTATTTATATAGTCCCACGGAGATGGTTCGTATGCGATCCGGAGGATCCACATCCGAACTGATTCCGCAATCGTAGACACGTCCGTTTCCAGCGACTTGGACTATGTCTCGAAAACCTCGAAAATTGAAAGCCCAAAAGCCCAAGGACCAATTTAATTTTCTGCAAAAATATAAATTATGGGCTCGGCTCGAGGCTCGAATTCACACGAACACACGCGCGCACGTGTGTGAGGTGTGGCGTGGCGTGGCGTGGCGAGGCGAGGCGAGCGAGTGAGAAGGAGGAGGAGGAGGAGCGCGCGTGGGCCACCCCTCTCTTCCTCTCTTCTCTATCACTCAAGGAGTGGAAGAACAACCTCCCTTATATGTAGGGGTTTCTCCTCTTCCACTTCCCATGTGTGAGTAAACATTTGGCACCACCCTCTCTTGCCCTAATGGGCTATTGAGATTTTTTAGGATTTATTTCTAAATTAATCTTGGGCCAAGCCTATTAATTCCAACAATCCCCCACCAGATCTCAAAGCCATTAGGAGAGAGGTCATTCTCGTTCCTTGTTTAATATACTAGTGTTTTCATCAGAGACTGTTAAGTTGAACTTCTGCCTAGATCCTCAAGTTTTATCAGATCACAACTTGAACAATGGACTACGCATTGAATTGCAAGTTTTGTGCGAACTGACTTCACCCAAAGACCATTACCAGTACATGACTACCAGTACTCTACCCCGCAGGTGGAGTATATGCGTCGTACTCCCTGATCTCTTCATGAGCTTTCCAGAGATCACCCAAATCTCACAGACTGCGACGTTAGACAGTCAGAGCTCATATAGGTGTGTTTCTTTCAAGATTGCCCTGTAGGACGGCATCTTTGCTACACATAGCCAACAGAAACATATTAAGACAAATCGCCATCCTGCCTTACAGTTTGAGAGTACAAGTGTGCATCTTAACATAGAGAGGGTCTAAAGAAGTACTCTTCTCGGTGAACCACCTGCTTGTTTTCCCATGTCCTAATTCACGGGATCTCCGATCATATAGGCTGGGTTACTACTACGGTGTCACATCAATGGGTCTCAAACCCATCTCTCACGATGCACTTTCTATCACATTAGGTGATAGACCCTTCATCAAGGGATCTGCCACGTTTTTATCTGTTTTTATGTACGAAACAGTAATAACTCCAGAGTTTCTCATTTTCTTGACAGATTTTAAACGTCTCTTGACATGTCTTGATGATTGTGCATTATCCTTAGAACTGGTCACTTTAGCAATCACAGTCTGATTGTCACAGTTCATAAAGATTGTCGGTAATGGTTTCTTAACTACAGGCAAATCCATCAAGAGCTCTCAGCCATTCTATCTCTGCAGTTGCCGTATTTAAAGCAGTGAGTTCTGCTTCCATGGTTGACCTTGTCAAAATGGTCTGTTTGCAAGACCTCCATGATATAGCGCCACCAGCTAGAGCGAACACATATCCACTTGTGACATAGAGTTCATCAAAATCAGAGATCCAGTTCTAATCACTATAACCCTCAGGCACGATCGGATGCCCAGTATAGTGAATTCCATAACTCATTGTACCTCTCAAGTAGTGCATAACCCTTTTAAGTACATGCCAATGATCTATACCCGAGTTTGACATGAACCTGCTCAGTTTTCTCACAGCAAACAAGATATCAGGACGGGTTGCGCTCACTAAGTGCATGAGTGAACCGATCATCTGGGAATATTTAAGTTGATATCTTGACTCTTTCCTGTTCTTTCTGAGTATCACGCTGGGATCATAAGGCGTTGGAGAAATCTTGCTATCCATAAAGTCGAACCGGCTCAAGATTTTCTCAACATAGTGGGATTGACTTAAAGTAATCTCACTCTCATCCTTATTAAGCTTAATTTTCAAAATAACATTAGCTTCTCACAAATCTTTCATATCAAAACACTTTGATAGAAAGGACTTGACCTCAAAAATTATATTCATGCTCATACCAAAAATGAGTATATCATCCACATACAAGCATAATATAATGCTATCGCCCCCACCATGGTGATAGTATACGCACCGATCAGCCTCATTAATGACAAAGCCCGTAGACGTCAAAGTACTGTAGAACTTCTCATGCCATTGCTTAAGTGCTTGTTTCAGGGCATACAAGTATTTCAACAATTTGCACACCTTTCTCTCTTCACCTTTTACTACGAACCCATCAGGTTGTTCCATATAAATTTCCTTATCCAATTCTCCGTTAAGGAAATCTGTCTTCACATTCATTTGATGGATGATTAGACCATAAGTGACAGTCAGAGAAAGTAGTAAACGAATTGTCGTCATTCTGGCTACAGGTGAATAGGTGTCAAAATAGTCTTTACCTTCCTTTTGAGTATAACCCTTTGCAACTAGCCTCGCCTTGTACTTTTTAATAGTATCGTCAGGCCTGAGCTTCTTCTTGAACACCCACTTGCAACCTACTGGTTTGCACCCGTAAGGCCGTTCAGTTAACTCCCAGGTTCCATTGGAAAGAATTGAGTCCATCTCACTATGAACTGCTTCTTTCCAGTCATCTGCATCAGGTGATGCATATGCCTCTGCTATAGATCTAGGAATATCATCCACAAGGTACACAATGAAATCATCACTGAAAGATTTTGCAATATGTGATATCTTACTCGACTGAGTTATTTAATTGTGTTCCTACTCTGGGACATTCTCAAACGGTGTATCAAGAAACTCGCTAGTTGTGGTGGATTCAGGACAAATTTCAGAAGACATCCAAGTAGTGTTATGCATATCTTTCATATGAAAAATATTCTCAAAAAATATTGCATCACGAGATTCCATAATAGTATCAACATGCATATCAAGTACCTCAGATTTAACTACTAAAAATCTATATGCGATGCTCGATGAGCATAGCCTAGAAAGACACAATTCACTGTCTTTGGTCCCAGCTTGCGTTTCTTGGTAATTGGAACATTGACCTTTGCCAAACATTCCCAAGTACGCAAGTATGAAAGTGATGGTTTCCTCCCGACCCACTCCTCATCAGGGGTTTTCTCTTTACTCTTGTTTGGAACGCGGTTTGGGACATGACATGAAGTCAATAGAGCCTCCCCCACCATGCCTTAGATAAACCGAATATGTCTAACATGACATTCACTAAGTCACACAATGTGCGGTTTTTCCTCTTGGCTATCCCGTTTGATTGGGGTGAATAGGGAGGCATTCTCTCATGTATAATATCGTGTTCCGCATAAAAATCATCAAATATTTTAGGAAAATACTCACCACCATGATCTGACCTAAGACGTTGATTTATAGATTTTAAAGTAGTCTAAAGCTTCATCTTTAGTTTGCAACAAGTAAACATAGCAAAATCTAGTAGAATTGTCTATTAATGTCATAAAATATTTCTTTCCACCTTTTGTCAACACACCATTCATCTCGCATAGATCAAAATATATGAGTTCTAATGGTGGCAAGTTTCTCTCCTCGGCTGCCTTGTGAGGCTTTCGATGTTGCTTTGATTGCATACATCTATGGCACTTAGAACCTTTGACAATAGTGAATTCCGGAATTAACTTGAAACTAGATAGAAAATTCATTAAACTAAAATTAATGTGACTTAAACGAGAATGCCAAATACTTGCATCATCATTAGTACTGCTACAAATATGGTTTATTGACTTATTATTAAATTTCGAAGAGAAAAGCAGAATTGGCCTCCGCATCCATAGCCTTTACTAATAAATTGTCCATGCTTTGACACAACTATTTTATTGGACTCTAAAACTACTTAAAACCCATCTCTGCATCGAAGAGTACCGCTAACAAGATTCTTGTTCATATTAGGGACATGTTTCACGTTCTTCAGTTGGACAATCTTTCCTGAAGTGAACTTCAGATTGACCGTGCCAACACCACAAACAGAAGCATGTGACCCATTCCCCATTAGGACGGCGGAATCCCCGACGAATTGGTAAGAAGTAAACATGGACATGTCAGAACATACATGAATATTAGCACCCATATCAAACCACCAAGATGGTGTTTGGGAAATAGAAAGAACAGTAAAAGAATTACCATACCCATCTGCATTGCTGATGTAACAATATTGACATTCTTTTTCCCTCTGCGATCTGCCCTCTCAGGACAATTCTTGGAAATATGTCTCTGCTCCCCACAGGTGTAGCAGTAGCCATCATTGGCTTTGTTTGACTTCTTCTTGTTGAAAGCAGTAGTTTTGTTTGGCTTTAATTGACACTTGTTCTCTTTATTCTTGACATTGGGTTTCTGCACTATATTAGCATTGGCGCTAGATTGACCCTCACCTCCTTTCTTAGGAGCGTCCTTAGCCGGAGTCTTCTCCTCAACATCAAGAGATGCTATCAGGTTTTTAACTAATATTTCCTGTCTCTTGTGTTTGAGAGCTGTGTAGAAGTTCCTCCATTAAGGAGGTAACTTTGCAATAATATACCCAGCCACAAACTTGTCGGGTAAAGGACACTTAAAGAGATTGAGCTATCTCGCGAGGCACTGTATTTCATGAGCTTGTTCAACTACGGGATAGTTGTTAACCATCTTGTAGTCATAAAAATTCTCCATGATATACAGTTCACCGCCTGCATCGGCTGCACCATACTTAGCGTTAAGTGCATCCAATAGTTCCTTACCATCTGTGACTGTCAGACAAACATCACAGAGTTTATTGTCAAGAACACTTAAGATACATCCTCTCGGGGCAGAATTGGCTTCCTCGAACTTTATCTATTCTTCAACAGACAAAGGACCTTGAGGCCTGCCCTCGGTTACCCAAAAGATCTTAAGTGACTGGTGTCAGAGCGTGGCCTTAACTTGCCACCTCTTGAAGTGCACGCCAGAAAATTTCTCCAGCCTCAGTGCATCGGCTAAAGTCATCATGTTGAACTCAGAAAATTGCCTAGTAAGATTTTTGGATTGTTAGGAAAATAGGAGGTAATTTATTGAACAATTTCGGAAAAACACGCGAAAGAACCAGCGGCGATTAACTCCGACAGACAGGCGGGACGAGTAATATCGCGTACCGATTTGAAGCCGGATGAACCGCTGTAGATCTGACAACGAACACCCGCGGCAGACGTTGATGACGATGTTGGGCCACAGCACCCAATCTCCTCGGTAGACGAAATGTGGTGAAGAATGCAAGCAGTCGCGCGTAGCACTTCTCAAAAACCTTATTCGTCATCTCCTGGTACAGGATCGCAAGGGCAAACAGTTCCGGAGACCTGCTCTCCCGATCATCGGTGCATGCCGGCGCTCGAGATGGAGTAGACTAGAAGGCGGTGCAAGGAACGCAAACGTGGGAAATGATCTGATCGTGGGATGACTCACACTGCCGCGGACGCCCGTAATTATAGAGTCCCACGGAGGTAGTTCGTATGCGATCTGGAGGATTTGCATTCGAATTGATTCCATAGTCGCAGACGCGTCCATCTCTAACAACTTGGACTCTGCCTTGGAAACCCCAAAAATCGGAAGCCCAAAAGCCCAAGGCCCAATTTAATTTTCTGCAAAAATATAAAATGTGGGCTCAGCTCGAATTTACACGAACACGCGCGCGCGTGCGGGGTGTGATGAAGGGAGGCGAGCGAGGAGGAGGAGGAGAAGCGCGCGTGGGCCACCCCTCTCTTCTCTCTCACTAAAGGAGTGGAAGAACAACCTTCCTTATATGTAGGAGTTGCTCCCCTTCCACTTCCTTTGTAGGAATAAATATTTAGTACCACCCTCTCTTGCTCTAATGGGCCTTTGAGATTTTCTAGGATTTATTTCTGAATTAATCTTTGGCCAATGCCATTAATTCCAACACCATCTTATTCTCAATGCATACTGCATAAATGGAAAACTAATGCATTGTACTAAAGGAAAGGAATCCTTTTGGTGGGAAGAATTCAAAAACCAAGCAAAGGTGAGAGTGGGGGTTGGATACACTATCGTGCTTTGGCAGGACAAATGAGAAGATCATCTTTTCAAAAGAGACTTTGCAATGTTATTTACCTTTGCAAAGAAAAAGAATATTTCCTTTGCTCAGTTCAACACAACGAACAATGTAATACAACATTTCTTTACACCACTCTGTGATGAAGCACAGACAGGGCTACACAATTTACAGCTTATCATACAAGATGTGATCACTAGAGGACAACACAAGGACATATGGGGGAATATTAATGGTAGAGAGGTCTACTGCTACGGGAATAACTGCAATACTCACTTCAATCACATAGATCTACCTCCGCCTTCAACTGGATTTGGAACCCAAAGGTCTTGCGGAAAATCAAAATCTTCAATTGGCTCCTCTTTTGGGATTGGTTAAACTCCAAGAATCTTCTGAAACAAAAAAATTTAAGCATTGAGGGGGATGATTATTCTTGTGTTCTTTGTGACACACAAATTGAGGAAACCACCTACCATCTGTTCTTCATGTGTCCGTTCAGCATCTCCTGCTGGAACATCATCAACATAGAGTGGGATTATGACCTATGCTTTTTTGACACTATTGCTACAGCCAAACACAACTGAAACCGACCTTGCTTTATAGAAGTATTTGCAAATGCAGTCTGAGAGATTTGGAAGTAAAGAAATGTGAAACTATTCAGAGGCACTCAACCAACGGTTCTCGCTTGGGAAGGCTACTTCAATGCTTCATTAACTGCTCAGTGCTGCCAACTGCGGGAATTAGATAGGGCTATTTTGGAGGACTGGATTGGGGGTCTTTAGGAATTTTTTCTGTCTTAGGAAAAGTCCTGTCTCTCAATTCTCTCACACCTGTGGCTACTTATTTGTAATTTTATACCGCTTGGTATTTTCTACATCAATATATGTACCGCAGGAGTTTCTCCTGCAGTTTGTGCTAAAAAAATTAAAAAGGGAATAGTGTATAGAGTATGTTTTAGAGTAACGAGTGCGGATAATCTTATGCCGAACATGGGGGATCCATATCCTCTGCTATTGCTCTGTGGCAATTGCTACAATAAAATAAGAGGAGATGAACAGTGTTACCTTCAGTAATACTGTAGCCATGGGTACTCAACAGTGAATATGATTTCTGTAGCAGCCAGTTAGCACTGTTTATGGGTAATGTAGCAGCAGGATTGTTCCGTTCATTTTTCATCCGACGGTCGAAAATGGACCAAACGTAGTGGGCTGTGGTTCCTCTGAATTTTCTTCTCTAATGCAAGTAACACCGTTCATCCCCTCTTATTTTACTGTAGCAATTGTGTAACACCCAGATTTTTGAAAATGAGGAAAATACAAATAAAATATAGTAAAGGTTATCTAAATAAAATAATAATAATAATGAGTAATGAATAATGAATAATAAATAAAAGAAGAGAATAATGTGTAGACTTGTATAAAAAAATAATAAATAAACTTTGAATAGTGTATTAAATAGTTTGAATTCAAATGCTCTAGAGATTTGTTTGAAATTTGAAAAGGAAATCAAGTGTAAAAGAAAAAAAGAAATAATTAAAGCCTTAATAGGCCTCACTTCCTCGTCCCATCTCTCCCTCCCCCCTCTCTTTCTTTTTTTCTCCCGCCGGCCCAACTCGCATACGCAGCCCAAGCCCAGCCGCGCTTTCTCCCTCTCCCTCACTCGTTGACACGCAGGGCCTGTGTTTCAGTCGCATCTTCTTCCTCCAACCACCTCGCTCACGCCCGTTCGTGCTCGCATCGCAAGCACCGCGTCTAGCTAGAACCGCTGTCGCCGAGCAACCGCCTCCCCTACAGGTATCCTGTCCCCGCCCCCACTCTCCATTTCCCCCGCTCACACTCGACGAAACCCTATCCATCAACCCACCGTCGTGACCGTCCATCCGGAGCTTGGTGCCACACGTGGAGAAGCTGTTCTGACTGTTGTCGACGAGCCACCATGGACCGCGATGCTACACCGCCCCCCGTAGGAATCATCCGCGACGTGATCACTCCGCCCGAAGAACCTTCCCGACGGCACCTGTCGAAGTATTCTTGTGACACTGCCCCAGACCTGCTATGTGAGCAGCCCGTAGAGGTTCTTGATCGGTAGGGCTTAGTCCTCAGGTGAGGTTGCACATATGAGAGATGATAAGACAGTGGTTTTACGTGGTTCGAGCCGCCGAAGCATAATATCCTACTCTACGGTGTGAGTTGTATTGCTGAAGAGTGTGCTCTCCTAGGTGTGAATGCATGTGTTTGTAACGGTGGCAGTCTGATCCTTTTATAGACAAGATCGAACGCCTTACAAGTGGGGTCTGGGGCCGATAGGTGGCCCAGTGGTGACCTTATCCTAAAGATCTAAGGCTTCAAGTATAAGCTTCCTCTGACCGTGGCTTGAATACCCGCCGTCTTGACGCCTCAGACACCAATGGCCCATTCATAATCGTTGATGATGGCAGGGGATGTCCTGTCCGACTGTCTTGTCATTGTAAGCTACCCCACTTGGCGGAGTGGAGTAGGCAAGCAACACCTTTACTGTGATGCGATTGAGCGCAGCGGTACCTGACAAGAGGTGGACACCGTGTTGTGCGCTAGGGAGGGTGCATGTCTTTAATGTTTGATTTAGATAGGGCAAACTGCCCCTTAACTCCCGCAACCCACCGCTCGGGCAAGTTGCAGGACACGTTTCAGCATCGGAGCTAGCCTCTGCGAGGGAGACTAGGTCCTGCACTGCGGGCCACGTGGCAGCCTTGGGGCCCATCTTCGAGGTGAGCTGGGAATCTGGGACTGTAGGACATTTGGTAGAGCCAGTGCCCGCCTCCGCG
This sequence comes from Tuctoria greenei, assembly GCA_036927565.1. Lineage (NCBI taxonomy): Eukaryota > Viridiplantae > Streptophyta > Magnoliopsida > Poales > Poaceae > Tuctoria > Tuctoria greenei. The sequence continues at coordinate 192,660,724 of JAYESD010000007.1, read as the reverse complement.
AGAGGTGGTCGACCTGGTGCTTCGAACCACGTCGCAGCATCGGAGCCCACTCTCATAGAGGAGCGGGGTCTCGTCCTGCTGGACACGTGGCAGCTCAGGAGCCCGTCTCTTCAGGGAAGCAGGGCCCCGTCCTGAGGTTCACGTGGAGTCATCGAACCCTGCCTTAGTAGGGAGGCAGGTACCTAGGTGCTTTCAGCCTGTGCGCGAGGGTACCCCGTATGCTGGGTACCGATAGCACCGAAGGTCGAGTCGCCAACCTCACCTTCGTGCGCCGTTCCCTGTCGATTTCTCGCGTTAGAAACACCCTTAGTGAGTCCCGCACACTCTCCTCTCCCTTTTGCATCAAACATAGTTTATTTTGGCGACCGGAGCGCCAAGTCTGACCAACTCCGGCGGGCTGACAGTGTGCGCCGACGTGCACAGCCGCCAGCGCCGGTGAGGGCGACGTGGCCCAATCTCGGCCACATGCCTAGGCAACAACCATGATTAGATTGTAAATACCCCTTTAGTTTATTTAAATCCTAGCCGTCAACATTGAATCTGGCGGTCCATATAAAATAGCTCATATCCCTTCGCTTCTCACGGTTAGGCCCTTGCAGTTTGTGTTAAAACTAAAGGTAGGCCCCTACTGTTATGAGAACACCATTAGCCATTAGCAGTTTGTGTCAACAACCCATAAATGTATAAAACCAGCATTTAAGCCACTGGATTAAATAAAAATAATGTTCTAAGCCTCTGTTTACCAAGAAAATTGCACAAAAACCCCTGAACAAAGAAACACAACATTTTAGATTTAGAATATTCTATTTTAAATATTTTTTAGTATAGAATAAAAAAGAATAAGTGCCCAAATAATCTATAAAATAGCAAATTAATTCTAGAAAATTTCTAATAATTCATAATAAATTGTAGAAAATTACTATTAATTGTTTTATTAATAATTAGAATTGTTTATTTAATTCCTTAATTGGTGGATGAAGCACAAAGATGCTTAATTAATTAAGAATCATTTATAAATAAATTATAAAAACACATTTTATTGCCAAAATATATACATATAATATGTTTCAATATCTATAAAATACTAAAAATAATGTAAAATATTAGAAATGAATATAAAAATAATATAAACACTTATAAAATATATGATTCCCTTATGATGTAATTCATTTTGTCACTTGAATAATTAGTATAATTACATAATTTACACCAGAAGCATTACCCCAACATAACAAAACACATATAAATCTGATATAAACCATGATCATAACATATTCAATTATAATATTTGTATTGTTTGTATGATGTACTGCTAGTGATTGCTTTTATTTTTCTTTTGACGATAGTTTATACGCATTAGTGTCACGATCAAGAAGTACACGAAGAATACAGAGATTAAGAGTTCAATGAAGAAGAACTGTGTAGCTATATAAAAACAGGCAAGTGCCCTTGACCATCTTGTACCTATTTAGGAATTATAGTTAGTTGCATGTTAATTTAATATGAATCCAATGATACAATCACCAATTGCTTTACCTTACTTTCCTTGTCCCTTGGGTATGTAAGGGTGGTATTTGGGAATTATTTCACGCATAACCATGCAAAATAAATGAGGGAAAATATTGATCACATATGTCACCTATGATTTATGAGTAGTGATATGAAAAATGAATTGTAGTGGATAGGAATCTGGCGGATTTGTTTGAATGGTATGATGCTACGTGCACGAGACCCAGGATTGAAGTTTGAACCATGCCAGATTCTAAGGACCGGTTTATGGAGAAAACCTTCTAGTTTCACAGTACCACCACGAGACTGAGATGGGGTGGCTTGGTCAAATAATTAGGTATCTCCCGATGAAATGCTAGTAGTTAGAAAGTGTGGGGAATGAGTCAGGATTACTGCTCTAGGATCCGCATGACTCAAGAGAGGGCTTAGGTGGAGGGTTACTCTAGGAATGCTTCAGCGGTGAAACTTTAGAGGGCTAGTATTAGTTGGGAGCACCTTTGTAAAGACTCTGTAGTGATCTCCTGGCCACACACCAAAAGAAGTGTGTAATGTGACCGATGGATCACAGACAATAGGGAGGTTCACTTAGTCCACCTGGCAACAACGGATGGAATCACTGCTTTTGGATAAAGGATACACACTCTGCAGAGTTTTGTTAAACTGTCTAGACAGCCGTGCTCACGGTCAGAAGCGGCTTGGGACTGAGTTCATAATTAGTCGATGATTGGGATGATGGTTGAGAATGATATTGGTATTATTATTATTATTATTATTATTATTATTATTATTATTATTATTATTATTATTATTATTATGTTCTGATTGAGAATATTTATCTAGATGTAGGTTTCTAATGAAAGCTAATGATATGTTTAATGCTTAGTGCTTAAACTATTATTAGCCTTTTCTTTTTGATTGACCTTCGTGTTATTACTTCTCACACTTGCTGAGTACTCTATGTGCTTATGCGCTTGCTATTATTTTTCATAAATGCTGCTCAGTAGAAGATTCAACAAGGACAAGTTCTATTGAAGATGGTGCATACAAGGTTGCGTTGCTGCCAGTCGATTTTGCATGTGATTGTCTTAAAGTTTTTCCTCTTCCTCTGCTATTCAAAACTCTTCCAAAGATATAGATGTTGTTTGTATACAATATAGAACTATTTATTACTGTTTGTTCTACATGTATGATGAAACTGGTCATGACATACATGTAGCTTGCAGCTGATTTTATTTTTAATAAAACCGAGTGTAACAAATTGCTACAGTGCTGTGCATTTTCTCCTCTATAGAAGAGGATACCGATCCGTGGAGGGGTGAGAAATGATGCGGTGACCAAACCAATACCTAGACGATGTAGACGACTGCATCTTTTGCAGAGGAGAGTGCTGTGTATCGTACTATGGCCCAGTTTGCGGGACCTTCTGCTTTCCAGGAAGCTTCAAAAACGAAAAGGATTTTGCTCCCAATAAAAAAACTGGACTATATACCTTTTGAGAAATGCTACAATTCGGTGCCTGGAAATAACCTCTATTTCAGACAATCATTGATGTTATTTCAGGCAAGCACCGGGCTGCTTTTTTTTTATTGATGTTATTTAAGATTTGTGCCCTCTCCCTGACCTCATTTCTTCTCCTGACTTCTCCTCCCGGTCCTGACCGAGCGGGTGGCAGCGATCGTGGAACGGCGGGAATGACAAGCACACTACAACAACATTTTTGCAGGTGCCTCTTATTTTTTTACAGGTGGTCCATAAAAAAAGACGCCTGTGATGTTAAAAATATTAAAATCCGTCTGTGATAATAATACATCACAGGCGGTTCGTAACTAATAACCGCATGTGAAAAATAGAAATTTTCACAAGCGGTCAGTGCTACAAACCGTCTGAGATAATGAACAACATCACAGACGGTTGTACATAAAAAACGACTGTGAAAATGCAGTTATTTTCACAGGCGGTCGGTATGAAAAAACAACTGCGAAAATAGTACCGAAACACAGGGCGTCTGTCATCCATACTTTCGATCTCCACCAATCATCTCTCTTTACACGGATCCATCCGCATGCACCCACCTCCCCTCTTTAATAATACACCACTCACCCGTCCTTATCCCTATTCAGCTCAAAAAATCCCCAATCCTTCCGCATCGGCGAGCCCGGCTCAGACACAGCCCGAGGTCGCACGCCTCGGCGACGCCCTACATCTGCTTCGCCGGGAGAAGGTGGACCTTCCGCTGGTGCGCTTGGTGGAGCGGTAGAACTCCTCGCTCCTGGTGCCACAGGTCCCGTCGTTAGCCAGCAATACTACTACCAGGCGTTTGTTGCCGAGGAGGCGGTAGCACCGCCCAGCTGCAACAGATCTCCGAGCGCAAGTGGCGGGAGAAGCTCAAAGATTTTTTTGAGCGCAGATCTCCGAGCACAAGCAGATCTCCTGGTGCCAAAGTACGTTTTTTTACGTCCATAAGCTGTTTCTGATGCGCCAACAGATCTAAGTTTTTTAAGTTTTTTTTATTCTTCATGCGTGAGCTGCTGCTGACGAACCGTTTAATTTGCTTCTGTGTTTCTGTTGATAGGAGGTCAAGACGTCGATACTGATCAGAACCTTACCCGTCGGCCTCGTCAACAGCGACTTCGTCTGCCTGGACACGTGCCTGGGGAACGTGGACACCGCCGCCGTGCGGTTGCGTGCATGCGCATGTGTTGTGTGGCGTCTGTGTGTACATGGTTGTAGCTTGCGTGAATGTGTGTTACTTCTGAAACAAAAGTATCTTGTACCTGCTTGTTTCTTGGTGCATATGTTTGGCTAAAATCTGTTTGCTCAAATGTATTGCATTTTTTGGAGCATGTCTTGCCTAAAATCAGTTAGCTCAAATCTGCCTAATAAATTCTCCTCATTTAGGCCAGCCGCGCAAATACAATGCACACAGGCAGTTTCTTATCAGACCGTCAATGCGATAATGTATTATTAGTAGCAAAGAACTGTCTGTAATAATATATTTTTATAGGCAGTCGACAGCAAAGAACCGCTTGTGATAATGCATTTTCACAGGCGGTTTGTTACTAAAAAACCGCCTGGGATAATGCGTTTTCACAGGCGGTTGTAGCAGCCGCCTGTGATAATCAGTCATTTTCACTAGCTCTTGATTACAGACGGTTTTTAAAAACGCATGTAATAATATGTTTTGACCCGCCTGTAAAAGTGTTTTTTGTAGCAGTGGCACGATGGGCGAGGCGGCAACAGTGTGGGACACGAGCGGCGCGACGATGACGGGAGTGTGACGGTGATGACGCGGGACATAGTGGGTGTGGTGGCGACGACGATGGCATAGGCACGGCAGCAAAGCGTGATGCCGCAGGCACGACGGCTGTGGCCTTCGTCGTCGAGGAAGGTGTAATTATTTTGTTAATTGTTGTTAATCTATTAATTATAAGGATTATGTTAGGGCCTGTTTGGAACTCCTAAAACTAATAGTTAGCTGCTAAAATTAGCTTTAGAGGTTTCAAACCCCCAACTAATAACAGGACTAAAAATTAGCTAACACCCCAGCTAATAGTTATTTCATTAGCTGCCCAACCCCAGCTAATCCCAGCTAATAGTTGATTAAAGTCCAAAATACCCCTCCCTCCCTCCCTCATCTGCTCCTCTCTCTCTCCATCTACTCCCGAAGGTTTCAGTACTAACTAGCCGCCCCGCCGGCCCCGCCGGCGCGCCGGCTCTGTCGACCTGCCGGCCCGTCGCCCCGTCGGCCCCGTCGCCTCGGCGGCCTGTCGCCCCGTCGCCCCGTCACCTGCCGGCCCCGTCACCCCGCCGTCCCGTCGCCCGTCGACCCCGCCGCCCCGTCACCCGTCGGCCCCGTCGCCTGCCGGCCCCGTCGCCCCGTCGCCCGCCGGCCCCGTCGCTCGCCGGCCCCGTCGCCCGCCGGCCCTGCCGCCCCGTCGCATACATATGTAGAAACAACAATAATGTTTAGTTAAGGGGTACAACAGTCTTTTAGTGTCCATAACAAAATTAGTTTTAGTGATTCCAAACAATCAGCAGCTAATAATTAGCTAGCTAATAATTAGTTGGCTCAATTCAGCTAATAGATTATTAGCTAGCTAATAATTAGTTCTAGAGGTTCCAAACATGCCCTTAGTTGTAATGAAAATAATTTTTCAATATCTAGATCATAGAAAAATTGTTAGTTTTCCTAATTGTAGGATTAACTGTTGATGATAGTGATTAGCTGCTAATTACCGTCATATGGAATTTCAGGCGTATGACATCTATACTCTCCCATATATTTTGACTCAAATTAGTAGCCTTACCTTTAGAGGGGCAGGAATAATGGTAGCTTAAAAAGAGCACTTTTCCAATGCCATCGTTATTTCCTGCTCCAATCCATGTAAGGTTACAAAGTAGCCCTTTAATTTCTGCTCTTTAACATCTGCTATAAAAATCGATGCACCCTCGGCCTTTCACTCATCTCCTGTGCTCATTCGTCTTCAGCAAAAAAGGAAAAAAAAACAAGCCAAAATGGCGCCTGCACGGAGGAACCTCTGTGCAGCCATTGCCGTTGCCTTCCTGCTCGCTATTGCTGCTGGTATGTGAACTAACATCAGCCTATATATAGGAGGAAATGTAACGCTCATCGATCGGTGATCTTCGTTTGTTGATGCTTAGTTTGGCTAGCGTTTTCGCCGTATGCTCGCGTGTTGATGCAGACGTGGCGCGCGTTCAGGCGGAACAATTTTGCTACTATCTGAGCGGCACCTTCCATGGGTGGTGCTTGTGGCCGGACCAATGCGCGAGTATCTGTAGAAAGGAGCCGTCGCCTCAGAGGCCGGGCAACAACTACGCTGGCGGAACATGCATGGACTTCCCCAACCGCAAATGCTACTGTTCGGAGCCGTGCGTGAACAAGCCGTCGGAGGCCAAGCACCCTGCCTAATGAGGGCCAGGGCGGCTATGGTGCTAGGGCTCATGATTGAATTATTAATACCGCGGTCGTCTAAAACGTTTTTCCTACGCGTATGGTTGTGCTAAAAATAAATCGATCGACTTATTTCTTAAGAAAACTGTGTAAACTCCTCTGGGGATTGCCTAAACTTTTTTTTAAAGAAAAATGCACTGCTCAGACGTGTGCACAAACATGTACTCTATCCGTTTTAAAAAGTCTGTCGTTTTTTAGTTTATTTTTGAACTACAAAGCAATTGGATGGAGTAACTCACAAACGTAAAGCTGAATTTTTTGGTTTGGAAAACTGTAACTTGTGATTTTCATGTACTCGTGGTGAAAATCAACGGAAGCATCGGCAGACTATCTGGAATGTCCACTATTTTTTTCGAAAGACCAGTAATGGCGTTACTATTAAGCAGATGAGAAAACTTTTTACAAAATCAGGTAGGATTAGAAACCTGCTGATAAAATTACAGCAAAGAAACAGAAGCTGCCAACATCGCAGCTAAATGTTTACATCCAGCAAGTGTACATATCTTCATCGCATCGCGCAATTCTCTAAGAATTGCCTCGAGGTCATTTTCGACTACGCAACCTGTTCATGAGATAGCATGCAGTTAAGAAGTCTGTTTTCCTGGAAACTACCAGGTAGGCTAGCTTGTTGTGATAGAAGAGTAAGGCCGATTTCAACAATGTACCTGTGATTTTGTTTAGCCAGGCCAGTCTGTTGATGTGTGAGGAAAATAATTCTATGCAGCACTGCTGCAAACTCACAACATTACAGAACTTTTCCGGATGTGTGCCACGTATACACTCACGTATCTCGAAACAAAAACGGAGTCGCAGCAACCAAGCGCACTATCGGCTCGCTAGGTCGCGCGTCGAAATTGGCTCCATCCCTTAGACCATCCGCAGTGGTGTACTGTAAAGCATACTGGATACATTGTTTCGCAGTGTAATTTAGAGTACGTACTGTAAAAGCTGAAGCAAAATAGTGTATAGAGTATACTTTAGAGTACACTAGTGCGGATGGTCTTACGCCCGACGCCCAGCTCGGCTCACTCCTCACACGTTCCCCTCGTCGGCGGCCTCCGCTGCTACCTAAGGCCTCTATTCACTGGCAGCTACCACCATAGTGCTCTCCGAGACTGGGAGAAAGAAGTGGGTGCGCTTCGCAGACGACCTCATCTACAATGGCGCTGCCGCTACCATCACTGCCCCCGCCCGCACGGTGCCGGCCAAGCCATCGCGCGGGAGCTTTGTGGTGGTGGAGCTGATAACGGCAGCGATGCCGACCGACCCTCCATGCTCAGGGTCGGCTGCTCTTACTAGCGCCAGCTAGGCAAGCTTACTAGTAGCAGTTAAGTACTACTCCAGCGGCAGCCCGCCATTAATCGAGACCTCCAGCTTCCTTCTGCTAATTTAAGTGCCATTGAGAAGTTTTGTGATTAGTGACCATCCCGTAACTAGGCCAGAGAGGGAGCGATCTCCATTCGTGTTGATTATTCTGCATTTCGAGTGAGCAACAAAATGATTCTTCGCTGCTCCAGGATCTGAAATCGTTTTCCGTTCTGCTCTGCTTCGCCACAAAAGATTTTTTTGTTAGATCTTAAGGTGCTAAGGATCGACATTAGGAACATCTAATTAGATATACTTAGGTCTAATCTAACTGAGCAACAACAATTAAACATTGTACAATTACTTTAATCTAATTACTTAGGCAAAACATCAATCAAAGACATTGAAGCATATAACAGATTATAGATGAGGCATAGGGGATTAGAGAGAGAGAGGTGAGGATTACCGTCGGTTGGTCCACTCGATGTCGTTGGGCTCAGAGGATGATCGCTGTAGAACAGGTCGGTGCAGGTAGATCGTCGGTGCAGGTAGATCGTTGGTGCAGTGGAGGCTCGGCACAACAATGGCGGCGACGACATTCCCCTCGTTCCGCACGCTAATAGATCGGGTTAGGGTTTTTAGGGAGAGTCTTAGGCTCGTGATCAACTGGTAATCAGAGCCCCGGCCTCTCCCCTCTTTTTATTGTCGCGCGGGCGAGAGGGGGCCGCACCGAATGGGAGTCGGTTGCGCTCCCAATCAGGACGCGTGGGGAGAGTCGGACCCGAACGTGGTTGTTGCCCACGTGGACCGAGATCACAACAACTAACATTCCCCCCTTGAGCTCGGGACCTTAACTTATTATCTTATTTACTAAACTAATCTTACACATATCTCTTTTGCTTTGACATAAAAGGCACGACACATCAAAACACCCATTTACGTATTGTTTGACTCGAAGACCACGATACATCACACAAATAGAAATAGTCTTACACTTTGGTGGCCCCTTAGAATCCAGGATATTATCACAGAGTCTCCCTTAAACCCATGCCGGCTACATGTTCACTGAACATGTTGGGTGGAAGGCCCTTAGTTAGTGGATCCGCAAGCATTTGCTTAGTACTTATATGCTCGAGACTAATTGTGTGATTCTGGATTTTCTCTTTCACAACATAATACTTAATATCGATGTATTTGGCAGCACCACTCGACTTGTTGTTGTGAGAGTACATTACTGCTGGCTGATTATCACAGTATAACTTAAGTGGTTTATGGGTGTTGTCGACCACTTTAAGACCAGGAACAAATTTCTTAAGCCAAGATGCCTTCCCGGTGGCCTCATAACAAGCAACAAACTCAACATACATTGTGGACGATGTAGTGATTGCTTGTTTGGAGCTTTTCCACGATATAGCTCCATTCGCGAGGGTGAATATATAACCTGACGTGGATTTCTTAGTATCCACACAACTCGCATAATCTAAATCGGAATAGCCCACTATTTTTAGTGACTCAGTCTTACTATATATCATCATGAGGTGCTTAGTATCATGTATGTATCTTAATGCTTTCTTAACAGCTTTCCACTGATTTAATCCTGGATTACTTTGATATCTGCCAAACATCCCAGTCACAAAAGCTAACTTAGAGCATGTACAATCTTGAGCATACATCAAGCTTCCGACAGCAGAAGCATAAGGAATTCCTTTCATCGGATCAACCTCATACTGACTCTTAGGCGATTGAGAGTTTGAGAATCTATCGCCCTTAACTATTGGAGCAGGCGAGGCTTTACTATTATGCATATCGTACTTTCTAAGTACGCTTTCTAAGTATGTCTTCTGAGATTATATCTCAACCCCTAAAACATAGGTCGCTTCACCTAGATCCTTCATATCAAAGTTTGAGGATACAAACTTCTTACTTTCTAAGAGTAGGTTAACATCACTGCTTGCTAATAGGATGTCATTCACATAAAGGACTAAGAAAATGAACTTTTCATTCTTAAACTTAGCATAAATGCAATTATCCTCTTCATTTTCCTTAAACCCAAACTTTCTAATAATCTCATCGAACTTGAGATACCATTGTCTTGAAGCTTGCTTAAGTACATAAATAGATTTCTTCAAGTGACATCCCATATGTTCATTACCCTTAACGACAAAACCTCTCGGTTGTGTCAGATAGACGTCCTCGTATAGATCCCCATTGAGAAACGATGTCTTTACATCCATTTGATGTAATTCTAAGTCATAATGCGCTACTAATGCCATGATGATTATAAAAGAATCTTTAGACGACACGGGAGAGAAAGTCTCATTGTAATCAATACCCTCCCGTTGAGTGAATCCCTTAGCCACAAGTCTAGCCTTATACTTTTTGATCTTCCCTTTGGAGTCACGCTTAATCTTGTAGACCCACTTACAGCCTACATTTTTGGCTTCTTTAGGAATCTCTACTGAGTCCCAGACCTTGTTGGCACTCATGGAACTCATTTCATCCTCCATGGCCTTGTGCCATTCAGATGACTGAGGTCACCTAATGGCATCTTCGTTGGAGGTGAGATCATCCTCCATCTTAACTTCTTCGCTCAAGTAGATCTGATAGTCGTCCATGATAGCCGACTGTCTTACTCTTTGCGATCTTCTTACTTGAGTATCATCTAAGGGTTGAGGCTGCTGCTGAGCCTCATTTTGTTCGACCATATCCTCAACAGGCTGAGAAGGTTGAACCTCACTTATTTCTGTTGTGGCCAATGGAGGTGCAGCAATAGGCGTTGTGTCACTAGCACTAGGTGCCGGTGGCACGACGACAACAAGTAGGGTGAAATAAGGCTCTTGAGTCATCGGAACGGGTAAACTAATCTGTTCCTCCTCAAGGTCTATTTCCCATCGTACCGTGCTCCCCCTGATCATAGCGTCTTCTAAGAACATGACATGTCGTGTTTCTATGAACTTAGTATGCCGATCTGGAGAATAGAACCTAAAACCCTTACTTCTCTCAGGATAGCCAATAAAATGGCAACTAAGTGTTCTGGATTCCAGCTTACTAATATTTGGGTTGAACATCTTAGCCTCAGCTGGACAGCCCCAAATATGAAAATAGTTTAATGAGGACTTACGTCCTGTCTACATCTCATACGGTGTCTGAGGTGCTGACTTAGTGGGAACCCGATTAAGCACATGGATGGCAGTTTTTAACGCCTCCATCCATAGGCTAACCGGTAACATAGAATAACTCAGCATACTCCTTACCATGTCCATAAGAGTATGGTTTCTACGTTCCGCAACACCGTTCTGCTGAGGTTCGCCCGGTGTAGAATACTGGGCGACTATGCTATGTTCCTGTAGGAACCTTGCAAAAGGTCCAGGAACCTGAACATATGGGGTATGCCAACCATAGTACTCACCTCCACGATCGGATCTTACTACCTTAATCTTAATATTGTCCTGATTTTCTACTTCAGTCTTAAATGTCCTAAACTTATCCAATGCTTCGGATCGCTCCTTGATTGGATAAATATAACCATAACGAGTGTAGTCATCCGTGAACGTTATGAACGAGTCATACCCATCTACGGAGACTATGGGAAATGGACTACAAATGTCCGTGTGAATAATTTTTAAAATTCTCGTGCTGCGTATGGTGTTCTTCTTAATAGTCTTAACAAACTTACCTGTAATGCAATCAATGTATTCTTTTGAACCTGAAAAGTCTAAGTGAGGTAAGATCGATTGAGATACTAAGTGTTCGATCCTCCCCCTCAAAATATGGCATAAACGACAATGCCATAATTTCGACGATGTTTCGAAATTGATTCTTTTGCGCTTGTTTGTTCTCATGTCATTCTTAGTGGGAATTTGATCATTACTTAAGGCATTCACATGATCATGAGTGGACAATAGATAAAGCATGTCTTGTCTGAAGACAAGACCCACAATCTTATTATTCAAACTAATAGAGCATTTGTCCCCGCCAAAATGGCAAATAAATCCACAATTATCCAGACATGAAACTGATATCAAATTCCTCTTTAAACTAGAGACATAAAGAATATCATGAAGTCTAAATATGAAACCACTACTAAGTCTAAGAGGATAAGTTCCAATGGCTTCAACTTCAGCTTCATGGCCATCAGCGACTTTGATGGTCCTTTCCCCCTTCTTATAGTCCTCATCGTACTTAACCCCTGTATAGAATTACAAACGTGCACAGTTACACCTGAGTCAATCTACCAAGTAGATCGAGAATAAGCTAAGTACAGGGATTCATTTACAAAAGTGATAACATCCTTACCATTCTTAGCACACCACTTAATAAAACCAATGCAATCCTTTTGGCGATGTCCAAAGTCTTTGCAAAACTTGCACTGATCTGATTTTAACTTAGAACTAGAAGGCTGAGGAGCTATTACTCTGCCCTTAGAAGAGTATCCATGTACCTTAAAAGATGGTGGCTTGAGAGAGGTGAAGTAGGTTTTCACCTTTTCCTTACCCTTACCTTTGGTGAAGTTAATGGAGTCTTCACCCTTACCTTTTATGCGCTTCTCCTCCTGAACGCACATAGCCATGACTTCCTCTAAAGTTCAGCTATCTTACTTAGAGTTGTAATTTATCATAAATGCCTCAAACTCTTTGGGAAAAGACATGAATATGAAATGCACAAGCATCTCATCTGGCATGGCTAAGTTAAGAGTTTTGAGGTTTGCATTTAAATTACTCATCTTAAGGATGTGATCTCTCACACCCCCACCAGTGTACCTCTTATTAACAAGCCTTTTGAGGAGAGTGCTTGCTAATGTCTTAGTGGAACCTGTGTACTGACTTTTGACCTTGGCAAGATACTCAGTTGCCAGCTCACAGTCAGGAATAGCTCCTCCTATGGTCTTAGAAATGGTGGCCTTAATGACCATGAGGCATTTTCTGTTGGATTCCTCCCATGCCTCAAGATCCCTAGGGTATCTTTTCTTAAGCTTAAGATACTCCTCTTTTCTTACTCCAAACTCCTCACTGGTCTCCTCAGGCTGAGCCATGGGAGCTTCAGGATAAACAGGTCGATCCTTTCTTAGGCAAAGGTCAAGGTTTGCAATTGCTAAGTTCATCCTGAGTCTCTCATTCTATGTCCCATAGTTATGACCAGCAAGGGTCTCTATGGAGGCAATGAGACTTACCACATTGGAGGCACCTTAATAAAACAAACACAGGGGTTAGAAAATGACTTAAACAACATATGATGAAGCACATACTTAAAATTGCATTTAAACAATAAGAAATGGCATGAAATATCTTTCACGTTGGTTACTCAACAAAACTATTTCACTTAAATAGTCATGGAAATATTTCACGTTGGTTACTCTAATTTCTATCTTTCTTAATAACTTAATTAATATGGAAATATTTCATGTTGGTTACTCTAATTTCCATATAGACATACTTAAAATTCATGAAGGCATTCCCAATATAGTGCAAATGTACTGGAAATAAACTTAAAGCATGGCAAAATTAAATTTTCACGTTGGTTACTTATTTAATTTCCATGCAAAACATATACACACTTAAAATTCCAGCAAATTTAAACTTTCACGTTGGTTACTTATTTAAATTTACTGCTAAATAACAGCGGAAGCAAAAATAAACTTAATTTCTTAAACTTCTGAAATTAATTGCAAAAACTTATTGGCAATTAATTGGATTTAAATAACTGAGAAAATTCACTTAATTACCTAAAATTGTAGAAATAATGCAATCAACATATTTCAAACATCACATAAAAATTTCTGAAATTTTCTCTGCTATTTACTAATTTTTCTAATTTCTGGAATTATTTATCCAATTTAAATAGATTTTGAAATTCAGAAAATACTTAAAAACTAATTGGGCCTAAAAACTTGAATTCAACCCACTGTCTAAAATTCTGGCCCAGCCCAATACTGAAAAATTCCTTAGAAAAATGGAAAAGGTCCAGTGCATGGCCAAATAGGGCATTTGGCCCACGACCGAATTCAGCCCACTTGAAAATCTGAGAAAATCCGAAAATTGCAAAGGGCAGCCCAGTCAGCCCGTGCAGCCACCCCGCATGGGCTCGCAACCCATTTCCTTAAGCGGCAGACGGCGTACGACGTGGATCGTCATATCTCGATCCGGTGGCTCCAACTCATCGCGGTCTTAATACACGAGGCGATCGCAGTCGTCTGATGCCGATCTGACGGCCGTGCGTCGATTTCGGACGGTATCAAAGTTTTTGCCGCCGCGGGTTTCGTAACCCTAGCTCATTTCGACACTCCCCTTCTCTCTCTTCGGGCCGAGCGAGCGAGAGCGAGGAGGCAGTGGCGAGGCCGGGACCTTCGGCGCCGCTGTGGCATCAACTCCGGCGAGAGATCCCCCCATCAGGGCGGAGCTCCGTCGCCGCCGATGTTGATGGCTGGTCGGCCGTCGAGGGAAACCGGCGCTCGCGCCTGGTCTGAGTGGAGAGGGGTGCCTCGTCGCGGGGACTTCCGGGACGATCGCGCATTCGCCACCGGCGAGCAACCGAGAGGTTGCTTGTCATCGACTGAAGTGACGTCAGCTGGTCGCCGTTGAAGGAAACCTGAGGCTAGGGTGAACCTTAACCCTAGCCTGGCGAGGGACTGAGTGTTTCTGAGTGCATGTTTGCAGGTACCCCATCGCCGTTGAGGCTTCCTCCATGGCGCGCACATCGTGCCGCCAGTGGAGTGAAGCGCCTAGGGTTAGGGTTTCTTGACCCTAGGCCCTGATGTGGCGGCGGTGGCTGAGTTGCGCGGTTAGGGTTAGGGCTTTGGCCCGAACCCTAGCACTGCGCCTGAGAACGACGTCGCCGACGTTGTCTTCATTGGGAGAGATCCATGAGGCGGACGCCGACGTGGGGAGGAGGTCACAAGGGTTAGGGTTTCCCCTAACCCTGCTCTGAGAAAGACTCGGAGGCCCAAGGCCCCTAAATCCTGGTAAGTCCTTACCCCAATCTTATTTTCTTTAATTCGATTTGATTTTCTTATGTTTTTGATTACTAAAACTTAGCCAAATCGAAACTAAAATCAGATTCCCTCCTTCTGATTGCTGCGAGAATTAACCTTAACTAAAACCGATCTTAATTAATGAAGAGCAGGCCTTAATTAAATGATTAGAAACTAACTAATCAGATTAATTATCCAATTAGGGCTCACAAGCACGGTTCTGATGCCATTGTTGGATCTTAGGGTACTAAGGATCAACACTAGGAACATCTAATTGGATATACTTAGGTTTAATCTAACTGAGCAACAACAATTAAACATTGTACAGTTACTTTAATCTAATTACTTAGGCAAATTATCAATCAAAGACATTGAAGTATATAACAGATCATAGATAAGGCATAGGGGGTTAGAGAGAGAGAGAGAGAGAGAGAGAGAGAGAGAGAGAGAGAGAGAGAGAGAGGTGAGGGTTACCGTCGGTTGGTCCACCCGATGCCATTGGGCTCAGGGGATGATCGCTGTAGAACAAGTCGGTGCAGGTAGATCGTTGGCGCAGGTAGATCGTTGGTGCAGTGGAGGCTCGGCGCAGCAATGGCGACGACGGCCTTCCCCTCGTTCCGCAAGCTAATAGATCGGGTTAGGGTTTTTAGGGAGAGTCTTAGGCTCGTGATCAACTGGTAATCAGAGCCCCGGCCTCTCCCCTCTTTTTATTATCGCGCGGGCGAGAAGGGGCCGCACCGAACGGGAGTCGGTTGCGCCCCCGATCAGGGTGCCTGGAGAGAGTCGGACCCGGCCGTGGTTGTTGCCCACGTGGACCGGGATCACAATAACTAACATTTTTTGGTTGCCAATGTTCAATACCGTTTCTATTTTCTTTGTGCTGAGTAGTTCCTTCAAATACACGTAGATCTCGAATACGCCTTTTCCTTGAGTTATGTGGAAGCGCGAGGTGCTGTTGAGATACTGCAAGTGCCGAGGAGTCGAGATGATGAGGACGACGCGATCTGCACGGATAAAACAGAGAGGCCTTGATAGCATCAGGGCCCGCTGACGAGACACGGCGGGGAAGGGAGTGCGGTGGCCGCAAGCGCGTACCCTGCCGCAGCAGCCGAGGATGATGAGGATGACGCCGTCTACACCGATTAAAACACATGCCTTGGGTAACAGCAGCGGCCGCCAACGAGGCAGGGAGGCGAGAGTGGGGGGCGTGAGACTTGGAGCTGAGGGTGACGCAGACACGCTGCATAGCGAGCCGATAGAGAAGCCGATAGTGCGCGTGGTTGCCGTGACCTCGCCTCTATTTCGAGATACGTGTGAGTAGACAGGTGGCACACATCGGAAATGTGCTGTAAGGATAGGAGTTTGCAGCAGTGCTGCAGAGAATTTTATTCTGTGTGAGGATACTCGATGAGATATGCCCACAAGGGAGAAGACTTGGCTCAGTTTCTGACACTCTCCTGCCTATAGCCTGTTTGCACTCCACATTTTTTAGTATAGCAATCATTCGACTTGCTTATGAAAATGCAGGAATATATGCTCGACATCAAACTTATGTTTGATGAGAGAAATCCATGTATAGCGACTATAATCATCGATGAAACCTATATAATACCGAAAATCTTCCACCAATTGAACTACAGGTCCCCAAACATCTGAGAGTGTATGAGCTCTAGTTGACACGTGGACTTTCTGGCCGATGAACTTAATGGAAAACAATAATTTTGGCCTGCTGATTGGCATTACAAACCGACTTATCTTCATTGGACTCTACGACAATATTAGTGGACCTAAGAATGCTTTGAACGACAGGAAGTGAAGGGTGGTCAAGGCGTGAGGCACCTATATATATGCCACCTCTCCATGGGAATCTTGATCAGTGGCAAGGACAAAGTCATGATGAA
This sequence comes from Tuctoria greenei, assembly GCA_036927565.1. NCBI lineage: Eukaryota > Viridiplantae > Streptophyta > Magnoliopsida > Poales > Poaceae > Tuctoria > Tuctoria greenei. The sequence continues at coordinate 192,644,070 of JAYESD010000007.1, read as the reverse complement.
GCACATGGCCGCCCTTGCTTGGCCCTTCAAGAAGAATTTCATTTGTGGTTTGGTCTATTATGAGAAATAATAGTGGATGAAATTCCAGAAACACACGATTATCAGTGGCAAGTCTATGGACTGACAAAAGGTGTTTGCAGATATTTGGAAGACACAAAATATTTTTAAGCTTGATAGAACTGACTATAATTAGTAAGAATAGATAGATATGTTAAATGTGCAAACATATGCCATTGGCAACATGAAGCTGATCTGCACTAGCATAGCGGTCACTCACCGTCAGGTGATCTGACGATCCAGATCACCAGTAACGCGATCGATCACGCAAGGTGGTAACAAACCTTGGCCATTTGGGGGGGGGGGGGGGGGGGTTCAAGAGGAGGCAAGTTGGACAACGATGAGCAGGCGACCAGTCAAGTGGTGTAACAAGAAGTCGAGGGGAGCTAGGGAGGCGGCGCATGACAGAAGCATCGCTTGGCCAGCGGGGGCTGTGGGAGCCGATGAGGGAATATATTTACATATATTGTCAAAAGTGTTACTTGTAGCGAGACTAGCCGCGCTACAAGCCACAACAAGAAATAACTTTATTTTCGTGAGTCAGGAGTCTACAAAAATAACCCAAAAGCCCACGAGAATACTTAGTTTCGTGGGTCTCTAGCCCAACATCGAAAATCAAGGTTCCAAAAGGTGTCAGGCGCTAGGTGGACGGTGACCGTCCGCCTAGAGTTTAGGCTTGACTAGGTGCCGCCTAGGTGTTTTCACGTGGAGGCGTTAGGTGGGCGGTGACCGTCCGCCTAGAGTTTAGGTTTGACTAGGTGCCGCCTAGGTGTTTTCACGTGGAGTGCACTGTATGAGTGATGAATTCTATTTTTTTTAAATACTCCAATATATTCATAATTCTGGTATGTGGGCTGATTTTTTGCAACCCATTTCAGCTCCGGAGTTTTAGCTTCTACAGTCCTAGCTACAACCCAGCCTAACTGTTCATGTCTCCTTCCACATAGGACACACTCTTGCATTCTCCGCTCCTAATTCTCCACCCCTTCTTCCTTGGAGATTGGTCTCCTCCTTAGCGCTCGCCTCCGGATCCCCCCGCCACCTTTCTTCGTCCGGATTCGACAGCCATGCCGCCCCTCCTCTGTCCCCGGTCCTCTCTGGATCTGGCACCCCCATTGCCTCACCTCCGCGGCTCACCTCTGAATTCGGCAGCCCCGCCACTCCTTCTATGTAGCTCACCTCTGGACCCCCCCCCCCCGCCTTGCAGCCGCCTACCCCCAAGGCGAGGCGGTCCACCAGTGAGGAGCGCCTAGGCGAGCGTCGTAGAACGCCTTTTGGAACGCTGTCGAAAATAAATAAATTTCCGTGGGCCACCCATGAAAATAATCTTATCTTCATCAACCAAATATGGCCAACGAAAATAAAAAATATTTCCGTGATCTTCAAATCAACCCAAGAAAATAATTTTTTATTATTTTCGTGAGCTTTAGAACAATCCACGAAAAATACTTCTGTTTATTTTCATGGGTCAGCCTGAGGCTCACAAAAATAATAAGAATTATTTTCGTAAGCCAGATAGGGACCTTCGTGGGTCGGACTGAGGCCCATTTATTTTCGTGGGCCTCAACCTGGCCCACGAAATACTGTAATTTACAAGAAAAAAGTCAACTTGGCCCACGGAATACTGTAATTTACAAGAAAAATTAATTAAATCAAGCTTCTAGCTGCATTATGCTTACAGTTTCACATCCTTAAATAGTATCTTAAACAATACTTGAAAATAAACCTAGCTACTACTCACTCTGTTTCGAAAACCGGAACATAGTAAAAAGCTCCTAGCATTTGGAAGCAGTAACTAATTCTGATGAATCCTCTCGAGTAGCTGAAATGTTTAGATCTTGGAGCAGCACACAGTGCAAAAGATAATAAAAATCATGAGATTAACATGACATTAAAGTGGTCAGTCTTGAGCTGTAACCAAGTTGAAGCTGCTCTAAATTCAAGCAGAAATTCTAGAGGCAGTTCCTTATACTGTATAACATGCAAAATGAAGGAAAGCATTCTTATGCATATTTGTAATTCTTCTGCACTTTTTTTGCGGTGCGGACTAGTCCGGTTTACGCGGGCTTGAAAATCAAAGTAGATCTTCAATTTTACTTCTAGTAGTCTATGCAGCAGAAAGCAATTGACAATTTAAGTGTATTATGACAATGAAGTAAGATATTGCAATTATCAAGTTTAATCCAATGTTTCAATGTGAATTACACAAGACTATGCAAACCCTAGAGTATGATGAAAATAGATCAAGAACACGAGACACAAGATTTTATCCCGAGTTTCGATTACAAGGAGGAACCTACATCCCCGTTGAGGAGTCCACGAAGGACCGGGTCTTCATCAACCCTTCCCTCATTGAATCGCCACGGAGGTCTATTCACAATCACTAACCACAAAGGGGTAAATAACTTGTTCAAGGGGTCTTCTCACAAGTTGAGGGCTCTCAAAGATTATAATGATTGAACACCACCAAACACACTCAAAATATGTACAATAAACAATGAGAGTGTGCGAGAGATCAAACCCAAGAGCTCAAGATCGTGTAGAACAAGTTCTTTCCTTTGTACAATCCCTAATCCTCAAAGATTTGATCCTTTTAGGTTTAGAATAAGTGGAGAGAAGTGTTATGGGGCTCTTGGGAGGTGTGACGGCGCAGGGAGTCGAGAGGTGTTGATGTGTGGTCGTGCACCTCTTTTTATACTAGTGTTTCCAAAAGTTACCATTAGGGTTTGCGAGGTCCGGACTAGTCCGTGGTGAACGCCGGGCTAGTCCGGTGTTCGTGTGTGAAAAACCCTAAGTGTTGATGGATACCGGACTAGTCCGTTAAGGTGTGGACTAGTCCAATTTTAGTCAGAGACTTTTCGGACTAGTCCGGTGGATATCGGACTAGTCCGATGTGATGAAAAAGTGTGGAACTGAGGGAAAGTCCGCACTTGGAGGACTTCTCCAATTTTAGTCAGAAAGTTTTCGGACTAGTCCGGTGGATATCAGACTTTTCCGGTATGGTGAAAACATGTAGATCTGAGGATAAGTCCGCACTTGGAGGATTTGTCCGATTTTAGTCATAGAGTTTTTGGACTAGTCCGGTGGATATCGCACTAGTCCGCTCTTCCTAATATAGCAATGAGTGCAATCTTTTTCACTTGAGCTCTTGAGGTGTGTTTCTCCAACACACTCCTTACAAAATAAATCTATTCTTTTCAAGTCTTGAGCTCTTTTCCTTTTGGATCCTCATTCTCATTTCTTTTTGTGATTTCCTTCTAATCTCTTTGAAACCTGCGTTCATCTCAACAATTTTGTTAGGATCTCATTTGCTTGTCATTAATCAACCAAAATCCACAAGGGATGCCAAGATGCACTTTCAACCCCCCCCCCCCCCCCCTTTTTGGTGATTGATGACAACCAATTAAGATTACACAAATATGATGAAAAATTTAGATTTTCATAAAGTGTGCACATATGAGTTTTGAGAAAAAAAATTGTGAATGTAAAAGTACTACTCATATGTGCACTCTTTATGGTGGGGTGCAAAACTATGTGTTGTGAGCAATAATATTGATGTGAATGAGGTAAAAGGCATAATCATAACATCATCAAGATTATCAAGTACACATCACAACTTTAAGGCATAAAACATTAATCATAATAAAGCATAATCATAACTTCATAATACATGTCCAAAAGCATAATGAGAACATAATATAAGTTTTATAGGACCAAATAAGAGCAGCAAACACAAAAGAGATCTAAGACTCTCCCTCTCAACCTGAGCTACGACCTAGGACTCCCCCTCAATCTCTCCCCCTTTGGCGTAAGGCACTAAAAAGGAAGAGAAGGAGGGATCTACTTGCCGTCGGTCCTTTCTTCATCTTCTTCATCAGGCTGAGGAGGAGGAGGAGGAGAGGAACCACTCGTCGTGCCCCTTAGGCCAAAGTAAGCAAGCTCGGAGTCGGTGAGAGTAGGAAGCTGCGAGAAATCAGATCCAGAGTCCTCTGAAATAATAGGAGACCCAACAGGCTCAATCTCCAGTTTTTGGCAAATGGCTTTGACATTTTCCTTCATGCACTGACTTTGCTCTTTTCTTGCCTTGTTGATCTTATGAAGCTTCACTTCTGATTTGCGGCAAGAACCAAAGATTGCAACAAGATACTTCATTATCCCACTAGCGGACCCCTTGCGAGATGGAGGGGCCCTAGAGCTGGAGGGAGCCCTTGTCTCCTCTTGGGATCTCCTAGGTTGCTCTTCACTTGACGCAGGAGAGGGAGCTGTTGGGAGAGCAGGTTGAGGCGGCTTCTGAGGCCTCAAGGCAGTATGCTCCACGTCCTTCACAAACTTAATTCCTGTGACCTTCTCGATCATGAACATAATGTATGGCGCATAGCCACAAGAATGGTTCGGAGAGCAAGAGATGTTCACCATATCATTCCAAATGTAGTCGAACAAATCAAATATTCTCCTATTGCTTATCACCTTGATCAAGATTCTCAAGTAATCTTGGACGCTGCCTGCATCCCCATCCTTAGGAGCAATCGTCTTCCGAAGCACTGGATTCAGGACAACAAATAACGGCTTCATGTTCTTGGTTGATGGAGGATAGTAAGGAAGACGAGTGTCATAGAGGAACTCCATCTTCTCCTTCTCCAGAGGGCTGTCATTGTGGATTATGATCTCATGGTTACCGATATCCTCAAGATGTAGCAACTTGGCAAAGTCAACATAAGTGATGGAATATATTGATCCATGAGTCATCCAAGTTACTATTTCTTCACCCATATTGGCAAAGTGGCAAGTGGAAAAGAATTGAGCAATTACTTCATCATTCCAGTTGTATCTAAATGATAACATATCCTTTAGACCATGCCTCTCTACTGCAGCCACTAGCTCATCAAAAGCATCACAACCCTTCCTTTCAATGTAGTTCCAATCTATCCACTGACTGCCAACTACTGGAGTCTTCATCATGAGGTAAACGCTGCTGTAGTAGTCAAAGTGAAAATCACTCCAAAACCTCGGATCAACAGCTACCTTCCCACTGTTGTAAGCATCAACCTTCCTGAGCTTCCAAGCAACATCGCTACCCTTTCCATTAAATCTCTCTTCTGAAGAACTTCCGTTTCTCTGTCTTGGAGGAGCCATCTTCAGGGGCCCAATTGGGCTAGAGACAATTCCTTTCCCTTTGCCCTTAGTTTGGCGGGGAGCCGTCGAGCTGGATCCAACTACATATTTGCCCTTGGAAGTTGGTTTCTCAGCTGGAACCTTCCGCCGCACCCGAGGTGGAGTTGAAGAAGGTTCAGCAGCACACTCTTGCCTTTTGTTGGAACGAGGCTTCAAAGCATGAGGCAATGTCTCTTGATCCATTTCGGCCTCAAAGTCAGAGAGATTCTCATTTGAGGTCAACATTATCCTGACAAAGAAGAGATACATGACATGGATAAGAACTGGTGACAAAGGATTGCATTGAGTTGAGATAGGCTAGAGATTTGATCAGTACACATCGGACTTGTCCGTAGCTCTGGTGTTGACTAGTCCGGAGCACCGGACTTGTCCGCACAGATAACGGACTAGTACGGTATGTGGCTGTCCAAACTCTAGCTAAATGAAATTTGGAATTTCTCAATGCGAAAGTGAAATAGAGTAGATGGAATGCATCAAGGAAACATGTATTGGCAAGAGGAATCAAGCTATTTGAGCAATACCAAGGAAAATTGAATAGTTAGGTTTGGTGAGAAAGATTACCAAATCCTTCGATCGAGGAGTTTGAAGCGTTGTTGGTGCGGATTAGTCTGGGGTCTTCGATCGCCTTGAAGTGTAGATCGATTCTCACGGAGATTTGAGTGGAATTGATGGAGAACTCGCAAACTCACCTTGGGAGCACTTGAGTGAGGAGAGAGAACGTGAGGGAAGTTGTGAGGAGGAAGAGAGGGGTCTGCACCAGCCTAAGGGGTTAAGGCGTCGATATACCGCACTAGTGCGTGGTCATACCGACTAGTCCGGACAAGCGGACACTATGCAGACTAGTTTGCAGTGTGCGGACTAGTCCGGGGTAATCACGGACTAGTGCGTGGTCACCTGGATAGGAAATTATAAAAAACTTTCGTATATATACCTGAAGGTGCCTAATAAAGAAATAGAGGACAAATACACACAAATATTCTTTATGAATATGATTAGTAAATAGACAACAATCAAGCTATGACCATAATCCATCAAGATCTAATAATTAACATAGTTTTTGGGAGAAAATAGGGAAAGATGAGTTTTCAACAAAAAGAACTTGATTTTGAAGATGACATACAGATATGCAAGATTTCAAGCCACGTTCCAAACATTAAGGATATTTAGTTCATTTCGAAGCTCACAAAAGCGTTTTTCATCAAGTGGCTTGGTGAAGATATCGGCTAGTTGTTTCTCTATTTTGACATGGGACATGGCTATGTATCCTTTCATTGAATGGTCTCTCAAAAAGTGATGTTGGATATCAATATGTTTGGTTCTAGAGTGCTCAACGGGATTGTGTGCAATTTTAATGGCACTCTTGATGAGGACATCACTCCTTTGCATACTGTAAGGATCGAATGCCCAAGAGGGGGGGTACATTGGGCTTCTTTTCAAAAATTAAAGCAATAAAAACTTAACTACTAAAAGCCCAATTCCCTATGCAAACAACCTATGCATTCAAATGAATACTAAGTTTGTGGATATGAAATGCATAAGTATAATGGGAAGGGAAGAGTGTGCAAACTCCCGAGGAGACACGAAGACACGGTGATTTATCCCATGGTTCGGCAAGATCATGAAGACCTTCCTACATCCACGTTGTGGCACCCACCAAAGGGTATAGCCACTCCCAAGTCACTGAAACCAGGAATCTTCACTAAAAGTCTCCGTTCGCCATCTCCGGCAAGGTGGAGCTCAAGCCTTGTACAAGTTTGATCTTCCGGGCTTCCACAACCGTCTTGGCAAGCTCCGGAAGGATCTCTCCGATCACCGACTGATACACGGTGAATGCAATCACCAAGAGACACTCCCTTACAGCTCTCACTACACTAGAGACTCCAATCACTAAGAATGGAAGCACCCAAGCATCATCTCTAGTAAGTTCTAGCCTATCTCTTGGTGTACAAGTGGTGTAAATGATGTGGAAGTGGTTGCTCAACGTCTTGAATGCTTGGTAATGTGTAGAGTAGCTCTGGGCATCAAGACTTATCGAAATGACTGGTTGAAGGGGTATAAATAGCTAGCTTCCACGAGATAGCTGTTGGAAAAGTAGGCTGACATCACTGTTCTGCAAACACCGGATGATCCGTTGTTCTCCCTTCAGTTGTCATCGGTCGAATACAAATTAGCTGATGTCATTGTGTCATATATGACTGTTGATCGACCGATGTTGTATACACCTGTACATCGGGTAGTCTGGTGACACTTGATCCAGAATGGTCCAGAAATAATGCTTACTAAAGTGATTGACCGATATGTTATAATTGTACATCGGATGGTCCGGTGTTACACTTGGTCCAGGGAAATTGCTTACTGGAATGATCGACCAATGTAACCCTTGCTTCATCATCGGATGATCTGATGTATACCCAAGTCTGAGGTCTTTTCTGCTACTGAGCCAACTCGACCGATGTAGTGTTTTCTGGATACATCGGATGATCCGGTGAGTTGATTTTGTCTGCTTCGAGTTATTTTAAGTGATTCTTTTGGAATTTGTTCGAGTGACCTCTTAGACATTGATTTGAAATGTTCTTCTGATGACGACCAAGTCTCAAGTGCTGTAAATTTTGATGGAATGATTTTGACATATGTGCTTTTTCTTTTAGTCTTCATGAAAATCGATTTACCTCGTGAATTAATTTGTTTAGGGGTCTCCAATTGTATCCAATGAGCAGTAGATGATATAAGTATAGAGTCCATTAAGTGTGATGAGTTATACGAGAGACCTTGCATCCACAAACTCATTAGTGATATCCAACGGTTGTCATTAATCACCGAAACCATACCTCATGGGGGCCTAGATGCTTTCAATCTCCCCTTTTTGGTGATTGATGACAACACAACGAGTAAATCATAACAGCAATGAAATTAAGAATACGATACTCAAAAGGATATGCAACAAGTACAAGATCCAGCATACAGAACTCGAAGGCTCAAAAACGATCAATAAAAAACATGAGAGGCACACGAATACTCAAAGATAGCAAAATAACATCAAAGCTCCAAAATTACAAAAGATCCCAAATGAAATACTCCCCCTACAACTAGGACTCCCCCTAAGACTATGCTATCCCTCCCCCTGACTCTGACTCTTCTCCCCCTTTGGCATCAAGACACCAAAAAGGGAAGCCGATCGCCTAAGGATCCTGAGCACTAGGGGCAATGACAAACTGGTCGCCATCGGGGGTGATGTCGTTGGAGCTGCTGCCTGCTGCTGCTGAGGCTGGAGTGGAGGAGACCGGTGCTGCGGGAGCTGCTGTCGGTGCTGAGGGTTCCTGCTGAGTATGGACTGCCGGTAGCGGGGCACTGACAACCAAAGCGGGAGTCTGCTGAAAGAGTGTCGAAGCCGGCAGGGGAGAGTGAATCGGTGCGCCTGGAGCAAGCAGTGTTGACATGCTGATCGTCGGTATCTGCGTTGTCAGCACTGGAGCTGAGACTGGTGCTAGAACAGGCGGACCTGGAGCTAGACGAGGAAGCTGTGAGGGCAGGGCAATCCCGGTCTGAGTGTAGAGGTTGGTGATCAACCCCAGGATGCCCATCATGGCCTGCTGCGTCTGCTACTACTGGTCAAGAGAATGCTGATGCATCTGGTCAACCAGTCCAGTGAGCCTATCAGTGTCCTCTCGCCTCTCGCGGGCTATCTGACACTGCATCTCCTGCTGCTGCTGGAGCTCCATAAGGCGCGCAGCCTGCTCAGCTCTGGCCTGCTCAGCTGCAAGCCAATCCTGTCGCTACTGCTCAACCATCTGCTGAAGTAGAGAAGTGAGCTCGGATGGCTGAGAGACTTGTGCCTCGGACACCGGAGGTGGGGTAGGTGGTGGTGGTATAGTCGAGCCTCCAGCCTCGGCGTCGTGCTGCCTGGGTGAGGGAGGAGGTGGGAAGTACTCCTCGACACTGTCACTAGTGTCACTCTCGGACCAGATATGTTGTAGATCCCCTCCCTGAGCCTCAGCCTGTGCTAGGATCTCGTCTTCCTTTTCTAGGTCTGACCAGTCTTCCTCTGAAAGTCGAGCCCGGACCTAACGCTCAACTGGGCGGCCAAGGCGGCGGTCTCCAGGAGCAGGAGCACGGTAGTGTTCGAACCGAGTGACGCTCTCGTCGGTGAGACTGTCACGCACGACGGAGCCCTCTGGAGCCAATAGGTAGAGTAGGTGACTGATCCAGTGGCCAAACACAATCTGCCTCATCATCCAAACTCCATCGGTGATAACATCCTCCATCTCACAGATGAGAATATCCACGATGTCGAACTCCATCCCGTTCATGACATAGAACAGGAGGGTCTGCTGCAGACTGGTGAAGCCCTCAAGTTATCCGGGCCTGGGTAGAAGCATGTGGCGCAAGGCAAGGTCCACAGTGCGTGCAGCCGGAGTGAGTAGAGCAGGTACCCTCGGCTGGTCAGGTGAGAAGGGCTGAGCAAATAGTGAGCGTATCTCCTCAAAAGGTGGTGCCACACCTCTAGTGAGCGGCCTCCTCGGTGGGTTAGTCTGTCCATATACTATCTCGTGTAGGCAGGTGTCATGGAGATCCACGCTTAGTAGCTGTCCCAAGGTCTGTCGAGTCATATGGTGATGCTGACCCATGAACATGAAGTCAATGGATCTGCGGCCCTCTGAAACGTAGAGTGTGGCATAGAAAACTCGGACCCAGTCCTCCACGTAGGCACTCCACTGGAAATACATCAACTCCACTAGCCCTCTGTATCTCTCAAAGAAGGGGCGAATCTCAGTGCTGGCTGCAAGTGCGATCTGATCCCAGTCAAGGAAGTTGTGCTGGAAAAGCTTATGACCCCGATGTCTGTAAGTCTCATACAGTGACACCTGTGTCAGGGTCCATAAGCGACTGTCCACAAGTGGCTCTCTGGGCTCCAGGAACCACTCCTCAAGCAGAATGCTCCATCTAAGCTTCATGAGCTGCTTTGCCTTCAACTTTCTGTAGTTGGTCAGACGGACACCCTCACCAACCCAGACATTGGTGTCCATCTCATAGACGGCTCTCTCAGCCGCTCTGTCCTCTCAAAGCTCAGCTGCAGAAAGTCTCTGTCTCGGGGCTGTAGCTGGATGACCTCCACAGGTCCTGACTGAGCGCCGGCGAACAAGCAGCACCTCCGGCTCCTCTGTCTCCTCTGTCTCCTCTAGCTGTTGTGGCTGCCTCTGTCGGGCCTCCCGGATCCTCAGGGATCCTCCTCGGCCACGCTCTCACTCCTCAGCAGCGCGAGCGGCCATCAGAGCTTTCTTCATCTCCTTCGACAACTTCTGCTTCTTAGCTGCCGGCTCCTCAATAGCCTTGCCCTTTCCTTTCTTGTCACGACCCATCTCGATGAGACGAGTGACGACGGCGAAGATGAGATCGTGGGACAACGATGCCGGGCGCACGAGACGACGACGCAAAGAATGACGCGGCCGGGCGAACCCTAGCGGCGAAGAGGAGTGCGGCGGGTGGGCGCATGGAGTGGCAGGCGATGAGCGGTGCCAAAGGGCGGCGACGGCGGCAGCGCTTAGGGCGGCGGTGCTGAGCGGCAGCGGCTCTGAGGGTGCGGCGGCCGGAGGGCACTGAGGGCAGCGACGGCGACCGGAGCGCGAGGTTGGTGGTGGCAGGGCGAGGGGCACGGAGCGGCGGAGGCGGAGGTTCGGCGTCAGGGAGAGAGAAAATGAAAAACGGAGAGGCGCTAAATAGGTGGGGCCCAAACCCTAGTTTGATTTTTAACATCGGATGATCCGACGTCAGATGAGAGGTGCATCGGTCGAGTAGTACAATAAGGGTATTCCAGAGGCACCTTCAGCATTGGATGATCCGACGTGGAAACGATTATCATCGGTTGAATTTGGCACAACTCCAGAAATGTGAACATCGGATGCTCCGATGATTCTTAGAATGAACTCATCGGTTGATTTGACTTCCTGACTGAGCTGACCCTTGCACTTAAGCACAAACTGATCCGATGATGCTTCTGCCCTAAGCATCAGATAATTCGATGACTACAAAAGATCAGCAACATCTCATATATGTCCTTTGACTTAAACAAACAAAGAGAAACACAAGTCTTAGGACTTTTTGGGCAACCCCTAACCCCTCAAAAAGACTATGACACTAGTTGTCAATAACTTGGCTAAGCCCTAAAGCAAATAGAACACTAGAAAAATCAAGAAAGAAATCCAAATAAAATGTAAGACCCATGCTTTGTGAGCTAGAGGATGAAGACTTCTATCTCTTTAAAGCATGTTCCTTTAGGCATTAACGCACCTAACACTTTGGTCTCTCCACATCATATGAGTTGAGATATTGCATTTCAAACAAGTCTCTTTCTCATGAAGTGGGTTCCCCTTTGTGACAATCTACCATATGCAATGTCAAACAATTTTTAATGCAGGATATTAAATGTGAGTGCAAGTCTATATGGCAGACATCATGCAAGACATAAATTAAATCTATCTTGCCAAATTTGAACCTTTCAAAGGCTTTTTCAGGGAGAGCCATTCTCCAAGTCTTGGGGATACCCAAAAGAACCGCCATCCCAAGCTAACCCTTGCTCGCCCCTATCCTTTGAAAGTTAGACAAGACCTATATGTGATGCATTCTTACATGACCATGGCAACTTACATGACATTTGATGCATCTAGCACATTTAATTCACTCCTTAGTCTAGAAAAGGTTTTCTCATCAAGTGGTTTAGTGAAGATATCCACCAATTGTTCTTCGGACCTAACACCTTGCAAGGAGATGTCTCCTTTAGCTTCATGGTCTCGCAAGAAGTGATGGCGAATATCAATGTGCTTAGTGTGGGAGTGTTGAACGGGGTTTTTAGCAATCTTAACCGCACTTTCATTGTCACAAAGGAGAGGCATACAACCAAGTTTAACACCAAAGTCCAAAAGGGTTTGCTTCATATAAAGGATTTGGGCACAACATGCACCGGCCGCTATGTATTCCGCTTCTGCAGTGGACAAAGCAACAGAGTTTTGCTTCTTGCTAGACCAAGATACTAGGGAACGTCCAAGCAAGTGGCACCCTCCAGAGGTACTCTTGCGATCAACACGGCATCCGGCAAAGTCTGAATCCGAGTAACCCAAGAGATGGAATTTAGCACCTTTGGGGTACCACAGGCCTTACAATCTCCCTCTTGATGAATGCATTGGCAACACCATTTAAAATCCGAACATTGGCTAATTCACATAAAAGTTTTGAAAGCAATCTCTCCCCCTTTGTAAATCAAAAGTAAAATGAGAAGAAAATCCAAAAATTATCCCATCCCATATTATCTCTCCCCTTTTATTATCTCTCCTTATGCACATATTCTCTTTCTCTTCATGTTTATCTCTCCCCCTTTGACAATGTATTCAGCAAGTCATGAGCATATAAACAAATTATCTCTCCCCCTTTAGTTGTTATGAGCATATTATAACATATACATATAAACAAAGCTCATCCAAGTCATACTATCAAGTACCTTACATTATCACATCAATGAAATACATAAAGTAGTGTAAGTCATGCTAGAGATCAAATGTAATTTTCAATTTAAGTAAGTCATGATCTCACAAACTTAACTATTTCAAAACCTGAAATCATGACACTAGTTGCTGCATTTTATTATTTTTCAAAGCATAAATTTAGATCATATGATATTTGCAAGAGATTATATGCGCATCTGCCTTATTCTAACCAACCAAGCCAAGCCTATGTCATTTTACAATCATAAGCTTAAGGACATAGTTTTAGTCATACACAACTTCTTCCAAGTTCATATCTAAGTGCAATGATAAGCCATCTCAAAAGAAGAAGTGCGATCATGCATATTCTCTTGATCTTTTCTCAATTTATATTTGTTCATAAAAACTCAACATGTGAGTTGATTACTTGATTAATTCTTAATGATTAAAAGCACTTGTGAACATGTAACAAGTTCAAAACAGCAAGAAAGTTCGACCATGACCAGTTTTAGTGTAAGTAATTATTCCAATTACTAGACATGGCAAAAACTATAAAATGTATAACATGAGTAATGTAGTAAGAACTTTCAGCATGTAAAAGGAATCACAAAGTCATATATGTATGAAATACTATGCTCATATTATTTTAATTTCAGATTCACACATAGACTTCCCAAGTTTCAAAACTCCCCCTCAATTTAAGCCATGAGGATGCATAACCCCTATTTCACTACGAATGTAACAAAAACGAGTGAAATCCAAAGGTTTTGTAAAAATGTCAGCCAATTGTTGTTCGGTATCTACATGGTGAAGCACAATGTTTCCTTTTTCAACATTATCTCGGAGAAAGTGATACCTAATGTCAATGTGCTTAGTTCTAGAATGTTGCACGGGGTTTTTAGCAATGCAAATGGCACTAGTGTTATCACAGAACAGTGGAACACTATCTAGACCAACCCCATAGTCCTTAAGTGTTTGAACAATCCAAAGAATTTGTGAGCAAGCACTAGCAGCAGCTACATATTCAGATTCTGTTGTGGATTGTGCAACTGAATTTTGTTTTCTAGAGGACCAAGCAACAAGAGAATTACCAAGAAAAGGACAAGCACCAGAAGTACTTTTCCTATCAATCCTACAACCCCCAAAATTAGCATCCGAAAAAGCTTTCAAAGTAATGGTTGAGGAAGAAGGAAGAAAAATTCCAAATTCTTGAGTTCCATGTAAGTACCTGAGAATCCTTTTGACGGCTTGACGATGTGAAGCACGTGGGGAGGCTTGAAACCGCGCACAAAGACATACGCTGAATTGTATGTCTGGTATTGATGTCGTGAGGTATAAAAGTGATCCGATCATGCTTCTATATTATTTTTGATCCACGGGTTAACCATCTTCATCAAGTCCAAGTGTTGTTGTTGTTCCCATTGGTGTCCAAAGAGGCTTGTTTTTGTCCATGTTGAAGGAGATCTTTTGTATACTTCGTTTGATGCACAAAGGTACCCTCCTTTGTTTGCTTGATTTGCAGCCCCAAAAAGTAAGTGAGTTCACCCATCATACTCATTTTAAATTCGGAACTCATCATTGCTGAAAACGTGGACACAAGATCATGAGAAGCACAACTAAAGATAATATCATCCACATACACTTGAACGAATAATGAGTCATTCCCATGCTTAAGCACAAAAAGAGTTTTATCAACCTTGCCCATGGTAAACCCTTTTTCAAGTAAGAATGTTTTTAACCTATCATACCATGCTCTAGGGGCTTGTTTGAGACCGTACAAGGCTTTGGACAATTTGTAAACATGATTAGGAAAATTTGGATTTTCAAAACCCGGTGGTTGTTTCACATAAACCTCCTCATCTATGTAGCTATTAAGAAAATCACTTTTAACAACCATTTGATATAGCTTAAAACCTTTAGATGCAGCAAAAGCTAACAAAATTCTTATGACTTCTAATCTAGCAACAGGAGCAAAAGTTTCATCAAAATCTAGATCTTCAACTTGAGTGAAACCTTGAGCAACCAACCTAGCCTTATTCCTAACCACAACCCCATCCTCACTTTGTTTATTTTTAAATACCCATTTAGTTCCAATTAAAGTGTGACCTTGAGGTGGAGGTACAAGTTTCCAAACATTATTTCTTTCAAAATTTTCTAACTCTTCTTGCATGGCAATAATCCAAGATTCATTAGTGAGTGCGTGTGATATATCTTTGGGTTCAAAAGAAGCAACAAAAGCAGAATGAGCATAAGAGTTTGGGTCGCAAAACCTGGACCGTGTGACTCGTTCGTGCAAGCTTCCAGTCATCTGTTGTGGGGGATGATCTTTGTAAAACCGTAGGGGAACAGATGTCTCACAAGCTTCTTCTTCTTCATGTTCATCACAAATCGATGAGCTTGTGACCTGAGGATGATTTGAATCATCATTGATGGTTGTCGGTGCTGGTTGAGAATTAACATCCGGAGCTGAACCAAAGTATTTACCTGGTGAATTTTCGGGCAGCAGTTCCAATTCTTCCTCATCTTCAACGAAAATGCTCCCCCCTGCGGATATGGATCTGGACCTGCAATGTTTGAGCTAATACCTGGGCTAGCTTCATCAAAAGACACTTCACAAGTCTCCACAATTTTGTTAGTGTCAAGTAAAAGCACATGGTAGCCTCTAGTATGAGATGGATAACCAAGAAACATGCCATCAATGGATCTAGGTTCAAATTTATCAAGATTACCATGTTTCTTAACAAAGCATTTACAACCAAAGACCCAAAAGTGTGTAACACTAGGCCTATGTCCAAATAGGAGCTCATATGATGTTTTACCTAGCTTAGCACGCAAGAAAACACGATTTGAGACATAACAAGCAGTTGCTAACGCATCAGCCCAAAATTTCCTAGGAGTTTGATATTCATCAAGCATAGTCCTAGCCATCTCAACTAAGGTTCTTTTCTTTCTTTCTACAACACCGTTTTGTTGAGGTACATATGGTGAAGAAAATTGATGATCTATTCTATTTTCAGCACAAAAGTGATCAAAAGATTGATTTTTAAATTCAGTTTCATTATCACTTCTAATTGCTTTTAAAGATCCTGAGTAATCAATTGATAATCTAAGAAATAAAGTTCTAAAATGACTAAAAACTTCATTCTTAGACGCCATAAAGTAAACCCAAGAGTATCTAGAATAATCATCAACAATCACAAGTACATACCATTTACCTCCGAATGATTAAACACGTGAAGGTCCTACAGTGTCAAGATGCAAAAGTTGACATGGTTCAGTTGTCATGATAATTGTGAGAGGAGTATGTGAACCTGCAACCATCTTAGCATGTATACAAGAAGAGCACACAATTTCTTTGCCCCCTTTAAGCTTAGGCAGCCCACGTATACGATCAAGAGCACTAACACGCGTTAGGTGATCAAAGCCTACGTGACCAAGTCTACGATGCCAAAAAATATAAGTCCTTTGAATCATTAGCTAGACACCTATGCTTAGAGGAAGACATATCAAAATCAGCTTTAAAAACTCTTCCAAACTGATACATGTTAAAAATAAGCTCACTATTTGAACCTACAACTTTGCAGCAGTTTTTATTGAAAATATTTTCTAGATTTTCATCTAGCAATTGTGCAACAGAAAGCAAGTTGTATTTCAAATTTTTGACAAGTGCCACATCCTTCAAAGTGTAGTGATCACTTACTCTAACCGAACCCTTAGCAATTATAGGAGTTGAAAAATTATCGGCAAAAGTAACATTCTCTACATGTGACACAAAAGAGAGGTAGGAGAACCAATCTTTGTTACCGGTCATGTGGCGTGAGCAACCTGAATCCACAATCCAAATGTTCTCCTTCCTCAAACGTGTAACCTACATAGAAGCACAATACATCGATGACTCAATACTGGGGTTAGTCAAAAAGTTATTTAGGAATCCAGTACTGAGTCACACGACGTGTAGCAGGAAAAACACGCAAAAGCTGAGACAAAACAGTAGGTTTATGAGTCAAAGTTTCAGATTTTTTATTCTTAACTACTGACCTATAAGGTGTTACTTGTGTAGCAGAAAAATCAGTAGCTCCGGAGGCAAAAACAGAAGGTCCGGAGGTAAATTTTGAATGTTTTTGACTCAAAATAGTAGGTTGTACATTCGGTTCAATATGTGCAGCAAATTTTGCATGAAAGTTATGAGATCTAGCAACCATTCTTTAACGTTTCTCTTGTTTAGCTAGTCTATAACATAAATCTATGACATGACCATCTCTACCACAATAGGTACAATGAAATTTAACTTTGTGTTCATGTCTAGATGAGCAAACAACATTTTTATTTGAAACTGAATGAGACAATACTCCTGGAGATTTGAAAACCACTTCTTTTTGTTTAAGAACTGTTTGAATCAAACCACTTCCTAATGACTTTACAATTTTAGGTGGATGTGCCTTAGCATGAGCATGAGAATCAAAACCTAAACCAATTTTATCATTGCAAGACTTGGATGAATTCAGCAGTAAGTTTAGGTTATTATTCCCATTACAAAACCGATCAAATGTCTTATGCATGTTATCAAGTTTAATGGACAGATCAAGGCAATTTTCACATGAAGTTTTTCCTTTTAATTTGCAATTGGAACAATATTTAACTTCATGACAATGTAAAGCATTGTTCAATATAGAGATTTCATTCATAGCATCTTGCAGTTTCTTATCAAGATCATCACAACTAGAACAATGCAAATCAATTGTAGAATAAGAAGCATATTTTAAGTTTCCAATATTAAGTGCAGCAAGCTTTTTGTTCTTTTCAATTTCAAGTTTAAGTTTATCAAGTGTGGAGGTATGTGCACTTCTTAGGGAGGACAATTGTTCATATATTAAGTCACATGAGGAACAAGAATCATCACTAGGAATCAATGATTTCAAACGATTAATTTCAGATTCTAGTGACTCAATTTTAACAGCATTGTCCCTAAGCTTTTTGTCCTTTTTCTTAACAATAACAGTGGCACGAGAAATAGCATCATACATTTCTTCGCAAGTAGGACATACCTCTTCATTGTCGCTGTTGTGTTCTGCCTCCTCCATACTTGATCTTGACTTGCCCGCCATGAAGCACAAGTTTGCCAAATCATCTTCATCTTCATCACTTCCAATGTCCATGTCGCTTGAGCCAAGTTCCTGGAGTGCTGAGATAAAACTGCTCACCAATTGACGTCCTGTAAAACCCTTCTTTTTCTTCGTATCTTTTGCAGAGGAGTGCTTCGTTCTTGTTTTCTTTTCATCCCGAGAAGTAGGACCTGAAAGGTTAGAGCAATCTAAACAAAAATGTCCTGTCTTACCACATTCAAAGCATCGTTGAGGTCCGGAGCTTCCTCTCCTTCTAGTTCTCACATTTTGCAATGCTTTTGAGAACCGGGTAGAGATGAGCGCTAGCTCCTCCTCTGGAAACTCCTCAATCTGTTCAAGGGTTAGAGAGGACAGCAAAGCAAGTGTATCACAAGATGATGTTTGACCGAAACTAGGCATGTCACATTGAGAAACAAAAGTAATAGACTTGTTGGGGTTCTTACGTGAGATTATGTCAATTTCATGAGTTTTTAACTTGGAATATAGCACATCTAAAGTAAGTGAACTCATGACAGTAGATTCACGAATAGATGTGACTTTCATCTGCCAAATTGACATATCTAATGCACTTAGTAATTGCCTAGCATTTTCAGCATCTGAAAAATTAACATTCACGCTACGCAAGTTGCTGAGAATTTTATTAAAGCGAGCAAAGAGGTCATCAATGGACTCACCGGGTTGCATCTCGAAGCGCATGTATTCTTTCTTGAAAATTTCTTGTCTTACCTCCTTTATCGTGTTGGATCCTTCGTGATAGTCACAAAGTGCTTTCCACACATCGTATGCAGATCGGAGGTGTGCAACACGGTCGAAGTCGCTTTGAGTTAATCCTTGTATGATCAAGTTTCGAGCCTTGTTGTTGTTGTCGACATCTCTCAGATTTGTAGCTGTAACTTAATCGTTTGATGGCACTTCGTAAAGCTTGTATACATTCTCCCATATTGCAAAGCCTTGTGCCTGGATGAAAGCCTCCATGTGTGCCTTCCAAACCTGAAAATCAATACTAGCAAACACACAAGGTTTGGCGGAGTACTTCTCCATGATGATTAGTCAAAAACACGTGCAAATCACAAAGATTAGAGCACCGTGGCTCTGATACCAATTGTAGGATCGAAGAGCACGTGAAAAGCTACCAGAGGGGGGTGAATGGTAGATTTAAAAATCTTACGCAGCGGAAACAATTAAACCCCAACCCCTTCGGCATAAAAATGATCTGTTAAAAGAAATCATGTGTGAGACTAATCTAAACGTGTTTCACCATCACAAAAGTGATAGATATCAGAGAGAATCAAGTAACGAAGACAACACAACAAGAATCACTCAAACCCGTCGAGAAAAACTCAAGTTATGATCGAAAGATCAAACAAAGGTCAATCTGCCCTACCCGAGAAAAAAAAATAGTTCTAGAACGCTGCAAAGAACCTCGTGTAGATCATAGACCACAAATCCAATGACCGTGAAACTTTGATAGATGATAGATAATCAAGTTGTTAAGACCACCCAAAAATAATCACGTCAATTGGATCTGTAAAACTCGAGTTATGATAAAACCACCGACAAAAGGTAGTGCTGTCCAGAAACTCGACGAGTAAAACTTGTCTGGAACAAGTCGGACAAACAAGGCACAAAAGTTCCCTCAAACTACTAATTTTATTCAATAGAACACAAGAGGAACAGCCCCAAAGTCGTGCACCACGAGCTCTGGGCTCCCTTGCTTATATAACCAGCTCGAAAGCCAACTCAACTCAAATCAGGAACCTAATCCTACTCTGTTCACGAATCGTAACTTTTCATAACTGCTTAGGATTCTTCTATACGCAGATAGAAGCAATATTAAGACTTAAAAACACCTTAGGAACGTGTCCCACATTCCTAAACAACTCAAATTTGTGACCCACACGAAATCCTATCATAACCAACTCAAATCTTTCCATATTTGAGTCAAACCCGACTCAGCCGTAGCCTGAGTCCATAACCTAGTCGGTTGGACCTTTCTGACCAACTCTTTACATCCACATCTCTTCATCACGTCTCGGAACCATGTAGACACATCCATGCACACGTGCAAACATCTTCCAATGACGTCCACGATATCTTCACATGCATTGTTCTTGATTCAATCATACTGCGCAACCTCCTGATCAGCTCAACCACAATTCCTCCCGAATTTGGTTGTTGGAACCTCATCTCCTCCCTGAGACTATTCCAATGGATCCCATCACCAGCCATGTCTCGAACTCAAGCAACACCTGCACACGAATAAACAACCAATCCATACGACCCCAAGTCCTCGACTTGACTCAAGTTAGTTCCGAACACAACACCTTACGTGAGAACCTCACATAAGCATGTTGCAAAACCACAATAACACGATATCATCCATATCAACCAAAAACGCACCAAAGACTTAGCAAAAACACGTTGGAGATATCAAAGACATGTCAGATCTAAAGACAAAGCTCACCGGATCTAACCAAAACTAGTCGAACCTTACCAACAAGTCGGACCTAGCATCTAACGTAGCCGGAGCTACCCAAAACAAGCCGAACCTACTGTCGGACCTTGTTGTAGCTCGGTGCTAGAGTCGGGCCTTGATAAAAAGGTGTTTTGGTGATATTCAAAACTTTTATCGTCAAAGCAAGTGTATTCACTACAAGCCAATGTATTCAGCACACATATGTCTTACAGTGATGACTTTAGCCGATGCATTGAGGCCGAAGAAATTCTCTGGCGTGCACTTCAAGAGGTGGCAATTTAAGGCCATACTCTGGCTCCAGTCACTTAAGATCTTCAAGGTAACAGAGGGCAGGCCTCAAGGTCCTTTGTCTGTTGAAGAACAGACGAAGTTTGAGGAAGCCAGTTCTGCCCTGAGAGGATGTATCTTAAGTGTTCTTGGCAACACACTCTGTGATGTCTATCTGACAGTCACGGATGGTAAGGAGCTCTGGGATGCATTTAACGCTAAATATGGTGTAGCTGATGCAGGCAGTGAACTGTATATCATGGAGAAATTTCATGACTACAAGATGGTTAACAACTTTCTCGTAGTTGAACAAGCTCATGAAATACAGTGTCTCGTGAGAGAGCTCAATTTGCTTAAGTGTTCTTTACCCGACAAGTTTGTAGCTGGGTGCATTATTGCAAAGTTACCTCCTTCATGGAGGAACTTTGCCACAACTCTCAAACACAAGAGACAAGAAATATCAGTTGAAAACCTGATATCATCTATTGATATTGAGATGAAGGCTTAGGCTAAGGACGCTACTGAGAAAGGAGGTGAGGGTCAATCTAGCACCAATGCTAATATGGTGCAGAAAACTAATGTCAAGAACAAAGGGAACAAGTCTCAATTCAAGACAAACAAAACTACTGCTTTTAAGAAGAAGAAGTCAAACAAAGCCAATGATGGTTGCTGCTACACTTGTGGGGAGCAGGGACATATTTCCAAGAACTATCCTGATAGGGCAGATCCTAGAGGGAAAAAGAATGTCAACATCATGACGTCTAGCAATGTAGATGGGTACGGTAATTCTTTTATTGTTCTTTCTGTTTCTCAAACACCACCTTGGTGGTTTGATACGGGTGCTAATGTTCATGTATGTTCTAACATGTCCATGTTTACTTCTTACCAGTTCTTCCAGGATTCCGCCGTCCTAATGGGGAATGGGTCACATGCTTCTCTTTGTGGTGTTGGCACGGTTGATCTGAAGTTCACTTCAGGAAAGATTGTCCAGCTGAAGAATGTGCATCATGTCCCTACTATGAACAAGAATCTTTTTAGCGGTACCCTTCTTTGCAGAAATTAGTTTAAAGTAGTTTTAAAGTCCAATAAAATAGTTGTGTCCAAGCATGGACAATTTATTGGTAAAGGCTATGAATGCGGATGATTGTTCCGCTTTTCTCTTTTGGAGTTTAATAATAAGTCAGTGAACCATATTTGTGGCAGTATTAATGATGATGCAAGTGTTTGGCATTCTCTTTTATGTCACATTAATTTTGGTTAAAGAATCGGCTATCTAGTATTAAATAAATTCTGGAATTCACCATTGTCAAAGGTTCTAAGTGCCATAGTTGTGTGCAATCAAAGCAACCTCGGAAATCTCACAAGGCAGCCGAGGAGAGAAACTTGACACCATTAGAACTCATACATTCTGATCTACGCGAGATGAATGGTGTGTTGACACAAGCTGGAAATAAATACTTTATGACATTAATAGATGATTCTACTAGATTCTGTTATATTTGCTTATTGCAAACTAAAGATGAAGCTTTAGACTACTTTAAAATCTATAAATCTGAAGTAGAAACTCAATTAGAGAGAAAGATCAAATGTCTTAGCTCAGATCATCATGGTGAGTATTTTCCCAAAATATTTGATGATTTCTGTGTAGAATATGGCATTATACATGAGAGGACACCTCCCTATTCACCCCAATCAAACGGGGTAGCCGAGAGGAAAAACCGCACATTGTGTGACTTGGTGAATGCCATGCTAGACACATCTGATTTATCTAAGGCATGGTGGGGGAGGCTCTATTGACTTCATGTCATGTCCTAAATTGTGTTCCAAACAAGAATAAATTGAAAACCCCTTATGAGGAGTGGGTTGGGAGAAAACCATCACTTTCATACTTGCGTATTTGGGGATGTTTGGCAAAGGTCAATGTTCCAATTACCAAGAAATGCAAGCTGGGACCAAAGACAGTGGATTGTGTCTTTCTAGGCTATGCTCACCGGAGCATCGCATATAGATTTTTAGTAGTTAAATCTGAGGTATCTCATATGCATGTTGATACTACTATGGAATCTCATGATGCAAAATTTTTTGAGAATATTTTTCCTATGAAAGATATGCATAGAACTGCTAGTATCTCTTCTGAAATTTGTCCTGAATCCACCACAACTAGCGAGTTTCTTGATACACCGTTTGAGAGCGTCCCAAAGGAACACAATGAAATAACTCAGTCAAGTAAGAGATCATGGATTGCAAAATCCTTTGGTGATTATTTCATTGTGTACCTTGTGGACGATACTCCTAGATCTATAGCAGAGGCATATGCATCACCTGATGCAGATGAATGGAAAGAAGCGGTTCATAGTGATATGGACTCGATTCTTTCCAATGGAACCTGAGAGTTAACTGAACGGCCGTACGGGTACAAACCAGTAGGCTGCAAGTGGGTGTTCAAGAAGAAGCTCAAGCCTGACGGTACTATTGAAAATTACAAGGCAAGGCTAGTTACAAAGGGCTATACTCAAAAGGAAGGTGAAGACTATTTTGACACCTATTCACATGTCGTCAGAATGACGACAATTCGTGTACTACTTTCTTTGGCTGCCACTTATGGTCTAATCATCCATCAAATGGATGTGAAGACAGCTTTCTTTAACGGAGAGTTGGAAGAGGAGATTTATATAGAACAGCCTGATGGGTTCGTAGTAAAAGGTGAAGAGACAAAGGTGTGCAAATTGTTGAAATCCTTGTATAGCCTGAAACAAACACCTAAGCAATGGAATGAGAAATTCGACAGTCCTTTGAAGTCTGTGGGCTTTGTCATTAATAAGGTTGATCAGTGTTTGTACTATCACCATGGTGGGGGCGATGGTGTTATATTATGCTTGTATGTAGATGATATAATCATTTTTGGTATGAGCATTGATATAATTTCTGAGGTCAAGTCTTTTTTATTAAAGTGTTATGATATGAAAGATCTGTGAGAAGCTAATGTTATTTTGAACATTAAGTTGAATAAGGATGATAGTGAGATTACTTTAAGTCAATCCCACTATGTTGAGAAAATCTTGAGCCCGTTCGGCTTTATAAATAGCAAGATTTCTCCAACGCCTTAGGATCCCAGCCTGATACTCAGAAAGAACAAGAAAGAGTCAAGAGATCAACATAGATATTCTCAGATGATCGGTTCACTCATGTACTTAGCAAATGCAACCCATCCTAATATCTTGTTTGTTGTGAGCAAACTGGGTAAGTTCATGTCAAACCTGGGTATAGATCATTGGCATGCACTTGAAAGGGTTATGCGCTACTTGAGAGGTAAAATGAGTTATGGAATTCACTATAGTGTGCATCTGGTCGTGCCTAAAGGATATAGTGATTCGAACTGGATCTCTGATGTTGATGAACTCTATGCCACACGTGGATATGTGATAGAAAGTGCATCGAGGGAGATGGGTTTGAGACCCATTGATGTGACACCATAGTAGTAACCCATCCTATGTGATCGGAGATCCTGTGAATTAGGACATGGGAAAACAAGCTAGTGCTTCACCGAGTAGAGTACTTCCTATAGACCCTCTCTATGTGAACATGCATACTTGTACTCTCAAACTGTAAGCCAGGTTGGCAATTTGCCTTAATGTGTTTCTCTTGGATATATGTAGCAAAGATGCCGTCCTACAAGGCAGTCTTGAAGTAAAGACACCTATATGAGCTTCAACTCTCTAACGTCACAGTCTGTGAGATTTGGAAGATTTCTGGAAAGCTCATGAAGAGACATGGGAGTACGACGCATATGCTCCACCCGCAGGGTAGACTAATAGTAGCCAAGTACTGGTAATGGTCTTTGGATGAAGTCAGTTCGCACAAAACTTGTAATTCAAGGCATAGTCCATTGTTCAAGTTGTGATCTGATGAAACTTGATGATCTAGGCAGAAGTTCAACTTAACAGTCTCTATCGAAACACTAGTATATCAAACAAGGAACGCGAATGACCTCTCTCCTAATGGATTTGAGATCTGGTGGAGGATTGTTGGAGTAAATGGGCTAACCCCAATTAATATTCAAAACTAATTTCCAATAAATCTCAAAGGCCCATTAGGGCAAGAGAGGGTGGTGCTAAATGTTTAGTCCCACATGGGAAGTGAAAGTGGAGTAACCCCTACATATAAGGGAGGTTGTTCTTCCACTCCTTGAGTGAGAGAGAAGAGAAGAAGAGAGGGGTGGCCCACGTGCGCTCCTCCTCCTCCACCACCTCCTCCTCCTCCTCGCTCGCCTCGTAGAGACCCGCACATGCGCGCGCGCATGTTCATGTGAACTCGAGCCTTGAACCGTGCCCAGATTTTATATTTTTGTAGAACATTTCTTTGGGCGTTTTGGGCTTCCAAATTTTGGGGCTTCCGAGACAGAGTCCAAGTCGTTGGAGACGGACGCATCTATGACTGTAGAGTTGGATCGGATGCGGATCCTACAGATTGCAACCAAACCACCTCCGCGGGACTCTATAAATACGGGCATCCGTGGTAGGGATAATCATCCCACGATCAGATCGTTCCCACGTCCGTGTTCCTTGTGCCGCCTTTTAGTCTACTCCATCCCGAGCGTCGGCGTGCACCGACAATCGGGAGAGCAAGTCTCTGGAACAACTCGCTCTTGTGATCGTGCACCGAGAGAGGGCAAATAAGGTTTTTGAGAAGCGCTTCATGCAACTGCTCGCATTCTTCACAATGGGTCGTCTACCGAAGAGATCGGGCGCTGCGGCCCAACGTTGACACCAGCGTTTGCAGCGGTTGTTCGCGGTCAGATCTACAGCAGTTCTTCCAGCTTCTAATCAGTACGCGATATTACTTGTCCCATTTGTCTGCCGGTGTTAATCGCTGATGTTTACACGTGTTTTTTCAGAATTTTTAGTAAATTGCCTTCTATTTTCTAACAAGATGGACCTACGCGCCCATGTTCAGCGACATGTCCTCAGCCGGTGGATACACGACTGGTTGCGGCAAGTGTGCCTCACCCTCCCACAAGTCCTCCTGAACTTGGACTGCCTCGGGTTCCCAACCCGGAGCTTCGTCGATGGCTTCGTCTCGTGCCTCGGTGATCACCAACAGCTGCCCTTGCTGTTGCTGCACCACTCGCCTGCAATTCACCACAAGCTTGCTGCAGTTCATTGCGAGCTTGCCGTAGTTCGGCACGAGCTTTCCGCAGTTTATTGCGAGTGTGATGCAGTTGATTCTCGCACTAATTCAGCCGGTAATTTATCGAAGCCAGGAACGAATGTAGGTTCTCATTGATGTAATCAAGAGTGTCACCCCGTTCAATCGCTTGCCTCAAGGCTGCGACCTGCTGCTGAATGATTGCACTTTGCGTAATAACCACCATGTTGGATGCAATGACATACGTCCCAAGTGTCCTCGAAGTCGTGTCGCCGTTCGGTTGATAGGCCTCAACCATTCGACGTTGCCACTCAAGACCAGCCGCACCATGGACCGAGAGGAGGACAAACTGTGTCCCAGCCATGGCATCTTGATGAAGCTCACAAACCTTCATAAGCGCTTCGCGCCCGCTGCGATGTCCCATGTATCCTCCAAATGAGCTCCCAAGGTAGTGACCCAAAAAGGAGCCCATGAAAGAGGGAGTGGACTAGCAGGAACATCAACACGGACAGTGCACGACAGTATGCCTCTGTCGTCCATCTTCTGACCCCAATAGCCCAGCATTTTGATGAAGACAAACTGTTCCAGGACTACTTGCAGCATGATTGGAAAGCCCGGGCGGTTAGCGCACGTGGAGAACACCCATCCATCCGGCAACAATAACGTCACATTCGCCATCTATAAAAGAAGTATTTGAAGCGGTCAAATACTCAATTTAAAAAAAAAATTGTTGAGAGATAGATCATGGCTGTGACAATTGAATTATGAAAGTGAATTCAAATTCAAATGTCAAATGAAACATCACACTGGAATTCTGTCTCAGTTTCTGTTCATTCCGACCAGTCTGGAGAAATTCGACTTTTGAATCCAGTTAGAGGCTCCTTCAGGACTTGAGTTAAACTACAAAGTTGTAGTAAAGTTAAAGAGATTTCCATAATGTACTTATTTTTCTCTAGATAGTTTATGTATGAGGAGATATGACTTTTGCAAGTTGACAGTATTTCTGGAAAAATTTTGACAGCACCTCCTTTGTTTAAGGCTGATTTTGTCCACATTTTAAACATCAAAATATGCAAAAATCATAAATTACAACATTGTTGCATACATTCTAAGGATTATATAAATGTATTACATAAAGTCATTCATCGATTATACTAAGAGATATGATAAAAATAGTGACAGAGTATAGAAACTGTCCAGTCTCTGTCCAGATTTGGTGGAGTTTGAATATTTGAATTTTTCCTTATGTTTCCGGGGGATCCTGATTTGGAGTTGAACATAGAACTTTTAGAGGACTCCCTAGAATTTTCAACCATGTGTGGAAGACTATCAGTGGTTATCCCTACGAGAGTTATGCTATTCCAAATTTAAGCATTTTGCTGCCAGATTCACGGTTTGAATCAGGAACCTGTCAGTTCAAGTTCAAATGAAATTTTCATGTTTTAAATCCTTAGATTTGTCTTGGAGCTGAAAATGAAACTTGTGGATGACTTCGTCAAGTTTCCAAACCATATGTCTGCTTACCGCACCAACCACATGATTAATTGCTAATTTGACCAGCACGCTCCAAAAATGAGATTACAAATTCAAACTTAGTCCTATGCTGGGAATTTTTACTTGTTGTCGAGTCACACCTCCAGCATGGATATCGTTGTCGACGTGCCTGATGAAACTCGAATGCAATGCTGGTAGTACGCCCTCACCAAAGAAAATCCTAAGCCGGTATTTCGGCATACGTCTCAACGGTGGCACTAATGACGTTCACTTGCAAACGTTTTCAACTCAAGCTACTTAAAACGTGGTTAGTGTACCTGTAACTACACACAAATTACAGATCAATCATATGGTGTCGTACGGCACAGCCCGCACGGGCGATCATTTCAGGCAGTGACAATAATATTTATGAAAGTAAAAACATTCGTCCTGTATCATTCCATACAAGCCATCCCGAGCTAAGCCACGTCTTGAGGTACATGATCGGGGTTTCTACCACCCGATAGGGTCCCACGTCTTTGATATATATTGCTGCACTAGTAGGAGGTGCATCGGGTTATGTACCATCCGACGGGGTCCCACATCTTTGCCTAATGTTGCACCAGTAGGAGGCGCTTTCACGTGTTTATTAAGAAACACACTACATGATTTTCAACTGCACGATAGGTGACCACATAATTTATCTCGTGTCCTAGGGATCAGCATTGCGTATGGCCCTTTGAACATTGAACATTCAAGAGTTGCATACTTCATGTTTTTGACCACACGATGGGGTATCCTTGCTTTTGCCTAAAGCACGCTGGGAGCAACGTTTTCCTATGTTCCTAGAACCATGATAAGGTTCAGAGACTCATATTAACTCCCGTGCCAAGCCACGAGGACAATCACATGCTACCTTTTGCATGGTGAGCTTACTGCAATTGATCCGCTTGCGGTGGCGTACCTTACCTCATACCTGACGTCGGAGCGTTGTTACAGAATATAGTAACACATAAGTTAGCTTGCCACCTTAAGTAACTAATACTATAATAGACCATGTCGGTGTGTGATTCTGACAATTCTCACGGTACTATTGTTGGCAGCCCGCGGAGTTCTTAGTTCGGTTGTGGGCGCGCAGAGATTCAGAGGACGATGACGATTTGACACGAGTATTTATGCGGTTCGGGCCGCCTGAGCGTAATACCCTACTCCACGAGTATGTGTTGTTGTTGTATTGAGCGTCTGAGCGCTTGAGTGTGAGAGACTAGAGTGTCTGGGAGTCTTAGGTGCATGTGTAAGCCTCTCCCGTGTATCGCTCGGTCAATCCTTTTATAGTACAAGGACTGGCCGTTACACCATCAGCTTGGCCCGACATGTGGCCCTGGCGGTTACTGATGTCTAATACACGGTTAATGTACTTAATTCCCCTTAACAGCATAGTAACACCCCTTAATGGTGGCATTACTGGTATTAAGGGTCATCCGATTGTGTGTCATTAAGATAGCATTAATGACACTTAATTAAGTATTGAAGTCTTTAAAGTTCCTTAGGTCCGAGCCGTTGGACATCCACCAATCTGCTTGTTGAGGTTGAAGGTCCGGCGGTTGGACACGTGGCAGCTCCGGAGCTTACTGTCTTGGATGAGTAGGTCCGGTGCTGTTGTACACGTGTCGGTACTGGAGCTTCCCTCTGTCGGGGGTTAGGTCCGGGGGTGCCACACAGGTATCTAGTCCGGAGCTATCCCATGTATGGAATGTAGCTCCGATTTTATGATACACGTGGTGGCATTGAGACTAACCATAGAAGAGAGGCAGGTCTGGTTCCGTGTGACATGTAGGGCCTTTGGAGGTCTTCAATTCAGATAGGTGGAGCTCCTTTGCACTCTTTGCAGTCCCAAGGGGTATCCGGTGCGTAGGGTACCGACAGTGGCCCTCTGGGCCCACCTCTGGGAGAGACTTTTTTGGATTAAGTCATTTTGCCGGAGGTGGGTCTATCTTTCGATTTTTGCACTGTGTCTTCAAGGGTCTTTGGGTGTGTCGTTGAGGTGGTGGTCTGCAGTTAAACCATCACCGCATGGTATCTTCAGGATGCGGCAGGTGAGATCTGCTCGTGCGGATCTCAAGCAATTGAAGGTCGTCGGTTCCCAATACAAAAACTGTATTGGTTCCGCGCATCCTGTCAGGCCGCCGCCCTCGGGTTTCCCGCCTCTCATGATGACAACTGTTCGCCTAGGTAAGGACCTCGAGTTAATAGTTTGGGTGGCCCCCGGCCCCCTTGTCATTGGCAGGGTGAAATTTTTGAACTATATCTTTGGCCCTTCTGCGGTTTCCATCCAAGCGTTGCAGGGGCTTACTTAAGAAAGAAATCACGCACTGTTTGGGGATTCCTTACGCCTTTATTTGAACTTGCGCTCGAATCCTCCAAACTTTCGCTTGCTTTTCCTCTCTCGCCCCGCTGTGCTACGATGGAGTTGGGTCTCCGCAAGAGCCGTCTCATGGCCGACGATGATTTGAAGAAGGTCCGGACCAACATGGGGTGGTCTAGCGACTCCTTCAACCACCTGGTTCGCGCCGGCGCGCTTCCTGTCGGTGTGTGATTCCGGCAATTTTCCCGGTACTACCGTTGGCAGCCCGCGGAGTTCTTAGTTCGGTTGTGGGCGCGCAGAGATTCAGAGCAAGATGGCGATTTGACATGAGTATTTATGTGATTCGGGCTGCCTGAGCGTAATACCCTAGTTCATGAGTGTGTGTTGTTGTTGTATTGAGCGTCTGAGCGCTTGAGTGTGAGAGACTAGAGTGTCTGGGAGTCTTAGGCGCATGTGTAAGACTCTCCTGTGTATTGCTCGGCCAATCCTTTTATAGTACAAGGACTGGCCGTTACACCATCAGCCTGGCCCAACATATGGCCCTGGCGGTTACTGATGTCTAATACACGGTTAATGTACTTAATTCCCTTTAATAGCGTAGTAACGCCCCTTAATGGTGGCATTACTAGTATTAAGGGTCATCTGATCATGTGTCATTAAGATCGCATTAATGACACTTAATCGAGTCTTGAAGTCTTTAAAGTTCCTTGAAGGTCTGAGCCGTTGGAGGTCCACCAATCTGCTTGTTGAGGTTGAAGGTCCGGCGGTTGGACGCGTGGTAGCTCCGGAGCTTACTGTCTTGGACGAGTAGGTCTGGTGCTATTGTACACATGTCGGTACCGGAGCTTCCCTCTGTCGGAGGTTAGGTCCGGGGGTGCCACACAGGTATCTAGTTCGGAGCTATCCCATGTATGGAATGTAGCTCCGGTTTTATGATACACATGGTGGCACTGGGACTAACCATAGAAGGAGGGAGGTCCAGTTCCGTGTGACACGTGGGGCCTCGGAGGTCTTCAATTCAGATAGGTGGATCTCCTTTGCACTCTTTGAAGTCCCAAGGGGTATCTGGTACGAGGGTATCGACAGACCCTATGTGGGCATAGTAACTAATCCTCACTCGACTACTTCTAAGTTTTCAGAATAGGCTCTTTTCGAGCGTGCTATTCTCAATGTGGCTCTGATACCAAGTTGTGAGGACCGGGTCCACACATTCTAGGAATCACAGAGGGTGGTGTCTTACGATGCGGCACCCAATAGCACACATGAAAATAATACAAGAAAATACAAAGTTTTATCTATAGAAACAGCGAAAGTCTTTTACAATACTTAATATACAGCGGAAGTCATACTCATAGCTAAACTCTCAACCTAGCCATGCAAAAGTACAACCGTCCAGCCCAGAGATGCTACACACTTGCAGCACACAACATATCATGCGGCGTGCAGGGCTCCCACTCAGCGATATACCCCGACGGCGGCATCGCCTCATCTTCGGGCTTTTCCTCATACGTCTCACCTGCAAACAACTTAATATAGTAACCGTAAGCATGAAGGCTCAGCAAGACTTAATCGTCTCACCTAAGCATGGAACTCTACATGCAGGGATACTGAAAGGCGGCCTAGAGGGGGGGGTGAATAGGCGGTAATCGATAATTTAAACTTAATTCAGAGTTATGAAAACAGAGAAGTCGGACTTGTCTGACTTATATTCGGACTTGTCTGACCTAAGTCGGACAAGTCTGACCTGGGTCGGATAAGTCCGAGATTACCTGCATGATCAGACCAAAAATCCAATTTTTAAGCGATCTAGTGAGAGATATCAATCCCTAGCAGTTCTACACGAAGTATGGAGTAGAAAGAAAACTGAGGGAGAGATAGCACGCGGAAAAACACTGGAATCAAAACTTGCGAGAACGAAAGAACAACAAGAGACAAACGATTTTATCCCGAGGTTCAGAACCACAAAGGATCCTACATCCCCGTTGAGGAGTCCACAAGGGACCAGGCCTTCTCTAGCCTTTCCCTCACGAGTTGCCACAAGGGCCAACTCCCGATCTTCCACTATCACAAAGATTGTTACAAACTCCCCGATTACAAGAGATCACAAAGAAATCGTGGGGCGACGCTAACCGTCTAGGGGAGAACCCCAAGAGCAACAAACACGCAATCACGAAGAAACTTAGCGAATCACACGTTGCTCAACCCCTCAACAAACCGTTTCTCCCAATCCTCACAAAGCACTCTTCACTCTCCCAAAAATTCGAATTTGGGCTCTAGAGGTGAAGAACAAGTGGAGAGAGGTTCTTGAGTTCAAATGGGCGTTCAGAACTATTCTGGGATGTTAGGCATGGTTGGTGGGTCGAACCCACCCACTATTTATACTCCAAAAAGTCATTAGAGCCGTTTGACACAGCCCACGTCGGACATGTCTGACACAAGGTCAGACATGTCTGACCTCAAAGGTCAGGCCTTTCACTTCAGACTTGTCTGACCAAAACCACTTCAGACATGTCTGACATACAATCTCGGACATGTCTGAAATTCTGCAGATAGAACTCGGACAAGTCTGACTCTCTGGGACTTAGAAAATTTTCCTTAGTCCCTGGGAACATATCCATCTCGGACATGTCCGACCCCCAGGTTCGGACAAGTCCGAAACTTCACTGGAACTCTCACTGGAACCCTTCCAGTGCCAATTCGTACGTGTCTGACTTACAGATTCGGACATGTCCGAATTCCAACAGAGGGAATTCGGACAGCTCTGACACCACAGGTCAGACAAGTCCGCCCAAGCCATAAAGGCCCTACTAAAATCTTCTACTAAGGGGTTGAGCACCCGAATGACTCACTAAGTGTCTATGCGTCGTGTCCCTCTTCATAGTATGGTTTTTCCTACGACTCAAGGAGAAAATAGAAAATCCTATTTATATTCTTCTTCGCCACAACTTTTCTCCTTTTGCCGTCTTTCTTCAAAGCTCCATTCCGTACTTCGGATCTGCGCTCATGCTCAACCAAGTTCATTAGCACTTTAATGGTTCATCATCAATCCACCAAAACCCACAAGGGACCTAGATGAACATACAATCTCCCCCTTTTTGGTGATTGATGACAACCAACTAAAGTCTCCGACAAAAATAAGATTTGATAGAAGTTTTGAGTCTCAAGTGTATATGAGCTTTTGGAATAACAATAAAACAACTCATATACACTCAATCGTCGTGGGGTGCCTATATGCTCGTGTGTGTGCAACAACGTGATAAATATGAAGAAATGCACACGAGATCAATGAAGCATCATAATGATCATCATAAGGCATCAATAAACATCATCATAAGGCATCAATAAACATCATTAAGCATTAACAGCCATAAACAAGTAACAAATAAGTACAAGACACACCACGATAGAAAATATGACTAGATACATGTCCATGTCCAAGAAAAAGCACTAGAGACTAATACCTCTCCCCCTTTGGCATCAAGGCACCAAAAAGGAGAAAAGTGGACACTAAGACCTAGTCTACTCGGTGGCTTCCTCGTCGTCGTCGCCGTCATCATCGTCGTCGCTCTCCTCCTCGAAGTCGCTCTCCTCGCCGGAGTCACCGTGAGCTGTAGCAGGTGCCCAGGAAGAAGCGCCGGTGCCGGTTAAGAACGCCATCTCCGCCTCGGTGAGCTCCGGAAACTCCGGTGGCTCCTCGTCTGAGCTGGCGTCGTCGACTGGAGGAAGCTGGAGGTGCTCCCTGATGGCTGCGAGGTCCCTCTGGTTCCTCTTTGCCAAGCGCTGAGTCAACCGGCAGACGGTGAAGATCGATTTCAGGATCTTGAGCAGACCTGAGGAGCAAGACGGCTGCTGCTGGGGCACGGAGGATGAGCTGGGAGGCTGAGCAGACTTCCTCCTCGAGGAGCTGGGTCCTCCCCCTGCTGGTGCCGGTGCAGCTGCTCGAATCGGGCGGTGAAGTTTGGAAGGCTTCTGAGGCACAAGGCGCCTATGAGGCACATCCTTCACAAACTTCTGCCTGAACACCGTCTCAATTAGCTTCATCAGGTACGGGGCATAGCAGCAAGACCTAGCCGGCGTCTCCGAGGCGAGGTAAATATCCTCGTAGATATAGTCAAAAGCATTGAATTGCTGCTCCCCTGCCAAGAGGTGGATCAGATTTCTGCTGTTGTGATTGATCCTGTTGGCATCCCCATCCTTGGGCGAGAGGGTCTTTCTGATTAGACGGTTCACCACGGCATGGAATGGCTTGAGGCCGTGGATATGAGGAGGGTCGGATGGATACCCATCCTCATAGAAACTCTCCGTCTCCAGGAGGTTCACTATATCCATCTCATGGATCTTCAGTGAGTGCTGCAGGCTGTCCTCCATCCCGAGAATGCGGGCAAACTCCTCATAGTTGACTTCGTACTTCACCCCATTGGTCATCCAGGTGAAGCCGTGCTTGTCAACCCAATAGAACACAGTTGCATAAAATTGAAGGATGACTTCCTTGTTCCATGGGTATTGGAGACCCATGATCTCGCTGACTCCGTGGTGCTCGCAAGCTTCGAGCACCCCCTTGAAGAGAAGATAGGAATCCTTCTTCTTCAATGCAGCCTTCCAATCAACCCATTGCATCTCCGTGACTGGGTTCTTCTTGGTCGTGAGGACTGAGCGGTAGTAATCCATGTGGAAGAAGCACCAGAAACGGGGATCCTTGCTCTCCCTTGGCATGTCATAACACCGCACATCTCTCATGTGCATGGTGTCGTGGACGTTCCTCCGGTAATTCACCCCGTCGGCCGTGCATCGAGTGTCATCAACTGGAGAGTGCACGACCAACGGTCCGATCTCTTGCTGCCCTTGGGAGCTCGAGCTGCCCCCCTGACCACTGTGAATAGTGAGCTGACCGCTTGCGGGTCGCTTGACAACCACCTTCTTTGGTCGCTTTGATGGTTGAGCCGAAGAATCGGGACTCGCGGGCTCCTTGCCTCTCTTGTCATGACCCATAGCTGAAGAAGAGATACAAGGATAGGTAAGAGTCAAGGCAAGAGAGATAGAGCAATTAACTTGATAGTTTCGATAGAAATTAGGTCTCAGAGTTATACAGGATCGGACATGTCTGACTGGAAAGTCAGACTTGTCTGACTCAGGAATTTCGGACATGTCCGAATTTCAGAGTCAGACTTGTCCGACCTGTACAGAACTGACCCTAATTGCTAAGGAAACTAAGCAAATCAATTTTTCTACCGACCAAATTTTGCACCAAGGTTGTAAACATGCCTAGGAACAATTTCAAGGGCATAAATTTGCAAACTTGCCGCAAGATTTAGAATTGAGAGGAAAGATGCGGAAAATACCTTCGGATGGAGAAAAGATTGAAGAACTCCAAAGGGGATGTGAATCCTCCACCCTTGAGGGAGATTTTCCCTCAAGAACTCCTCACAAGAGCCTCAAAAGCAATGTGAATCGCCTTGGGAGGTTTGAGAGAGATGGAGATTAGGGTTTGAAGTGAGGAGAGAGAGAAGGAAAGGAAACCGTCGGCCTCTTTTAAGGGGTTCGGACTTCCCACGTCGGACATGTCCGAATTTGACTTCGGACAAGTCCGAGATCTCTCTGCAGACTTAAAACCCACTTCGGACATGTCTGACTTTTGTCAGACTTGTCCGACTCCCCCTGAGTGTATGCAATGTGCAAACACTTGGGGATCTAAAGATAGGAATATATGGATATTTTGGACAAGTTTTTGCAAATATCTTTGACAAAAAATGATCAGTAAGCAACCAACACTCAAACTATGATCATTTTCACCAAAGAGAAGTTTAGAACATAGTTTTCAAGAAAAATAGATGAGATTTTCGAAAAACACACAACATTTTGAAGTTGAAAACTAGTAGCAATCAGATGTGCACGACTCAAGCAATGTTTCGAGAATCCAAGATATTTAGCTCACTCCTTAGGTCACAAAAGCGTCTCTCATCAAGGGGTTTGGTGAAGATATCCGCCAATTACTTCTCACTTCTAACATGAGAGATAACGATATCTCCCTTGATAGAGTGGTCTCGCAGGAAATGGTGACGGATGTCTATGTGTTTGGTTCTAGAATGCTCGACGGGGTTGTGAGCAATCTTGATGGCACTCTCATTGTCACATAGGAGAGGAATATGGCTCAGATTGTAACCATAATCCCTAAGAGTTTGTCACATCCAAAGAAGCTGCGCACAGCAACTTCCGGCTGCAACGTACTCCGCTTCGGTTGTGGAAAGGGCAATGGAGTTTTGTTTCTTGGAAGACCACGCAACCAAGGACCTGCCAAGGAATTGGCATGTCCCGGATGTGCTCTTCCTATCTACCCTACAGCCCGCATAATCCGCATCGGAATAACCGATGAGATCAAACTTGGATCCTTTAGGGTACCAAAGACCTAGATTAGGAGTGTGAACTAAATACCTAAGGATCCTCTTAACCGCTGTCAAGTGACACTCTTTTGGAGTGGCTTGGAATCGAGCACACATGCACACACTAAGCATAATGTCGGGTCTAGAAGCACAAAGATAAATCAAAGAGCCAATCATAGAACGATATACCTTTTGGTCCACGCTCGCTCCTTCTTCATTTAGTCCTAGATGCCCGTTTGTTCCCATAGGTGTCTTGATGGGCTTCGCCTTCTCCATGCCAAACTTCTTGAGAATGTCATGAGTGTACTTGGTTTGGCATATGAAGGTCCCTTCCTTGAGTTGCTTTACTTGGAAACCTAGGAAAAACTTCAACTCCCCCATCATAGACATCTCAAATCTCCCCGTCATGATTTTGGAAAACTCATCAGAAAAAGTCTTGTTAGTAGAACCAAATATGATATCATCAACATAAATTTGGCATACGAACAAGTCATTATCAAAATGCTTAGTGAAGAGAGTATAATCGGCTTTCCCAATATTAAAACCATTTTGAGTGAGAAAATCCCTAAGGCACTCATACCAAGCTCTAGGTGCTTGTTTGAGGCCATAGAGAGCCTTACACAACTTGTAGACGTGATCGGGATGCTCTTCATCTTCAAATCCGGGTGGTTGCTCCACATACACTTCCTCCTTGATTGGACTGTTGAGGAATGCACTTTTCACATCCATTTGATATAACTTGAAATCATGGTGAGTATCAAAGGCCAATAATATGCGAATAGATTCAAGCCTAGCTACGGGAGCAAAGGTTTCATCAAAATCCAAACCTTCGACTTGAGCTTATCCTTTTGCTACAAGTCTTGCCTTGTTTCTTGTTACTACCCCGTGTTCATCTTGTTTGTTGCGGAACACCCACTTGGTTCCAACAAAATGTGCATTTGGTCTTCTCACGAGTTCCCACACCTTGTTCCTCTTGAAGTTGTTGAGCTCTTCTTGCATCGCCATTACCCAATCCGGGTCTTGTAGAGCTTCTTCTACTTTCCGTGGCTCTAAAGAGGAAACAAAAGAGTAACGTTCACAAAAGTTAGCCATACGTGAGCGAGTAGTTACCCCTTTGGAGATGTCTCCAAGTATATTGTCAACGGGATGGTCCCGTTGAACGCTTTGATGAACTCTTGGGTGTGGTGGTTGAGCTTCTCGATCATTGTCTTCATCTTGATCATTTTCTTGATCTCCCCCTTGATCCAAGCCTCCTCCTTGATTTTGATCTTGTTGAGATTCATCTTGAGGATCTTGATCTTGTTCATGTGGGGGATTTGCATCTTCTTCGCTTGCTTGAAGATCATTTGGATCATGTGGTCGCACATCTCCAAGTGCCATTCTCCTAAGTGCTTCTTGTGGAGTCTCCTCTTGATCTAGCACACACTTATCAACTTGCTCCACTTGAGAGCCATTAGTCTCATCAAACACTATGTCATGTGCTACTTCAACAATCCCGGAGGACTTGTTGAAGACACGATAGGCGTAGGTGTTTGAGTCATAGCCAAGCAAGAAACCTTCATCGGATTTCGAAGCGAACTTTGAATTCCTAGGCTTCTTGTTGAGAATATAGCACTTGCTCCCAAAAACACGAAAGTATGAGATGTTGGGTTTGTTACCGGTTAGGAGTTCATACGAGGTCTTCTTCAAGAGTCGATGAAGATACAACCGGTTTATGGCATGGCAAGCGGTGTTAACCGCTTCCGCCCAAAACCAGTCAGACGTCTTGTACTCATCAAGCATCGTCCTTGACATCTCGATAAGAGTCCTATTCTTCCTCTCCACTACTCCATTTTGTTGAGGGGAATAGAGAGCAAAGAACTCATGCTTGATTCCTTCTTCATCCAAGAAGTCTTCAACTTGAGTGTTCTTGAACTCTGTCCCGTTGTTGCTCCTAATCTTCTTGATTCTTAAGGAGAACTCGTTTTGAGCTCTCCTCAAGAACTTCTTGAGAACTCCTTGGGTTTCACCTTTGTTATGCAAGAAAAATACCCACGTGAAGCGAGAAAAATCATCAACAATAACTAGACCATATTTGTTACCGCCAATACTAATGTAGGCGATCGGTCCGAATAGGTCCATGTGTAGTAGCTCCAATGGTCTTGAGGTTGTCATGATGTTCTTGGACGGATGTTGAGCTCCTACTTGCTTTCCGGCTTGACATGCGCTACATGGTCTATCTTTCTCAAAGACAACATCTTTTAGTCCACGGATATGATACCCCTTAAGAAGTTTTTGCAAGTTTCTCATCCCAACATGGGCTAGCCTTCGGTGCCATAGCCATCCCATGTTAGTTTTAGCCATTAAGCACGTATCAAGTTGGGCTTTATCCGTGGAGAAATCCACAAGGTAAAGCTTTCCCTTGAGTACGCCCTTAAAGGCAATTGAGTTGTTGCATCTTCTTGAGACGGTCACACCGTTGTTAGTAAAAAGACAATCATAACCATTATCACATAATTGAGAAATAGACAAGAGGTTGTAATCAAGTGAATCAACATGAAGCACATTAGAAAGAGTGTGTTTTGAGGAGATAGCAATTTACCGGTGCCAAGGATTTTCCCTTGGCTATTATCCCCAAAGAAGATTCCTTCACTAGGATCTTCATTCTCCTTGTACTCTACAAACATCTTCCTCTCTCCGGTCATATGATTAGTGCATCCAATGTCAAGCACCCATTTTGATCCATCGGAGGAGTATGCCTACAAAAAGAGTTATGTCTTTCCTTTAGGTACCCAAACGGAGTTGGGTCCTTTGATGTTAGTCACAAGGCATTTGGGCACCCACACGCAAGGTTTTGGGCTCTTGCGGAGTGGCCCAACATATCTATCATAAGTCTTGCCAAATTTGTTCCTCAATAAAACATAAGAAGCATCAAAGTCATGGAACAAAGGATGAGGTTCATTTTTAGGCATATAAGATGTTGAGACAGTGTTCTTTCCTTTATCTTGGGTGGATGAACCTTCCTTGACAAAAACAATCAAGTCTTTGTTATTCTTGTGGGCTTTGGCATTTTGCCTCCACTCCCGAGAATAACCAAGACCATCCTTGACATGGGGAGGTCTCACATTGGTGTATGCACTACGTGTATAGGCCACCTTCTCCTTGTCAAAGATGCCACCTTTTGGTGCTTGTTTGTTTTGTGCCAAGTTA
This sequence comes from Tuctoria greenei, assembly GCA_036927565.1. NCBI lineage: Eukaryota > Viridiplantae > Streptophyta > Magnoliopsida > Poales > Poaceae > Tuctoria > Tuctoria greenei. The sequence goes on along the minus strand of JAYESD010000007.1, from coordinate 192,604,954 downwards.
AGTTCATCCTTAAGTTTTAGGATCAAGCTTGAGCACATGCAAGTGTGAACTTCCTCGGATGAAATCTTTTGAGAAGATGAGCTCTTTGAGGAAGAAGGTGCATTGATCTTAAGTGACTCAACCTTTGTCTCTAGAATCTTGTTAACCTTTGTCAAGTTAACAAGTTCATCCTTGAGCTCAACTATCTTGTCCTTAAGATTTGAGCATGCTTCCTTGCTCATGGCAAGGTCATGCTCCAATGCATTGCTTCTTTCTCTCTCGCGCTCGAGGAGCTCCTCAAGCTCTTGACATCTCTCCAATTTTTGGATGAGCATGTCCTCTTGACGCTCAAGGAGATCCTCCTTCTCGGAGATTTCATCCATAAAAAAGTTCATCTTTCTCATGGCACTCTTACTTAAGCCTTTAAGCATGGATTCAAGTTCACTACCACTATCAAATTCATCACAAGAAGTTATAGAGAGAGTGGGTTTAGATTTGACCTTTCTTCTTCCCTCCTTTGCCATGAAGCATGTGGACTTGAAATCATCAAGGTTGGGGAAAAGATTGCTTGCACTTGAGCTCCTTCCGATGGCAATGGTTGCCACCTTCTCTACATCGTCGAAAGATGAGTCTTCATTTGAGTCCCATTCTCTTCCAAGGTGGGCATGTCCCGATGGCTTCTTCTTCTTGAAGAGCTTCTTATCTTGGGTCTTGCCCTCCTTCTTCTTGCTTTCATTGTATGGGCAATCCGCAATGAAGTGCCCATGTTCACCACACTTGTAGCAAGTCTTCTTCTTTAGCTTCTCCTTGCTCTTGCCTTCTTGGTGATAGCCTCCCTTCTTCCTTCTCATCATCCTTCTAAACTTGTTGATGAAGAAAGCTTCTTCCTCATCGGAGTCCATGCTCTCATCACCACTTGCATCTTCATTGTAGGATGTGGAAGTTGCTTTGAGGGCTATGTCTTTCTTCTTTGATGAGGCAAGCTTTTGGAGATCATTGTAGAACATAGCTTCCTTCTCCATCATCTCATTGTTGATTATCCTCCCAAGCACTTCTTCCGGAGTCATCTTGGTGTAGTCGGGGCTTTCACGGATCAAGGAGCAAAGAGCGATGTTTCAAGGCATGAATGCCCGAAGCATCCTCTTCACCACTTCATGGTCCGTCCATTGAGTGTTTCCATAGGCACGAATCTTGTTCACGAGCACCTTGAGGCGGTTGTACATGTCTTGGGGCGACTCACCATCCATGATGGTAAATCTCCCAAGCTCTCCTTCGATCATCTCAATCTTCGCCTCCTGAATGACTCGGTTGCCCTCGTGTGCCGTCTTGAGTGTATCCCAAATATCTTTGGCCACTTCCAAACCTTCGACTCGGTTGAATTCATCCCGAGCCAAATATGAGGTTATGACTCCCACAGCTTGAGCATTGCGATGAAGTAGGATAGCTTGTTGTGGAGTGACGTCTTCCTCATTCCTTGGCATATGAACTCCGGTTTGCACAATCTGCCACAAACTAGGATTCAAAGAGATCAAATGCATCTTCATATTGTGTTTCCACATTGAATAGTCATTTCCATCGAATTGAGGAGGTTTGCCAAGTGGAATAGACAAATAGTGATTGTTAGCATGAAGACGATCATAATCAAAGTGAGTTTGAGTATAGTCATCGTTACTCTTCTCCTTCTCTTTGTTGATCTTGGGTTGTTTCCCTAGCTTCTCCCGAAGCTTCGCCTTGAGTTGGCGAGTCCCTTCATCGTCCTTCGGATCATCAAGAAGAACGTCGTAGTTCTTTTCAATTGAGCCTTCACCCTCGACATATGAGGTAGCATCCTTGTTCCTTTCTTCCGCCATCGATTCTCGAGATGTTAGTCTCTTCCGGAGAAACCTGCTCTGATAACAATTGAAAGGCGGCCTAGAGGGGCAGGTGAATAGGCGATAATCGATAATTTAAACTTAATTCAGAGTTATGAAAACAGAGAAGTCGGACTTGTCTGACTTCTAGTCGGACTTGTCTAACCTAAGTCGAACAAGTCTGACCTGGGTCGGATAAGTCCAAGATTACCTGCACGATCAGACTAAAAATCCAATTTTTAAGCGATCTAGTGAGGGATATCAATCCCTAGCAGTTCTACACGAAGTATAGAGTAGAAAGAAAACTGAGGGAGAGATAGACGCGGAAAAACACTAGAATCAAAACTTGCGAGAACGAAAGAATAACAAGAGACAAACGATTTTATCCCGAGGTTCAGAACCACAAAAGATCCTACATCCCCGTTGAGGAGTCCACAAGGGACCAGGCCTTCTCTAGCCTTTCCCTCACGAGTTGCCACAAGGGCCAACTCCCGATCTTCCACTATCACAAAGATTGTTACAAACTACCCGATTACAAGAGATCACAAAGAAATCGCGGGGCGACGCCTAACCGTCTAGGAGAGAACCCCAAGAGCAACCAACACGCAATCACGAAGAAACTTAGTGAATCACACGTTGCTCAACCCCTCAACAAACCGTTTCTCCCAATCCTCACAAAGCACTCTTCACTCTCCCAAAAATTCGAATTTGGGCTCTAGAGGTGAAGAACAAGTGGAGAGAGGTTCTTGAGTTCAAATGGGCGTTCAGAACTGTTTTGGGGTGTTAGGCATGGTTGGTGGGTCGAACCCACCCACTATTTATACTCCAAAAAGTCATTAGAGCCGTTTGACACAGCCCACGTCGGACATGTCTGACACAAGGTCGGACATGTCTGACCTCAAAGGTCGGGCCTTTCACTTCAGACTTGTCTGACCAAAACCACTTCAGACATGTCTGACATACAATATCGGACATGTCTGAAATTCTGCAGATAGAACTCGGACAAGTCTGACTCTCTGGGACTTAGAAAATTTTCCTTAGTCCCTGGGAACAGATCCATCTCGGACATGTCCGACCCCCAGGTTCGGACAAGTCCGAAACTTCACTGGAACTCTCACTGGAACCCTTCCAGTGCCAATTCGTACATGTCTGACACCACAAGTTAGACATGTCCGCCCAAGCCAAAAAGGCCCTACTAAAATCTTCTACTAAGGGGTTGAGCACCCGAATGAGTCACTAAGTGTCTACGCGTCGTGTCCCTCTTCATAGTACGGTTTTTCCTACGACTCAAGGAGAAAATAGAAAACCCTATTTCTATTCTTCTTCGCCACAACTTTTCTCCTTTTGCCGTCTTTCATCAAAGCTCCATTCCGTACTTCGGATCTGCGCTCATGCTCAACCAAGTTCATTAGCACTTTAATGGTTCATCATCAATCCACCAAAACCCACAAGGGACCTAGATGCACTTACAGATACATATAAACATAGGTAGTGATATTGCATAAAGGCTTATCTGGAATACTGCATGCTGCCGCTATCATCATCTCTCTCGGACCACTGCCCGCTTTTGCTTCGTCCTCAGGCACGTCCACGGAAGACACAACGACTTTGGTTTGAATCATTCTGGACGGAGGCTACTTAATTTTCAAAAAATTGTGGCACAGGCATGGACCACGCTGGTCTCTGGTCGCTCTCCTTTGCATGAGCTCCCCCTAGCAAACTTTTGGTCGAGTGAGAGGTCGTCGCCACCCTGGCCGCTGGGTCAAGACCCGTGGGCGCTGTCCTTCATCAAAGGGGCAGAGGCGCAACCACGCGACGGGAGGGTGCGATGTTGCGACCACGGGAAGGAGAAGGAGGCTGGAAGGAGATCAGACAAGGCAAGAAGGAGGCGGAGGAATCGAGAGGAGGCGGACGACCGAGTGGCGGCTAGGGTTTGACCGAACTCGATAGATACATGTGTTTATATATGAGGTAACTGATAGTAGGCTAGTCGGGCCATGCCCGTGCTGGGCCGACCCAGTCGGGCTATACGGGCCCACTATCGGGCTTGTCGGGCTGCCTCTTAATTGGCCCGTGCGAGGCTGGCTCAATGGGATGGAGGCTGAGCCCAGGCACAACCAAAATTGTGCTTCAGGCCGGTCCGAGCCCGGTCCCCTCCGTGTCGGGCCGTGCTCATGCTGGGTCAAAAGTATCGGGCTTCGGGTCGGCCCATCTAACCCAGCCCATTTGGCCACCTTTAGAGTCGAGTGTTGCGTCTGTGCCGCACGGACGGAAAGCAACACGGTGGGGGGCAGCCACGGTGGGGGGGGGGGTGAGGGGGGAGGGCGTAACGTTGGGGTGGGGGGGCAGCCACGGTTGGGGGGCCAATCACGGTGGGATGTGGTGGGGGGCAACCATGGTGGGGGGGGAGACCCTGTGGAATGGGGGGGGGGGTAGCCGCATGGTGGGGAGGGGTTGGGGGGCACCTACGGTGGGGAGGGGGCGCCGGGAAGGGGGTGCTGGGGAGGAGGGGAAGGCGCAAGGGCAGGGGCAGTGCAAGGGTTGGCAGCGGTGGCGAGAGGCAGCGCAGGGGCACCCACGGTGGGGAGTGGGCCGTCGGGAAGGGGGTGCTGGGGAGGAGGAGGTGGCGCAAGGGGAGGGGCGGCACAAGGGGAGGCGGGTGGCAGCGAGAGGTGGCGCAAGGGAGGGGAGGGGGCAGCGGTGGTGAGAGGTAGCACAGGGAGGGGAGGGGGCGGCAACAAGAGGCGGCGCAGGGGAAGGCCTCATTGGGGAGGGGCGACGGGAGGGATCTACACGGGGAGGGGGCGACGGGTAGAGGCAGCAGCGTACTTGGGATGCAGAGAACGGCGGCGGCGATGACCTTTGGCGGCAGTGCGGCTATCGGCGACGGCGCGGTGCGGCACGGCGGCGGTGGAGGTGCGTTGCGGTGCGGCGGCGGAGGTGGCACGACGGTGGAGGCGCGGCGCGGCGGCGGTGGAGGCGCGCGCACGGTGGCGGTGGAGGCAGTGGAGGCGGGCGCGCGGGTGGCAAATGAGTTGGCGAGGCGCGTGGTATACCTAAATTTTTTTATCGACAACGGTGTAATGGTGACGTCATCGATAAGCTACTATTGACGACGGTGCAACGGGGCCGTCCTCGACCAAGGCTCAGGTGGTCCCGGTTTCGGCCCATATTGAAGACGGATCATAATTGACGACGGTCCACCGTTGTCTTTAAGTAATTGACGATGGTACCAGGTCAACCGTCGTCAATTAAGGGCTTATTGACGACGGTTGGATTTAGCCGTTGTCAATTACTTAAAAGACGATGGCCCGTCGTCTATTGTTGTGATTGTCGTCTATTGTCACGATTCCTGTAGTGGAAGTTAATTAGGTTAACATAGGGTGTTTTTTTCTCGATAGGCCAACAGGGGAGAGTGTTGTGTATCCTACTACGGCCGCGTTTGGAGTACCCTTTGCAGGTTTAGCTTCCCTGGCCGGGAAGCTCTATCTTCCACAAATGGAATCTATCCAGTAGGATTTTGCTTAGACCTTTTGAGCATTTATTTCCCAGTAAAGAAAAACTCAAATATATCTTTTGACTCATTCATAGCCTTACCTTTAAATGGCGAGGAATAATGGTAGCTTTAAAAGACCGCATATCCAGGGGGCCATCGTAATAAATTCCTGTTACAATTCGTATGTCCATATAAATTCCTGTTATAATTCCTGCTTTTCCACATCATGCTATATAAGTGGACGGGACCTCCCTCGAGCTTTTGCTCATCTCCTGTGCTCATTCCGTCATTCGTCTCCAGGCCCCCAGCAAACAAAAAAAAAAAATCAAGACAAAATGGTGCCCTTACGGCGGAACCTCTGTGCAGCCATTGCCGTTGCCATCCTGCTCGCTATGGCTGCTGGTACGTGAACCTCCGCATATCAGCCTATATATATATATATATATATATATATATATATATATATATATATATATATATATATATATATATATATATATGAGAGATCACAACGCTCATCCATCGGTGATCTTCGTTTGTTTGATGCTTAGTTTGGCTAACGTTTTCGTCATATGTTCGAGTGTTGTTGATGCAGACGTGGCGCGCGTGCAGGCGGAAAACAGATGCTACTATCCGAGCCGCGCCTATGATGGGCCTTGCTTGTCGCCGGAACAATGCGGGACTCTCTGTAGACATGAGTCGAGGCCAGGCCACTACTACTTAGGCGGTGTATGCATGGGCGACCCCAACCCCAAATGCTACTGTTGGCAGCCGTGCGCGAAGAAGCCGTCGGAGGCCACCACCATGCATGCCTAATGGGGGCCAGAGGGCGGCGATGGCGCTAGTGCTCATGGTTGAATTGATAATCCCGTGGCCGCCTGAAACATTTTTCTTGGTGTATGTTGTGCTAAAAATAAATTGTTGACCATTTCTTAAGGAAACTATGAAAACTCCTTTCGGGATTGCCTAAGCTTTTTGTTGTCGCAAAAAATACGTCGCTCACACGAGCACACAAACGGAAGTGTACTTCTTTCGTTCTCAAAAAAATTGTCACATTTTAGTTCATTTTTGAAGTAAAATGTGACAATTTTTTTTAAGCAGAGGGGGTAACTCGCAAACACGCAGCTCGTAGAGGAGCCGTAAGTTTTAATTTGCAAAACTTGAACTTACAATTTTCATGGGCTCGTCGTGAAAACCAACAAACACCCACTCGAGAGGGACCCTGTCAGCAGGTCAGACCCACCTTGGTTTGTCGTATCATCAGCGGACCAGCTAGAACATCATTGATTGTCATTGAGACCGTCGAGAATGTCCTCAGATTGTGAATGAGAGGACAGCTACCGCAACCGGACACACGCGTCGCGCCACTGGCCGTGTTTCGTCCGTTTACCCGTTTGCATCGCCCAACTAGTAGCTGAATCTGGCCTTTGAACATTGAACGTTCAAGAGTTGCATACTTCATGTTTTTGACCACACGATGGGGTGATGGGGTATCCTTGCTTTTGCCTAAAGCACGCTGGGGGTAATGTTTTCATATGTTCTTAGAACTATGAGAAGGTTCAGAGACTCATATTAACTCTCGTGCCAAGCCACAAGGACAATCACATGCTACTTTTCGTATGGTGAGCTTACTGCAATTGATCCGCTTGCGGTGGCGTACCTTACCTCATACCTGACGTCGGAGCGTCGTTATAGAATATAGTAACACATAAGTTAGCTTGCCACCTTAAGTAACTAATACTATAATAGACCCTATGTGGGTATAGTAACTAATCCTCACTCGACTACTTCTAAGTTTTCAGAATAGGCTCTTTTCGAGCGTGCTATTCCCAATGCGGCTCTGATACAAGCTGTGAAGACTGGGTCCACACATTCCAGGAATCGCAGAGGGTGGTTCCTTACGATGCGGCACCTAATAGCACACACGAAAAGAATACGAGAAAATACAAATTTTTATTTATAGAAATAGCGGAAGTCTTTTATAATACTTAATATACAGCGGAAGTCATACTCATAGCTAAACTCTCAACCTAGATATGTAAAACTGCAGCCGTCCAGTCCGAAGACGCTACACACTGGCAGCACACAACATATTATGGCGGCGTGCAGAGCTCCCACTCGGCGGTATACCCCGACAGGGGCATCGTCGCCTCATCTTCGGGCTTTTCCTCATATGTCTCACATGCAAACAACTTAATATAGTAACCGTAAGCACGAAGGCTCAGCAAGAATTAACTGTCTCACCTAAGCATGGAACTCTACATGCAGGGATACATATAAACATAGGCAGTGATATTGCATAAAGGCTTATCTGGAATACTGCATGTTGCCGCTATCATCATCTCTCTCGGACCACTGCCTGCTTTTGCTTCACCTCAGGCACGTCCACGAAAGACACAACGATTCTGGTTTGGATCATTCTGGTCGGAGGCTACTTAATTTTCAAAAAACAGTGGCACAGGCATGGACCATGCCGGTCTCTGGTCGCTCTCCTTTGCATGAGCTCCCCCTAGCAAACTTTTGGTCGAGTGAGAGGCCGTCGCCGCCCTGGCCGCTGGGTCAAGACCCGTGGGCGCTGTCCTTCATCAAAGGGGCAAAGGCGGGAGGGAGCGATGTTGCGACCACGGGAAGGAGGAGGCAGGAAGGAGATCAGACGAGGCAAGAAGGAGGCGAAGGAATCAGGAGGAGGGGGACGACCGAGTGGCGGCTAGGGTTTGACCGGACTCGGTAGCTACATGTGTTTATATATGAGGTAACTGATAATAGGCTAGTCGGGCCATGCCCGTGCTGGGTCGGCCCAGTCGGGCTATATGGGCCCACTATCGGGCTTGTCGGCTGCCTCTTAATCGGCCCGTGCGGGGCTGACCCAATGGGCTGGAGGCTGAGCCCAGGCACAGCCAAAGTTGTGCTTCAGGCCGATCCGGGCTCGGTCCCCTCTATGTCGCGCCGTGCTCATGCCGGGTCAAAAGTATCGAGCTTCCGCCCGACCCGTCTAACTCGGCCCATTTGGCCACCTTTAGAGTCGAGTGTTGTGTATGTGCCACACGGACGGGAAGCGACACTGGGGGGGGGGGGGGGGGTGAGGGCATAACGTTGGGGTGGGTGGGCAGCCACGGTTGGGGGGCCAGTCACGGTGGGGTGTGGTGGGGGGCAGCCATGGTGGGGGGGAGGCCCTGTGGAATGGGAGGGGGGCAGTCGCATGGTGGGGAGGGGGTGGGGGGCACCTACCGTGGGGAGGGGGCGCCGGGAAGGGGGTGTTGGGGAGGAGGGGAAGGCGCAAGGGCAGGGGCGGCGCAAGGGCTGGTGGCGGCGGCGAGAGCCAGCGCAGGGGCACCCACAGTGGGGAGTGGGCCGCTGGAAAGGGGGTGCTGGAGAGGAGGAGGAGGCGCAAGGGGAGGGGCGGCACAAGGGGAGGCGGCAGCAGCGAGAGGTGGCGCAGGGGAGGGGAGGTTGCAACAGTGGCGAGAGGCAGCACAGGGAGGGGAGGAGGCGGCAACGAGCGTAGCCGCAGGGGAAGGCGCCATTGGGGAGGGGCGACGGGAGGGACCTACACGGGGAGGGGGCGACGGGTAGAGGCGGCGGCGTACTTGGGATGCAGAGAACGACGGCAGCGACGGCCTTTGGCGGCGGTGGCAGCTATCGACGGCGGCGCGGCGCGGCACGTCGACAGTGGAGGTGCGTTGCGGCTCGGCGGCATAGGAGGCACGGCGGTGGAAGCGCGGCGGCGGTGGAGGCGCGCGCACGGCGGTGGTAGAGGCGGTGGAGGCGGGCGCGCGGGCGGCGGTGAGTCGGGCGGCAAATGAGTTGGCGGGGCGCGGGGTATACCTAAATTTTTTTATCGACAACGGTGTAATGGGGACATCGTCGATAAGCTACTATTGATGACGGTGCAACGGGGCCGTCCTCGGCCAAGGATCGGGTGGGCCCGGTTTCGGCCCATATTGAAGATGGGCCATAATTGACGACGGTCCACCGTTGTCTTTAAGTAATTGACGATGGTACTAGGTCAACCGTCGTCAATTAAGGACTTATTGACGACGGTTGGGATTAGCCGTCGTCAATTACTTAAAAGACGATGGCCCCGTCATCTATTATTCTGACCGTCGTCTATTGTCGCGATTCTTGTAGTGGAAGTTAATTAGGTTAACAAAGGAGGGTGTTTTTTTCTCGATAGGCCAACAGGGGAGAGTGTTGTGTATCCTACTACGGCCGCGTTTGGAGTACCCTTTGCAGGTTTAGCTTCCCTGGACGGGAAGCTCCAAAACCGAAAATCTTCCACAAATGGATTCTATCCAGTAGGATTTTGCTTAGACCTTTTGAGCATTTATTTCCCAGTAAAGAAAAACTGAAATATATCTTTTGACTCAAATTCATAGCCTTACCTTTAAATGGCGAGGAATAATGGTAGCTTTAAAAGACCGCATATCCAGGGGGCCATCGTAATAAATTCCTGTTACAATTCGTATGTCCATATAAATTCCTGTTATAATTCCTGCTTTTCCACATCATGCTATATAAGTGGACGGGACCTCCCTCGAGCTTTTGCTCATCTCCTGTGCTCATTCCGTCATTCGTCTCCAGGCCCCCAGCAAACAAAAAAAAATCAAGACAAAATGGTGCCCTTACGGCGGAACCTCTGTGCAGCCATTGCCGTTGCCATCCTGCTCGCTATGGCTGCTGGTACGTGAACTCCGCATATCAGCCTATATATATATATATATATATATATATATATATATATATATATATATATATGAGAGATCACAACGCTCATCCATCGGTGATCTTCGTTTGTTTGATGCTTAGTTTGGCTAACGTTTTCGTCATATGTTCGAGTGTTGTTGATGCAGACGTGGCGCGCGTGCAGGCGGAAAACAGATGCTACTATCCGAGCCGCGCCTATGATGGGCCTTGCTTGTCGCCGGAACAATGCGGGACTCTCTATAGACATGAGTCGAGGCCAGGCCACTACTACTTAGGCGGTGTATGCATGGGCGACCCCAACCCCAAATGCTACTGTTGGCAGCCGTGCGCGAAGAAGCCGTCGGAGGCCACCACCATGCATGCCTAATGGGGGCCAGAGGGCGGCGATGGCGCTAGTGCTCATGGTTGAATTGATAATCCCGTGGCCGCCTGAAACATTTTTCTTGGTGTATGTTGTGCTAAAAATAAATTGTTGACCATTTCTTAAGGAAACTATGGAAACTCCTTTGGGGATTAATTTCCTAAGCTTTTTGTTGTCGCAAAAAATATGTCGCTCACACGAGCACACAAACAAAAGTGTACTTCCTTCGTTCTCAAAAAATAGTCACGTTTTAGTTCATTTTTGAAGCAAAATGTGACAATTTTTTTTAAGCAGAGGGAGTAACTCGCAAACACGCAGCTCGTAGAGGAGCCGTCAGTTTTAATTTGCAAAACTTGAACTTTCAATTTTCATGGGCTCGTCGTGAAAACCAACAAACACCCACTTGAGAGGGACCCTGTCAGCAGGTCAGACCCACCTTGGTTTGTCATATCATCGGTGGACCAGCTAGAACATCATTGATTGTCATTGAGACCGTCGAGAATGTCCTCAGATTGTGAATGAGAGGACAACTACCGCAACCGGATACACGCGTCGCGCCACTGACCGTGTTTGGGCCGTTTACCCGTTTGCATCGCCCAACTAGTAGCTGAACCCAGTCACCACTGACCATGGAAGCCGAGGATTCATGCAGCCAGCCTTTTCCGAGCATACAAAAGCGTGATGTGCGATTAGTAACTAAATTTACCCTCCTTCAAAAAAGTTGCTCAGAGAAATGGACGGAACCGTTCGTCCTGAAGTTCCAAATCAGATAAGCATAACCATCGTTTTATTCCAATAATCGAACATGAAAATACAGGGTAGAAGTTATAGCCACATCGTCATGATTTTTCTTAAGGAAATGGTAAGTCTTATTCGTCATGAAACATAACCCTGTTGTTACAGCCAACCAGCAATTCCCGCCACGGGTTCAAATGCAAGATGAAGACACTGGGCCTTGCCGGGGGACTCGGACCAAGAAGCCCAACGTGCACCTGAGTGATTCTGTCTGGGCTCGGTGTTGAGCGTGAGGCGTGTGTGCGCGCTACGCGTGTGTGACGAGTGACATTGGCGCCGGGTTGTACTTAAACAGAGTGTTTTTTTAGAAACAGAAATTAATTTTTTTTCAGAAACAGTACTTAAACAGAGTGTTAACGAAAAGCAAAATAGGATGATGCCAATTTGGTTAGCCTGTCGGCGACCTTCTTCTTCCCCATGCTTTCTTCCTCGTGATCCCTCCTCCGCTCGATCTCCACTACTGAGTCCATAACATCTGGTATCAGATTGTTGGCACGTTCACCCTGGACGAGCTGCAGCATACTCGCAGCGGAAGAAGCAGTCGCCATCCATGGATCCAAATACTAAGCTGCAACTCGAGTAGATCATGAAGCAAGTTCGATAGAGATCCATGCTGAGATCCGTTCTGAGATCTATTGGTGCTTCGCTGAGCATAAGGACACCTTCGACAAACACATCTCCGAGCTGGCCGACACCGATCTTGTCCATGGCGACAAGCTTGCGTCTCTGGAGTCTACCGCGAAGGAGATCAACAAAAACATCACATCATGGAAGCCGGAGGTGGACGCCTTTGTCTCCGCCATCAAGCTTGAGATATCAAAGCTCAACACGTACTTCGACCGAGACACCCGCAACAACGTCGTGCACCCTGGCGTTCTCAGTACTGACTCGGCGTTCGAGCGACTCCGCAACACGGGTACCTCCGCCGATGGCCCAAGCGGGCACCACACCGATCAGTTCAACCGGGATACTGGGTATGGGTCGGTATTCACCCACACCCATGTCCCGGTCATGGGTACGTGTGAATTCCACCCCCCTCGTCATGTTCGTCACTATGGCTCTCCGCATGAACACCACAAACCACCGCACAACTATCGTTCCAATCTACCTAAGTTGCAATTTGCAGTGTTTAACTGAGACACACCCAAGCTCCGGAAAACTCATCGTGAGAGCTATTTTGATATGTACTCTCTACATCGATCTCTCTGGGTTAAGGTTGCGGCACTTCACTTCGAAGGCTCAGCCGATCGCTAGCTTCAGTCAGTGGAGGGGAAGATTTCTTATGCAACTTGGGATATTTTCTGTTCTATGGTTATGGACAAATTTGGTCGTAGCCAACACGAGCTCTTAATCAGAAAATTGATTCACGTTAAACAAACAACTTCAGTGGAAGAGTACATAGACTGTTTCTCTGAACTTATGGATAATCTGCATGCTTACGATTCAAACACTGACCCCCTGTTTTACACATCACGTTTCATTGATGGTTTGCGTGATGACATTAAGTCAGCAGTTTTAATTCGATACTGCTTGTTTGTTGGCTTCTTTACAGGAGAAGGTGACTGAAACTCCACGACGTATGTTGGGCAAAAGATCTGAATATTCATCTTCCCCAGTGGAATTTCCCAATACCACAAGGAGTTCTTACAAAGGAGCATACCCTCTGCATCCACCTCCTCGTGCAGAAAACACAAAGAAGAATTCATTTGAAGATTGCTCTCAACAGGCCCAAGATAAATTGGAAGCATTGCGTGCTTAGGGGATGTCAAAAGGACTCTGTAAAATATGTGCTTAAAAATGGCACAAAGGCCACAAATGTTCCCAATCTATACATCTGTATGTAGTACAAGAGTTGTGGGTGCTACTGCAAATTCATGAATCCTTGCCCGCCAATGAGGACACCTCTGAACCTCCTCATTCCAACCAGTTGTTGCTGGCTCTGTCAGATGCTGGATTTTCTTGGTCTGAAGCTCCTAAAACCCTGAAAATGATAGGCACAGTTCAGCATAATGATATCCTAATATTGATTGATAGTGGAAGTTCTAATACCTTCTTAAGTTCAAGTATTGCTGCAAAGTTGAAGGGGGTGGCTGACATGACCAAGCCTATTACAGTCACAGTAGCAAATAGGGCCAAACTAGTCTGTCAAAGTATTCTGAAACAGACACTATGGTCAGTTCAGGGCCACACTTTTATCTCTGATCTCAGAATTATTCCTCTACACTGTTATGATCTTATAGTTGGCATGGATTGATTCGAGTCTCATGTTGGAAAATACACAAGACATGCAATTAATTTGATGATCCGAAACATCAAAACAACTAGTGCAGTTCTACTAGCAGTCAAAATAAACAGTGCTAGTACTACACAAGCAAGGACTAAAACAAATGCGAATAAATCGTGCATCAAATAAATCGATCAAGCAAAAGATCAAGTGATCTACTTACAGATCATCCTGCTGTGAAGTAGAGGACGAAACTGACGAACTTGATGGAGATTTTGAAGACGATGGAAGTGATGCGAGCGGCCGTGCGGAAGCACTTCCCAAAAACCCGATCGCCGGCACCCGTGCAGGTCTTCAGATCACCGGCGTCGGTTTGGAGGCACCGCTTTCCCTCAATCCGCTGCACGGCGAACGAAGCGACGACAAAGCAAAAAAATGGTTGCTCGAAATAGTTTGCAAGAGAGGCGAGTTTCTGTTTGTTGTGTGTCTTCTCCATATACACGACGTCTCCTTATATACTCGAGCCTGCCAACCGTCTCAAATTCGATCTGCCTAAATTCCATGAAACCGCCCCCTGGAATTCCTCATCGTGCAAATAATAGGAGCAGTTAAGGACATTTGTGCACATTAAACGTGCGCCTGCAATTATACCTCAAATTACTCCACACGTTGACGTGGCAGTCTATGTGTGATGAAATATTCCCATTTTATATGTGGCAGAAAAATAAAGGCTTAGTAGAACACAACTCGACACGACGCGAAAGCGCAACGTTGCAAGTGACAAGTCTCATGATAATCACAAGTAAAATCGCGAAATGCGCACACGTGTGTGCGTGTCTTTGTGTCCATAGCAGCCGCCCTCATCTCCCTCATTATTTCTATTCTGAGAACCACTCCAAGAGCCACTATATATATTGGGGAACATCCATCTAGGTGGGCAATGTGGGACTAAAATCTTCAGCCACCTCTTCACACCACCTTGACTTTCCACCAGGGGAGTTGGCCCAAATAAATAAGCCCATAAATGGGCTGCACCAAAGGGCCAAATCCCAACAATCCCCACCAAAAGCCAAGATCTACAAGTAATAATTCCACACTTTAATATACCAGCTTTGCAGTGCAGACCCGTTACGGGTTGAGCTGCACCTAGCATTCTATGATTCACATACTCACAACTTTGCAATGGACATAGCCTTGAATTGCTAGTTTTGTGTGAGTAAGTTTCACATGAAAGCATCGCTGATACTAGGTCGCCTAAAACCATACCTATAGTTGGAACATTACGGCCTTCTCTCGTGTCTGTTCATCAGTTTATTTGAGATTACCCACATCTCATAGACTGGTACCTCACAGTCAAACTCACATAGGTGTGTTCTTACAAGTATACTCTGCAGGACGGCACCTTGCCTATTTAAGCCTCAGAACACATTAAGACATTAGAGTCAACCTTTCATGTAGTACTAAGAGTACGCATCTGCTAGCAGAAATGAGTAATAAATAAGTACTCTACAGTTATCCATACAACTTGTTTTTCCCAAGATCTACTTCACAGGATCTCTGATCATATAGTTTGGGTTACCATTGTATGATAACATCACGTCAGTTTCAAACCCATTTCCCTTGATGTTTCTTCAATTACAGCACATGCTAATCCCTTAGTAAAAGGATTTGCAAGGTTTGTTTTAGTAGTAATATACTCAACGACAATCTCCCCCGTATTTCTCAAATGTCTCACGGATTTGATTCGCCGTTTCACATGCCTTGAGGATTTCAAATTTTATTTTGCATTGTCTACAGTTGTGATCACACTTTGATTATCACAATGCAAAAGAATAGCCGACATAGGTTTAACGACCAATGGCAAGTCCATCAAGAGCTGTTTCAACCACTCTGCCTCAGTAGTGGCTGTCTCAAGCGCTACAAGTTCTTCCTCCTTAGTAGACTTTGTCAATATAACCTGCTCACGAGACCTCCATGAAACTGTAGCACCACCAATAGTTAAAACGTATCCACTAGTGGCTTTGATCTCATCAGCATCTGATATCCAATTTGAGTCACTATACCCTTCTAGTACAGTTGGGTACCACATATAGGGAAGTCCATATGTTGATGTACCTCTCAAGTATCTCATTACACGTTCTAGTGCACACCAGTGATCTCTTCCATGATTGGAAGTAAATCTGCTCAATTTGCTTACTGCAAATGAGATGTCAAGTCTGGTTGCACCAGCAAGATACATGAGAGAACTAATAATTTGGGAATATCTCAACTGATTAATCCCTTGTCCTCTGTTCTTTCGAAGCTTTAGACTGGGATCATATGGCGTTGGAGAAGCTTTAGAATCTGAGTACCCAAATCGACTCAGAATATTCTCCACATAATGAGATTGTTTTAAAGTAATCTCATTCTCGCCCTTAATGAGTTTGATGTTTAGAATAACATCAGCCACTCCCAAATCCTTCATATCAAAATTTTGGGACAAGAATGATTTTACATCATTTATCACATTGATACTTGTCCCAAAAATTAATATGTCATCAACATATAAGCTAGGTATTACTCCTTTACCCCCACAAAACCGATAGTACACACATGTGTCAGCATCATTTACCACAAAGCTTGCTGAGGTCATAGTTCTATCGAACTTCTCATGCCACTGCTTTGGATCCTTCTTGAGGCCATACAAAGATTTTCGTAACTTACACACCTTGTTCTCTTGCCCAGACACCAGAAAACCATCAGGCTGCTTCATATAGATCTCCTCATCGAGCTTGCCATTTAGAAAAGTCGTCTTCACATCTATTTGATGGATAAGGAGATCATGACACGTAAAAAGTGCAACAAGCACACAAATTATGGTTAGCCTAGCAACAGGTGAATAAGTATCGAAAAAATCCTTGCCTTCCTTTTGACTAAATCCCTTGGCTACAAGTCTAGCCTTATATTTATCGACTGTACCATCTGGTTTGAGCTTCTTTTTAAATACTCACTTACACCCAACATGTTTACACCCAACAGGATAGTCACATATTTCCCAAGTCTCATTAGTCAAAATGGACTCCATTTCATTATGTACTACTTCCTTCCAATGCTCTGCATCAGGCGATGCATATGCCTAAGTGTTTTGGGTGTATCATCAACGAGGTAGTCAGCAAAATCATCACCAAAAGATTTTTCAATCCTTTGTCTCTTGCTCCTTCGAGGAGCAATATTTGTATTGTCATCCTCAATGGGGTTTTCAGTGTATGAACAGGGTATGAATATTGGAAAAGGATCAAGAGTGAAACTAGTGATGCCTCGCTACGACCTGCAACTCTATCCTTCATTGGAAAAATATCCTCGAAAAATATGGCATCACGAGATTCAGTCACGGTGTTAACATGCTCGTCAGAAATCTCAGATTTAATCACTAAAAATTATAGGCTACACTATGTTGTGCGTATCCTAGAAAGACATAGTCCACGGTTTTTGGTCCCAATTTTCATTTCTTACATGCAGGCACATTAACTCTGGCCAAACAGCCCCATGCACGTAAGAAACCGAGAGCAGGCTTTCTTCCTTTCCGTCCTTCATACGATGTTATTTCACCCTTGGATGATGGAACTCGGTTCAACACAAAACATGCGGTCAAAATAGCTTCCCCCCACCATGAGTTGGATAAACTCGAACTGTCCTACATGGCATTAACCAAGTCCGTTAGTGCTCGATTTTTCCGCTCAGCCACCCCATTAGATTGGGGAGAGTAGGGAGCCGTTGTCTCATGGATAATTCCATTCCCCGCACAATATTTGCCGAAATCATTAGAAAGATACTCCCCCCCTCTATCGGACCTAACACATTTGATTTTCTTTCTAGTTTGTTTTCTACCTCAACCTTATAGATTTTGAAACGGTCTAGTGCCTCATCTTTCAATTTAATAATATGGAGATAACAGTATCTAGTAGCATCATCAATAAAAGATATAAAATATTTCTTTCCTATTCTAGTCAAAATTCCACTCATTTCACACAAAACTGAGTGAATAAGATCTAGAGGTAACAAGCTCTTCTCTTCCATGCTTTTAAAAGGTTTACGTGGTTGTTTAGCTTGCACACATGCATGCCACTTAGATCTTCTCTCAACAGGAATTTTCAGAATCAAATTAAGTTTGGATAATTTAATGATGCAATCATAATTAATGTGACAAAGCCGAGAGTGCCAAACACTAGCCTCTCGTCCATTGCATTCAGAACTAAAACAAGCAACTGTGTTCACAAGATTATTACAATCTTCAACAACTGAAAGACGGAACAGGCCTCCGCTATCATAGCCTTTTCCGATAAATACACCAAACTTTGAAACAATAAATTTGTTCGACTCAAACACTAGCTTATAGCCATCACGACAAGATAGAGAACCACTAATCAGGTTCTTATTTATTCCAGGAACGTGTTGCACATTCTTCAAATAGAGAGTCTTTCCGGAGGTCAACTTCAGATCGACTCTTCCAATTCCATGTACAGCAGTCCTAGACCCATTGCCCATAAAGACAGAGCAATTGTCAGTAACTTGATAAGAAGAAAATAAATTGTAGTTAGAACAAACATGCACATTAGCTCCCGTGTCTAACCACCAATCGGTGGAATGACATGCTAGAAAAACTTCTGGAACATACCCTGATCCAGATGTTCCTCCAATATCGCTAATGGTGACATTCACAGAGTTCTGACCACCACCTTTCTTGCCTTTTCTATTGCGGCATTTCCTGGCTATGTGGCCAAGCTCGCCGCACACAAAGCAAGTCAGGTCTTCTTCTTCTTAAAGCTTGTGTTTTGTTTGGCCTTTCCTTTCCAGTTCTTGTTGTTCTTATTGTCACCACTGGATTTACCTTCAATCACATTGGCATTAGATGGAGTCCCTTCCCGTGGAACATAACGAGGCACATCCTTTGATCTTGCCTTCTCCTCAACATCAAGAGTTGAGATCAAACTTTTAATAGTCATAACCTCTATCTTGTGTTTAAGGCTCATGGCAAAACTTCTCCAAGATGGAGGCAGTTTGGAAATAATTCCACCAACTACGAACTTGTCAGGAAACACCGTATCAAAATGTGCAAGTTCCCCCACCAGAAGCTGGATCTCATGAGTCTATTCCACGATGGATCAATCATTAACCATCTTATATTCATGGTACTGGTCATTAACATAGATTTCACGTCCAACATCTGATTCCGCATATTTGCATTCTAGGGCCTCCCACAATTCCTTAGCCGAAATGTGGTTCATGTAAATGTCAAATAGTTGATCTGACAGAAGTGACAATAGGCAGCCAAGACAAGTGGAATTGTCCAGATCATAAGCACGGTGCTGCTCCTCAGTGAGAGGAAGAATTGGGAAAATCAACCACCAGATCTTCATTGACATGACCTAGAACTTGACCCTCGGTTTTCAACACATCAGTAAGTCTAGCCATGCAAATTCTATCAGGTTTCTGGATTGTTGGAAAATACAAATAGCATGCAATTAATTTGATGATCCGAAACGTCAAAATGACTAATACAGTTCTAATAGCAGTCAAAATAAATATTGCTAGTATTACACAAGCAAGGACTGAAACAAATGCAAGTAAATCGCTCATCAAATAAATCGAACAAGCCATAGATCGAGTGATCTACTTACAAATCGTCCTGCTGTGAAGTACAGGACGAAACTGACGAACTTGATGAAGATGTTGAAGACGATAGTAAGTGCTACGAACGGCCGTACGAAAGCACTTCCCAGACACCTGAACGCCGACACCCGTGCAGGTCTTCAGATCACCAGCGTTGGTTCGGAGACACCGCTTTCACTCAATCCGCTGTGCGGCAAACGGTGGGACAACAAGGCAAAAAGCGATTGCGCAGAATAGTTTGCAAGAGAGGCGAGTTTCTATCTTTGTGTGTCTTCTCTAGTATACAAGACGTCTCCTTATATACTTGAGCCTACCAACTGCCTCATATTTGATCTGCCTAAATTCCAGGAAACCGCCCCCTGGAATTCCTCATCGTGCAACTAATAGGAGCAATTATGGACATTCGTGCACATTAAACGTGCGCCTGCAATTATGCCTCAAATTACTCAACACGTTGACGTGACAGTCTATGTGTGATGAAATATTCCCATTTTATATATGTGGCAGAAAAATAAAAGATTAGTAGAACACAACTCGACACGACGCGAACGCGCAATATCGCAAGTCACAAGTCACGCGATAATCACGCGTAAAATCGCAAAACGCGTGCGCATGCATGCGTGTGTCTTTGTGTCCATAGCAGCAGCCCTCATCTCCCTCATTATTCCCATTCTAAGAACCACTCCAAGAGCCACTATATATATTGGAGAACATCCATCTAGGTGGGCAATGTGGGACGAAAGTCTCCAGCCACCTCTTCACACCAACTTAGCTTTCCACCAGGGGAGTTGGTCTAAATAAATAAACCCATAAATTGGCTACACCAAAGGGCCAAATCCAACAGCTCATAGCCCAATGGAAGTACACTGGTCCCACAAATTGATGTCCATACCTCATAACAATTCTCAAGTGCTGCTCCAAGGTTTACTACCAGAACTTCCAGTTGCTCCAAGGTTTACTCCCAGAACTTCCAGTTGATGCTGTCATTCAGATGTTGTGAGTAGAAGACTCTGTCAGTCCTGAACTTTCGACATCTTTACCATCAGATATTCAGCAACTATTGTCTGAATATTCAGTCCTTTTTGAACCGCCATCAAGCCTCCCACCAAGTAGAGCTTGTGATCACAAAATTCGTCTTATACCTGGTGCTCAACCATTCAATATCAGACCATACAGCTATCCTCCGAAACTAAAAAATGAAATTGAAGTGGCTAATACAACCAAGCTCAAGTCAATTTTATTTCCCAGTTTTGATGGTTAAGAAAAAGGATCAGACATGGAGGTTCTGTGCAGATTTCAGGCATCTTAATGCCTTGACAGTTACGAGACAATTCCCCATACCAATAATGGAAGAAATATTTCATAAACTTGCAAATGCCAACTGGTTCACAAATTTGGACTTGAGAGCTTGTTTTCACCAAATATTGCTACAGCCTGGAGAAGAATATAAAATAGCTATTTCTACACATCAGGGTCACTTTGAATTCAAAGTCTTGGCCTTTGGTTTAACTGGAGCACCAGCCACATTCCAAGGTGCTATGAATGCCACTTTAGCCCCTCTCTTGAGAAAATGTGTGATGGTGTTTTTCGATGACATTCTCATTTACAGTGTTGATTACAACACTCATTTATCCAACCTCAGACAAGTCTTTGATCTCCTCTTGAAAGATGAATGGAAGATCAAACTTTCCAAGTATTCATTTGCAAATAAAGAGCTCAAGTACCTCGGTCATATAATCAGTTCCAAAGGAGTTGCTACTGGTCCAGAAAAATAGCTGCAATAGTCCACTGGCCAGTTCCCAAATCAGTAAAAGACTTAAGAAGTTTCCTTGATCTTGCAGGCTACTATAGAAAGTTTGTTAAAAACTTTGGCATTCTGAGCAAGCCACTGTCAAACCTCCTCAAGAAAAACATTCCTTATATCTCAACCCCAGAACATGATATTGCATTCAGTATTCTCAAAGAAGCTCTTACTAACACTCCTGTGCTCTTCATGCTAGACTTCAATCTTTCCTTCTGCATTGAAACAGATGCAAGTGGCCTGGGAGTAGGTGTTGTCTTGTTACAAAATGATCACCCCATTGCCTATGTTAGTAGAGCACTTGGACCAAAAACACTCGATTTATCCACATATGAAAAGGAATACTTGGCAATATTACTGGCAATAGAACAGTGGCACCCATACCTGCAGTTTGAGAAATTTACAGTAAGAACTGACCAGAGAAGCCTTGCACACTTATCCGACCAAAGATTGCATACTCCTTGGCAACAAAAAGTCTTCACAAAGTTGCTTGGTCTTCAGTATAAAATAGTTTTTAAATTGGGTTATGAAAATAGAGCTGCAGACGCTCTCTCAAGAAGACCATGTTCTGCAGACAAAGTATTGGCTATCTCTTCCGTCATTCCCAAATGGCTTTCAGACATAGAGCAAAGTTACAGCACTGATGACCACGCAAAAGAGTTGCTATCAGCCTTATCTATTAACAATGAACCTGTGCCAAATTATACCATGACAAATGGTATAATCAGATATAAGGGTAGAATCTGGATTGGAAAGCTTCCCCCCTGCTCCAGAAGATAATTGCTTCATTACATAATAGCCCTATTGGAGGTCATTCAGGAATTTTAGTTGTAGGATCAATGAGCACGTGAAAAGCTACCAGAGAGGGTGAATCATATATTACAAATTTTTTAGTAGAAGCAATAAAAACCCCTCAATAGAAAATTGGTATGTTAAAGAAATCATGTGTTCGACTAAACTAAACATGATCAATTGTGACAAAACTAATATAGATTGTGGAGAATCAAGTCACAAAGACGTCACAACAAGAATCACAAAATTCATCAAGAAAAACACAAGTTACAATCGAAAGATCAAACAAAGGTCAATCTGTTCTACTCAAATAGAAACAGATCTGCAACACTGCAAAGAAATTCGTGTAGATTAGAAACCACAAATTCAATGACCGAGAAATTTTCATAGATGGTAGAAAATCAAGTTGTGAAGACAACAAAAAAATAATCACGTCAATTGGATCTGTGAAACTTGAGTTATGATAAAATCACCAAAGCAAGTTAGTGCTGTGCAGAAACTCGACGAGAAAAACTTGTCTGAAACAAGTCGGACAAACAAGGCAAAAAAGTTTCTTTAAACTATGATATTTATTCAATATAACACAAGAGGAACAGCCCAAAATCCGTCTACCACGAGTTGTGGCCTTCCTTGTTTATATAACCAGCCCTTAGGCCAACCGAAACCAAACTAGGACTCGTATCCTACTCAATTTCCACCGAAACTTTCCATAACTGTTCAAGACTTTTCTATACGCAGTTAGAAGCAATCTTAAGACTTCCAAACACCTTAGGAACATATCCCACATTCCTAAAAACAAATCAACTTCGTGACCCACACGAAATATAACCAAAACAAACTCGAAACTTTCTATAAACAAAACATAACCACATCAGCCGCAGCCTAAGGCATATTCCAGCCGGTTGGACCTTTCCGACCAATTCTTTACGTCCACATCTCTTCATCACGCCTTGGAACCATGAATACACGTCCATGCACTCTTTGCACACATTCAAACATCTTCTAACAACATCCATGATACCTACATATGCATTGTTCTTGATTCAAACATGTTGTGCCACCTCCCGATCAACTCAACCATAATTCCTACCGAATTTGGTTGTTGAACCTCATATTCTCCCTAAGACTAGTTCAATAGATCCCGTCACCAGCCATATCTTGAACTCAAGCAACACCTGCACATGAATAAACAACTGATACTTCCGAGTACAAGTCCTCCACTTGACTCACGTTAGTTCCGAAACCACAAAACCTTACATGAGCACCTCACATAAGCATGTTGCAAACCATAGCAAAAACATTAACCACCATGATAAGCCAAAATGCATCAAAAACATAGTAAAATAATACGAAGCAAAATTTCCATAAGTGTAAAGCAAGTTCGAAACATTGCAAGTTAAAAGCAGAACCATTGCAATCTAGCACCGGACCTTGCCAAAGCTAACCGGACCTTGAAACAGAGCTTACCAAAGCTAGCAAGATCTAGCGCCGAAGCTAATTAAAGCTAGTCGGACCTAGTGCCGGACCTAGCAAAAACATATTGGACCTAGCCATAGCAAGTCGGACCTAGACAAAGAAGTCAGACCTAGCCAAAACATGTCGTACCTAGACAAAGTAAGTTGGACCCTACGTCGGATCTTGCCGGAGCTACCCAAAACAAGTCGGACCTTGTAGGAGCTCGGACCTAGAGTCGGACCTTGTTAAAAAGGTGTTTTGGCAGTATTCAAAACTTTTAACTTCATAGCCAATGTATTCAGCACACATAGGTCTCACAATCTCCCCCTTGATGAATGCATTGGCAACACCATTTAAAATATGAACATTGGCTTATTCACATGAAAACTTTTGAAAACAATTTTCTCCCTGAAATATTTGTCCATCTTTGTAAATCAGAAATAAAATGAGAAAAAAACAAAAATTCTCCCCCTGAGAAGAATTGTGTCAATTGTGTCAAAACATTTGTGAATGTGTGCAATGTGTGATCAATTTCTCCCCATTTGGTAACGTATTCAGCAAGGTACAAAAGAGAAATTTTAATTTGTTATGACCATATTATAACACATACATATAAAACAAAGCTCATCTAAGTCATACTATAACGTAACTACACTATCACATCAATGAGATACATAAAGTAGTGTAAGCCATGCTAGAGATCAAGTGTAATTTTCAATTTAAGCAAGTCATGATCTCACAAACTTAACTATTTCAAAATCTGAAAGGTATTTTTATTATTTTTAAAAGCACAAATTCAGATCATATGACATTTGCAAGATATTACATGCCGCATCTGCCTTATTCTAACCAACCAAGCCAAGCCTATATCATTTGACAATCAGAAGCTTAAGGACATGGTTTTAGTCATACACAACTTCATCCAAGTTCATATCTAAGTGCAATGATAAGCCATCTCAAAAGAAGAAGTGTGATGCATGTATATTCTCTTGATATTTTCTCATTTTTATTTGATCATAAAAGCTCAACATGTGTATAGTTGATTGATTAATTTTTCATTATTAAAAGCACTTGTGAGCATGCAACAAGTTCAAAACAGCAAGAAAGTTTGATCATGACCGGATTTAGTGTAAGTAATTATTCCAATTACTGGTCATGGCAAAAACTACAAAATGTATAACATGAGTAATGCAATAAGAACTTTCAGCACATAAAAGGAATCGCAAAGTCATATGTATGAAATACTATACTCATATTATTTTAAATTCAGATTCACACATAGACTTCCCAAGTTTCAAAACTCCCCCTCAATTTAAGTCATGAGGATGCATAACCCATATTTCACTACAAATGTAACAAAAACGAGTGAAATCCAAAAGTTTTATAAAAATGCCAGCCAAATGTTGTTCGATATCTATATGGTGAAGCATAATGGTTCCTTTTTCAACATTATCATGAAGAAAGTGATACCTAATGTCAATGTCCTTTGTCCTTGAATGTTGCACGTGGTTTTTAGCAATGCAAATGGCACTAGTGTTATCACAAAACAGTGGAACAATATCTAGATCTACCCCATAGTCCTTAAGTGTTTGAAGAATCCAAAGAATTTGTAAGCAAGCGCTAGCAGCAGCTACATACTCAGATTCGGCTGTGGATTGTGCAACTGAGTTTTGTTTTCTAAAGGACCAAGCAACAAGTGAATTACTAAGAAAATGACAAGCACCCATAGTACTTTTCCTATCAATCCTACAACCCTCAAAATCAGCATCCAAATAGGCTTTCAAAGTAATGGTTGAGGAAGAAGGAAGCAAAATGCCAAATTATTGAGTTCCACGTAAGTACCTGAGAAACCTTTTAACGGGTTGACAATGTGAAGTACGTGGAGAAGCTTGAAACTGTGTACAAAGACATACGCTGAATTGTATGTCCGGTCTTGATGTCGTTAGGTACAAAATTGATTCAATCATGCTTCGATATTCTTTTTGATCGATTGGGTCACCATATTCATCAAGTTCAAGTGTCGTTGTTGTACACATTGGTGTATGAAGAAGCTTTATTTTGTCCATGTTGAAGCACTTGAGAAGGTCTCTTGTATACTTCATTTTATGCACAAAGGTACCTTCCTTGGTTTGCTTGATTTGGAGCCCCAAAAGTACGTGGGTTATCCAATCATACTCATCTCAAATTGTGAACTCATCATAGATGAAAACTTGGACACAAGATCATGAGAATCACAACCAAAGATAATATCATCTACATACATTTGAACGAATAATGAGTCATTGCCATGCTTACGCACAAAAAGAGTTTTATCCATCTTGCCCATGGTAAACCCCTTTTCAAGTAAGAATGTTTTTAACCTATCATACCATGCTCTAGGGGCTTGTTTTGAGACCGTACAAGGCTTTGGACAATTTGAAAACATGATTAGAAAAATCTAGATTTTCAAAACCCGGTGGTTGCTTGACATAAACCTCCTCATCTATATAGCTATTAAGAAAATCACTTTTAACATCCATTTGATATAACTTGAAATCTTTAGATGCAGCAAAAGCTAACAATATTCTTATGGCTTCTAATCTTGTAATAGGAGCAAAAGTTTCATTAAAATCTAGACCTTCAATTTGTGTGAAACCTTGTGTGACACCCGGTTTCGAGAATGAACTAAGTGAACACATATGTGTGCCCATGACGTTCAACACACATACACGAGTGCATTCACAAAAGGATATACAAAAAATTACCATAGAACAAGATTAATTAAGCACTTTTATTACACAATTTAGAATATCATAAAATACAAGCTCTAATGAATAATAATGGCAAGTTTGAACTATTGCAACGGAAGTAAACTAATTAAGCAAACTAAGCAGCTAAGCAAATAGGGTAGCGCGGCTCCAAGCAACACCACAGGCAAAGTTGAAGGCGGACACGGCCTAGAACTCCGCATTATCATCGTTATACTCCCAATCATGACCTGTAACTGTTGGTGGGGGAATTGCAAGGGTGAGTACATGTTGTACTCAGCGAGCGTGAAAAGTATGACATGTAGCTGATTCAAATGACGAATATAATAAAGGCTAAGTGCTAAAAAGTACATCAAAACATTTGTAAAGCATTATATTATACGTATGTGAAGTAAATCCATTATAAACTATGTAGTTATCATAATACCAGTCCATATTTCATTACCATCATCCATATTTTGGATTTCTCATTACCAATAACCATATCCATTGCCATAGACCATAATACCATCCCATAACCAATACCAACCATCCCAATACCAAAACCCCTCTAATCATGTAGGTCATCCAGGTGCTCTTAACTTGGAGTACGACTATCATGATAGTGTTAATACTCTGCAGAGTTTATACCATTTTACCCACGTGTTTGTGATTTCATCACCTTTAGATGACTAGAACCTCTCTTATGTCGTCTCACACTTCCGTTGGTGTGTGGCCGAGAGATCACAAAATAGCCTTTACAAAGGGACTACTAGCATGTACGGACCCACTGAGGTTTCACCAGTGGTGATGTCTCCAACTGAGCACATCTTCAACCAAGGGCCCCCTCTTGTGTCATTCGGATCCCAGGGAGTCCCGCCTCAAATCCAAACCCATTCCGACTCCCCTTCTCCAATGCGCCAAATGATCCATGCAATACTAGTAATACCCTAATTAATCAACTATGCCACACCCATACTTGGCCTCGTGGTGGCACTGTTGTCCTAGCTTATTCTCGTAGAACCAGTCCGTAGATCTAAAACAAGCAACCACCATGTCTTCCAAACCATCCACATACCAGGCTTGCTTAGATCACCCACTATCATATCATATTGACCAGTTCATATTAACCATAATCTCTGTCAGTACCTTGGGTACCATTTACCCCTTGGGATTGCAAAGATCTCAAGGGAATATCATCTACTTGATCTGAAGACCTTCGGAGGCCCACATGTCAGACATAACCGGACTCGCTTCCCCAACTTGGTTAGTCCCAGGGTCGCCACGTGTACTATCAAACCGGAGCTACCGCCCACAAGGGGGAAGCTTGAGGCTATGTACCATAGCGGCACCTACGCACCTAACCCCAGACCGAGAGAAGCTCCGAAACTAACACGTGTTAGGTAGCACCGGGCCTACCTGTTCCCCACGGTATGCTCCGGAGCTCCCACGTGTCCAACCGTCGGACCTCCAGCCTCTAACCTCCGGAAGACTCCACAACGGCTCCGGATCTTCAAAGGGAATCAAGGACTTCAAGACCTAATTAAGTGTCATTAATACTATATTAATGACACACGATCAAACGATCTTAATTACCAGTAACGGTGCTATCAAAGCCTGTAATTCAGTTATTAAGGGTAATTAAGCGCATCAAATGTGTATCAATATTAGTAACCGCGGGGGCCACATGTCAGGCCAGGCTGACTTGTAACTGTCTGCCCTTATACTATAAAAGGACAGGCTGACGATACATAGAGGGGAGGGACTAGACACGCTCACTCGACACCCTGAACTCACTTTAAGCTCATACATCTAATACAACACCAACACACCCCGTGGAGTAGGGTATTACCCTCAGGCGGCCCGAACCACGTAAATCTTCATGTCTCTTGTGTCATTTACACTTCACCTTCTTGAATCTCCGCGCGCCCACACCGAACCTCAAACTCCTCTAACACTTTAGTAGTGTCGGGAGATCTGCCGGATCAAAACCACCGACAGTTGGCGCGCCAGGAAGGGGGCGCCTGAGATTTCAAGAATGGTGAACTCAGCTGCTGGATAATCCAACAGTCATCCTGCTGCTCAAGCTGTTGGGGGCAATCCCACCAATATGCAGCCACCAGCAGGAGCCTCAGTTCCAGCAGGAGTCACGCTACCACCACCGCCGCCTTCACCAGCAAATCAAGTTGGGCAGCGCGATGGTGCACCGGCGTCAATCACTGCGTCGGCAAATCATGACAACCCGGAACACGCGCTCCATGCAGCACGTGCTCTTCTTCAGCACCCACCACCTCTGGACGCATCCCGGGATGCAATGGAGCAGTGGAGGGCCGATGTGGAACACTTGGTTGCAGCCGCAGCCAACCGCATCAGCAACCAGGGTCCTCCTCCTTCAGGACGGGCCCCGTTGCAGCGACAGACCTTGTCTGGCAGACTTGGTCCGCACGTTTCCAACAACAGGAGACGTGTTGCATCGCAGCAAGTGACGTCATTGCCCTCTGGGGCACAGCGCACTCACACGGTGTCAAGGCTTTCAACTCATGACCTCCGGGCGGAGCTTGATCGCCGATACCATCAACAGGACGGTCGAGTCCATATTGAGTGTGCTCGTGAAAGACAAGAAGCCCAGGACATTCCTGCTCCTGAAGGAGTAGGAGGAGGCTGTTCGGCCCTGGCCATGCATCTGTGTATGGTCAGGTGGCCACAGAAATTCCGGCCTCACCTGCCGGAGAAGTTTGACGGGACTGTAAATCCCGTGGAATTTCTTCAGATTTACTCCACTGTTATCCTAGCAGCTGGAGGAAATGAGGCCGTAATGGCCAATTATTTTCCAGTGGCTTTAATTGGGACCGCACGGTCCTGGTTTATGAGTCTTCCACCCAACTCCATCAACAGTTGGGAGGAGCTGTGCCGGCAGTTCACCGCCAACTTCGGGAGTTCATACACCCGACCAGGCACTAAACTAGACCTTTTTGCAGTCGTGCAAAAAGGGGGAGAATCCCTGCAATCATTCATCCAGAGGTTCTCTCAGGTACGAAACACTATCCCTTCTATCTCTAGCGCTTATGTCATTGTGGCATTCAGACAGGGTGTACGGGATAAGAAGATGTTGGAGAAACTGGCGATCAAGGAGATCACCAGTGTCACGGAACTCTTTAGCTTGGCTGACAAATGTGCCAGAGCTGCGGAGGGCCGTGAAATGCACTCCAAACCACCTCCGTAGGATCAAAAAAATCCTCCAAAGGCGAAGCCACTACCTCCGGGAGTGGTAAGAAGAAGAAAAAGACCAACGGCAAGAAGAAGCCGTCGGCCGGCGCATCTAATGTTGCAGCTGCTGCAGCTCCGGGTGGCCGGGGGCCACGCCCCGAGAAGCGACCTCGACCGTCTTCTGAAGACGGTGGCAAACCCAAGGTGTGGTGTCGAATTCACAAAACGGATAGCCACAGTTTGGAAGACTGCCGGGAGGTCCAAAACCTTGTCGAGCGCTACAACAAGCGCCGGGAAGAAGCTCCTTTCCGACAGAGGGAAGGAAAGCAAAAAGTTGACGAAGCTCCGGGTGAAGAGGAGTTAGGTTTTCAGGATCACAAAAAGGTCCTGAAGGCCGTCTACACCTCCGTCGACGACGATTCTGACGTATCTGACAACGAGCGTCGGAAGACCATGAACACCATTTTTGGTGGATCATGGTACATCACCTCCCATCGCGTCCTCAAGACAATGCGCTGGGACATGGCCGCTGTAGCTCCTACAGCCCGGGCGGAGCCTCATCGGAAGTGGATGGACACAACCATCACTTTTGATGCTTCGGACTGCCCTCGAAGCATGGTTGGAGCAGGCCAGTTACCTTTGATGGTATCTCCTACCATCAATAACATCCAGCTTCACCATGTTATGGTAGACGGAGGTTCGGGGCTCAACCTCATAAGCTTCGAAGCTTTTACCAAGCTTCAGCTTCGACCTTCGGATCTTCACCCATCCCGACCTTTCTCTGGAGTAGGTCCGGGGGCCATTACCCCACTCGGTGCTATCACTCTCCCCGTTACCTTTGGGACCCGGGAGAAGTATCGCACCGAGAAGTTGGTCTTTGACGTTGCTCAGATCAACTTACCCTTCAATGCCATCTTGGGTAGGCCTGCTTTGTACAAATTAATGGCAGCTGCTCATTATGGCTACTTGGTGTTGAAGATGCCAACACCAGTAGGCGTTCTCCGGATCCGTGGAGATCGTACTGCCGGAGTAACTCCTCTGGAAGAACTTCATGCGCTTACCACGGCGCAAGAGGAGGACTCCAGGCAGGAACAAGCTCCAAAACCCCCGAGCATTCGTCAGCGGGGCTCGACTTCTGCACCTCATGTGCAGCCAAGCGGCGATACCGACATTCCCGTCAAAGTCGTCCAAATAGATTCCGATACCGCTCAGACCACCCGTATATCGGGAGGACTGAATGACAAATAGGAACTCGCGCTCATCGCTTTCCTCCGGGCTAATGTCGACGTGTTTGCCTGGCAACCGTCACAAATGCCTGGGATCCCCAGGGAAGTGATTGAGCACAATCTGAAGATCTACCCTGATGCCCGACCTGTACACCAGAAGCCTCGGAAGCAATCCGTGGAGCAACAAAACTTCATTTGACAAGAAGTGAAGAAGTTGCTCGAAGCTGGATTCATCCGAGAAGTCTTCCATCCAAAATGGCTGGCAAACCCAGTCGTTGTACCCAAGGCTGGCGGGAAGCTTCGGATGTGTATCGACTACACAACACTAAATAAGGCATGCCCAAAAGATCCATTCCCACTACCTAGAATAGATCAAATAGTGGATTCCACCTCCGGGTGTGAATTACTGTGTTTTCTAGACGCATATTCTGGGTATCATCAAATCAAAATGTCTAGGGAAGATGAAGAGCATACCTCTTTTATCACAGTAGATGGATTGTATTGTTATACAGCCATGCCATTTGGTCTCAAGAATGCAGCTTCAACCTTTGTACAAGCTATGTACAAAACTTTTGAAGAACTCATTAGAGACATAGTGGAAGTGTACGTCGATGACATCGTGGTCAAGGTCAGGAACAAGGAGTCACTCCTTGACACCTTACAGGCTGTCTTCGACAAGTTGCGGATCACGCGCACAAAGCTAAACCCAGACAAGTGTGTCTTCGGGGTTAGCTCCGGAAAAATTCTTGGTTTCCTGGTAAGTCACCGGGGCATAGAAGCATATCCGGCGAAGATCAAAGCCATTGAAGACATGCGGCCACCATCCCGCATCAAGGATGTCCAAAAGCTGACTGGATGTCTGGCAGCTCTTAGCTGGTTCATTTTAAGACTGGCAGAACGGGCACTTCCCTTTTTCAAGTTATTGAGGAAGTCCGGACCATTTCATTGGTCTGAAGAAGCAGAAAAGGCGTTCCAGGATCTAAAACAGTTCCTCACCACCCTACCAACTCTGGTAGCTCCGAACCCTGGTGAGCCTTTACTGCTTTACATTTCAGCAACTGACGAAGTCGTCAGTATGGTCCTGGTTGCGGAGAGACCAGAACTATCCCATGCTCAGGAATCCAGACCCCTCCGGGAGGGTCCGGAGGTTCCTGAAAGCGAGTTTGGGTCCCAGCTCCCAGACTTGAGTTCACAAAAAGTTACTTCAGAAGACTCAGACCCCCCCGGGAGGGTCCAGGTCGCTTCTGAAGAAGCTTCGGATCCCTCCAGCCAGGACCCGGAGGTCCCCGAAGAAGGTCCGGATCCCTCAGGGAGGATCCAGGTCAGTGAAGAGGAAGCTCCGGGCCCCTCCGAGAGGGTCCGGACCATCCAGCGCCCAGTGTACTTCATCAGTGAAGTACTTCATGATGCCAAGACTCGGTACCTAGAGGTGCATAAGCTGCTCTATGCAGTTCTCATTGCCTCCAGGAAGCTTCGCCATTACTTCCAAGCTCACAAGATTTCACTCGTGACCTCTTACACACTTCGAGCAATTTTACATAATCCCAATTCAACTGGGAATATTGCAAAGTGGGCAGCGGAATTGGCTGAATTCGATCTCGAATTCATTTCAAGGCAAGCAATCAAGAGTCAAGCATTGGCGGATTTCGTGGCTGAATGGACTCCCTCTCCGTCAAACCCTGGGGGCCCCAGTGAGGAGAAGCTGGAACCCAAGGCTTCGGTCTTCACCGAGCCTCACTGGACCCTTTACTTTGATGGCTCCATGCAAAAGCAGGGGGGCGGAGCTGGAATCCTTCTCCTCGCACCAATCGGAGAGAAGGTAAAATACATGGTACACCTTGACTTCAAGGCGACCAACAACATGGCGGAATAGGAAGCACTCATCTACGGACTAAGGGTGGCACTGTCATACGGTGTCAAGCAACTGCTGGTCAAGGGAGATTCACAACTCATCATTAAGCAAGTGAAGGGTGAATGCTCCTGCAACAATCTCCAGCTAGCTGCTTACCTCCTTGAAGTCCAGAGGCTTCAGAAGGACTTCAAAGTCCTAAATCTCCACCATGTCCAGCGTGCCCTCAACGCTGAAGCCGACGAACTCTTGAAGAAAGTGTCAACCGAAGCTCCGGCTCCTGATGGAACTTTTGTCCGGAGGTTGTCAAAACCCACAGCTCAGCCTGTCGAACTGAGCGAAGGGGGCGACATTAGCATCCCGAAGCTGACGGTCCCGATGGCCATGTTACCATGGCAGCCATCAAGGGTCGTAGGTGCTGTCGGAAGCTCCGAGCAACCCAGCACGCAAGACTCAAATGCTCAAGTTAGCTCCGATGCATGGATCTCGAAGATCCGGAGCTACTTGAAAGACAACATCCTTCCTGACGATGATGTATCTGCTGACCGGATAGTCAGATTGGCTAAAAGATACACGCTGGTAGAAGGGGATCACTATCGGCGCGGTGCCAATGGCGTCCTAATGCGGTGCATCACAAGGGAAGAAGGATGCGAGCTCCTCGCAGAAATCCATAGAGGCGAGTGTGGGAACCACGCGTCTTCCCGCACGCTAGTCGGTAAAGCCTTCCGCCATGGCTTCTACTGGCCTACAGCACTCCAGGATGCAACTGAGCTGGTGAAGGAATGCGAAGCATGCCAATTTCATGCAAAGCAAATTCACACACCAGCTCAGCCTCTACAAATGATACCTCCTACATGGCCCTTCGCCGTATGGGGGATGGACATCTTGGGACCTTTCCCAAGAGCCGTCGGAGGTTACAAGTTCCTGTATGTCGCCATTGACAAGTTCACCAAGTGGCCGGAAGCAACTCCAATTGTGACAATAAACAAGCAATCTGCTATCAACTTTTTGCAGTCCATCGTATGCAGATTTGGAGTCCCAAACAAAATCATTACAGATAACGGGACTCAATTCACAAGCTCTGCATTTCAAGGATATTGCGAAGACCTCGGCATTCAAGTTTGCTATGCCTCCGTAGCTCACCCGACAAGCAATGGCCAGGCCGAGAGAGCAAATGCTGAAATCCTGAAAGGACTCAAAACGCGCACCTATGAGTGCTTGAAAAAACATGGAGCCAACTGGATTGAAGAGCTTCTGCCCACTCTATGGGCCAACAGGACAACTCCAAACCGGTCAACTGGAGAGACACCTTTCTTCCTGGTGTACGGAGCTGAAGCAATCCTTCCTCCGGAAATCACCTTGGGGTCACTCCGGGTCCGAACCTTCGACGAAGCCACGCAGGACCAGCTCCGGCGTGAATACCTAGACCTCATCGAGGAGGGAAGGTGCCAAGCAGCTGTTCGGAATGCCCGATACCGCCAAGCCCTTCGGCGCTATCATCAGCGGCATGTACACAACCGACAGCTCGAGGAAGGCGATCTGGTGCTACGGAGGATACAATCCAGAGAAGGGTTAAACAAACTCTCCCCCAACTGGGAAGGACCCTTCCGAGTGATTAAAGTGTCCAGTCTCGGAAGAGTTCGCTTGGCAACCGAGGATGGGACACCTCTCCCAAATCCTTGGAACATTGAGCACCTCCGTAAGTTCTACACCTAATATCACGGAGGTGAGTCTGTAGTAACTTGAGGTGTATGTTATAGAGTCATTGTACAGAGTCGGGTAGTTCCTCCGGGGGAACAGCCGGACCTTTCCCGGAAGGTCCGCAAAGTTCGTGCAACGCTTGTCACAGTCTCAGGACTAAAAGTGTGGCTAGCTACCCTGGTTCAAACGAGAAATGAAACACGCTTAGCCTAGTTCCGTACCCTAAGAGTGTACTTGTTTCCCCTGTACCCCGGACCTATAATGAAAGACATCTTCATGTGAAACAGACTCCACGTGCATTTACTTAGTACAGGCTCAACATTTTTTATTTTTCTCTTTCTTTTCTATAACAAGGACGTGCAATTCTTAAGAAATTTTAGTTCAACCGGTTCATATGCAATTCGAGTTGTATTGTTGATTCTTTTGGATTCAAATATTGTTCATGGCCCACTCGCCCGAATGTCGCCAAGCCAATCTAGGGCTGGAGTGTGCTATCGACTTAGCCTGGTCAAGCACCCTAAGTACGCCACTCTACCTACACCTCGGCAGGGCGAAGTAAGGCGGGTCCAAGTGCAATTGGATCTGGAAGAAAGAAGACAATGCATTCGGTTGCATTCAGAATCGTGTTTAACCTAAAATTTTCTTGAGAATCGTAAGCCACGACGAAGTTATAGGCAATGAGCGAATTTTACTATTTTTCTTGGCTTCAGTGTGCAGGAAAAATAAAGAATTCACGTTGATGGAGAAAAGCCGGAGCTGACGAAGCTCCGACTCCCCCTAGGTGGCTTATAATCGATGTTAAATATTGAGAACAAGCATCACCGGAGCAATCAAGCTCCGGTAAAGCTAGGGGGGCCAGCCATCGACGCAAAATAAAAGATGGTGAGAAGATTCCACAAACGGAGTCTGCTGCCGACAAACTACGCGTTGGCAAAGGTCACTGCCAGATCTACTAAGCTCTGACACCCCAAAGGTCTAACTATCGATGCTCTACGCATTGATAGGAAGTACTGCAGGAGCTACTGAGCTCCGACAACCTTAGGGGGCCTTCACTATCGAAGACTTCGGACCTACACTCTACAAGTTCGAAGCAAACGAGTCTTCAACAAAACACAATATCCTCTTGGTACATGCTCACAATCAAATTGTGTACATCTACCAGGGGGCCAAGTGAAGACAAAAGTGTTGAAGACAAAAAATGAAATTCGCAAAAATTTGGATTTCATTCATCTGGAGACAGTGGGTTACAAAATTGGGGAAGAAAAAGAGAAAATACAAGTGGGAGCTACAGAGATGGTCCTAGACCCTATGGAAGAACTGGGCGACCTTCTGAGCAACCTCCGACACGTTGGCTCGGGTGGCTTCACCTTCTCCTTCGACGGGACCTTCAAGCACTAGGTCCAGAGGGAATTGAGGATCGCGGCTGGTGTAGCACGTCAGCACATACTCTGCGATGTTCTTCGCCAGGGATTGCCCCTCAACCTCCAATTGCTCCGCGATGACGTCGGCCACCTTGGAGAGTTTGCTACCTGCCGAGCTCAACGCATGCAATGCCAGGTCCAGCTACGGCTCCAGATCATCCGGATGCACGGGACTGAAGCCCATCGGTGTCAGCGCGTCATTGGCTTTGCTCAGGAACTCCCAAACCTGTAGGGAATCCGCAGCCCTCAAGCCCTTCAGTTCTTCCAAGGATCTTTTGGCCGCTGCCATTTCAGAATTCTCGCGAGCAAGGCGCTCAACCTCTTTGGCATTTTGCTGAATCCTTTAAGCAACCTGCTTCTCGAGTTTTCGGAGCTCCTCTTCCCGGAGGTAGATCTTGTTCCGGCGGTCAACCAGGTCCTTCTCCCTGCCCCTAACTTTCTTCTCCCTGGCAGCGATGGCACACTCTTGCTCGTAGAGTTCCTGCCCCCGCACCCAGGCCTTCTCCTCCTCCTCAGTGCAACGCTCTTCCAATTTCTTGGCGCGCTCCTCGAGGCCCTTGTCAGCCAGAGCCACCTTTTCGATGAGCTCCTCGTCCCTCTTCAGGATGTCATCCCGCAGCTCTAGGAGTTTCTGCTCTTCATCTTCGAGCCTCTTCTCCCTCTCTTCAAGTGCCTCCCGACGCTTGATGAGAGTAGTGTTAATGGCCTCAAGCCTTTCTTGGCGTTCATCGGCTGCACTATTAGCTGCTTTGGTCTGCTCATAAATGGCCCAGGATTGAGCGTCGAGGGCGCGAGTCATACTCTCCCTGTCATCTAATAATTTGCCCCAGTATTCCAGGCGGACCTTCTCCCGCTTGATCCACTCTTTGTCATCTGCTAGCCTCGACTGCGCCAGCTTGGTCTCGAAGTAGAGCTGGTTACGCCACCGCCTAAGGGTTTGGCGCTCCTCTTCAAGAGCCTTGCTATTGTGGAAGAAGGCCAGTTGAACTTGACGCAGACTGGAGCAGGCGTTGTCAATAGACAATGACAACAGGATAGGTTCCGGACCTACTGGGGTCTCCTCTGCTGGTTCCAGCGGGTTCTCGCTTACAAAAATTGGGTCCCACTCCATCAGAGTGGTCCCCTGAGCCTCCACGGCACTAGGGCCGTCCTCCGAGATGGCCTCAGTCGCCATCAAGGAGGGACCCGCTGATGTAGTCCTGACCTCCGGAAGTAGTTCCGAAGGACCAGCCGCCAGATCTTCGTTCGCCCCCTCAGGTAGGGGGCCAGCAACTTCATCTGGGCACTCCGGCTCAGCCGCGAGTACCTCCGGCGTCGTCACTCCCGGAGCAGGGGCTGCTTCTGGCTCCGGCCTGGGCACCTCCTCTACTGGGGGCTCGAGCGCCAACGCCTCCGCAACATCCGGCCCGGGAGCCGGAAGGTCTTCAACATCAACCGGCCCTGCGGTCGGAGCTCCAACAACAACCGGCTCTGCGGCCGGTGCTTCAGAGGTAGCCGGCCCAACCGCCAGGACTTCCTCAACATCCGGCGTGCACGCCGGGACTTCAATTACCTCCGGCTCAACCGCCGGGGCTTCGACAATTTCCGGCTCTAGGGCCGGAATTACTGCTTCCTCTAGCTCAACGGCTGGAGCTTCCATCATCTTTGCACCAGGACCCGGAGCTTCAACCTCCGGGGCAGGTGCCGCTGGCGCATCTTCTCTCTCGCGGTCCGGCACTACTACGGGAGTCTCTGGGGACGAGTCGAAGTCCATCACCACGACAGCTGGCGCCGGAGCTGTCGCAGCTTCAGCCACCACTTGGGGCGGCACCGGGACAGGAGCAGAAGCTTCCGCCCTCACAGCTTCAGCTGCTGTGGCTGAGGGTGGAGCCTCACTCCTCTACTTGGGAACGCTGCAGATGATGGATGAAGAAACGTAAAAAACAGTTACTATAACAAAACAACTGTCTGAGGTAAAGATTAAAAATTACCTTGGGAGGCTTCCGCACCAGCTTGCGCGGAACCTCTTTCCCTGGCGTTCTGGGCTGACCATAGCCGCCGCCGGCGTGGAAGCTCCGGAAGTCCCCCCAGAACTCGTTGCAGCCACGGGCATTTCCTTAGTCGAGGCCCCCCTCGACCGGGAAGGACCTCCGGACCTAGAGGCCTCAACAGGCCCTGGTGTCGGAGTCGCATGCCCGGAGCTAGCACCCCGGGAGGAAGCCGCTGCGGGGATAGTCGCCGCAGTTGTAGAAGACCTCCCACTCCGGGGAGAAGGGGCTGATGCAGAGGTTGCAGGCCTGACGGACCTTCCGTCGGCATGCTGCAGCTTCCTCTTCCGGCTCAAGGGTTCGTCTGTCGGCTCCTTGCCCTTGCCGACGATTTTGATCCTTGGCTTCAGGGCAGGGTCGGAGCCACCTTCGGAAGCCCCAGGGATCACCACCCTGGAGTTCGATCTTCTCTCGACGACACCAAGGTCGTCAAGCACAGGCATCTTCCGCTGGAGCTCCCTGCTGAACTCTACTTCCACAGTCAGAGGGAGAAAAGCTGATGGCGGAGTCAAGTCGTCACCCGCGACATCGATGCCGTGCTGGAACTTCTTGAGATGAAACTCCAAGGTTGTCCCCGCCATGTTGGACTTCAGCCCGGTCTCGTCCCAAGCGAGTTTTTCTCTCCTCTTCAGCGGTGCCCACCTGTTGACCAGGAAGTTGCAAAACACCGCCTGAGGAGTTAATCCTCCCTTCACGCACTGGCGGATCCTGTTCAGAGCAGGGTTGAAGGCATCCGCCAGCATCGGAGCTTCACTCCACACTGTAGTGTCGATGTTGGGGAGGCCTTCGGGCAGCTCCAGCTTCTCGTGCTCCTCCACCCGGATGACTATCCAGTCCTTCTTCCAATCATCCCACTTCCGAGAGGGAAACGACCGGAGGTACTTGAATGGGCACTTCTTGCGCTTCACGAAGTAGTAGAAGCCAAGGTACTCATTGCTCCTACCAGTGGTATGGACGGTGAAGAAGGTCCGGAAGAGTTCAATGCAGGGGGGATGCCCACCCACATCTCACAGAAGTGGACGAAGACGGACACAAGAAGAATGGAGTGGGGGCCAAGATGGTACAGCTGCAGACCATAGAAGTCTAGCAGCATCAAAAAAAAGGAAGAAAAAGGAGGGATCAACCCCACCATGGCGTACGAAGAGAAGTACACCATTTTGCTGGCGTGCTCCTTCTCGAACGGGAGCTCTCCTTCGGCGTGGACCAGGCGGTTGAAGAAGTCCGGGTACCATCCCAAGAGGGCCCGGACATTCTTCAGGTCACCTTCGGTCTTCAAACGACTCTCGCGGAGACCCAACTCCATCGCGGCACAGCAAGGCAAGAGATGAAAAGCGAGCACAAGTTGGGAAGTTGAGCGCAAGATGAGATGAGAGGCGTAAAGAAATCCAAACGGTGCGCGCTTTCCTTCTTAAGTAAGCCCTCGCAATGCTTGGATGGAAACCGCAAGGAAGTCGAAGATACTACTCAAAAATTCCACCCTGCCGATGACAAGAGGGCCCAGGACCACCCGGACAATCAAGTCGAGGTTCTTACCCAGGCGAACGGTTATCATCATGAGGCGGGAAACCCGAAGGCGGCGGCCTGACAAGGCGCACGGAACCGATACGATTTTCGTATCGGGAATCGGCAACCTTCAATTGCTTGAGATCCGCACGCCAAAGATCTCATTTGCCGCACACGGGATATGCCACACGGCGAGGATTTAACTCCAAACCATCGCCAACGGCACATCCGACGACCTTTGAAGACTCAGTTCAAAAGTCAAAGGATGGACCCACCTCTGGCGGAATGACTCCACCTAAAGGGCCTTCCCCAGAGGTGGGCCCAGGGGGCCACTGTCGGTACCCTGGGTACCATATACCCCTTGGGATTGCAAAGATCTCAAGGGAATATCATCTACTTGATCTGAAGACCTTCGGAGGCCCACATGTCAGACATAACTGGACCTGCTTCCCCAACTTGGTTAGTCCCAGGGTCGCCACGTGTACTATCAAACCGGAGCTACCGCCCACAAGGGGGAAGCTCTGGGCTATGTACCATAGCGGCACCTCCGGACCTAACCCCAGACCGAGAGAAGCTCCGGAACTGACACATGTTAGGTAGCACCGGGCCTACCTGTTCCCACGGTATGCTCCGGAGCTGCCACGTGTCCAATCGTCGGACCTCCAGCCTCTAACCTCCGGAAGACTCCACAACGGCTCCGGATCTTCAAAGGGAATCAAGGACTTCAAGACCTGATTAAGTGTCATTAATACTATATTAATGACACACGATCGGACGACCTTAATTACCAGTAACAGTGCTATCAAAGCCCGTAATTCGGTTATTAAGGGTAATTAAGCACATCAAATGTGTATCAATATTAGTAACCGCCGGGGCCACATGTCGGGCCGAGCTGACTTGTAACGGCCTACCCTTGTACTATAAAAGGACAGGCCGACGATACATAGAGGGGAGGGACTAGACACGCTCACTCGACACCCTAAACTCATTTTGAGCTCATACATCCAATACAACACCAACACACCCCGTGGAGTAGGGTATTACACTCAGGCGGCCCGAACCACGTAAATCTTTGCGTCTCTTGTGTCATTTACACTTCACCTTCTTGAATCTCCGCGCGCCCACACCGAACCTCAAACTTCTCTAACACTTTAATAGTGTCAGGAGATCTGCCGGATCAAAACCACTGACAATCTCATTAATGCATAATTAAATGGTATAGTTGTTTTCCTATCCCAATTAATTAAGCGAAGCAAAAAAGGTAAAAAGCCCTTCCTGACTCTCTACCATGTATTCTAGGTGACAAGGGTGGTTAAACAAAGCTAGTAAACTTCCTATCATAGGAATTCTCATCAAATTGATACAAACATGCAGTTTTAAAAACAAACCATCTATTGTAAAAATAGGATCAATATGTTCAAGGACACTTGCCTTGCTCTTGGGATTGGTTTGGTTCAAGACTTCAAATTCGTGGTGCTGGAGGTCCTCCACAGCACTCTCTAGCGCAAATCCGTCTAAACCGCGCAATAAACATACAAGACAAGAATCACAATCAATAAGTGCACATATATTACTCGATATGACATGACATGCATGATTAATAAAAATTCAGCGCAAAACTTGTTAATGAGTTGTTACTGATGTTTACTAACTAGTTATAATAGTTTTTAACAAGTTTGGACAGGTTTGGAAGTGATTCGAATCAATTTATAATTAATTCAGCAGGAAACATACAACAAAATTGGACTAGTCCGCTGTAGAGCCAGGCTAGTCCGCCCTTCGCAGAAACAGCAAGCTAGGGTTTTCTAGATTGACGTGAATTTGGATAAACGTGGTTGAATTCACGTGAGAAAGAGGAAGTAGAAGGTATATCAGGTGTTTAGAACTCCAAAGAGTCAAGGGTTTTGGAGGCAACACTTGGATCTTGATGATCTAGGGTTGATGAAGAACTTGAAGGTGAATTATTGATGAAGAGCGAAAACGTGGTGGAGATCCTGATCACTTGATCCTCTTTTGTTTCCTCCTCCTCTTCTTCTTGCTCGGGATCTCCTTCTCCCTCTTTGATGGCGTCTCTCCACGAACTAGGGTTTGTGGTCTTTCAATTGAGGCAAAAGGATGTAAAGTCAAGGGGTGGGGTTGATTATATAGAGGTGGAGGGCTAGGGTTTGATGGATTTCGAGTTTGGAGAGGGTGGAGGCCGGTGTGGGTCCCACATGGGCTTCAAAAAGAGTTAGACACGACATCCTTAGGCGCACTTAAAGTAAAACCCAAAAACACGTCGTGGAACAAAAGATCAGCTCAGAACCGCGATCACCGGACAGGTCTGCAGTAGGCCGAACTAGTCCGAAGTTAGTTAGAGAGATATCGGACAAGTCCAGACTGGACATCGGACAAGTCCGAACATAGTCAGAGAGGAAAACAGACAAGTCTGGTCAAAACCGGACAAGTCCGATTTTAGTCAGAGAGGAAAATGGACAAGTCCGCTAGAAATCAGACAAGTCTGGACAAGTCTAGGGACTTGGCGAAATTTCAAGGTTGGGATGACCGGACTAGTCTGCTATGGGCCGGACAAGTCCCAAAATTGTACAGGGATGAAACCGGACTAGTCTGCAGCAAGAAAGGACAAGTCCAAAGAAGGTCAGAGAGAAATTGGACTAGTCCACAGCAAAAACGGACTAGTCCGCACTTCTCAGAACTTCTGAGTGCGATTTTGCTTTAAATTCATTTTAAATCATTTCTTTTTATGTGTATTAATGTTAAACATATATATGAACTTATGCAATGCATGATACATGAAAATGAGGGTGTTACACCTTGAGCAACCAATCTAGCCTTATTCCAAACCACAACCTCATCCTCACTTTGTTTATTTTTAAACACACATTTAGTTCCAATTAAAATGTGACCTTGAGGTGGAGGTACAAGTTTCCAAACATTATTTCTTTCAAAATTTTCTAACTCTTCTTGCATGGCAATAATCCAAGATTCATTAGTGAGTGTGTGTGATATATCTTTGGGTTCAAAAGAAGCAACAAAGGCATAATGAGCGTGAGAGTTTAGATCACAAAACATGGACCATGTGACTCGTTCTTGCAAGCTTTCAATGATTTGTTGTGGAGGATGACTTTTGAGAATTTGGAGGGGAGTAGACACTTCACAAGCTCCTTGTTCCTCATGTTCATCACAGATCGAAGACCTTGTGGCTTGAGGATGATCTATACCATCTGCAGTAGTTGTTGGTGCTGGTTGTGGTGCAAAATCAGCAGCGTGATCAACATCATTTGCTTCTGAATTTTGGGCAGCAGCACCACTTCTTCGTCTTCTTCGATGAAAATACTCTCCCCTTGTGGATATTGATCTAGACCTGCAATATTGGAGCTAGTATCTGGGCTAGCTTCATCAAAAGAAACCTCACGAGTCTCCACAATTTTGTTAGTGTCAAGTAAAAGCACACGGTAGCCTCTAGTATGAGATGGATAAACAAGAAGCACACCATCAACTAATATAGGTTCAAATTTATCAATATTACCATGTTTCTTAACAAAGCATTTACAACCAAAGACCCAACAGTGTGTGACACTAAGCCTATGACCAAACCGAAGTTCATATGGTGTTTTCCTAGCCGAGCACGCAGGATGAGACATAACAAGCGGTTGCATTTGCATCTGCCCAGTATTTTCTAGGAGTTTGATATTCATCAAGCATAGTACTAGCCATCTCAATTAAGGTTTTGTTCTTTCTCTCTACAACATCATTTTGTTGAGGTACATAAGGTGAAGAAAATTGGTGATCTATTCCATTTTCAGCACAAAAGTCATCAAACGATTGGTTTTTAAATTCACTTCCATTATCACTTCTAATTGCTTTTAAAGATCTTGAGTGATCGATTGATACTAAGAAATAAAGTTCTAAAGTGAATAAAAGCTTCATTCTTAGATGCCATAAAGTAAACCCAAGAGTATCTAGAAAAATCATCAACAATCACAAGAGCATACTATTTACCTCCGAAGGATTGAACACGTGAAGGTCCTATAGTGTCAAGGTGCAAAAGTTGACCCGGTTCAGTTGTCATGGTCATTGTGAGAGGAGCATGTGAACCTGCAACCATCTTAGCATGTCTACAAGAAGAGCATACAATTTCTTTGTCCCCATTTAGCTTATGCAGTCCACGTATGCGATCAAGAGCACTAACACGCGTTAGATGATCAAAGCCTACGTGACCATGTCTACGATGCCAAAAATATAAGTTCATTGATTCATTTACAACTAGACACCTACGCTTAGAGGATGACATATCAAAATAAGCTTTAAAAACTCTTCCAAACCAAGACATGTTAAAAATAAGCTCACTGTTTGAATCTACAACCTTGCAGCAATTTTTAGTAAAAATAATTTCTAGATTTTCAACTAGCAATTGTGAAACAGAAAGCAAATTGTATTTCAAAATTTTGACAAGTCCCACATCTTTCAAAGTGTTGTGATCATTTACCATAATCGAACCCTTAGCAATTATAGGAGTTGAAGAATTATTGGCAAAAGTAACATTCTCTACACGTGACACAAAAGAGAGGGAGGAGAACCAATCTTTGTTACCAGTCATGTGGCCTGAGCAACCTGAATCCACAATCCAAATGTTCTCCTTCCTCAAACGTGTAACCTACATAGAAGCACAATACATCAATGACTGAATACTAGGGTTAGTCAAAAGGTATTTAGGAATCCAATATTGAGTCACATGACGTGTAGCAGGAAAAACATGCGAAAGCTGAGACAAAACAGCAGGTTTATGAGCCAAAGTTTGAGTATTTTTGTACCCAACTACTGACTTACAAGGTGTTACATATGTAGCACGAAAAACAATAGGTTTGGGAGCAAACTTTGCATGTTTTTGACTCATAACAATAGGTTGCATGTTCTTGATATTTAGTTTAGCATGTGCAGCAAATGTTGCATGAGAGCTATGAGATGTAGCTTACATTCTTTCCTTTGTCTGTTGTTTAGCTAGTATATAACAAAAATCTATAACATGACCATCTCTACCACAGTGGGTACAATGAGATTTAACTTTGTGTTCATGTCTTGATGAGCAAGCAACATGTTTATTTGAAGCTGAATGAGACAGCACCCCTGCAGATTTGAAAACCACTTCTTTTTATTTAGGAACTATTTGAATCAAACTACTTCCCAATGACATTACAATTCTAGGTGGATGTTCCTTAACATCAGCATGAGAATCAAAATCTAAAGTAGTTTTATGATTCCAGGATTTAGATGAATTCAGCAGCAAGTTTAGATTTTTGTTCCCAATAT
Organism: Tuctoria greenei; assembly: GCA_036927565.1. Classification (NCBI taxonomy): domain Eukaryota; kingdom Viridiplantae; phylum Streptophyta; class Magnoliopsida; order Poales; family Poaceae; genus Tuctoria; species Tuctoria greenei. Next base: position 192,560,878 of record JAYESD010000007.1, on the reverse strand, counting down.
AAAACTGCCCTAGTGTCCTATTCATGTTATCAAGTTTCTTAGACAATTCTAGCCAATTTACACATTACTTTTAGTTTTCAATTGGAACAATATTTAACTTCATGAGCACATAAAGCATTGTTCAAAACAGCAATTTCATCTATAGCATCAGGTAGTTTCTTATCAAGATCACAACAAGTAGAACAATGAAAATCAATTGTAGAACAGCTAGCATCTTTCAAATTTTTATCATTAAGTGCAGCAAGCTCTCTGTTATTTTCAATTTCTAACTCAAGTTTATCAAGTGTGGAGGTGTGTGCACTTCTTAGAGAGGACAATTATTCATATATTAAATCACATGAGCAACAAGAATCATCACTAGGAATCAAAGATTTCAATGTGTGATGGTGTTTTTCGATGACATTCTCATTTACAGTGTTGATTACAACACTCATTTATCCAACCTCAGACAAGTCTTTAATCTCCTCTTGAAAGATGAATGGAAGACCAAACTTTCCATGTGTTCATTTGCAAAGAAAGAGTTCAAGTACCTCGGTCATATAATCAGTTCCAAAGGAGTTGCTACTGGTCCAGAAAAAATAGCTGCAATAGTCCACTGGCCAGTTCCCAAATCAGTAAAAGACTTAAGAAGTTTCCTTGACCTTGCATGCTACCATAGAAGTTTGTTAAAAACTTTGGCATTCTGAGCAAGCCACTGTCCAACCTCCTCAAGAAAAACATTCCTTATATCTGGACCCCATAACATGATACTGCTTTCAGTATTCTCAAAGAAGCTCTTACTAACACTCATGTGCTCTGTATGCCAGACTTTAATCTTCCCTTCTGCATTGAAACAGATGCAAGTGGCCTGGGAGTAGGTGTGGTCTTTTTACAAAATGATCACCCCATTGCCTATGTTAGTAGAGCACTTGGCCCAAAAACACTTGTTTTACCACATATGAAAAGGAATACTTGGCAATATTACTGGCAATAGAACAGTGGGGCCCATACCTGCATTTTGAGAAATTTACAGTAAGAACAACCAGAGAAGCCTAGCAAACTTGTCCGAGCAAAGATAGCATACTCCTTGGCAACAAAAAGTCTTCACAAAGTTGCTTGGTCTTCAGTATAAAATAGTTTATAAATAGTGTGCTGAAAATAGAGCAGCAGACGCTCTCTCAAGAAGACCATGTTCTGCAGACCAAGTATTGGCTATCTCTTCCGCCATTCCCAAATGGCTTTCAGACATAGATCAAAGTTACAGCACTGATGACCATGCAAAAGAGTTGCAATCAGCCTTATCTTTTAACAATGAACCTGTGCCAAATTATACCCTGACAAATGGTATAATCAGATATAAGGGTAGAATCTGGATTGGAAAGCTTCCCCCTCTGCTCCAGAAGATAATTGCTTCATTACATAATAGCCCTATTGGAGGTCATTCAGGCATTTCAGTTGTAGGATCGATGAGCATGTAAAAATCTACAAGAGGGGGGTGAATGGTATATTACAACTTTTTAGCGGAAGCAATGAAACCTCTCGACAGAAAATTGATCTGTTAAAGAAATCGTGTCTTTGACTAATCTAAACATGATCAATTGTGACAAAATAAATATAGATTGTGGAGAATCAAGTCACAAAGACGTCACAATAAGAATCACAAAAATACGTCAAGAAAAACTCAAGTTACGATTGAAAGATCAAACAAAGGTCAATTTGTTCTACCCGAATAGAAACAGATCTGCAACACTGCAAAGAAATTTGTGTAGATCAGAAACCACAAATCCAATGATAGTGAAATTTTCACATATGATGGATAATAAAGTTGTGAGGACAACTCAAAAACAATCACGTCAATTGGATCTGTAAAGCATGAGTTATGATAAAACCACCGAACCAAGATAGTGTTGTGCAGAAACTCGACCAGAAAAACTTGTCTGAAACAAGTCGTACGAATAAGGCACAAAAGTTCCTTTAAACTATGATATTTATTCAATAGAACACAAGAGGAACAACCCAAAATCCATATACCACAAGCTCTGGCCTCCCTTGCTTATATAACCAGCTCTTAGGCCAACCAAAACCAAACTAGGACTCGTATCCTACTCAGTTTTCACCGAAACTTTCCATAAATACTCAAGACTCTTCTATACGCAGTTAGAAGCAATCTTAAGACTTCCAAACACCTTAGGATTGTATCCCACATTCCTAAAAACAACTCAACTTCGTGACCCACATGAAATCTAACCAAAACAAACTCGAAAATTTCCATAAACGAACCATAACCATCTCAGCCGCAGCCTAAGGCATATTCCAGCCGATTGGACCTTTTCGACCAATTCTTTACGTCCACATCACCTCATCACGCCTTGGAACCATGCAGCCACATCCATGTACTCCTTGCACAGATGCAAACATTTTCCAACTACGTCCACAATACCTTCATATGCATTATTCTTGATTCAAACATGCTGCGCAACCTCCCGATCAACTCAACCACAATTCCTCCCGAATTTGGTTGTTGAACCTCATCTTCTCTCTAAGACTAGTTCAATGGATCCCGTCACCAGCCATATCTTGAACTCAAGCAACACCTCACATGAATAAACAACCAATACTTCCGAGCACAAGTCCTCAACTTGACTCACGTTAGTTCCGAAACCACAACACCTTACGTGAGCACCTCACATAAGCATGTTTTAAACCATATCAAAAACATTAACCACCATATCAGTCAAAACGCATCAAAAACTTAGTAAAAGAATACTAAGCAAACTTTCCATAAGTGTAAAGCAAGTTCGAAATATTGCAAGTTAAAAGCAGAACTATTTCAATCTAGCACCAGACCTTGCCGAAGCTAACCGGACCTTGAGATGGAGCTTACGAAAGCTAGCAGGACCTAGCGCTGGAGCTAATCAAAGCTAGTCGGACCTAGCGCCAGAGCTTATCAAAGCTAGTCAGACCTAGCGCCGGATCTAGCAAAATCATGTCGGACCTAGCCATAGCAAGTCGGACCTAAACAAAGAAGTCGGACCTAGCCAAAACATGTCGGACCTAGACAAAGTAAGTCGGACCCCACATTGGATCTTGCCGGAGCTACCCAAAACAAGTCGGACCTATCGTCAGACCTTGTAGGAGCTCGGACCTAGAGTCAGACCTTGTTCAAAAGGTGTTTAGGCAGTATTCAAAACTTTTAATGTTGTAGCCAATGTATTCAGCATACATAGGTCTCACATTAGTTACTGTCAGAAGGATTAAACAACTATTTAGTTGGAAGGGTCTCAAAGCTTCTGTTATTGAGTTTGTGAAGACCTGTGCTACATGTCAACAGTCCAAACCAGATAGGGCTCGCTATCCTGCTTTACTCCAACCACTTGAAGTCCCCTCCCATGCTTGGCACACAAACACTATTGATTTTGTTGAAGGTCTCCCAAAATTTGGAACAGCTAATTGCCTATTCATTGTGGTGGACAAGTTCTCAAAATATTGTCACTTTATACCTACTCATCACCCTTACACAGCTGCCTCATTTGCAAGACTTTTCATTGCTAATGTATACAAACTCCATGGCCTTCCCCAAGCAATTGTTTCAGACAGAGACCCTATTTTTACTAGTAAGCTGTGGCAAGAAATGTTCAGTTTAGCAGGTGCTCAGCTTCGTTTAAGCTCTGCTTACCATCCACAATCAAATGGATAGACAGAACATGTTAATCAGTGTTTAGAAACATTTTTAAGATGCTATGTTAATGCAATCTCCTCCAAATGGACTCAGTGGATTTAATCGGTTGAATTCTGGTACAATACAAGCTTCCACTCCTCTATGAACAATACTCCATTCGAAGTTCTCTACGGGCATAAACCTCATCACTTTGGAATCTCAACTCAAAATGTTGTATACTCTGAAGATCTCAACAACTGGTTACAAGACAGAGCCATAATGACTGACTTGGCAAGACAACGATTGCTCAAAGCACAACATCACATGAAGAAACACGCTGAAAAGAAAAGAAGTGAGAGATCCTTCAATATCAATGATTGGGTTTATGTCAAGATACAACCTTATGTACAATCATCCCTCTCAAGAAGATCTTGTCAGAAATTAGCATACAAATATTACGGACCCTATCAAGTTGTGGACCGCATAGGCGAAGTTGCTTACAAGTTACAACTGCCTCCCTCTTCATCAGTCCACCCAATCTTTCACGTGTCTCAACTTAGGGCCACTCATTGGCGCTGTGATCAGGTCAGTAGAGATATTCCTGACATTACTTTTCCCCTTCAGTTTCCTCTGCGGATTTTACAGGAACGAACAATCACTCAACATGGAAGACAAGCCAAGCAAGTACTTGGGGAATGGTCCGGACTGCCAGAAGAACTAGCCACATGGGAAGATTTTTACCGTCTACGCAAGAATTTACGACAGCTCCTGCTTGGGGACAAGCAGCATCCAAAGGAGGGGGAGATGTTACCGACAACCAACAATTCCCGCCACAGGTTCAAATGCAAGATGAAGACACTGGGCCTTGCCGAGGGACTTGGCCCAAGAAGCCCAACGTGCACCTGAGTGATTCTGTCTGGGCTCGATGTTGAACGTGAGGCGTGCGTGCGCGCTATGCGTGTGTGACGAGTGACGTTGGCGCCGGGTTGTACTTAAACAAAGTGTTAACAAAAAGCAAAATAGAATGATGCCAATTCGGTTAGCCTGTCGGCGGCCTTTTTCTTCCCTACGCTTCCTTGCTCCTGATCCCTCCTCTGCTCGATCTCCACTACTGAGTCCATAACACCTGTTCTTCACATATTTTCTAGAAAGGCTTGGAGGGAGCTCTTTATTGGTAAGGAAGTGCCTGAAGAGCTCAAGAGTTTGCTCGAGCTGGGTAGACGGGACCATGTGCCCGGCTCCTCTCACGGTGACAAATGTCAGACCATCGTATACAACAGTCCAGCCACCAACCTACAAACAGCACAGATACAACGAAGCATTAAGAACAAAAACATGGTATATGTGAGATGGTGACATATGGAACCAGTTGCATCACATATTTCCTTTCCGCAAAGCAGTGGACCTGTTAGCTCTAACTCTTACCTGCTTGTGATGGTACCAAGGGGACCAATCGTCTTTGATGGGCAACCCTAGTTTTTTTTAGCGTATACCTTGTGGAAGTGGTAGGGATCCTTGCATCCCTGTCACCACTATTCATCGCAGGAGATATGTAGGGGTGGGCATTCGGTTAACAGACACAATTCGGTTCCGTTTTTTTGATTTTTTTTAATTCGATTTTTGAGAAATAGAAACCAAAATACGACATACAAAAAGTAAAACTGGTCAGTCGGTTAACTGGAAATTTCGGTTTGGTTTCCGGTTAACCGAAAAAACCCAGACTCAACATTAACCCTTAATCTCTCTTGATCTGGGATGGGCCACTGGGCCAGGGCGTCCGGCGGTGCGGTGGCCATCGGGGATGGCTGCGGGGTAGGCTCTGGCTCGCCAGGCGGGGCGGCGCTGTCGCCTTCGCGGTAGGCTCGCCGCTCGCGCTCGCCAGGAGGAGCGGTGTTGTGGCCGTCGGGGTAGGCCAGCCATGCGGGGCTGCGGGTTGAGGAGGCAGCTGTCGGACGGAGCAGCCATCCGGCAGGAGGTGACCGTCAACGAGTTGTGATATGCCAGTCACTGGGAGGCAGCGCCGCTGAGTCGTGGGAGGCGAGTCATTGGGAGGCGTGGCAAAAGTAGTGGGGACAGGGCGTTTGGTGGCGGCGGCTGAGGGTTGGGGTGGACCGGGTGGTAGGGTTAGGGTTATTATCAGGCTGAATTGGGTTGGCTATTGGGCGGGCCGACTGCTATTGGGCCGATTGCTTACTAGTTCGGTTAATCCGGTTAACCGGGTGAAAAAACCGAAAATCGGAAAAGTTCGGTTTTCACAGAATGGGAACCGAAATATTATTCGGTTCTGTCGGTTCTGGTTCTGGTTCTGGTTTCGGTTCGGTTAGTTCGGTTCTGGTTTCTGTTTCGGTTCCGGCTTTTGGTTACCTGTTTTTTTGCCCACTCCTAAAGATATGTTACATTTTGTGCTGCTATCAAAATGCTCATCTCTGTATTGATATGCTTACTAGCTAGTATAGCTAGCGATGATAACCGTGTTGAATATGTAATTCGGACGGCCAGAAACATTAACTGAAAATCCATATACGGATCCCTGCTTCCACCAGCTTCTTAATTAACTAATGAGACAACCGTTAAGTCAGAATCTTTCCATGCGGCATTGATCGAATTACTGCAAAAATAATTCAAAAGGGGACGCCACTCAATTACTACCAAAATGAACACTAGGTTGACACTGAACATTAACCAAAGTTCCGGTTCAAAGTAAAGCGCCAAGAACGTACCGGCAAAGCTAGTAAGGGTGTTCTGTGTTTGTGCGCAGAGCCTTCCTCACATCTCTGTGGTTGAAATATTCAGTCGCGTACGTCTGGGTGCACGGATCAAACCCCATTGGCATCTTGAGAAATTTCATCTGTTCATGTGCACATGAAAGGAAGAATGCAAAGAAAATGAACATCCTTAATTAGATCAATCACAGAGGACACAAATATGGTGAAGACTGAAACTTATTCTCAGAATTTTTTATTATTAAACAATTTTAAAAAGTGAAATTCGAATTTTTTCTGTTACGCATACGAAATACACATTTCATTGACACCACATCTGATGTTGCATGCCACGGTGTAAAAAAATGATGGCCACGTCATTTCGTGAGTTCCATGTACTAAGTGCACAGAACCTTTGTGCATGACATGTACGAAATTCAGATTTGTCCATTTTTCACGCTGCGCTTGATCAGTTTTACACTTTACTTTATCAAAATTTAGAGACCGATTTGCTAGAAATTTGTAAAGTATAAAATGGAGCATACATTGTGAAGTTTTGAATTCAATGACATTGCTATATGTTTAGTATGTGGAAAAGAAGTAATTGAATGTCTTATTAGGCAATATGATCACATTTGTTCGAGTTTTACAAAATGTATTCAGTTTTGGTTATTTGTTTAGAAATACTTGGAGTTATAATTGGTAGAAACACTCATAAAACTTATTGTAATGTAAGTTTCATTGAGTCTAGAAAATAAGCTATCAATATATTTCATGCGAGGTATTGGGACATACAGATTTTTTTTTAAAATCATATAGCGATAACAATTGCATAGTTATAGAAATAATTGTACTAAAATTAAAAATCTTGGTTGCGGTTACATAAAATGAAATTACATAGTTCCGAAAATATGTGAATGGTGTTTGCCACTTTACTACTACAGTAAATAAGGCAAAACACACGTACACATATTTTTCAAACAACACATAAAATTGCTAAAACAAATGGCATGTGTATGACGCACTTAACTTGCGTCGATCTAATTCTAACACGTCTTAGTTGAATTGAACGCCGACCATAATTTACCCAAGTTTCTACTGAGTGCAACGGAGGTATTTTCCCTGACGCAAAGCATCCGGTCCGGCTTCCTTTGTGTGACGAGCTCTCTCGCGCATGCGTTCTCGCTCAGCTTCTCATGCCTGTGCTGCGATGTGTTCCTCCTCTTGATTCTTGCGATCACACACTGCGAACTATTGTCAAATTTCTTCTTACTTTTTGAGACGACGCTCCACCTGTTCAGCTCTATTCCTCCTCTCTTGATCTATTCTTTCATCCCACTTGCATTCTTCAAAGAACTTTCATGCTGCAAGTCAAGATTTTCTCTGAACATACTCAGTGTCTTCTGCCGAATATTCCTGGTCAATGTAGTTCCTGAACTCGCAAAGAGGTTGTGGTGACTTCACAAGTTTTTGTACAAAAGGATAGAATGTATAGCATTCATAAAAACAAAAATAATGTTGCATATTACTTGTTTTCTACCACCTGGAAGAAACGGACACGTCATGTGAGGAGGATTGTACTCGTAGTTGTCACACATCCAAAGTCGGCAACCATAAGAGTGACCAAATCGAAGATCTCTAACAAACCTACAATCAGTGCCACAGAAACATATTGGAGGATGTAATCCCTTGGGGATTAGAACCTTTTCTTTATTTCTAGATGGTGAGAGCTCGTCCATGGTACTAAGGTATATCGAATGATTGTAGTGAGTGTGTGTGTTGAAGCTGGTAGCAGACTGAGTGTTATATAGAGGAACGGATGATTGTGTATGGACTTAGTGTAGGAGAAATTTCATCCCTGAGATGGATAAGTGTGAATTGACATTACACGTGGCCTGACATGGAGCAGTGCAATTTCATTCTTATCTTGGACGAGATTCGTCTGACATATAGCAGTGCAATGTTGTTCTTTTTGTGCACGAGATTCGCCTGACATGGAGCATGGCAATGTCTTTCTTTTCGTGGATGAGATTCACCTAACATGGACCTTTTGATGTCGTAGATAAGATTCATCTAGCATGGAAAAGTGCATTGTGAACTGACATCGTCTGACAAGTCGGAAAGTAGTATGGCGAGTCGCCAAGTAGGAAGACGACAAAATTATTTTATTATTTTTAAAGGTTACAAAGTTACGGTAATATAAGAGGCGAAACATAAAGTAGAGTGCACAACATACTTGTTTAACATCTTGTCATGCGAAACATTCTTGTGATACATGCAAAACATACTTGTGATACATGCCAAACATATTTTGCTTCTTGGTTACTAATTATGATGCGGACAGTTGCAAGATATATTTTATTGCAAACAACGTTATCACACCTCATCATTCGTCTGACTTGCACCAGGATAAAACTCCATTTGATGAAGTTCTATTTCAGCTAGTTCACCCACCAAATCTTGATTGCGACGTTGTACATGTTTAATGTACTCTCGAGTTACCTTAATAGGTGGTGGATCAACCCAGAGTGTATATCCACAGTTTTCATCATCATAGTAACACTAAAGAAAAAGTATTGTTATTAAAACTGCATGTATGAAAGGTGTCTAGAAATGATATTTAATACTTACTCCACCAACAGGACAATGAAAGAAACGACGACCGATACCGTCTCCTCCATCAGGACAACGAAAGAAACGACGACCACTACCGTCTCCTCCATCCATCATTTGGACAACACAATCTAGGTCACAACGATACTTAGGCCACTCCTATTTCCTGCCATTGTATGGTCGTAGAGGATGAAACGGGGCAAAATCACCCTTAGTAAAAAGCGGGAACTCATCAAATACTGGTTCGTACCAAGTTGGACTTCCCATCAAGTAATTTTGAGGCATTGCTCTAAAGTTTCACCTCCTCACCTATCATGACTTGTACTCACCATTATTTCATCTCCACGCCTACCACAACCTCTATTTGGCATTGTTTTTATCACTTGGGTGAAGAACACAACTACACACGAGTAGTCGTATTTATATAGGGAGATGAGTGCAATGTCGTTGTTTTTGTGGATGATATTTGTCTGACATGGATCTGTTGATATCGGGGATAAGATTCGTCTGACATGGTAAAGTGCATTGTCGTTTATGGCTTGGGCGAGATTCGCCCGACATAGAAGCGGAAGCGTCAAATGGATTAGAAAACACTATGAGTCTGACATGGTAAAGTGCATTGTCGTTTATGGCTTGGACGAGATTTGCCCGACATAGAAGCAGAAGCGTCAAATGGATTAGAAAACACTACGGTGTTTTAATATAACAAATATGAGACAAGTCTGAAAAAAATAGTGCATAGACAGGACGTAACACAAGTCTTCTACAACATAACACACACATACATGGGTGCACGTAACTAACGTCTACCACGCTTGGCATCATACCTATGCGCAGCAGTCACATGAGCGCGATCATACAACAAGCATGAAGGAGTTGTCCTCCTCCATCCCTGTTGAACAGGCGTTGTTGTGTCGAACTGTTGTGAAGGCTGATTCAGAATGAGAGCACCATCCAACTGCGATGCAGGAACTGTATCCTGCTGCGACATGTCCACCAAGTAGTCGTTGATCTCGAAAGGTGCAGGTGAACGACTGTCGTGGTGGTATGTCTGCGAGCCAGACAGCGTATCATAGTCTGCTGCGTACATACCTGCAATAACATAACTTGTTTAATTAGCCAGATCATTGTGTCCATTATGGTTTTAAGTAGCAAGATCATTATAGGTCATACATGCATCCATACGTGGCACGTGCATGGACCGGCCAGCAAAGTCAGAAGGAGGAACCCAAGCAGGTACCTGTGTGGACGGGCCTAGGGAGTCCGAAGTAAGGGGGGCCCAAGTAGGTACCTGTGTGGATGAGTCTGGTAAGTCCGAAGTAAGGGGGTCCAAGCAGGTACATGCGTGGATTGCTCTGCACACTCCCTACGAACAGGCAACCTAGGTCCGTGTGTATATGTCCCTGCACAATATATAAGAACAAAAATATTAGTTATGTGAAAATATACCAAGTTTACTTACAATTGTGTACCTGCTGTGCAGGCCCGCCAAGCGTTCTGTGCGGTCGAAACTTTAGTGTCCTGTGCACATGATCGTGCACAAGAAGCCAACTTTAGACCCTCTTTCGTGTGGTCATATATCTTCTCCAGCATGTCCATCATCTCTGATGAAGTGACTGCTATCCTCTGCCTCAATCATTGAAGTCCAGCTAAGTACTCTGCAAGAACCTGACGGAACCGATTCATCTTCACAAGTGCAAAGTGATCAGTCATACAACAATAATTAATTATTAATCATTAAAGGAGGCAACATATTTTAGCTTTGGAAATGTACGTCAAGAAATTCGATCTTACCACCATTGATGAAGCTTCATCTCTATGACGCGGATATGTGTCTATCACCGAGGGTACGTGCGCTTGTGGGTGCACTGGTGTGTGTGCGAGAATAGCTTGTGTCCAAGGGAGGTACCGCTATAAGTACTCGTCGTAATCGTCACGGGAGAACGACGTGTCTCCTATAGAACCTCGTCTAATGCAGCTGCTCACTGCAGTAGCCACGGATGCATGCGGTTCAACCAGAGTCCCAGTGCGGAGGTACTCTTACGATAGTACCTGCATGACAAAGAAAGACATTATTTTTCAGAAGTATTGCTTTTAAGAGAAATGAAGGGGAATCACTTATGCATGCACTCCAGAAGGCATAATACAATGTGTAAGTACTGTAAATGCCTGGTGTAAGTCAAACTGATGCAACACTCGGTGTGGTGCATACTCCTCCATGTAGATGTCGTACACGAGAGTTTTCCTTGTCAATCAGTACTCCGAGTCTCTGTAGCACAGCGACAGAAGTCCCATCAGTGCTCGGCGGTTGTGCTCCTCTATATTATACAGTGTCCAGCACGTCCTCGTCCGCCTGTAACTGATCAAACTCCTTCGTCTACCCTGGGTACACCTTGTGCATCTGGTGGTTACTCCACTCATGATGCATAAACTTCAGGTCACATTACTATATTACTACAAATGTGAACTACGTGAATGCACTTGAAATATAATCGTACCTGACGGCACACCCAAAAAGTACCCATTGTAGGGCCGTCATCCGGTGTCTCACCGTACTCTTCACCATCGTATGGTGTCGGGTGCACTCTCGGCCAACCTATTATGAACCGCCCACATACCCAAAGATGTAGGAGCAGAGGACAACCAGCTAGCACCGCGTTACCTCGAGCCTTCGTGCAAGCGTCGCATAGTCCTCTATACGTAGCTGCCAATACAGCTGAACCCCAACTGTACTGAGGCATCTCCTGTGGTGTGGACTCTGCTATATGTCGAGCAAATAGAATCATGTGTCTGTTCACCGAGTCATTGTGCGTGTTGGTGAACAATATCCAGCCAAACTGCCACAACAAGTACGCCTCCAGGTATATAGTCACAATGGCATCATCCACCTGTGGATGCATGCTACCCACCTGCACTTTGAAAACAAAAGAACTGTTAGTCTCATTTAAATTACATAATAACATTGGAACGATACATCTTAAACACTATGAAACAGTACCTCGTAGTACGTCAACCACTTCTTTGTCGGACCGTGCTGCTGGTCGTCGTGAAGTGAAGAAACAGGGTCAACCGCAAGGTGTCGGGCCACATCCTGGAACCGCGCGGATATCTCTGCATGCCAAGTGGGTGAGTCCTCAGGAGCAAAAACAGGTATACATGCGATAGGCAGAACCGACCGGAAAGACACGTCCTCTAGCGTGATGGTCATCTCTCCACACGGAAAGTGAAACGTGTGGGTCTCGGGTCTCAAACGATCCGTCAATGCAGACAGCAGGGCTTTGTAAAAGCTGAAATGGTAATTTCGATCATCACGATCAAACGGCCTCGCCTTGACCAGCCTACATAACGGAAGCAGCCCAGCTGCACTCAACCTGTTTAAGATCAAATTTTGTGGGAGACACATACAAAATACATAGCCTACATGTCATTTCGTGAAAGGCACGCACGAACCTGGGTTACTTTTCAAATTTTTCAAAATTGTAGATTATTTATATTAACTTATTTTCAAAAGGAATATTAATATAAAAGAATCCTTATTCTCATGCCGAATCCGCGGAAGCTTACACGGCCGCTGTTGGTCCTTCTAATTTGTGTCAAGAAGGACGTGTTGAAATCTGGGTACCCGAGCTCGCGCCCGTGGAGTGTACAAGCTATAGATATCGATGATGTCGTAGAGAGCGTTGAATTGGTCGATGGCAGCGTAGCACTCTGGCGACAGGTCCACCAAGCTGAAGTTGCAGTGCTTTAGGAAGGTGTGTTGTAGAGCTTGTCGGAAATGATGGTGTGGTGCCACGCGGAGTCGACAATCCCCCACAAATCCACTACAGGAAACAGGTAAAAGGCTGTCAGTCATATAGCCGTCGGTAGCCTCTTAAAACCGACGTCCATACATTATGACTGTCGGTAAACCGACGTTCATAGCTGACGCATCAGATTCGACGTTTTTAACTGATATGAGCGCCGGTCCCGACGCATTTAAAGCGTAAAAGCGTCGGTTTCATCACCCGACGTTTTTAGTGGATTAAAGTTGTCGGCCAGCCATACCGTCGCCTGTAGTGACTTAAAGCCGTCGGCTCTGCTGCACCCGACGCCTTTTTCTGTTTCTGCATCCAACACCTTTTCTGTTTTTCCTTTTTACACCATATGCAGCGCCAGTTGCTTTAGTAGTTTTTAGTTCATACAACAGAATGAACATCTCAGTACTTCTGCAGGATGGAGCACGGGTGATATTTTTTTTCTCACACACGAACGAGACTAATACAAATCTGAATCTTTATATTTCTCACACAACATGCCGCATTTCTTCGCTATATTACAAACAGATCAAACAAAAAAGGATCACAATCGAGTGAGAGCATGAGCGAGCATCTTTGGCCTCCTGGGGTCCTTGTCGCCGTCGTTCTCCGCGATGGCTCTTCTTCTGCTCCGTTTACTTCTCCATGACCATCACTGCAGATCCACAACTTCGCCAAATGAACGACCGCCTCACAAGGGCAAGGCACACCAAAAGGAGGGAACAAAATGAGGAGGCATTCTAACTGTCGACGAGGAGGCATGCACAGAGTGAGCTTACGCCGAAGACCTCGATCTTGCCCCGCTCGACCGCTCCTCAAGCAGCTAGATGCTGAAGACCTCGATCCAAGCCGGGAGGCTGCGTCATGGGCCGCGCGAGCCACGGGGAGGGAGGGGGGGCCACGGGAGGCCGCGAGCCGCCGACGTAGGGGGCGCACCGTGAGGTCGCGCGAGCGGTCGGTGGCCGCACCGGGAGGTCGCACAGCCGCGGGGGCGGGGGCGGGGGGGGGGGGGGGGGGGGGGGGGCGCTTGAGCCACCGGGAGACGCGGTTGGACGCCATGCTAAGTTTCGGAAGTTTCACGGGGCTCTGGCCCGGATTGGTGGTGGCGGCTGGAGGATCGGACGAGATAGCTAGGGTTTGCAAAGGGGAGCGACGGGTGGTGAATATTAAAGGGGGAGCGACGGGTGCGCGATGCGTTTTCTCACGATGTGGGCCCCAGTGTATGTTCGTCGGGCAAGGAAACTCGGTCGACGCTCACAACTAGTGCAGTCGGTTTTTATTGTTGCACCGACACTACTATTTATGGACGTCAGGTATTTTGGGCTGACCGACAACTTTATTTTTGTTCGTCGGTGTATTATGTTGGGCCGACGGCTATAAATATATAGTCATCGGGCCTCCTAAACCGACATCTTTATGGTATTTAAATATGACGGCCCCGACGTTTATAAATAAACCGATTGCTTATTGCCCGTTTCTCGTAGTGATCGTATCTCCATGACTCCATCCATGTAAGCATTCCCAATCTAGAGAAAAATTTAGATGGATTTTCAGTAACTCAGTGAAGTGTAAACCCCCATTGGAGTTATCGCTGATTACTACTGACCAAGATGCCTTTGAAGTTTACCAGTTTTCTTTAGAGGCCTTCTTGTTCTCCTCCACGATGACGTTTGCGAGCTGGGGAGCGTAGTGACCTAGCAAGTATATAGGAAACTCAGAAAACACATGAGCAGAACGTGCATCTGCAAGCAGAAAAACGTCGTTCAAGAGTTTCTGCACCTGCGTAGCTCTCTCCAGCTACGTAGAACTCTCCTTAGCTTTCTGCTGGGGGAACCTCTGGAACCACCTGACGTGGAAAGTGTATGTACCGTGTGCTGCAGCGGATACCAACGACGATTCAGTTATTTATCATGTTTTGTTCCTTTTAAAAAATTGTCATGCTTGTTTATTGTGCCGTTTTGGTGACAGACATTTGAGGTACCTGTGGCTGTGGAATTGTGTCACCTGGTGGATCTTTTTCTAAGGATGTGTTCGTGTACGAAAACCCAACGCCAGCTGGGCAGTCCAGGAACAGCAAATTGGCAGCTGAAAGACCATCAAGTTTAGATGCCATGTTTGTTGCAGTCGAAGACAGGACTATGACAGTGTAGTTGTATCGCCTTATTTCACACTTGCCTTTGTTCCAAGCGTACGGGTTGAGCTGAAGCTCAGGCACATCTTTCTTCACCAGGAATGGTCCAAGCTCTTGTGCCTGTCCGAACCCAACGAACGAGCAGCCAGGTCCTGCACAATGCAAGCACACACACACTGCATGAAAAATACTAGTCTTTCTCACGAATCATATGTCGTATAGTACATGAGCAGTCAAAGCGAGCAACCTCCATTTAGCCACAGGACCAGTGGCTTTTCTTCAGGCGTGTCCGTTGCCTCGAAGAACCAGTAGAAGAGTGCCTTGCCAAGGTACTCATCGGTTGTGACATAACCGGAGTACTGCCTGAACGCAGATGAGTAGCTCGGCTACCCCGGCAGCGACTCGACGCGGTCGAGCTCTTGCATGGCCATGGTAGCTGCGTCGGTGCTGGTCGTGTCAGGCCGTGCTGCGGCAAGGCCATATACTGTTAGCACGAGAGAGGCGAGTAGCAAGCAAGTTAAGGTGTTAGCCTTCATTGATCAGAGTATCTTTTTCTTTCTTTTTTTGCAGGGTTTCTTTTACTTGGGATTGATGCGGTATTTATAGTGCTGATGAAGCTAGCTTTATGCACGGAGTAGGCACTACTACAAAAAGCATTTTCATAGGCGTGTCGATTTTTCAAACACGGGCGGTTCGTAAAAAAATGCAATTGTGATGACGAATGAAATAATAACCGTCTGTGATGACATAACATCACAGGCGGATTTTAAAAAACAACCGTCTGAGTAAATACATGATATTCTCATATGGTTATTAATTAAAAATCGCATGTGATGTAACAAACTTCATAAGCGGTTCTTAATTAACCAACGTCTGAGTAAATACATGATTTTCACAGGCGGTCATTGTTTAAGAACCGTATGTACTGGTTCAATCATCACAAGCGGTTTTTATTCTAGAACCGCCTGGGAAAAGTCATTGTTTTCACAGGCTGCTTGTTAATTAAGAACCGCTTGTGATGCTGATAAGCTCCTGTCAAGCTAATCCCTGCAGAGCAAGCTCTTGTAGATGAAAGTAACACCCGTGGCTCATTATTTGGATTGTTGAAAGCATCAATTGAGGTCTGACGATCCTTGGAAGGATTTTTCCATCCATTTGAATAATTTCTTTCCCTCCTGTCCATTTGAAAACTTAAGTAGATGTTCATTTCTCAGTTTTAATGTGTAAATATATTGACTAAAAATCAGTACCTACCCTCTTAGTGCTTCACACAAGGAAGCGAACAACTTCAATCACAAATCTTGGTTTCACCCTTTCATAGGGATTTCACCTTAATGTTTCAAGCATAGATTAATTAATAAATGAAGCTTCCTTATCACACATGTTAATGGCAGTGATAAGCGAAGGATGTGCCAAAGCTAACGAAATCTGAAGTGGAATGAAGATAAAGAGATTTTGCATATGAGTGGCAACGTCCAGGTTAGCGTGAAGCTATGATGGCAACCTTCAACAATATGAAAAGTGATATTAAGGTTATGCTTGCATCAACCAAGGCATGTTGTGAGGATATAACACTTGTAGGGGCAAGCATAACTGTGATGCTCTAACAAGTGTTATGCTCTTACAACATGCCTTGTTTGATGCAAGCATAACCTTGGCATCACTTTTCATGTTGTTGAATATTGCCATTATAGCTTCATGTTGTTTAACCTGGATATTGTCACTCATATGCAGCATCTCTTTGTCTTTAGTCCCGTTGAGATTTTGTTAGCTTTAACACACCCTTAACTTGTAACTGCCATTAACATGTCTGATGAGGAAGCTTCACTTATTGATAAATCTATGCTTGAAAGATTAATGTCAAATTCCTATGAAAATGGTAAAAACAAGATTTGTGCTTGAATTTGTTCGCTTCGTCGCTTGTGTGAAGCACTAAGAGAGATGGTACTGATTCGTAATCAATATATTCAGCCATTAGAACTAAAAAACTAGCATCTTCGTAAGTTTCTAAAATTGAGAGAAGAGAAAGAAATCTTTTAGGGCTTGTTTGAGTGTACTCGATCTAATTGGATTGAAGTGTATTGAGTGAAGAATGAACTAATTTTCTCCTCAATCCACCTCAATCCACTTATATTGAAGTGGATCCACTCCTATCTAAACAAGCCCTCAAATGGATGGGAAGTATCGTCAGACTTCAATTGAAGCTTTTAACAATCCAAATGATGAGTCTCGGGTGTTACTTGCATCTATAAGAGCTTGTTGTGAAGGGATTCGCTTGATAGGAGCTTCAAGAGTTGTGATTCTAGATGTTGTTTGGAACCAAGCTGTTGGAAGGCAAGCCTAATCATCATAGGTTAGAAGAAATTTATATACACATACAATTTGATAACTTATGGAACAGGTGAAGGTGATAAATATAATAATGTAATAATATTTGAAACAGAAGCTAAATTTAATAATGTTCGAAACATGCTATCTAAAGCTGAAATAGAGCATTGTTCTAAGTTGATTTCAGAGGATACAAATATATACAATATATATCATACATTTTTTCCAGCATTGACATCTTCTCGCATATAGGGTTTCAAATCCTTTTTAATGCTTCTCTCTATGCGCTCGATGTTTTCTGGCTCGGTGAAAAGGTACATCTCTTCATACTGATTATATTCCTCTTCATTATCTCCCACATTCTCAACCCCAACAATATTTTGCTTTCCAGAAACAACTACGTGCATCTTCTTAGTTTCTGGATCTTGAACATTAAAAACTTGTGCAACACTATCAGCAAGAACCCACAGGTCATCTTTATAACCCACTTTATTCAGGTCTACCAGTGTCAGCCCGTAATTGTCCACTTTCACACCATCAGGATGTTTGACCCATTGGCACTTAAATACGGGCATTACCATTCTTTCACCGTAATCGAGTTCCCATATTTCCTCTATGAACCCAAAGTATGTGGTCTTTTGCCCTTGTGAATCATAAGCCTCAATACAAACACCACTATTTTGTGCAACACTCTTACCGTCTTTTTTTAGTGTAAAATGTGTAACCATTGATGTCATATGATTGTCATGATGTCACCAAAGCAGATGGGCCAGAAGCTGACTTCTTCATTGTTGTCTATTCTATAGAGTTTCTGTATGGTATATTTTTGTCCATTAACCATTCAGTGAAACATCTTTTGTGCTCTTTCATGATCCATTCCTCTGTGCGGTCTTGGTTTTTTTCATGAAGCTCAATTTGGTGTTCCTCGATGTACGACTCAGCTTTTATAGTACACCAAAATGTGCACGGTGTACATTCTTGTAATATCGAATGATAAAAGTTTTCTTACCCACTTTGCCTCTCCAACGTAGTCTACCCTCATGTACTGGTATAGGCACACATATCGGTTTTCCATCTTTGATATAATCAGCGCAACCCTCAACTACTTCTTCAGTGGTGTATCCTTCTATAATTGAACCCTCTGGGTGAGCACAGTTCCGCACATAA
The DNA here is from genome assembly GCA_036927565.1 of Tuctoria greenei. Taxonomy (NCBI): domain Eukaryota; kingdom Viridiplantae; phylum Streptophyta; class Magnoliopsida; order Poales; family Poaceae; genus Tuctoria; species Tuctoria greenei. Next base: position 192,542,506 of record JAYESD010000007.1, on the reverse strand, counting down.
CCTTTTAATACTCCTAAATATCTCTCCAACAAAAATATATGATGTAAATATAGTGGCCCCAATGCTTTTATTTGATCAACAAGATGTATGATTAGGTGTACTTGCATATCAAAAAAAGGATGATGGGAAACACATCTCAAGCTTGCACATAGTCTCGATGATGTATGTTTTCAGATAGTCTAAATCTTTACGTGCTATCACCTTTTGTGATACTGCATTGAAGAAGTAACATAAACATGTGATGAAAAGTTTTATATGCTCAGGTTTGATGACTCTTATTGCAATGGCAAGGAACACTGTCACCATCATGTGACAGTTGTGAGAATTATAACCAAATAAAGACAAGTCTTTCATCGAGACTAGTTTGCGGATATTGGATGAGAAACTCGTTGGCACTTTGATCTTGTGCAAGCATTCGCAAATTGCTTTTTTTCTCTTCTAGTGTCAAGTTGTAGCTGGCTGGTAGAAGGTAATGCTTCCCGTTCGCCTTTTCTACTAGATGAAGCTCTGATCTCAAATCAAGATTTACTAGGTCTATACGTGAATTTAATCCGTCCTTTGTTTTCCTCGGCATGTCTAGTAAGGTCCCAATGATACTGTCAAATACATTCTTTGTAACGTGCATCAAATCAATATTATGGCAAAATTCCAGATTCTTCCAGTACGGAAGATACTTGAAAAAAAAATTGATCGTTTCTTGAAAGCCATGTCAGTTGTATCACCCGAAGATGTACTTTTCTTTCTCTTGATTCCTTTTGCCCTTACCGAAAGCAATATGAATGTTCTTGATCATTTCGAACACAAGTTTTCCACTGTAAGATTTTGGTGTAGTATCTTTTTCGATTTTGTTATCAAATTGTTCTTTCATCTTCCTATACTTGTGTGTATCTTTCAAGAACTGCTGGTGTCTCATATACACCGTCTTTCTGGATGAAGTGAGGTATAGAAATCTAGTTCTATCCATGCACCTTACACAACCTTTCTTCCCTTTCATTTGTCCCGATAATGTAAATAGTCTGGGGTAATCATGCACGGTAACGAATATCATTACTCTTAGCATGAAATACTCCCGCTTGTACACATCCCATGTACGTACCCCTTCATTCCACAATTTCACCATATCTTCCATTAAAGGTTCCAAGAACACATCGATTTCCATGTCGGGTTGTTTCGGACCTTGGATAAGAACAGATAACAATATATATTTCCTTTTGTGACAAAACCACGTCGGTAGGTTGTACATCGTTAAGACCACGGGCCATGTGCTGTGTATGCTCTTTTTTGCACCAAACGAATTCATTCTGTCTGTACACAAGGCAAACCTTACATTTCTGATTTCCTTTGCAAATTGTGGATACTGAATATCAAAGTTTTTCTGCTGCGTTGCATCACCAGGGTGTCGAATATGTTTTTCATTCTTCTTGCGCTGCTCGAAATGCCAACGCATAAGTTTAGCCTCCCTAGGGTTTGAGAACAAACGCTTCAAGCGATCAATTACCGGATGGTACCACATCACCAAGGTAGGAATTTTTCTCTTATTCTTTCTGACTACATCGCCAGAAGTATCGTCATCGTCACCTTCAGACCCAATAATGAATTTCTTATTCTTCTGAGACTTTTTTATGTTGGTAACATACTGGTGATTGTAGTCCTTCTTATATCTACTGACACCACAGATGGGGCATCTAGTTGCGAGCTCATGCTCTTTGCGATACATAATAGAATGGTTCACACAAGCGTGTATTTTTGTCACACCTAGTGCCATCGGGCAAAGAAGTTTCTTCGCTTTATGAGTGCTTCTAGGCAGTTTATTTGGATTTGGAAGAATTTCTGCCATAAAATTCAAAAGATCAGAGAAACTACAATCGAACCATCTGTGTGTGGCTTTCAACTTTAGTAGTTCTAAGACTGCACGCAATGTAGTAAACTCTTTATCACAACTGTTTGATTCATCATATAAAAGCTTCATTGCCGTATTCTGCAATGTGTCCATTTTACTTAAACCTTTACTTGCTCCCATAGAAGTCAATACATATGGTTCAATGTGACGCAACATCTCCTCACAATCGAACTCATCATCATCACCATCTTGATTGTCACTACCATCACCGATATGAACATTATCGTCATCTGAACCTCTCTCATCATCTTTATCCACTTCATGTGTATCTAACTCACCATACTCTGTCCATATTGTGTAGTTTTTTTAAACCTCTTTTCACCAAATGAGATTGGATTACTATAGTATCTATCCAAGCAATCTTATTTTCGCATTTGATACATGGACATAATATGTCATCTATCTTTTGTAACTTCACATGTCTCTTGGATGCTTCAATAAAAATTGCAACATTATGAATGTATATAGGATCGGGTCTTGGCATGTTATACATCCACGGTCGACGGTTCATGCTTCAATAACATATTTTTTGTAAGATTTACAAAATTTGACCACAAATATTTCCTAAAGGTCTTTTGAAAATTAAATTTACAAAGACATAACAAGACTGTATCATACGAGTGAATACAGGTATCGTGTAGATCTGTTCATAAGGATTCCAAGAAATTTTGTTTCATAATTTTCTCAGCTTCCTAGTGGCTATAATGAATTTTTGAAGTTAGGCTTATTCATTGAAACATTTCATCAAACACGTGTTATGCTTGTATTCATCTCCAATCTTTAATCCTTCAAATCTACTTCTTGTTCTGTAAAATTCATGGGTGAGCTCAAGGGGAGACTAAATTACATCTTTCAACCTTTAATCGTTCAAATCTACTAAAATTCACAGTTTAAAAAAACAGAAAATGTTGCCCTGGCTTCGAGGCCAACCCTTGCTCGATGGCCAGATCCACAAACATACATCACAAGCATATATATCACAATAAGTTTCAAAACACTATACACACGTCACTACACACTTTGCGAGTTCGTGAAGCCAAAACCACAAAGACAAAGAAGTAAAATACAACCGCGATTGCCCAATAGCCAATATGAAGACCTGCAAAACATGAAGAGTGTCAAAAGCAGGAAAATGAAATTCTCAACGTCAAGTGATCAAGGGTTGGGATCAAGGCATCAAGACCATGAAGAAAGGGGTATTTCTAATGAGCAACATTTACATACTCTTCTGTGTAAAGTAAGTTTAGTTGGGAATTTTGTCTCCAACTAAGGTAAGTTGTGATAATTCTGCTTTCACAAGATATACAATAAAAACATTAATAAGTAGGAAATTATGATACCACCTATCTCAAACTACATGCTACAAGTAACAGGAAAGTTTGCAAGTTGTTTCCATTACAATGTTGAAATTATGGAGATTCAAGCAGCTGCAGATTCTGAAGCGTTATTCTTGATTGGGTCACACAGTTTTGTTATCCTGGCACAAGCAAACTATTTATGTATTGCACTGTTCCACAAATTTATTTAAAATATATTACTCATCTCCTCTCTAAACTTCTTTTGTTTCAATCATCTTATGGTTTCAGCCACATTTGGAACGAGACTTGGTTGGCCGGTTTCTTTTACAAGCCGTGCAACTATGAACTATTTGTTAAGCAGTCACTAAACAATGAAATGGCTATTGTTATGGCAAGGATACGAGCTTTTTCTTGCTATCTGTCTGATACCATCTGTTATTCTGTTTACACCAAAACCTTCACTGTGTGAAGTGTGTCTGAATAGTTCATATTTTTACTCACAATATCAGCGTTCTTCATGTTATCTGGTTTTCAGATACCAATGTGTTATTTGAAGTTTATTTTACCTGTTGTATACTAAATTGCATTTAATTGTCGACGGTGAATTAAATACATGTTTTGCAGGTAAAAGATTGTAACCGAAAATTCAAGCGAGGAGCTGACCTGACTATGAGACGCTACCCTATCCGCTGCCACCGGAAGTCCTACAGTCGTCCAACCGCCGAAACCTGAGGCGACGGAGTTTGAGCCTTCGTTTCTAATCCCTGTGATGTGCAAGTGTGGTTAGACATGTCACAAGTACAAAATGCATATTTTACTAAATTTAAATAAGTTTAACTAGTTTAAGCTATTTTGAATAATTTTTAGCTGTCATCAGCACCAGCGGCACCTATATCGCTGACAGCGCACATTGCGGAAAGACAAGCGGTTGTCTTGGAAATATAGCCTGCAAACACAATCATTATACATATCATTTATATATTAAAAATGTTAAGTACGATATCAGGAATGTATCTGCACGGCAGATTGCATCTGTAGCATGAACGAGTTTTGATACTCGTCCCTAGCCCTCTGCGCCACGTCCCTAGCCTTGATCTCCGCTGCGCCTCGTCCGTAGCCCTGAGCGCTTCTTGAGTCCTCTGATGCTCCTCTCGAAGACTTTGGGGCTCTAGATCTCAGCTTGCACGACTGCTGCTAGACCCGTCCTGACGCGATGAAGAGGCCCTCGAGGAAGCCCGTGCCTGCCTCGAGTCGACCACTCCATCAAAGTTGGTAACAGTAAATTAAAAATAACAAAGCTCACCGTCTGTGAGGTTTCCCACCACCGCTTACATACGCGGCTTCGGGGACGATTGGCGCACTTTGCCAATCGAACTCTTCGCCTCGAATCCTCCGCGCCTCCTCCCCATACTTTGCCTAAAAATACAGAAAAATAATGTCATTAGAACTATTAAAGGGAATTCAATTAAGTTAAAAAAATAACTCACCAAAGTCTATATCATCGTTTGAGAAGACAGCTGGTGAGGCTGCGACGGATCACTTTCTAAGTGACCTCTTCCACACCTCGATAGGTGTCGGCTGCTGACCGCTCTCATGCTCCTATCGATACAAGTTAGCACAATGAAGATTATAAGTTACTTAATAGAATATGAGTAGCACTTACCATCTATTCAGTGAGACGTATGTAGCCGCCCCACCCAAACTTTGTTTTCCTTTTGTCCCGCTACTCTCTCGACAGGTTTTAGAAACTGCGTGGAAGCCCTCGCTCGCCCAAAGAGCACACAGGGCATGGTACGCGTCCGGACGGCTGTCAAGCTACGCTACACTGACTTGCACAGATTTATTATTGAATGAAAATATTGATCATAATCAGATAATGAAGCAAAGTAAACTAAAAATTTTACCTCTGCGTATTGCGCCTCCGTCAAGTACGTGTCGGTCGATTCCTTCCCCAGTTCACGCTCGTTTAGATGTGAAAGCATCTAGGCCCCCATGAGGTATGGTTTCGGTGATTAATGACAACCATTGGATTTTACTAATAAATTTGTGAATGCAAGGTCCCCATAATCACTCAATCAAATGAAATAAATATGTTATTGGAGACCCATATACAATCAATGTATGAAATCAAATCAATTATGTGAAGACAAGAAGTGAAAGCTCTTATGTCAAAGTCACTCAATCAAAATTGAAGACACTTGATGTTTGACAATCATCAGAGATACATGTTCAACAAAGTCTAAGAGGTCATTTGAGCAAGACACAAAAATTCACTTAGAAACAACCCGAAGCAAACAAAATCAACTCACCGGATCAATCGATGATTCCTCAGAATAACATATCGGTCGAGTTGGTTCAGCTGAAGAAGAAGACCTCAGAACAAAGTACTCACCGGATCATCCGATGTGAATGGCTCAGTAACATCGATCCATCAGTACAGTTTGCAAGATCATTGGACCAAGTGTAGCACCGGATCATCCGATGTATAGAGAAGCACACATCGGTCAATTACTCCAGTAAGCATCAAGTTTGAGTCAATTCTGGAGGAAGAGCCACCGGATCATCCGATGAGAATACAGGATCAACATCGGTCTAACAACGGTCATATCTGACACAATGATGTCAGCTAAAGTAACTTGACCGATGATAACTAAAGGGGGGACATCGTATCATCCGGTGTTCACAGTAAAGTTCTGTCAACCTACTTTTCCAACGGCTATTTCAGGGAGGCTGGCTATAAATACCCCCTAATCCTGTCATTTTGTCAAGTCTTGATCACCAGACACTATCAACACATCTACAAGCATTCAAGACCAAGAGCAATCATCTTCACATCATTTTGATCACCTATACACCAAGAGTTAGGCTAGAACTAGCTAGAGAGAGAGCTTGTGTGCCTCCATTCTGGGTGAGTGGACTCTCTAGGATAGTGAGAGGGCCTCAAGGGAGTGCCCTTGGTGTTTGTAACTGTGAGGAGACTTCCAGAGCTTGCCAAGGCGTTTGTGGAAGCCCGAAAGGTCGAAGTTGTACAAGGCTTGAGCTCCACCTTGCCAAGGGAGGCAAACGGAGAGGAATAGTGAAGACCCCTCGTCTCGGTGACTTGGGTGTGGCAAAACCCTTTGGTGGGTGCCACAACGTGGATGTAGGAAGATCTTGACGATCTTACCGAACCACGGGATAAATCCTCGTGTCTCCTCGGGAGTTTGCGTCCCTCTCCTTTCCCTTACTTTTATGCATTTTATATTCCGTGAAGTTTCTATCTACTAGAATGCATAGATAGTTTGCGTAGGGAATTGGGCTTTAGAAATTAAGTTTTATTGCTTAGAATTTTTCAAAAGAAGCCCAATTCACCCCCCCTCTTGGGCATTCAGTCCTTACAGGATGCAACTTGAAGTACGCGTTCGTAGCTTGAATGCGAGCCGCCAATATGGACTGTGTCACGATCTTCCTGGCGAAATTATGAAAGACGAGACGAGCATGGTCTGTCTGCTCGACCTCTTTCTCCAAACGATATTGTGCCTAAAAAAATATACAAGTAAATGTATAACTTATATTAGATTTGTATTACACAAGTATTGTTCATACTTACCATGAAGTCATGCCAAATAGCCTCCTGATGGTTGCCGTGAAGAACGTCTTGGACCCTATAGTAGTCATCCCAAGACGTGGCAGCGCGTCTGTTCACTACATCGGGGTAGTGCAAACAGACTAGACAGCCCACAACACCGTTCACCAGCGTGTGGCGTCCCCGGCCCGTGAACGAAGCATCCTCCCAAGTCCAAGTCCTGTTACATAATTCTCAATTAGTATATATATATATATATATATATATATATATAAGTCTAGAAGTATCTAAATTGAATTCTTAGATATTTACTTACCTATTGCCAATCGGACGAATAACAATCCGATCGTTTGAGTTTGTAGTAGCCAGGGGAGGAGCCATGTAGTGGCTCCTCCTAGTCCGCCGCTGTGGAACCGGCTCCAAAGAAAGTGACCCAGAAGTGGGGTCACCCGACTGCACATGCTCCGAATAAGGATGCTCAAAAGAAGGAGGCTCCAAAGCAGGCTCCGAAGAAGGCACCGAAGAGGGAGGCACCCTAGCCTCTGTGTCCTCGGACGTAGAGTCGTCCTGACAATTTTAAAGATTCATATTATAGAATAAAGAATGACTTATATCAATTATGTTATTAAATTTTCTTTACCTATCGTGACCTTTGTACAGGTCCACGTGACGACGTCGGTAGATGGATCCCCAACTGAGCCCGTATACCCCCGCTAAGTTGAGTGTCGTGGAAGACCTCCTCTCCTCTCTTGACTGTCGGTGACAGAAAGCTCCGTGCCCCTGGCCCTCCTCGTCTGCTACTGCTCGATGACATCCTGTTTAAAGGAAAATTAGCTAATTAATTTAATGGAAGTATAGAAAAGAACAGATGAAAGAAACATAACTTGTACTCAATTTTAAAGTCCATCAGCATCACGATGTACTCTACTATGTAAATCGGACCATCGATCTTCTGTTGTGGTAGTTGTCCATTTTCATTTTCATTTTCGCATCTCACTAGTATTTATGTCTTATGCATCTCCAACTAAGTCATCGAGTCCTAAATCAGGCTCGATGACAAAAGAGTTCGGCAACTCTTGTTCTTGGTAAACAACATCAACCTCATCATCAAGGTATCCAACATCGTTTGGTGTATATAACCACTCACAAAGATTCACCTTGTGTACAACCCACCAAGCTTTAAGCTTTTCGTATGGATAATATAGATAATACACTTGCTCGACTTGGTGTGCAAGGACGAAGGTATCGCAGCCTCGTAGCCGGTCCTTGTGTTTGACTTCTACCATGCCAAATTGGTTTTGTCGAGTTCCACTGTTAGGATCAAACCAATCGCAGTAAAATAAGACTACATTAAGGACCTTATTCCCCGCAAAACTGAATTCAAAGATGTTTTTAATGATCGCATAGTAAGTAATTTCACATCCTTGGTTGTCAACTGCCTATTCACAACTCTGGTGTTACATGTTGATTTGAAAGGACGTTGAGCTTCAAATTTAGTTGAACAAAATCGAAACCCATTAACGTCGTATCGATCATAGCTTTTAATTTTAATGGATCTGTAGGACAGTTGTCGTAATTCTTCATGGATGCCGACTTGTTTTTTGCACTGTTCAACATATGAAGTTAGAAGACTATTTTATGCTATACATGTAATTACTAAGAGAAACAAGACATGAACATGTTACATGTACATGAAACCAGGATAGGAAGTTAGGCCCTCCATGTACTCCATAATATCGCATCGATTGTATTGGTTTGCTCGTAAATTGCTGCTTAGATTTCCAATTTGTTGATGGAACTCACAAAATAAGGAAAAACAAAATGATTAGCATATATTTATAACACAACACGCTAATTATTATAGATGTTGAACAAACACTTACTAAAAATATTCATTCATCCACTCTATATTAGCGTACATGTACATCAAAGGAGCCGTCTTTTCATTTGGTTCAGCATTGTAGCTCATGCCACTACCAACAGTGGTGCCTCTCGTTTTAAAAATGGAGAGGCTGCTACAAGGGGGTGCTTCATTCATATTGTACCGCAACGTAAAAATATTAACATTGTGTTCTTCTGCAAGATAGACGCTTGAAAAGTATCCTATCTCCTGAATAGCGTATGCTTCAACGATGCATCCTTTAACCCTTGCTCAATTGCGAACCATTGGTTTAAGACACTTAAGTGCTCTTTCAACGTGATACATCCGCCTATATTGCACAGGGCCGCCCACTTTAACTTCATATGGAAGATGGATTAGGAGATGTTGCATTGGATTGAAGAACCCTGGGGGGAAAAAGCACTGGTATCTCCTTTTCAACCTTCTCCATCATCTCGGTTGTGATTTCTTTAGCACAAAGCTGTCTATAAAAGTAGCTAAGCTCGGCTAACACCTTCCACATTGCATCGTCAACCCTGTGAGATAATCATGACTTTTCAACCCTATGAGATTTTCAGTCTTAACATTTACGACTCGTCTTAGGCTAGCAACAAAACCATCTGGGAATTTCAACATTTTCAACCATTCGAAGACTTCTTTCTTTTCTTTTGGTCGAAGACGGAAGGAAGCATGCGGCTTGCCACCAGCTTCGGTTAGCTCAAGAGTTGGATGTTTACAAACCTCTGTAAATCATTACGAGCCTTTATATTGTCTTTTGTTCTGCCCATCAGATCGAAGCATGTGCTTATGATGCATTCGCCCATGTTATGTTCCTAGTGCATGACATCAATGTTATGCATTAGGATTAAGGACTTCACATACGTAGCTCTCATAGTGCACATATATGAGTCCAACTGTGGTCCTCTCTGTAACTAACATAATATCCAAGACGACCTTCATCTAGCACTAAGTTGTTCAACTGTTCAGCAATCTCCGACCGTTGAGACGTTGCGGTGGTCCATTTTTGACAATTGTGTCCTTCCTGAAGGCATCTTTCTGTTGTCTAAATATGTGATTGGGTGGTAATCAACATTTGTGGCAATCGAAGTAGCAAATCTTGCCGCCATGATTTAAATGAAAACATTCCGTGTGCAAAGCACATATCGAACATGTCAAACAACCATGAGTGCTCCAGCCAGAAACCATGTCGTAAGCTGGAAAATCATAGACAGACCACAAGTATGCAGGTCGAAGGTTGAATTTCTGTTTTTGTAACAGTTGTACGCTTCGATTCCTGTCCAAACATTTTCAACTCTTCAATCAACAGCTTCAACATCACGTTCAGTCGTGAACCAGGATGATGAGGTCCAGGTACAATAAGGCAAGGGACATGAAATCATACTTCATACAATGAGATGGTGGTAAGTTGTACGGAATTGCGATCACGGGCCAACAATAGTATGGTGTTGCGTTTGTACTAAACGGTAAGAAGCCATCTAGGGACAACCCGATGCGGATATTTCTCGCGTCATTGGCAAAATCTGGATCGAAGCGGTCAAGAGCTTTCCATGCCTCACCATCGGATGGGTGTACCACCATTCCGTCATTCTCACGTCGACCTTCTTTGTGTCACCTCATGTGTCTGGCTACTTTTTTTTAGAGAAACAAGTACTTCAACCTAGGTGTGACAGACAAGTAGCGAAGCTGCTTCTGTGCGACTTCAGTCATTACTTTTGTACCATCATCATTAACAACTTCGATAAATCTCGCTTTATCGCATTTTAAACACTTGTTCTCGTTAGCATGCTCTTTCCAGAAAAGCATGCAGTTGTATGGGCACATATCAATCTTCTCATAGTCCATACCAAGCCCAAAAATCAATTTCTTAGAATGATACATATCTTTAGGCAATTTATGAGGTTGTGGAAGGACATCGCTGATCAATTTGACGAGGTCGTTATAGCAGTTATTGGAGAAGGAATACTTAGACTTAATTGCCATAAATCTAGTCATGAAACTAAGGATCATCACTTTGGTGTGTTCATGCAACGGCCGTTCAGAAGCTTCGACAAGCTTGAAGAATGCTTTAACCTCTGTTGTAGGAGGATCCTCCTTCAATTCAGGATTTATGGCTTCAAGCATCTCGTCCATTCTATCGACTCCAGTGATGTCATCCTCATCTTAATATTCTACGACTTGAGAAGGTGTCTCGCCGTGAAATGTCAACACATCATAATGTTGCATGAAACCGTTTCTGCACAAGTGATACGTCACTTTGTCGAAACACTTAGCATTATGACATTTGATACATGGGCACCGCACCTTGCTATTGTTTGACAACGAGAAAGCTCGTTCTATGAAAGCATTCATCTTGGTGAACCATTCCTTTGAGTGCCTCCCATTCTTTTTCCAACCAGTATACATCTAAGTGCGATCTTTAGCCATGTTTGAGGGTATACGACAAATCATTATTAGTTTTATTGTTATGTCATGTCACGACCCTACAACTATGTAGATAGGTCCTAAACCCACCCAAGAGTGACCGAGCGGAGCGTGCTCATGAAGAGACGCGCGGTCTGGATCTGGACGAAATTTCGGCAGCATAACCCCGTTGTTCTCCACTGCACGCCAGAAAATGGTGCAGCAGAGGACAACAGGTTTATATCGTCGAAATTTTGTCCAAATCCAGACATGCGTCTCGTCACAAGTCACGCCCCCTCGGTCACTCTCAGGCTGTCCAAGAAGGGACAATTTCGAACCTTCACGTCTCACATGCAATAGCATGTGAGACGTGTCGATCCAAAATGAGTGATGCATTGCTATAGGTTACGTTACTCATTTTCATTTTTAAATCATTTACGAGAGAAAGAAAAGAAGGAAAGTTGGTCTTAGATGATAATTCCACATCTGAATCCACCGTCCACGCAATCGCGGGTGATTGACATCCTCAATATCACCGTTCGCTTCCATGTTGTCTCGACTCATACGTTATGACTACAAGTGTCTATACGGCACGAACGCATATATTGTGTGTCGTGTCAGGTCGGGTCAGGGCGTGTCGGACCGGGTCGGCCTGAAACCCCTTTATGTACATATATTAAATAATCACCCAAAAACATTAAATATCAATAAAAAATAAGTACCAATCAATGAACAACATAATAAACAAAATAATAAATAATTACAAATAATAAATAATTATTGATGAACAACATAATAAACTAACTAACTAATGATCATGCGGGACATCGATCTTGAGCCGCTCCACCTCGAGGCGAGCAAGAAACTAACAAATGATCGGTGTATGGTCAGGAGGTGAGGAGAGAGGGGGAGAGAGGAAGAAATGGAGAGGGGATGAGGAGAGAGGGAAAGGGAGAGAGAGATAGAGGGAGATGAGGAGAGAGGGATAGAGAGTAAATGAAGAAAAGAGAGAAGAGAGGAGCCATGGCCGCCACCTTGAACCCCGTCGATGCCGATTCAAGAGGGCTGGGCCAACTGGACCTTGGCAGCACCCTCATCTTCATCGGCATCTACAATGTCACCGGTCTCATCTACAGCATGCCCATGTCCATCCAGCCCATAAAGGCCATCGCCGCCGCGCTCTCCGACCCCTCCTTCGCCATCCCCGACTCAACTTTGCTATGGCTGCCGTCAAGTACATTCGCTACAAGAAGAACCTCGACAAGGGTAAGCCTAGGGGCCCCCGCCCGTGGATGGGCCTCGACGGCCTCGTGATGGCCATCGCAACCATCTCCTCTCTGTCTCTCCCTCTCTCCTCATCTCCCTCTATCTCTCTCTATGCCTTTCCCTCTCTAGTGCCCAACATGTTCTCGGCCCAACGACCCATCTCTTCCAGTGGAGGTCGGCATCTCTTGTCCCGTTGGCTACTGTCGATTCCAACAATCAGGTCCTCACCCAACAACTCTGCACCGGTGAAGGTCCTCACAAGCAAACAAATCATGGCGGCGGCGCCGCTGCTCAGCTTTGTTGTGCTCCACCGTCTACGGCTCTTCTCCTTGGCAGTCATCGTCATCTTCAGCGTTGTGACCAGGGATGCCTCCGTGCTCACCCGATAGGAGGGGCGTGGGGGTGCGGGAGGGGGCAGCCACGGTGGGGGGCCAGTCACGATGGGGTAGGGGTGGGGGGGGGGGGGGACAGCCATGGTGCATGGTGGGGAGGGGTGGGGGTCACCGACGGTGGGGAGGGGGCGCCAGGAAGGGGTGCTGGGGAGGGGGCGCCGGGAAGGGGTGCTGGGGAGGGGGCGCTAGGAAGGGGTGCTGGGGAGGAGCGAGAGGCGCAAGGGGAGGGGTAGTGCAAGGGGAGGGGGTGGCAGTGAGAGGCAGCGCCGAGGAGAGCGCCATCTGGGAGGGGCGAGGGGAGGGGGCAACACAGGGAGGGGCGACACAGGGAGAGGCGGCGGCGTACCTGGGAGGTGGAGAACAGTGGTGGTAATGGTATTCGGTGGCGCGGCGCGGCTGCGGTCTGGGCGTGGCGCGGCACGGCGGCACTGGAGGCGCGGTGCGGCGCGGCACAGAGGCAGTGGAGGCGCGGCGATGGTGGAGGCGGGCGCGCGGGCAGCTGAGAGTGGGGCGGGAAATGAGTTGGCGGGGCGGAGGTAGCTAAAAGTTTCTTATCGACGGCAGTGTAGGTTAACCGTTGTCGACAAACCTTTATTGACGACGGTGAAGTTTGACCGTTGTCTATTACGCCTTGTGTGGGCCCGGTTTCGGCCCATATTGACGATGGGCCTTAATTGACGATGGTCGGTCGTTGTCTATAAGTAATTGACGACGTTACTAGGTCAATTGTCGTCAATTACAGGCTAATTGACGATGGTTAGATTTAGTCGTCGTCAATTATTTAAAAGATGGTGACCTCATCGTCTATTATTCTGGCCGTCGTCTATTATTATGAGTGTGAGAAAAAAACCAAGGGCCAGCAAATGTAAATCCTTACCAGGATGCAAACTAGGGAATGACTAGACAATGCAATCAGCATTCTGGTGTAATCGTGTAAAATCTTCTCTAAACCACACGATCCGCATTCAATGGTTACTGCATTTTTTACTTAAACTCTCTCATCTAACAATAGTATTTATATTGTATTTATATTATAACATGGGAGAGTTTAAATGCAGAAATACAGTAACTATTGGATGTAGATCGTGTGACTCAAAAGAGATTTTTACGATTGCACCAGAGTGTTGATTGCATTCTAATTGTTCTCTGCAAACTGAGTGTAGCAGCTAGTTAGGTTTCTTTTGATGGGACCTGTCCAAGTTACTTTTATGACTAGTTATTTTTAGTGGTAGGCACCGTCAACGACAAAAATGCTCGTGATGACTTTGTAAAAAAATACTTAATCCCTTCTTTCTCAAAAAATTGTCACTTTTAATTTATTTTTTGAACTAAATGTGATAATCTTTTGAGAAAGGAGAGAGTATATATGAAGCCATGCATCGAGAGTGACAGGAGCTTTAATTGGCAGTGCATTTTTATATATAAATTAAATATACATGAAATAATTAAAAATTTCAAGAAATTTTTAAAGAAGGCATTGTTCTTGATCCCAAGGCAGCATCATCATCATCTGAAAAGAATATTTTGTTCGCTAGCAAAAAAAACATCTATATTAGTAATGAAACCGAGACAACATGATACCATACGAGTAAGACGCAACACAATAATAATCCAACTCTGCGGATCGAAGCGGTGATCCGCAATTGATACCGAGATGACCATGTTGTCAGTTACCTATTCAGCTTTGAGTGATTCGTGATCGTGTCTGGCCTGATTTGGTATGTATAGTGCATACTCATCCATCCACTTGCCACAGAACTAATCTCAAAGAAGGCTATGCCATCGGCATAACACGAAAGTGCTCCATCCTTCATTTTCCGATTTGTTGGCTGTTGAAGTCTTTTTCTTAGAAAAGGTCCTCAACAACAATGATCCATATCTTTTTTTCTTTGAAAACCCGACCAGGTCGGCATTCAATTATAAGCAAGAAAGAGAAACAAGTTGTCCAGTTATAAGGAGCCGAGACCTGAGAGCACGAGATGTGCCATCGGCATAACTGAAATGAAAAATAAAGAAACAAAAAGGAATGTGATGCCTGGCCTATAATAGAGGTGCACTACGTGTGGCAAGGAGTATTTTAAAAATCCACTGGACACCTAGTCGTTCGCCCGACGTCTAGTCGACCACGCTAGGCGAGAGGGAGGAGCAGCAGCCGTGAGTTACCGTGTGGGTTATATAGAAGAGGCAGGGGAGGCCCGGAGCCGCGGCAGGAGGCCGGCGCTATGGTCACCATCAACTAAGCCTAGCCCTACCATTATTAAAGCTTCTTGTGCCCATATCATCCCTCCTAAGAAACCCACCCTCTTCCTCTTTGTGCCACAACCTTTCTTTTGCTTTGACGATCTATGTGTTCAAACTACTTTCTTTACTTAAGTAATCTGTCAGGGGCAATCATTCTAAAAAATATCTAGTTGTTATCCTTGAAGAAATTAATTTTGTAATTTGTAATTTTTATGCATGTTAATATGTTGTCCTTTTATACAGACATAATCTCAACAAAACTTTTATGCATTTTTCTTTGTCCTCATCAAGCATGTCAATTTCTAGTATCCAGGTGATCCTAGCGCACGTCGTCAATGCATCATGTTATGTTTTACCTGCTTGATATCTATCAACGATTTCCTATACTGTTCGTTGACCAACAATCGGGCCCATAGTACGGTTGGGCCGCGCCTCTGATCCACACTCGGCTCGCGTCGCGTCAACGACGACGCAAGGATACGACGAGCATGGCAGGTCAGGCTCGGCACGCGTGCGCACCAGAACCAAGGGCAACGTTCCAGTGGCAGCACGTATCACTCCGAAACGCCCGCGTGTACCCCAGCTGTCGATCCACAACGCGAGCCGAGCTGGCGGCCACGCCGCTTAAGAGGCCGCGCTCCCCTGTACATATGCGGCGGCGGTGGAGCACTGTGCTGTGCACCCAGTCAATTCCACGCTACTACTCTCTACTGACGCTCGGATCACAGTGCTGTGCGCGCACACAGCTGCCGGAGATGAGGACGACAGGAGGCACGGGGTGCGACGACAGGTGCGGGTGCGCCGTCCCCTGCACCGGCGGCACGGACTGCAGGCACGAAACCACCCGCGCCCCTCTTCTCGAGACTTTCGTCCACCACGGCGCCTGATGTATACTATCTGATCACTTGCAGGTGCACGTCGAGGAGCGCCGCCGGCGAGCGGGATCACACGACCTGCCAGTGCGGCGAGCACTGCGAGTGCACCCCGTGCACCTGCGGGCGGGCCATGATGCCGTCCGGCAGGGAGGGCAGGAGGACCAACTGCTCCTGCGGGCCGGCATGCGGCTGCACCTCCTGCGCCTCCACCTCCACCTGATCGACGACGATGCTTATATGCCGGGGCCGAGTTCCGTAACTAGCTACAAGCTGCTGGTAAATAAACGTACGGATAATAAAAGGCTCGTGTCTAAGTATGTTCCCAGGCTGCATCGTGCGATGCGACCTGGTGGCTGGTGCGGGTGCGGACTGTGGAGACTGCAAGATGCATGTGAATAAATAAGCTTGTAAAGTTATGTGCAGGCTGGAAATTAAAAAAAAAATAACTGAAACCAATCAGCGCGCAACCAAGAGCCCCCAAATAATGGAAACGAATTCGCGCGTGCGACCCTGCCGCGATGCCGTCCGCAGTCACCAGGCACGAATCAAAAGGTGCTAGAGATTTCTTTCGATCGGCTCCGTTTCATGCGTCCCGCTCGGCTCCCTCTCTCGATGGCCTTCCGGCTTCGGCCCGCTCAACGCCGCCGCCCCGCGCCTCCGTCAGCTCTTCGCTTCTCCCGCAATCCACACGCCCCCCGCCTCCGCGTTCGGCGTCCTGCCCGACGAGGCATGTCTCTTTGCCGAAACCATGGTCCTCCGCGTCGCCGTCGAGTTCAGAGCCACCGGCGGTGCCCTCCGCGCGCGCATGATCGGGTGCCTTCTCGCCTCGGGGCACGCGGCGGCGGCGGGCAGCTGGCCGGGTCGCGCGTCGCGGAGCCGGACCTGCTGCTTAGGAGGGTTAAAGCGGTCTACGACACGGGCGGCGCGCGGGACAGGACGCTTGCGCTGCTTCTGTTTAGTTGCCTCGCAGACATCACCAAGAACAGCGTGCACGTCTGCTCTCTCATTCTCTCCTGCTTGAGTGTCTTTGCTGCTCTTGAGATCCGTCTCTTCACGAGTGTTTATCTAAATTTTGCTTTGCTCAAAATTTGACCTCAATCGAGCCAAAAATTTGACATCAATCGAGCCAAAAGGTCGCGTGCGAGCGAGCCGCGTGGGAAGACACCGCCGGAGCCGCGGGCTGAAGGCGATGCTTTTGGATTCGTGCCTCGTGCCGCAGAGAATTCGTTTCCCAAATAAGGAGAGAGCGATGAGCGACGATTTTTTATTACTAGCATAATATTTTATTAATTTATTAAAAATATTGGCAATTTTTTTTTTGCAGAAGTGACACCAAATTGCATTATAGCATCCTGTCGCTATTTAGAATGGGGAGACATCTCAGAGTGTGTCACTGATCACGGAATAGCGAGTCGCTATCCTATATAGCGAGTTGTCATCCTGTATGGGGACAGGGCTCAC
The DNA here is from genome assembly GCA_036927565.1 of Tuctoria greenei. Taxonomy (NCBI): domain Eukaryota; kingdom Viridiplantae; phylum Streptophyta; class Magnoliopsida; order Poales; family Poaceae; genus Tuctoria; species Tuctoria greenei. Next base: position 192,525,208 of record JAYESD010000007.1, on the reverse strand, counting down.
ATGGGCTCTCGTATGATCACCAAAGTTGAGCGGTAAAACTACTAGCACTAGCTGGTTTCCAAGGCGTGAAGGAGATGGGGCCCGACTCTGGGCTGCATGTCACATCAATTGTCAGGAGCAGGCGCATCCCCTTGCTGCAAGCAACAAAGCATACCGCGTCACGAAATTTCTTATTAATAAAATGCTTTTTTTACTGCAGCGCACCGCCTATCAAACGAATCAGCTTCGGGCGCCCATGTGGGCCCTGTCGTCATACAGGATGGCGACTCCCTATATAGGACGGTTACTCGCTATTCTGTTTTGCTAATAAACTTTCAAACGATCAAAACCGACAATGAAGGACACGTGGCGCACTCTGATGATGTCTCGTGATTCTAAATAGTGACTCGCGATGCTATAATGCGATATGGATGCTACTTTTATAAAAAAAATTGTCCTCTATTTTTAATAAATTAATAAAATATTAGGCTAATAATAAAAAAAAATTGATGAGCGACTGAGAGCCCAACCCCGCCCGGGCGGCGCCACTGCTCCCGGATCCCAAGCCCTCGCCGGTGACCACTCCGGTCCCGACGACCACCCTCAAGCCCCCATCTCCATACCTAGCCCCTCCATCGTCGCGCTAACATGTCGTTGTGGTGAACTTCGACCATTACCTGCACACCATTCTCTGCCTTGCTTAGCTCAGAGCTCGACTGCGGGAACTCGACAGAAGAAGACAAGAGTGTCTCCTCTCTCCTTGTCCTCCAAGCAGGCTTGTCGGACTCGGAGGAGGAGGACGACAGCTCCTCATTGGCTAAGCAGGGAAAGCTTCCAAAGAATCTCCCTCCGGATCTGGCCGCCTTGAAGACTGCTCATGCTCCTGCCATGGCTGTTAAGATGGGGTCCTTCACATCCCTCTTAATGCCAGAGATGGCTGCTATGGCATTCCCCAGCGACCAGGATAGAAGCTGGTGCATCTCTGCTCTCCGAGATACAGGGAGTTTCCCATACCCCGCTCATCAATCCCAATTGGAGGCACAACAGCAAGACTTATGCCACAGCTTTGAAGAGAGGATCTCAGCGCAAAAGATTGATGTGGAGACGCCAGCACATGGTGCTCCAGTTGTGCCGGCAGGATTCCCGGCTCGCCTTAAGTCGGTGGTGGTTGTGCCGAACCACATTCACTCCTCATAGCGTCCAGACCTGCACCATGTCGAAGAAGGCAACTAGGAGTTAAAGCTTTCGAGAGAATGGAAGCTCGTGCGACCAAGACGTCGGTTTCATCAGATGGACTTGCCGACGAATCAGTTGGATCCTGGTAATCGGCGTCCCCCCGATGCTTCCAAACGTCTGAGCTCGGAGCTTCTTAAAGCCATGGAGGGTCACTGCTATCAATGCCTTGCAACAGACCACATTGTTTCTTAGTGCAGGGAACCCCCTCGTTGTGTTCATTGTCTCCACAGTGGCCATACCTTCCACCGGTGCCCTCATCTGTCGGGTCCCGACGGTCGCTGAGCCATCCACCCACGCCTTCTGCTACCAAAGCCCAACATCCACAGTCGTCTGGTGTTTCCACCTCTTTCTGGCGAGTGTCGACACTCCAGCCCTGAGCTCTCCTTTAGAGATGCATTGCTGCAGAAAGCTCCATTCACCGAGGCCAACGCCCCGATGGCGACCCAGGGTCGTCTCGCAGGGACACGCTTGAGGAGGCCGACTCACGACTAGGTGACGGTGGTCGCAAACGGCTCGATGTCTACTAAGATGCTTCACCTTTGCCGCCGAACAGTGGTTCTTTCTGCCCTTGGTGGACGACACACTGCCGAGGCGAGGGACATGTGCCACGCAATCCACAGACAAGTGCAAATCCCTCACTGGAACATCTCTGTTTCCAGGCACAGCGCTTCTGCCTTCATCGCGCCGCTTGACCACGAGGAACAGTGCGACCAAGTGCTCCAACACGACAACATCGCCGTAGGAGGAGCTCTCTTTCGAGCCCCTCGTTGGAGCTTGGATTCAACTTCGCAGGCAATCGACTAGTTCTTCAAAGTAAAGATCTTTGTTGAACACCTCCTCTTGCATGCCTGGTCGGCCGACGCCTTCTGGCAGGTCCTGGGTGACGTGTGTGTCTTTGACCACGTGGATGGGGCCACCTTCCACCAGGCAGACTCGGAATTGTTCGGCTTCGTGGGTTGGATGTCCAATCCGATGATGCTTCCTTGCTTCAAGAGTGTAACCTTCTTCCCATAGCGTGTCGGTCGCTAGAGCAATGACGGACGCCGCAAGCGGGTAACAGGATTGACATCCTCATTCATTTGGACCACTACTATGACTTTACGCCTGTTAACCCAAATTCATCATCTTCATCGGATGACACTGGACACATGTCCTCTGTTTCATCTAATTCATCTGGGGAGGAGTCCCCTCGCTACCACCGCTGTGATTGGACCAGAGGAGTCCCGGACTGGGTTCAGCCAACCGGTCCCCGCTGGTCGGGCGGTGGCTGTCTCCACATGCCCCAGGTCGGCCCCAACAGGAGGGACCCTGACGACGATCAATTGCCACCTCATCGGTCGTTTCGCCACATTTCCATTGGGCGACAGAAGGTGCCAAATGGTGATGTTCATCACAAGCGATAGGGACCTCCTTCGGCTGCTTTGCCCAGGGACCACGAACCATACGTTGTCGGTATGTGACCACCTACAGAAGTTCGGCTGCAGAGCGCGATCGGGCAACTACTCGTACCACTTCCGGCACGGGCAGGGGTAGAGCGACCTGAAGCCCCAACCTGCTTGCCGTGTTAAGGTGGTTGCAGCCCACCCACAGACAGCGGCGTTGGATGTGTGGGACCTGTTGGTGAAACCCCTTCAACAATCTGAGGGTGCAGCTATCCCTCAGTTGGTCGCTCTGACGCTTCAGGCCAAGAAGGCTCCCATAAGGCCCTCTTTGGCACAACTCCACAAAGCTGATTCTTTGGATTCACTTCTGATTCTCTGGTGAAGTGATTCTGTGGCTGAAAATGATTCTCTATGATTTTATAGATTAAACTCTTAGAATCAGGACAAAGAATCACTTCAAAGAATCAGGAGAAGCTACTTTTTTCAGCTTCTAGCCCCTTAGTTCATTTCAGAGAATCACTTCACAGAATCAGTCAAGAATCACTTCTTTTGAAAAACAGTGTTTGGCACAGCTTCCCTGATTCTGCCTGAGAATCAGCTTCGTGAAGCTCTACCAAAAAGGGCCTAAGAGTGCCTGGTCCTGCTCTAAGTCTTTGCATAATGGAAAGGGTGGCTGGGGACTCCCACTTCCGCTTTGATCGTGACCCCATGTTTGAATAAGGGCCCGTTTGGATGGATGAAACGTTTCTGATTCTGAGTAGAATCATTTGAAACTGATCCAAACGGTAAAAAAGAGAAACATTTCAGAGGAGAATCACTCTGAAGTGATTCACTTTTTTGAACTATGGAAGTGAAACACCTGAAAAGGTGTTCCACACCTTGGAACACTTTAATCAATAGTAACTCGGGTCTAAGTTCTAGAAAAATTACGAAGATTTGCCATCACCATAGAATGCTTCGGATCAGTGGCCAATTTTTTTCATCTTCGTTTTTTTGAACTCGTCAACGTGATAATACAAACAAAATAAAAACTTACAGCAACTAAATAACAGCCATTGATATGTTACAACATTCTCACTAGGGGTCAACATTACGACCGGAGGCTATTTTTTTATTGTCAACATCATTACATAATCACAAACATAAATGAAGAACAACAATAAACCAATCAGGGTTAAATGGGTCAATTCAACATTTCTCTCCTCTCCCCTGAAACTGAAACGGATATGCTAGCCAAACGGTTTATAAAGTAATTCTATTCTAGAGTCTGAAACCATTTCAGCATTGAAACTGAAACGTTTCTGATTCTATGTGAATTTGGAACCGTACCAAATGAGCCTTAATTCTTCTATGGTGTTCAACTTGCAGCCTGCAGGTGCTACGACCCCAGGGGGTCCTCCCAGTTTTGGCCCAACGCTCCCTGCTACAGCCAGGGGATCAGAGGACCCCATACATGATCCGGCTGAAGGCTCTACTTTGGCTGATGGTGCTGGGCCGGGCACCCCGATGGGCCAAAAGCAGAAGGGGGACTCGGCGGGTTGTAACACCGAGCCGTAGCCCACTGAAGATCAAGCCACCGTCGTCCTGGGGAAGTTGTTCCCCCACCTTCCCTACCGCTGCTCGGGATTCCTTCGCCTCCCAAAACCACGGTCGAGGGGCGCCCGCGTCGCGGACGCTCGATGTCAGCCGAGCCATCAAGGAGAAGTGCTCAGCGGGCAACCTGCCCATCGGTGGTAACGGTGTCCTAGCATGCTACCCAGGGCTTGATGCGTATTCTGGACATCACCAAAGAAGATGAACCGGTGGGTGATGAAGGGGTACAGAAATTCAAGACCATGTTCAACACTCCTCTCCAGCACAAAGCCATATGTGCTCTCAGGAAGGCCATGAAGTTGGACCATGCAGAGGCCTTCGTGGCTGCTGCAGCTATGGCGGCAGAGGAGGTTGCCACCCAGGTTTAGCCAGCCACAGAGCTGAACTGTTGACGTCGCCAAGACTATCTCCAATGTACCAGTCATCTTCCGCTAGTGTGTCAGTTCGTATGAGGTTTGCAGTGATGTTAGTTTGGTCTGTGTGTCGGTACCCTGTATACTAGGTATCTCTCATACTATGGATAAATTCATGGAGTTATGTTCTCCAATGTTAAAGACTTCCGAAGGCAATACATGTCCCGCAGCACTGGGCCCGCCTCCCTCGTTTGAGTAGCTGTTGGAGTCTAATTCCGGCAATTCACCCGGTACTACCGTTGACAGCCCGCGGAGTTTCTGAGTTCGGTTGGGGCGTGCAGAGATTCAGAGCAAGATGGCGATTTGACATGAGGATTTACGTGATTCGGGCCACCTGAGCGTAATACCCTACTGCATGGATGTGTGTTGTTGTATTGAACGTATGAGCGCTAGTGTCAGAGAGGCCAAAAGAGTCTCCTCTTTGTGTATCGCTCAGTCAGTCCTTTTATAGTGCAAGGGATGGCCTTTACATCATTAGCCTGGCCCGACATGTGACCCTAGTGGTTACTGATGCCTAATACACAATTAATGTGCTTAATTCTCCTTAATAGCGTGGTAACGCCCTTTAATGGTGGCGTTACTGGTAAGGTCTCGCGGTTAGACGCGTGGCAGCTCCGGAGATTACCGTCTTGGACGGGTAGGTCCGGTGCTGTTGTACACGTGTCGGTACCAGAGCTTCCCTCTGTCGGGGGTTAGGTCCGGGGGTGCCACACAAGTATCTAGTCCGGGGCTTTCCCATGTATTGAATGTAGCTCCGGTTTTATTATACACGTGGCGGCATTGGAATTAACCATACGAGGGAGGCAGGTCCGGTTTTGAGTGAGACGTGGAACCTTCGGGGGTCTTCAACGCAGATAGGTGGAGTCCCTTTGAACTCTTTGCAGTTCTAAGGAGTATCTGGTACGCAAGGTACCGACAGTAGCTCTAGAGCTACCACGTGTCCTGCAGGGCCGTACCTACCTCCCTTCACAGGGAAGCTCCGGTACCACCACATGTCCAGTAGCTCCGGACCTAACCTCCAGTAGGGAGAAGCTCCGGTGCTGCCACGTGTTAAGTAGCTCCGGACCTGTCTCCCCGCAGAGGGAATCTCTGATGTTGCCACGTGTCAGATCTCCAAAACTAAGCCTGCAACAGGAAGACAACTGGATCTCCAACATTACAAACATTCAAGAGGTTATTAAACAGTTGTTACAAGACCTAATTAATGTCTCATTAATAATGTATTAATGATGCACGATCAGAGGGCTATCAAGGCTGATAACACCGCCATTAAGGCATGTTATCACACTGTTAATCACCGATAACACCAGTAGATCATGAGGGTGTTTATGATAGCCGAGGCCACTTGTCGGGCCAGGCATACACTGTAACGGCGAACCCCTTAGCATATAAAAGGGTTGCACCATATGGTAGAAGCAAAGAAATCGGAGACACTCGCTACGCATACACGCTCATACAATCAACAACCACCCCGTGAAGTAGGGTATTACACTCAAGTGGTCCGAACCACGTAAAAAACACTCGGTGTTCATCTCTTGTTCTTAATCTTACGTGCGCCCCGCATAAATATGAACCTCCGCGGACTACATTTTAGTAGTACCGGGGAAAGTGTCCTTGCTACACTTCGACACTGTCCTTCATCGTGTGAGGTTTGTTGAGGATATGCTAGATTGGTCAGTGCTGTTATGTGTGTGGTCTTATACAGCTGCTATGGTGTTAGAATGGTTTGTCCTTCATCGTATGAGTTCTGGTGGAGATATGCTAGAAAGGTTAGTGTGTGGTCTGCTGCAGTTGCTAATATTGAACTGGTCCTCGGCTCTCCCTACCTTGAGTTTCCTATCATTAGCTGCTGAGGATGAATCAATTTGGTCAGGTTACTGTCATGATCGGATTATGAGATTCACTGTCTACAACTATTCAACTGTTCACCAAGGCAGTCTCCTAGTGCGGTGCCTCTTTTACTTTTATGGATTATAACCATATCAGCTTCTTCTCCTGGAATGTCCGTGGCCTTAAATAACCGGCAAGACGTGTGGCGATCCACAACATGATTCAAGTAGTGGCTCCAAAGGTTGTGTGCCTGCAAGAGACAATTGGTTTCGATCTGCCAAGCGACCAAAAATGAAACGGTGGGCAGAACCTTTGACTCCTGGGAATCTCTAAATGCAAATGGCACCCACGGTGGTTTACTGGTCAATTGGGACTCTGATTATATGCAGCATGAGCAGGTGATCAAAGGAAACTATTGTCTGTTAATTAGGTTCAGGCTAAGGGGTATGGATATACCTTCATGCTCACTACGGTGTATGGTCCAAGCAAAGATAATGAGAAGCCGAGCTTTTTGGAGGAGCTGTTCACGGCTGTTATATATTAATTTCACTCATCAATATAACTCAATTATGTGAAGGAAATATCATTTAATACACACATGACCTTTCTATTTAAGCTATTTCCACTTGTATTTGGAGAAAGTAGTGCATGCAAGGATTTTATGCGGAATTGTAGTAAAACAAGAGTATGGATCTTATAAAATATCATTCCAGCCAATCAAGCGATGATATGTGGTACCACATGGATCAAATGACTCACAAACAGAAGTATCTGATGCCATCCAATGGTGTAGCACCAATATCAGTCAATGGGACCCACCTGGTAGAGACCTGGAGGAAGCACAGCCCCAACAGGGCTGAGACCAGGTCAGTCAACCTCTTTAGTCAACCGACTAGGGAGTGGCACCAAACCCGGCCAAACACCATGTGTTGGCTCCTCCCAACTTCAAGGGGTCATAGGTGACTGATTTGTGCGCTTTTAGTGGCGGGAACCGACCATTCTCCAAGCTATAAATAGGACCCCTCACTTCAACACACACCACTTGATATTCATCCATTGTATCCACTACTCTTCATAGTTTTAGAGGAGTATAGGTTGTAGAGAGGAGAGTCTCTAGTCCATAGTCCAAGTAGGAGAGGAGTAGAAGGAGTCTCTTCCCAATTCCTAATTGGTAAAGGTATGGCTCTTATATTCCTATCTGTATTTGTGACTTTATTCTTAATAAATATGTTATCTTTAGTCTTCTATTATTTATATACTTGAATGAAGCGTTTCTTTGATTGTGGATTCCATGTATGTGGTAGGACTATTATTTATGATTTATACTATACCATTGTCATTATATCATTATAAACACTACAAACCTCCACTATAGTCTAATTAGCTATGTCATTGATTATGTTAACATGAATCACTTATGCTATGAATTAACATTGGTTAAATGATGATTTAGTTCATTGCCTTAGGATGGCTTGTGTCTAGGCTTCTAAGGTAATTACTTAATATGCTAGCATGGTGCTAGGATAGAGAGTAGTGTTGAATGTCTCGTAGACCCGCAAAATGAAGAGGTAGACAGTAGGTGGTGACAGCCCTATCTGTCATTTGTAATCCTCCACATTCGGCTATGCCACATGCTCTTGGCGGGAGTCGTCCTAGTATTGCTAGGGGTAAACCCGTGTCCGATGTGTTAATCCACTTAGCATGAGAATTCACAATTGACATGATCATTAGTAACTAACTTAGGCTATGTATATGTACATTAGAAGCATCGTAGGAGTCTCTACCTAACTCTTAGCCTAGTCTCTCTTTACTCCATTTATCCCCTTAGGATAGAATGCTCTTGTGTGTGTCACACTACTCCAATTTATCATTTATCCATTCTTGCTAGAACCTTACGTAGATCAACCTAGCCTCTCCACTTGATGATTGCTTTACTTCCATCTAGCCTTCCTTTGTGAGAATATAAATGACACCCTTTGGGAATACTCTTAGAGGAGAAATGCTACATCGATAGTTTTTGTGCGCTTGCGGATTTATATGTATAATCTAAAATCTATTAACAAGCATTTCTGGCACCACTGCTAGAGATGAATTGCAATTTGCTCTCAAGTTCTTCAAGGAAAAATTCGTCGGGGGTTTTGCTTTTGCTAACATCACCTCTTTCAAATTTTTGCCTTGTTGTGTTTTTGTTTGTTGTGGCCATGAAAGGGATGAAGAGGTTGTTTGGAAAGAGGAAGGAGGTTGCAAGCTCAAGACATGGTGGAGATTCAAGTGCACGCCCCTCTTCCGTTGCTACACCAAGTTCACAGAGGAGTGTAGGTGAAGACACTCACATGGGTGAGAGAAGCAAACCTCATCAACTTCTTCACGACAACGACCTCGACATACAAAGTAAAGTTGAAGATCAAGCACGCAAGCTCCTCCAAGATCATGAGATTTCTCATACGAAAGCTTATCATACAGATTTGATCCCCAAAATAGGTATGGATTCTGAATTCTTTTCCATTTGGCGTGCACTAGGATAGGAAAACTTTGCTCACATAGAGGAGAGAGGTTCTCACCTTCTTTTCATACAATTCATTTGCACACTTAAAATAGGATTTGATGGTATTACTTTTAGATTATTTCAAAAAGAATACAATATCTTATGGAAAAAATTAAGTGAAATCCTAGGATTCCATAGACGATGTTTGCTAGATTTAGACATTTTACCTAAGTTTAACAAACATAGTTTTTGGCAAGATTTAACTTGTGAGGTCAGATGTAGTGCACCTAGAAATAGCCACTTACACAACCCTAATTTATGCTTCATGCATAGATGGGTGGCTATGACTATGTTCCCTATAGGAGACGTAAGGATAGTGCATGATGATGAGCTGAAAATTTTATTTACCATGATTAAAAAAATAAATGTTGCTCCAAGTATTGCCATGATGACACAATAGTTAGATTACATTCCAAGAACAGGGCCAATTGAATGCACTTCATTGATTACTCGTATTGCTACTAGGGTAGGAGCACTAGAATATTTTTCATTTGAGTATATTGAAAATAAAAGAGAATTAATTGATGAAGATTATTTAGTACAAGGACATATCCTTAAGCATGATCAAGATGGCTCTTTATTATTTTATTATCCCAACTTTGTCAATGAAATTTGGTTATCTAACCTGAATTATCATTTGTACAAATGTCGGAGACTAACCATTGACCTTCTTCCCATCGAGGAAGCACGAAGAAGTAATGTCTCTAGCGGGGTAACCATAAGTTGTGCAAGGAGAGCGCTCATGCCTCCGTCAACCTCCACGTTCCATGAGTACGAAGAGGAAGAGAACCCAACAGGTGATGCACCCGGATGGACTCAACCTCCATCGTATGAGACCGAAGGTCTGTCTTGGCATGGATGGTCAGGTGCCACATGAGAGCCGCTCCTATCCACTTCAAGCTCTAGCAGCTTACCTCCAACGTCCATGATAAATGTCATTCCTCTTCGGCTAGAAGTCATCGTGACTATAGCCAAAGAATGACGGATCTCACTAGATGTATGGAAGAGCTTGAAGTGAGAACGGATGACATCTACAACACTCTCCAAGGGCATGTCCAAGGTACCCAAGATTGGAAACAACACATAGACGCTCAATTTACCAACTTCAACTCCACGCTACAACAACAACAATCCGATCTCGCGGTATACTTCCGTCATCAAGATTTCAACTCTCATCACAGATGTGGGTGAGGAACAAGCTTTGTGGAGGACCCCCACTTGAAGTAAATTGTATCACACTCTTTGCATATGTATTCTCTATTCACCCATCATCCACCTTGCATATAAAAAAAAATAAGTACTATTGATTTATTTTCGAATAAAATAAAAGATGTGCGGTAAGAATGACTTGAAATTCACATAGATGAAATGATGAATAGTTGCTCTGTTTTAATTTTCCTAAGTCTCTAGTTTACAACTTACTACTCTCCAACATATTGCTCTTATTGGCTAAAATTGCTTCTGCCTTGATTTGAAAATTTTGGGTAGCAAAAGCTTAATCCATTATAAGTTGTTGTGAGATATGATATAGTGATAGGGCTGCTATTCCTAGTTTGAAAGTGAAACTTAGATTTTTGGGGAAATTCTAAAAATATTTAAGTTACTCTCATTTGATTGGAAATATCTACCAAAGTCATATGATATATCACATTGATAAACCTTACGCATATGCTATTTGTCTTCACATTGAGCTGTCAAACTAGTATAGACCTATGTGAGGTTTCATTCATTACTTTTTGAATTCAAAACTTCACTTGCACATGTTATACTTCTACATTAGAACTTAGCAATATTATATGTTGCAAATATGCCTACAATATCCTCTACCAAGCTCCACATACAAGCCTTACGTAGAGGTAGGATGAATTTAGGCAAAATGCCTTGGTGAGGATACATTTCCACTAGACATAAATGAGAGACCGAGAGAATCGAATTGAGATACTTAAAATCTAAATTGAACTCTCCGGAATTTGAGTGGAACTTGATTTCTAGGGTATGTGTGCTTCATTTGTTGTTCTATCTTTCAACCACCCATGAATAGGAGAAGGCATAAGCCCCATAATGACTTAGGATAAGTGAAGTAGCATACCAATTTTTGCAATACTAGGTTTTTGTTGTGCACATGGTACTTTTGAAAAATAGAACATAGAAGCAAATCCTGATCATCAACCTAAAGTCTTGACTTTGCTCAGGACGAGCAAATGATAAGCTTGGGGGAGTTTGTTGATGGCTGTTATATACCAATTTCATCCGTCAATATAATTCAATTATGTGAAGAAAATATCATTTCTTGCACACATCACCTTTCTATTTAACCTATTTCCACTTGTATTTGGAGAAAGTAGTGCATGCAGAGATTTTATGCAGAAATGAAGTGAAACAAGGGGATGAATCCTATAAAATATCATTTTAGTCAATTAAGCGACGACATGTGGCACCACATGGATCAAATAGCCCACAAATATAAGTATCTGAGGCCATCCAACTGTATAACACCAATATGATTCAATGGGACCCACCTAGCAGAGACTTGGAGGAAGCACAGCCCCAACGGGGCTGAGACCAGGTCGGCCGACCTCCCTAGTCGGCCGACTAGGGAGTGGTGCCGAACCCAGTCAAACGCCACGTGTTGACTCCTTCCGACTTGAAGAGGTCATGGGTGACTGATTCGCGCACTTTTGGTGGTGGGAACCGACCCTTCTCCAAGCTATAAATAGGACCTCTTACCCCTCACTTCAACACACACCACTTAAGTATGCATCCATTGTATCCACTGATCTACATAGGTTTAGAGGAGTATAGGATGTAGAGAGGTGAGTCTCTAGTCCATAATCCAAGTAGGAGAGGAGTAGAAGGAGTCTCTTTCCAATTCCTAATTGGGAAAGGTATGACTCTTATATTTCTATTTGTATTTGTGATTTTATTCTTAATAAAGATGTTATCTTTAGTCTTCAATTGTTCATATACTTGGATAAAACGTTTCTTGTTTGGTTGTGGATTCCATGTATGTGGTAGAAATAGTATTTATGATTATGCTATACTATTGTCATTATATCATCATAAACACTACAAACCTCCACTATAGTCTAATTAGCTATGTCATGATTATGTTAACATGAATCACTTATGCTATGAATTAACATTGGTTCAACGATGATTCAGTTCATTGCCTTAGGATGGCTTGTGCCTAGGCTTCTAAGGTAATTACTTAATATGCTAGCATGGTGCTAGTATAGAGAGTAGTGTTGAATATCTTGTAGACCCACTGATTGAAGAGGCACACAGTAGGTGCTGACAACCCTGTCTGTCCTTTGTAATCCTCCACGTTCGGTTATGCCACATGCTCTTGGCGGTAGTCGTCCTAGTAATGCTAGGGGTAAACCCGTGTTCGATGTGTTAATCCACTTAGCATGAGAATTCATAATTGACATGATCATTAGTAACTAACTTAGACTATGTATATGTACATTAAAAGCATAGTAGGAGTCTCTACCTAACTATTAGCATTGTCTCTCTTTACCCTATTTATCCTCTTAGGATAGAATGCTCTTGTGTATCTCACACTACTCCAATTTATCATTTATCCGTCCTTGCTAGAATCTTACATCGATCAACTTAGCCTCTCCACTTGATGATTTCTTTACTTCCATCTAGCCTTCCTTTGGAAGAATATAAATAACATCCTTTGGGAATACTCTTAAAAGGGAAATATTACATCGATAGTTTCTGTGCACTTGAGGATTTATATGTATAATCTAAAATCTATTAACAAGCATTTATGACACTACTGCTAGAGATGAATTGTTAGTAGTGCGTAGGAACCGTCAACATGAGCTCATTGCTTTGAAACCACATGTTGAAACATCTTGGCTTTGCCTCAGTGACTTCAACATGATTTATGAAGCCTGGAACAAAAACAACTCCAACTTAAATTGTCGGCTAATGGGCACATTCAGAAGAACCTTGGACACATGTGAACTGATCGAGTACGCCCTACAGAATAGGCGATACGCATGGAGCATCGAGAGGACTAACCCCACAATGGTCCGGCTAGACAGAGTCTTTTGCAACTGTGATTGGGACACGGTTTTTCCAGGGTACAGACTACAACCATTGTCCCCCTCTTTGTCTTATCACTGTCCGCTCCTCCTCCACCATCAGCAGTTACCGCGCCGCAAAGAAATGTTCCAGTTTGAGACATTTTGGTTGACGATTCCAGGCTTTATGGAGGCTGTGACACACCAACGGTCACGACTTCTCCCCTAAACACGCTGCACCACAAACTAGTAGCGACTGCCTGCAGCCTCAAGTACTGGAGCAGGGAAATTTTCGGCTGTGTGAGAATTCAAGTCAGCATGGCCAACAAACTTATCCTGCGTTTTGATATTGCTCAAGAATTACGGCACCTCTCTGATGATGAACGGATGTTGCGACAAGATTTAAAAACTTGGGTATTAGGCCTCTCAGCTGTGGAGCGGGCAAGGAAAAGGCAAGCATCACGAATTATATGGATCAAAGCAGGAGATGCATGCACGCGTTTTTTCCATCTTCGTGCAAACTCCCGGGCACGGAAGCTGCACATTACCACAGTTGATAAGGCCGGATGAGCAATCTGTCTGGACTCACGACGGCATAGCTAATGTCCTGCAACAACACTTTTGGGCGTCCCTAGGAACAAAGCAGCAGGGCACTGCCGCACTGAATTGGGAGTCCATAGCCCTCCCGAGACTACAATCTGATTGCCGACTAGATGAACCGTTCTATGGCCAAGAAGTATGGAATGCAGTCAAGAAAGCACCGGGCCGGATGGTTTCACAGGAGACTTTTACAGAAGTTGTTGGAATATAATTAAACCAGAAATTATGACTGCTCTTAATTGCTTCTCAGACCTTAGAACTGGACCCATGCCTAAACTTAACAGAGCTCTGATCACTTTGATTCCAAAAGGAGGGGTGGCAGAAAGACCGGGTGATTTCAGACAGATAAGTCTTATTCACTCCTTCGCAAAATTGTTTTCAAAAGTCCTAGCCATAAGACCCCGGAACCACTTGGATTATCTGGTCTCGCCGGCCCAGAGTGCTTTCATAAAAGAGCGAACCATTCATGAGAACTATCTTCATGTTCGCAACTTAGCTCGCTTGTACCATCGGAAGAAGGCAATATTGATGTTCAAATTAGATATATCGAAGGCCTTTGACTCAATTTCGTGGGAATTCTTACTGGAGATGATGGTGAAAAGGGGATTTCCACAGAAATGGACCAACTGGCTGTTTGTTCTATGGGCCTCCTCTAGTTATGCGGTACGCCTGAACGGCAACCTTGGTCACTCAATTCAGCACCAGCGAGGCTTGAGGCAGGGAGATCCCCTCTCCCCTTATCTCTTCATATTGGTTGTCGATGTTCTGCAACGGGTTTTCTAGGTGGCCACCCAGGAGGGTTTGCTTTCACCACTCACAAAGGTTGCGGTGCGGCTAGGGTTTTTGCTGTATGCAGATGATGTTATCATGTTCATCAATCCAGATCCGAGGGAAGTTTGCAATGCTATGGATAGCATGCACAAGATTGGGGAAGTGATGGGACTCCGTATTAATTTTCAGAAGAGCAGTGTCACTCCAATCCAGTGTGAGGAGTTTTATCTAGGGTCAATACTCAGCAGTTTTCAGGGGCAAATCAGCAGCCTACCCACCACATATCTCGGTTTGCCTATCTCAACTACAAGACTCGGCATGACACAATTACAGCCGATCATTGACAGAGTCCAAGCTCACCTCGCCAGTTGGCAGAGTAAGCTCCTGTCCTTGGCGGGACGTAGGGAGTTAGTTCGCTCCGTGTTAAGCTCACTGCCAATGTATGCCTTAACGGCTCTAAGAGTTCTGAAACAGTTCATTAATACGATGGACGAAATTCGGCGTCGTTTCCCGTGGGCCAGTACAAAAGCTATTCGAGGGTTCGGGGGGGATGCAAAGTCAGTTGCGCTAGAGTATGTCGACTGCTGGAAAGGGGTGGTCTGGGCATCACAAACTTCGATAAATTGGGTTGTGCATTACGGCTATGATGGCTGTGGTGGAAATGGAAATCTCCAAACAAACTTTAGTCTGCAATGGAGCTGCCTGTGGACAGCATTGAGGAAAATTTATTTGCGGTTGCAACAAGAGTAACAATTGGAAATGGGTGCACAACAAGGTTTTGGACCTCTAACTGGATTCAGGGCACACCACTATCAGTACGTTTTCCACTTCTCTATAAACTCAGCCGAAGAAAAAATAGATCAGTCAAGGATGCCCTCGCCCATCAAAATTGGATTCGTGATATCTCCCATCACATCACAATCCCGATGCTTGTTGAGTTCGTCAGACTGTCGGAAGTTTTACAGGAGGTGCCTCCACCGTTGGACTCCGAGTAGACCGATCAGATTGCTTGGATTTATTCCTCCACGGGGACATGCACAGCTAAGTCTGCTTACCAGTTGCAGTTCCAAGGGAGTACGCAGTCATGGTTCCCATATAGGATCTGGAAGGTATGTGCCCCTCCAAAGTGCAAGATATTTTCATGGCTACTAGTTCAGGACAGACTTTGGACAGCAACACGACTACAAAACTGGGGCTGGCCGAACCAATATATGTGCCCGATGTGCTAGAAGAATGTTGAAACTGCGGTACATTTATTTGCAGAGTGTCCCGCCGTTGCCCCGCTCTGGAGAAAAGCTTCAGAGCTGTGCAAATTGGATAATCTAAACCCATTGCAGTGGATTTCGGGGTTAGACGTGGCCGTTTGATTCTACCAGCTGATTGCGAAGCGGTCACAACGATGTCGCAAAGGGCATACGGTCGATGGCGATCCTCATTTGCTGGTGCATCTGGTGCGAACGGAATAAGCTGAGTTTTTCAAGACCAAGAGCAGACAACGAATCAAATTCTGAATACGCTACTGGACTCGATTAAGCTTTAGGAATTGGCGGGCACCATTGGACTTCGTCACATTCAGCAAGCGACGTTGGAGGATGTTAGGATCTAGCTTTTTCCTCTGTACTGATTATCTAGGATTGCACCTCCCGTGCACTCCTGCTGTGTCGGGGTCATCTGTACTAAAACTAAAACTGTTGTATGTTCTCATTTCATCTCCTTATATAATATAGCCGGCAATGCCGAATTTTTCAAAAAAAAAAAAGTTATGTGCATGAAACACTGGCGTTCATCCAGGCGATGTGACTGGAGGTGTGCAGCTTGCAACCATTGCTTGCTATATTGGTCTTGGAACAGTGCGTCACTATGAACGATTGAACGTGAATGATGATTGATCCCAAGTCAGCCGTGGTCGGCGCTGTTACATCGTCATCGTCTGTCCGCTGAAACTGATTGTTCAAATGGTAGCCTGTGACCTGTGCAAATTTATACTGGCGAATACAAACTTGATTTGACATCGCTGGAGACCTGTGCAAATTTATACTGGCGAATACAAACTTGATTTGACATCGCTGGAATGCAGATACCTTGTTAAATTGGAGCTTACGGGGTTCCATCTGTATGATCTTGTTGAATTAGAGCTTAGAAGATTCCACCTGTTTACAGTTGGGGAGTGAATATAAATTCCAAACTTGATCTGTTCCTAACAACTAATATATTTTACTCGTACAAGCACAGCAATTCCCCTGACCTGAGTTATGGATAGGCACTAAAGGTTAACAACTCTAACAAAATTTTTCCTGCCCCATCACTGCTCCATGTTTAACAGCGAATCAGGCAGGTTAATCGTGACAACAAAGACACAACCAAGAGAAGCTACAAGTACAAAGATGCTGCAAACACTATATCCCTTTTGATCTTACCCACTGCCGCTTCAAGTTTTGCTTCTAATTCGGTTTCCCCAATCGACTTGGATGCCAGAATCAGCTGTTGCAAAACCTCTTCAAGCCTCCTGATGGCCCTGATTAAGCTTCCTTCAAACACTTGGGTCATCTCCATAATCTGGTAGAATTTTGACCCCCTGGCCCATGAATATACGGCTTCCATTATGTCAGGTCGGAAAGAATTAACAAAACTTTCAACGTCGATTTGGATCTGTGACAGTGAGAGCAAAACAACAGGTTTGAGCATCAAGATCTATTTAATTTGTACTTAAAAAATTCTTTGATTATATGGATAAACTCCGACATGGTGGATCAAAAGTATTTAACTACCTTGCATTCGAGCTGAAGGTTTGCAACCCTTCGTGCTGTCTCCTGCAACTGGTAAAAGAGCAAATCAAGCTCCTCTCTTGGCTTTGGGGCATCCTGGAGCTTTTCCTGCCAAACGAAGCAAGAGAGCAACGCCACCATCTGTTCTACTGTAGCATCCTTCAGACCGCCGCTAAACATAAGCTCCGTTAATGTTAGCTCATCAGCTGTGCTTATCTCGCAGGCCACTTTGCCCTTCACTTCCACAACATCGTCGCTCGAGACATATCTGAAATAAAGATATCTCACATTTGAGAAAAAAAAGGAAGGTTGGCGCGCTTTCACGATATAAGTGATACTCTCTCCGTCCCAAAGAGAATTTGTCGCTTTTAGTTCAAACAAGTGTTTTCAAGTCATCCGATTAATCGCGATTAGTCGTCCTGATCCCTCCATTGGTCACACAATTAGGCTCGTCAACCCTATCACGGCGACTAAACCTAGTCGTCCCGATCAGTCCAATTAGGAGGTCTGGCGATCAGGCACCTTTGCCGGTGCCACCACGCCTAGCTGTCGTCGCCGCCGCGCTTGGTCGCCATCGCGGACGCGCCTTGCCGCCAGTGTTTTTGAGGCGTCGCCTGCCTAGGCGGCGCCTAGTCGTCCAGTCGGTGTCCTGCGGACGCCATGGGTCCTCGCCTCGCCTGGACCGGGCATGGTGCCCGCCTGGAACGGCGAGGCGTCGCCACGGCGCCTAGGCGACGAGCCCAGGCAGACGACCAGAGCGCCAGCCGCGTCGGGCGAGTCCGGAGCAGAGGCGGGTGAGAGAAGCCAAGGGGACGAAGGCGAGGGGAGAGTGAGGAGAGCAATGGCGTCGTGGCTGCGCCGGGACTGGGAGACGGTGGCTACCTGCGATGGTACTGGGAGACGAGACGGCGGCTGCGCTGGGGAAGACGCGGCTACGCTGGGGAAGACGAAGCTGCGGTCGAGTCAAATAGATCGGGTGAACTCTGAAGAGATGCCTGTATATGTTTGGGAAGAGAAACCCTAATCATAAAGTCATGGGCCTATTGGGCCTGAAAACACCCTACGCCCCCTCAATGGCTTCACACCAGGCAAGCGCAACTCTGAACCACCGCCGCCGTCACCGCTCCCTCGTATCCTCGGTTCCCATCCGATGCCTGCACCGGCGCCGGCGCCTCCCTCACCCCCAGCCGACGCCTCCCTCGCCCCCAGCCAGCGCCTCCCTCATCCCCAACACCCCGGCGGCGCGCCTCGCCTCTGCTTCACCACCCCGTCCTGCTGCGCCTCTGGCCCTCTCCCATCCTCGCCTGGTGTTCGCCTAGGCGCCCGCCTAGGCGCCTAGGCGTCGAGGCGGCCGGCGGGCGCCTAGGCGTCCAGGCGCCAATTCACAACACTGCTTGCCGCCAACGCTGACGCGCCTAGCCACCGCACCTGGACGTCGTTGCCGTAGCGTCTGGATGTTGTCGCCGCTGCCGTAGTAGAGGAGTGAAGTGAGGAGTTTAGGGCTAGGATAAGGCTGGGATATGGTTTTATATAGCCGATATAGAATGTGGACCCTTGGATCTCATTCGACGGTTCACGTACATCGGACTTCAAACAGCCCAAGCCCAACTCGGTCTGATCCACCTCCGCCCAACTCAAGCGCCTCACTCCAAACCGCCTTCGTCCGCTCCAAACTCCGCCAGTCGTCGGGCCGCCCTTGTGCGCCGCCCCTGCTCGGCGCCCACCACCCGCTTCCACCGCTGCTCGGCGCTCGCCACGAACCCCTTCCAAAAGAAAAGGATAATAAGTGCCGCCTTGTGGCTGCCGCATGGCCGCCCCTCCCCTGCGCGCCGCCTGCGCCTCTCCCATGCGCGCGTCTCCGCTTCCCCCCTGCTCTGTACTGACTTGGTACTGCTCTAAAAAGTAGAGGATGACTAGACATCGATTAGGCATCAACTAGGATCGATTAGGCACCCCAATCGATGACTAATTGTTCTAATCGATCTAATCACCCCTTAGGCGACTAGAGTCGACTAGACAACTTGAAAACATTGGTTCAAATGAACTACAAGGCGACAAAATTTTCGAGACAGAGGGAGTACATTTTTGTAAGTTCACGAGACTGGCATCATGACAATTTATAGAAGCACCTAACATATATGCTTAAATATTCTAAGCCGATTTGGAATGGCCAGTCAGCGACCTGGACTAGAACAAATGAAGTAGTCTTACGAATTACTAGTGTCACCTTTCTGAAAGCACGAGATAAAAACAGGAAACTCTAATTTTATTCAGAACGGTATAAAGAATTCTACATGCCCAATTAGTGATGAACTTTTGCTTCAGTAAATATGTATTGTGCAAACACATACCTAACTTGATTGGGACAAATGATTTGTTGTGGTTGTTGCAAATACATACCCAAAATATTCATTACAAAGCAAAATTATTAGTGAATGTTTTGAAAGCACAGCATTAGATGTGAGTAGGAATTCCTCAAATATTCCAAATCAGGATATACTAAAAAAAAACTTTGTTACAAGTACAATACTTACCCCAGCCTGCGAAGAACTCTTTTTCGGGCCTTCAGCTCATCCTTGAAAGCTAAAGTAGTGGAAGATCGCATTGTTTTCTTGATGGACTTTATTTTGGCTGATAATTCTTGCTTAGCATGCAAGACTTTCAGCTTTTGTTGGATATGTGGAGAACTACGTATGTCGTGCTTCTCAAATAAGCTCTCCAGAGCTTCTATTCTTCTGGTAGCTTTCCGAAAATATTTTGATTGCACCTATAAAGAATAGTAGCTATTAAAACCATGTGAATAAAAGAAATCTGATGCATGCATTAGTTTTTGCTTACTTTCATATCTTCTTCAGGATCCAATAGAGGTACCCCATCTTTAGCAAATCTCGAAAGCACTTCTTCAACTTTCCTCAAGGTGTTTTCTCTAGCTTCTGCAGGCAAGAGATCCTTAGGTATGTACATTCGGATACTGCTTAGTCCATCGATCTGTTTCATTCAGTTAGACCAATGTTTAGAAGGGCCACTTCACAACGAGTAAAGAGTCAGAAGATTAAAACTTCACTGGTGATATGGGCAAAGTAAATAACCTGTGAAAGTGGCAAGGAAATTACAACTGGTTCTCCACGCTCTTTCAGAGGAATAATCTTCATTGTTTTCTTTCCACCGTCCTTACTTACAGAACACCTGGTAAGGACATCAACTGTGTAATCACAGTCCTCCGGCCTCCTATCTGAAGGCAAAACCAAAAGTTAGGAGAGAGAACAGGTGTTAATCAATAACTTTCACAGGCATAGTTAGAATCAAATTACTAGTCCAAACATTCAGGAATTAAAACCAGATGAACCGGATCACTTGGTTGAGAAATTGAGAAGCATGATATGTGCTTTGTCAAAACAAAATGCTCTGAGTTGTGCAAAGTTACAGCGGTACAGGCTAAAGGATGCCGAAAATTCAGCAACTTCAGCTTACAAAGTTATGTTTGAGAGACCTGTCACTAAGGTAATATATAATATAAATGAAAACAGCTAGCTGGGATTCCTGGAACAGTTGGAACAAAAATCCAGTTTTTTGGTTCAGTTTTGTCAGAAAATAGTAGATTAAACAAATTTATGCTCAGACAAAGCGAAGTCCTGCTCATTCGAGATCCTACTCAGGAAATAAGTAGGCATTTGGCTGCAAGCAAATTCATTTGCAATTTTGCATGGTTAAGAGGCCTAGTGAACTGACGAGAAAAACACGTGCCACAGTTAACAAAAGCTACCACAAATGAGAAACTATCAGATAATCAGAAAACATAACAGTGGGCAGTGAGCAGGTATATCTGCTGCTTGAGCTAAAATCCCTTCACAATTCCTGACATGGAATGCATTGCCGACAAATTTCGGGTAATATTCAGTCTGTATCGTAACCAAGAAAACAGATTGCAAAACTGTGCTAGAGTATCAGATTGAATAAGGTTCAAAGTTTAGATGTACCTTCACCATGGGATTTCACTTTTTCAAAGTTTATTATGATTCCCCATGTCACATTTTCATCAATAGAGAAGGTGGTTGACTCATTTGTACTATGCTGAATGCGGACAAGTCTTCCAGGTTGCAAGAAAGGCAGAACATATTTTGGAGAAAGGACGATGTCATGGACATCGTTCTTTAAACTTTTGTGCTGCTGTAAGAGATCGTAGTAATCCTTCAAGCTCTCCTCTTCCTCAATAACCATGGAATTTCTCTCTGATTCCAATTCCTTGATTTGCTTCTGCATAAAATCCAAAAGGAGTTAGAATTCAATAAGTTTCATGAAATTCCTTGCTGTGTCTCTGTGTTGGTAAGAATCCTTGTAGTAGTAACCGAAAGTCCAAAAGGCACCCCAATATAAGCGGTGACTACATTTAGCCCGCCAAACTACCAGCGCTAATTCATCTGTTAGAATGTAAATTTGTAATGTTACGCAGTTAATTGCGGTCACAAACTCCCATGAATGCACATCCAATAAGGCCTTGCGGCATGGATGCATATATGAAGCACTCAGGAAAGCATTAAATAATTCTTATCTATGCACATAAATATTTTAACATGCAACATAACAAACAGGAAGGGCGGGTCTGGCGCAGTGGAGTCTCTCCACTCATTTCTCTATTGCAATAGCACTGTTGTAGTGTTGCCGGGATGTCCTAGGTTTGAATCAGCCTCCTTGCAAAATAAGCAAGGGGGTGGTTGCCTAAAAATTCCCTTCCCCAAACCCCACAATGTGTTTGAGCTTTCAGCACTGGGTACACTCTTTATCATAAACAGGGAAAAGATAGTATATCTACTACACATGATTTTTTAAGTTCATATCAATAATCAACTACACAAATGACTTTCTCAAGTTCATATCTACTACACACATGATTTTTTGACAAGTTTTCCAAACATTGCCAGATGCGAAAATTGCTAATGGAGGCATGGGAATCTCTTGACAGTTGACACAAAATCCGCACTCGATGGACATTAGAGAACAGAACATTGTTCATAAGTCGGACGACTAATCGCGATTAGTCGTCCTTATCGCCCCTGGACAGTCGACTAGGTCCAGTGGTCCGATCTGCTCGACCAGAAGTCTGTTCGTCCGGTTAATCGGACGTTCTAGATGATAAAATGCCCGATCAGGTGTCTTCCCTGGTCGGACGATCAGCAGCAGCAACAACAACAACAATCAAGCCTTTGTCCCAAGCAAGTTGGGGTCGGCTAGAAATGAAACCCAACAATTTGAAGAGAAGTAATAGAAAATAAGATGAGAGTAAAAACATACAAATAAAATAAGATTTAGAATTTTATTTATTTTGGAGATGGAATAATAGGAAAGAAGATAAAGAGTAACAAAATATGAATAAACTAATATTCTAGCACATGAATTATAATTTCCATGCAGCCAAAACTATAGGTATGTCCCACTCCTTTAAGTCTCGCTTCACCGCCTCCTGCGATGTCAACCTTGGTCGACCTCTACCCCTTCTAAAATTTTCTCTACTCTTTATAATCACACAGTTAATCTTCTAGAGGTCTCCACTGGATATGCCCAAACCACCGTAGGCGATGTTGGACTAGTTTCTCTTCAATCGGTGCCACCCCTACCCTATCACGTACAGTGTTTTTAAGGCGTCACCTAGGCGTCCAATTGTTGGAGCATGGACACCAAACCCGGTCGCCTCGCCTAGAATGACCTAGGCGCCTACCTGGGACGGCTAGTCGTCGCCTGGGTGCCTAGGCGTCCTGTCTAGGCGGACGCAGGCGAACGGCCAGGGCCGCGGCGAGGCAGAAGCACGCCGAGATGGGGAGAGGAGGAACGCGAGGGTGTTGCACCGCGCTGGGAGGCAGAAGACGAAGGCAGCAGGAGGTCCGCCGACCGGCTGGATCGATACGATGGGGAAGATGGAGGCGTCGGCCGCCCAATGGAGACGGGTCCGCTCGGGGAAGACGGGTACGCTATGGGAAGATTAAGCGGTACAGATGGTTGGATCTGGTTGATAGAAAATGAACGGTAGGATGGAGATGGAGCTGGTGTGATGAAACCTAGGGTTATAACTTTATTGGGACTGGTTGGGCCTTCACCCCGGCCGCCTCCTACCTCTGCCTCCTGGTACCGCTCGCCTTTGCCTCTGCCTCCGCCTCCTGTACCGCTCATCTCTTCAGCTCCATGTGTCAGCGGCTCCGCACCGGTGCACCTCCCCCTCGCCTCTGTTGTCCTTCCCTCCCCTGCTCTCTCGCCTGGCGCTCATTTCTGCCCTCCCCTACCCCCGCAACCCCTGGCCTCTGTTGCCCTTCCTCCAGCCGCTTCTGCTCTTGGCCTAGGCGCCCGCCTAGGCGGCCAGCGGGCCCTTAGGCGTCCAGGCGAGGATTCAAAACATTGATCACGTATCACCTCGTTCCTAATTTTGTCTCTTCTTGTGTGACCACACATCCACCGTAGCATGCGCATCTCTGCAACATTCATTTGTTGGACATGTTGCATTTTAGTTGGCCAACATTCTACTCCATACAGCATCGCAAGTCTGACCGCCGTTCTATAGAATTTTCCTTTCAATTTCTGTGGGACCTTCTTATCACATAAGATTCCAGATGCATGCCACCACTTCATCCACCCGATTTTGATCCTGTGGCAAACATATTCGTCAATATCACCATTGCTTTGTAACAATGACCCTAAATATTGCAATGTGTCTCTCCTAGGTACTACTTGTCCTTGTAGACTAACATTTCCCTCGTCACACCCGACATCAATAAAGTCGCACCTCATATACTCGGTCTTGGTTCTACTAAGTCTAAACCCCTCAGACTCTAAGGTCTACCTCCATAGCTCAAATTTTATATCAACGTCATCTCTAGTTTCATCTACCAACACTGCATCATCAGCAAAGAGCATACACCAAGGGATATCGCATTGTATATCCTTCGACACCTCATCCATCACTAAGGAAAAGATGTATGGGCTTAAGGGTGATCCTTGGTGTAGCCCTCCTGGTCGAACGATCAGCAAGGGAATTTTTCTTTGGGTCGCCGCCCGTCGGCCCATTAGGTTTCCTGTTGTTTCCAGCCCGACTCCTTAGTCCCGGGCTCCTTAGTCTCGTTTCACAGCAATCAGCCGCCTCCATCCCGAGTCTCTGTTTCCCCGATGCTTCTGAATCGGGAGCTCGACCGCCGGCGCTGCCAATCTCACCCGCTGCCACTGCCTCCAGGGCAGTGCCGGCTCTCCCCCCTCCGCCCCACCTTGTGCGTCGGGCCGCGGGCGTCCTCTCCCACTCCTTGCTGGTGCGCCATCTGCCCCGCCTTGTGCAGACTGCAGTGTGTGCTGCACTGAATTGTTGGAGTCTTGGAGATGAGCTCTTCGTCAGGGTCAGACAGTAAGATCACTGTCCCCCTCCTCCTTGCTGTATTACAAGTTATTCAGCCCATTCATGTTGGCTTGTAGCACTGTCCACTGTTTTAGGCTTTTACTCTGTTTTAGGGTTAGGCTTGTACAAGTTTAGAACCATGTTTATTTCTTGCTGGATTGCTGCTGTTAGTGGATGCCTTGCTGCTGTTACAACCAGGCGCATAGCACTGTGTTGCTGCTGTTAGTTGATGCTGTTTTTTTATTCTGATTGACTGATGCTATATTCTGAAACCAGCTCATTGTCTGAAATCTGAAAATATATAGTGTCGACTAGAAATGTCATCCAAAAAAGCTTGGATGACTAGGAGGTCGACTAGGGGTCGACTAATCGCCCTAGTCGACGACTTATCATCCTAGTCGACCTAGTCAGTCCTTAGGCGACTTATGAACCTTGGAACAGAAGTATCAACTTTGCTCTCGGTTAGACCGCTACCAACACTCACTAAATAACACACCTAAGTGGCACATTAAAATTAATTCTAGAGTTAGGAGTGTAGGAGTATTTTTATTCTTGTTAAGCTATTATGCGCTAACCGGTTGCACCCAAAAGCTTAAGCTGATGGGGAAGGATAGGCAATTCACTTGTACAATCCAACACTCCCCCTCACGTGAGGCTCCCTCGGGCCTCAAACGTGGAAATAGGAGTGGGCTTGCGCCCGCCAAGATTTGAACTCGAGATCTCTGGCTCTGACACCATGTTAAGCTACTATGCGCTGACCTATTCAGTAAAAAGAAAGGTAAGTTACACAACATCAACAAACCTCGAGATCAGGGAGAGCTCGATCAGCCTGAAATTGGTAAAATGAATGCCGGAGAAGCTTTTCTGGATCACCATCCTCAGAGCGCATTTGATTTAACAACATGTTGTAGCTCAGATGAAAGGCACTAATAAACAGAAGGGTGGCCATGTGAGATCCACGCAGAACCCAACAAAATGTGCACATTAAACAACTACCAAACAGATCATGTATTTCAGGATGCAAGGGACAGAATTTTCTTTTTTTTCGAGGATGCAAGGGACAAACAGTACACATGGATAGTTATATACAAAAAGTTATCAGTATAGACCTGTCTACTAGCCATTTTAAGCACAATATAGACAAAGAAATTCATCAGATTAGTGGGATCATTCAGAACATTTGGATAGGGTGGATAAAAAGATTTGTTCAACGGGTGAAAGAAAACCAACAAATCCAAGATACGTACCTGTTCAAACTATCAGCGCTTCCTTTCAGCGTCATTTTGGCAGTTGCTGGCTCCATTTTCTCATCTACCATCAGTATACATATACCTCGCTGATCAATACCTCGGCGACCAGCACGGCCACTCATCTGAATGTACTCACCACTCGATAACCATCTGAATCGATCTCCATCAAATTTTCGCACATTGGTAAAGACGACAGTCTTTGCAGGCATGTTCAAACCAATACTGAATGTTTCTGTGGCAAACAAACACTATAACACCAGGTGCAATCAGCAAGATATAAAATGTAACAGCATGTGACATAGTAACACAAAGGACCGAAATATAAATACACTCAGGAGAAGCACAGTGCCATTAGTGAGAACGAGTATAAAAAACACAATGTGAACAAATGTCTAATGCAAATACAGTACATGATATTATGAGTCTCAGCACCTACTCTCATCTAAACAATTTGTCCCTCCCTCCTTTTAAATTTATAGTGCAACAGAATATAGGTGCTTAGAATTACCAAAACCTAATGCATGCATCTCCTATGTTGTATATAAATATTTATTTCATTATGAAACTGACCAGAGTAGAAACTATAAATAACAGCTCTCTAGTGGGAACCAAGTGCCATTATCTCGCTCTTTTTAGGCATGGATTTTATGTTTGAAGCAGAAGTCCAGAATGCATATACAAACATCTGTTCAAACGATAATTGTTTCAAAGTTCGGTACCTGGTTGAGTGTTCATATACCTCTACCATGTGCTACTGATGGAGCTAAGAAATTACGGCAACACAAGATAACATCTGAGTTGTAAAAGATGCTAACCTTGATATAGCCCTCCTGGAAGAGTATCTCAACCACTTCCTTTAAAATGGGCAACAGACCAGAATGATGCACACCAATGCCCCGTTTCAGTAAAGGGAGCATGTTTGAAACCTGAGAAAGCCCCATAGCTCAGTTTTCAGAGGAATCATAGATTAATTAGTTCAATACATAATAACCAACACAATGGAAACAAAAAAAAAGAACTTAACAGGTCCACCAAGAGGCACAAAGAAAATAGAAAAAGGTATTAAAGTTAGTAATACTAAAAGGAGATGGCTTAAAAAAATAAATGGTTAACATATTGCATTGTAGATAGCTTCAAAAACAGTCCACAGGATTGCAAACTCGGAACAACAACAACCAAGCCTTTGTCCCAAACAAGTTGGGGTCGGCTAGAAATGAAACCCAACAATTTTGAAGAAAAATTGCAAACTCGGAACAAACAAATGCAAAATGCCTATAGTGTCTACACATATGAGTGTGTTAATTTCCTTGGGTTGTGATAGTTGTTTGATCTTGGAAGAACTATAGGACTTACAATTGCCAGAAGATACCGGACATTATTAAACTGTAAAAACCGATCAGAAAAAAATGAGGGAACTTGCCTGAGGGAGCTTTTTATCATCATCAGAAAGCAAGTCCAAAGCACTCCAAAAAATCAATTCAATGTTCGCCTTCTCATCATCCCCATTCAAGTCCATCTTAGCCATCTATAGCACACAGAAATGGTAACATAAATTAACTTATTAAACTTAATTGTGTCTTCTTGAAATAATAAACTATATATATTCTGTAAGTTGAGTAATTATTTGCAAAAAGATCAACCTGCATAGCAAGAAATTCACATTCCCTTTTGCTAAAGCTGAAAAGTATCACTGGATCATATTGTCGTTGGATTATCATTTTCACCATCTTGAATATGTCACTTTCCTCACTTGGTTTGCCTGCCATGATAGCTTTCTGCCACTTTCCGTTTTCCTTCTTTCTGTCACTTTCACTAGCAGGGACAAGGGCGTTCAATGCTTTCTGAAAACTATCCTCTCTGAACTTGCCCTTCTCATCAACTACCAGGTATAGTCCATCCCCTCCAGAAGGAAATACGTAGTGCTGAAGAGGTGTTGGTCGGTAGTCGGTGTATACTATATGACATGGTTGCTTATGTACCTGAATAATAAAAAAACTCTGATATTAACAAAAAAAAAATCATCTGCTGGCACTATAAATGAATGTTCGATGATGTGCAGAAAAAAATGTTTGAAACGAATAGATTAATTGGAGAAAAAAAAGGTGAAAATTTGCTGAGAAACCAAAAATGTAAAAATGCCAACAGAAAAAAAAAAATAAGAGAATCAGGGAAGCTTGGAAACAAACCTTAGCTACCCAATCAGCAAACTCCTTGGCATTAGGTACAGTTGCTGAGAGGAACACAAACCGTGAGTTCTTGGGAGCCATTACTATACTCTCCTCCCACACCACTCCCCTCTCTCTGTCCCGCATGTAATGCACTTCATCAAATATAATCCAAGCGACTTCCCTCATTACCTCAGATCCTTTATATTGCATGCTACGCCAAATTTCTGTGGTCATGACCTGCATTATCAGGGTATCTGTTTTATGTGCCAGGCAAAAATAATAAAATATATACAATAACTGGTTTGAAAGAATGAGGGAAGGAACTAATACCAAGCAAGAGGCATTCGGCTCAATCGTGACATCACCAGTCATGAGACCAACATCAGAGAACTCTGATTTGAACTCTCTGTACTTTTGGTTGCTCAACGCCTTGATTGGAGATGTATAAATGACCCGCTGCTGATTGCGTAATGACATTGCTATTGCATAACTTGCGACCACTGTCTTTCCTGCTGATGTGTGTGCTGAAACCTGGAAGACCCCAAGAAAGCAGAACATAGAAAGACAAACAACTTAACTGACAAAAGAGAATTGGTTCGTCTGTACATACAAAGCAACAGAGCACTTTTGTTTAATAAAGAAATATCTTTCTCCCATGAATTACAGTCTGGTACAATACAGCTCATAGGAGAGATAAATTTAAAATCATCAATCATTCATAGTTATCAAAAGAGAATGGTAGTGGATAGGTGAGCACTGACAAACTTTAAGACACTGAAAACACAATATGTGACAGCAAAATCTCTAAGAAGTTAGGAGAGAGCACATAAAATCAACACTGCGTTGAGTGAACCTAATCTGAAAAGGTTCCTGACCTACCCCTGGGGCGCTAGAATTAAAAAACAAAATGGACACCAAAATTGAACCTAATTTGAGAATGTTTCTATCCTAATCCATGGATCGCTTGAACTAAAAGCAATATGGGCACCGGAAGATGTTGCACTGAGACGATTTGTGAAGCTTATCGAGAAGAAAGCGAGACAAATTAGGAGAACGTACCATCACAGACTCGCCGTTGTCGAGGCAGCGTATGGCCTCAGTCTGGAAGGGGTCGAGCTCGAACGGGAACGTCTTGGCGGGCTCAGAGCCCTCGCCGCCGCCTGCGAGCACACGGGAGGCTGAGGCGGACGGGTCGTAGCCCTCGGGGTAGGAGACGTCATGCACGCAGGCGACGGGCTCTGCGGCGGCGAGGGTGGCCGCGGGAACGGGGGTGGGAGTAGGATCGGTCCGCATAGCCTTGAGAGGGGAGATCTGGTCGGCGGCGGGGACGTCCATAGTCTTTCGCTTGAGAGTGTCCATGGTGTCGGCGGTGTAGGCGGCGCCGGTATGGTCCAGGCTAGGGTTTAAGCCTTGAACTGGTCGATAGCTCGCGGCGCGCGCCAGAAGACAGGAGCGAGAGGCTGCTGCCAGCTTGTCTTGCAGATTGAGCCCGTCTGCCGGCATCTAAAAAGTTTTGATCCAAATAAACACCGAACTGTTCAATTCACAAAAAAAAAATCTTTTTAATTTTTTCTTCACGTTTAAAGTTAAAAGTTTTCTACCCCGCGCGTCACGCCCCAGCCGCGGCGGCGCCTAAGGTCTCGTTTGGTACGGTTCCAGATTCACACAAAATCAGAAACAGTTCCATTTCAACTCAGAAACAGTTTCAAACTATGAAACAGAATCACTTTAGAAACCGTTTAGCTAACATTTATGTTTCAGTTTCAATAGAGAGGAGAGAAAAAATGAATTGACTCATTTATCCATAGTTGTTTTCTAGTTGTTCTTCATTTATGTCTAATTTTTATGTGGCATGTACTCTCATGTTGACAAGTAAACATTAAATAGAAAATACATGATGGATGTTCTACATGTGTACTCACCCATACAAAAACATGCACAGGTACAAAAACTCACAAGTAAAACCGTCATTACTTACTTCTGGCCATAAAAAAAATGATGATCACTACTACTTGTCAAGCAATGCAGGTTGGTCGTAAACAAAAATTAATATTGATAACACTTATTTCAAAATTTGGATTTTATTAAAGAGAATCAAATATGAATTGACCTAAATGCAGGTGGTGGCAAAATTTCGTAATTTTTCTAGAACTTGGATACGACTTACGATTGATCGAAGTGTTACAAAGTGTGGAACACCTTTTCAGGTGTTTCACCTTCTTAGTTCAGAAAAGTGAATCGTTTCAAGGTGTTTTTACCCCTGAAACGTTTCTCCTTATTACCGTTTGGAGTAGTTTTAAGTGATTCTACTCAGAATCAGAAACGTTTCTACCATCCAAACGAGACCTAAGTTGCAACGTCGATTTTGGTTGCCACATCTAGGGTGGACTTAGACGGGAGAAATAAACTAGAAATGTTTGGCGGGAGCATGACACATCTAAGTTGCGGAGTCGAAACAAACGCTAGTCCAACTGCGTTGTTAACCACTGACATTGTATGGTTGCAAACCCAACGAGCCCTATGTTTTAGAGGTGTCGCTCTACCATTTTGTAAGTACTCCGTGAATCAAATCCGAATGGTAACACTCACAACTAGACCCGCTGGCCATGCAAGCTAGAGCCAGTTCTCAACAACGATGATACTCCAAAGTGTAAAATAGACCCTTTTTTTAAGTAACATCTAGAATTTGATTTTTCTTGTGGTGAAATTCTGCAATCGGACTCTCTCAATCAATAAATGTGCATCCAACGATTGTTGCACTTTTACACTTAACTCTCTCCATCGATTGTCAAAGATTAAGTGCAAAAGGTGAGAATTAAGTGCAAAAATACAACAATCATTGTATGCTCATCTAATGGCTGTTAGAATCTGATTCCAGAACCCCATCATAAAAGATATTGCATTCTAAATGTTACTCTCTTCGAATCTTTTTATTTGTCACATACTAGTTCATTTTTAAACTAATTAGTGACATAAAAAAATCCGGAGTACTTTCTTTTTAAAACTGATCAGAGCAAGCTAAGAGTTTTTTTTTTCACCAGCGCAGATCCCCACGTTGCCGGGTCAAAAGCAATGGACCATGAGGCGGCGCATGCTTGCTATACGAAACAAGCATTCACTGCAGCACAACGCAGGAAATGGCAGGATAAGCATTCCAGTACTTCTATTACTGCAATTCCTATAAACTCCTCATTACAGGCCAAGACCAAACATACCCTAAATGCCTCAAATAAAGAAAAAAAATCACAAATCAACATCCTCATAGATGAAACATGCCGGGAACTCCGGATGCCGTCCAAACCAACATGAGAAAGCGCATCAATACATTTTTCAGAGAGAACCATCTGATACACGGATCAGATTCAGATAAATGGGGAATCAACTAGACCTGTCAACGAGTCGAGCTTGAGCGAGCTTACCCTTCAAAGCTTGAACTCGTTAACAATTCAATCCAAGCTCGAGATCTGATTAATCCTGCAGTCAAACTCGAGCTCTGCTCAATAAGACTTGTTAAAATAGTCAAGTTCGGTTGAAGCTCGTAAAAGCTCGAGTTCGAGCTTGTGAAGCTCGTTTGAACAATAAAAATAAATAATATCTAAAAGAAAAATATTAATATATAATATTTATAAAACATAATTTATTTTAACGAGCTCGAGATGAAGCTCGAATTCGACTCGTTTATTTGTCAAGCCGAGCTCGAATCGAGCTTTTAAAGAGCCGAACTCGAGTAGCTTACGAGCTTCGAGCTTTATTGTCAGCCCTAGAATCAACAGATGAAGAACTAGAGAATATTCTATGCGTTAATATTCCAACGATATGTATGCACATTAATCCAAAATGCAAATACAACACTGTAAAAACAAAGACAAGACGACCATTTATGAGACGAACTGTAAAAACAAAGACACGACGACCATGTATGAGACGAAAGTTAATGGTTGATTGACTTCTTTTTTAATTTGTTCTTCGAACTATGGACAGTGCCTTCGAATTTGGGGCCTAGGGCTAGGAAAACATCAAGCCAAAACACTCTTGAGGATGTGCAAAATGGTGACCAAACAGTGTCTGGCTCGCTTTCACTACTGGCCCAGATTGCCAAGAAGGCGCTCCACTGCAGCATTAACATTCCCAGCAGTAGCGACCAGAGCTTGAATGTTCTCAGCGGTATCAATGAAACCCATTTCTCGGAGCTGAGTAAGCTGTGTTGCATAGAGCTCCTCCGGTGGCACTGAAAATTTAGAAAAGGTTGAGAATATAATCAATCGCTTCAAGCTAAGAAATTAGAAATAGGACTCAATGTGAGCATTCATTCAGTTATGTATACTAACCATTGGAAGTATTTGGCACACCTATACCGCCTCCAAGCCCGCTCAGCATGCTCACCAAGGTGTCAAGACCTGCGTTTCCTCGCATACCTATAAGTAAATGTTTCATGGTCACTATTGAACTCGAAAATAATTTCTATCATCTGTCTAGAACTAAAAACATAGATGCACATCTATGACTGATATATAAAAGAGAACTCACTTGATGTCAGTCTCAATGAACTCGAAAATAATTTTTATCATCTATCTAGAACTAAAAACATAGATGCACATCTATGACTGATATATAAAAGAGAACTCACTTGATGTCAGTCTCAATGGATTTGAATGTCCACTGCATTATAAGGATGGCACAATAAAGCAGATGTAAAAGTAGATTAGCATGTTCAACACATAACAAATTCACTTGAAGAGTTCCACATGCTTCACAGTAATCACATCCATATAAGTGTGACGGTATTCAGTCATACACAAACTATTTCCATTTCCATATATTCATGTACCACATGATATTTACTAATTCAAGCGACTGCTGGGATAACTGTTAACCATGAAATTTTATGTTCTTATTCTGTGAATCTCAGCAGTTTAGCAACGATAACTGGCCTAAATTCATAGCTTAACTCAAAGGACTGAAACATCAGGAATACAGAGGCAACCAAGCACCATTCGTACAGCTGTGCAATTGCAGCTGCACAAGCAAAACACGCAAAAGGGCCATTCAAAACATTAAGATCATAAACTGACATTTATACTGCTACAGGCCAAAAAAATAAGGCGGCTAAAAGAAAATGAGAAATTACCTGACGCATTGCCTCCTTGGTCGCCACCCCTGAATAACAATCACAATTTTCATTTCATATAGATATGCAAGCATAAATAATAGGATAGATTGGAATTAGCCATTTAGGTACTGTTCAATAAAAGACACTCACTGGCTGGGTCGATGTTGACCGAGCTGTCCAAATAAAGTCTGCTGAAAAGAGAGTAATTGCTGAAAGAAGGAAAAGTGTCAGCCTTAGTGAGACAGGACTACCCACTTAAAGGTTATAAGAGTAAAGTACCTGCATAGTCTCTGGAGATGTTAACTGGCGAAGAAATTCTGGATTTTGGAACATTTCCCTCAGCTGAGTGTTTGATTCCATCAGGTTACGGGTGTTTGGATTGAAGTTAAGCAACTGTGAAGAAGCAGAAATACAGAACTACCCAATGTTAGGATTCAAACAATCGTACAAGAAAAGGTTGTCTTGAGTTGAAACAAACTGGACCTGGTTCATGGTTTGTGGGTTAGACATAATGTTTTGCATCATTTGCATCATTGCAGGGTTTTGCAACATCTGACTCAAAAGAGACGCGTCAGGTGTACCACCAAGCAAACTTCCCAAGTCCGGTGAGCCCAGCCCCCCTAGCCCACCAGCAGCAGCACCGGTCCCTGCATTACCAGAAAGACCAGCAAGCAAACTACTCAAATCTGGTGAGCCCAACCCTCCTAGGCCACCGGTGGCACCAGTTCTTGCATTGCTAGCAGGGCCTGATTGTGTTGCTCCTTGTGCATTCCCAGCTGCTGATTTGAGTAGACAGATGAAGATATAAAGATATAACACATGCAACCATCAACACAAAGACATGAAAACATTCAAAAGTAGTGGAGGAATTATAAACCTACCATTGGTGCTCCAGGGATTTGGAAGTGGATTAGTGTTTGGAACAGGGGTTCCTGTTGTCGACCCTGATCCAGGAGTTGGAGCATTTGTTGCAGTTTGGCTGGGTTGGTTAGACCCCTGATTGCCGAGGAGAGCTGCAAATGGGTTTGAAGCTGCGTTGCTTTCCCCACCCATTGTAGCTGCATTTATCAAAGGCTCCTGGACAGTTTCATACATGCGTCGAAGCATATTGAATCCTTCAGGAGAAGATTCAATGTTGCTCATAGCTCTGTCTGTGTTCCGCATCATTTCTCTCATAATTTCAGGATTTCTAGCTGCTTCAAGGGTCTGACGGAGGACACTTGGGTCATTGAGCACGTGGGCAAGATCTGGATTCTGATCCATGATCTCACGCAATTGTGGATTGTTCATGATCATATTACGTATTAACTCAGGGTTATTCATGAGATTCTGCATCGCTGGCATATTCATTATTTCCCTCATTAAGTTGGGGTTCTGGCTTAATTGCTGCTCAACTTGCTCTACTTCTGGAAATCCTGGCCCAAATATACCCGATGGTCTGCCAGATCTTGGAGCACCAATACCTGGAAATAGGCTTCCCAGGCCACCTGCTGGGTCACTGCTAGGAGTAATTGAAGCATTGGGGCTAGCACCAGCAGGTGTGCCTGATGCAGCTGGCTGGGCAACACCACGCACCATGTGAATTGTGTGGTCCGTCTCAACCCCTGCAGAATACAAAAGGCACAAGTAATGAATTACTAAAGATGCCTAGCAAATCCAAAACTGAAACGGTATGTCAACGTTAATATAGAAAGAAAGGGAATGCTTCTATCCCCAATATGAACAAATGCAAGTGAGCTCCACATGAGTATGTATATAGAATGATTTTTTGCAATGCATATGGAGCTGCAATGAGTCACTACACTAAGAACCTGATAATCATGATAATCTATAACACTAAGAAAATATCTTATTATATCTGAATGTCACAATTGTTCAGTATTCAGTTGACACTATTATATATATATATATATATATATATATATATATATATATATATATATATATATATATATATATATATATATATATATATATATAAGGTTATTAACAGGCCAGAACAGTTTGGGTGATATCAACCTCTCATTTGGAATTACTAACAACACTTGATCAACCAAAGAATCAATCAGGTGTACAACTGCTTTTAAACAGAAACTTAGAAAGGTTGTTTAGGCATGGTCCCACTGCAGCATCCAAATATAGCGAATTAAGAGGTTATCTAAAATTTACTCAGTCCCCTGTTATATGATACCTGAGGAAATATGGAACCGTTGTGTTAATTTTGGAGAATCAAGTGTAGTATAGCAAACTTCACTGACAATAGTAGCATAGCTCACAAATGGCGACACAAGCTAATGTATCATGATTGAATATACTTCCCAATCCATCCAAGGGAAATATCTGCTTTACTTATCAATATACGACATATACATGCACAACCAACAGTACCGAATGCAGGTCCATGAAAAACTGAATTACATGCGAGTCCAACAAGAGCCGTTTCCACTTTCTTCGCCTACTGATACAACAAGTATACATTACCATCGACGTGCAAAGCTACACCGGCATCATCCAACCACACATGTATCGGCTAACGGTCTAGCACAATATGCGATAAATTTACTACAAGGTAGCATGCAAAGCGCAGAGAAACGAAATGCATAATCCGGCAACCGTCAATACGTTAGTGACACCTAAAACAGGCATTGCAGGGACACCCCCAACCTCGCAGACTCACTACCACACCGCAAAATTCATGCTCCGTACCGTCCGATTCCACCAAACAGGACCGAATCGCGAGCTATTTAGCCTAAGAGTCAGCGTGCCACGCACCGTAGCTTTCTAGGGTTTGCTCGTCCTTGAGGATGCGGCCCTTGTAGATCAGGCGCTGCTGCGGCGCTGGCACGTCGCAGCTCCCGGCCACGACCTCCTTGAAAGCCCCCACCGTGGCGCCCAGATCGGCCTGCACGGTGAACTTGGAGCCGTTCGCGCACCGGATGTGCAGCGTCGCCACGGCAGCAGGCGGGGACTCGCCGCTCCCAACGCCCTCACCGCCGCCCGACATGCCGTGAAAAGCTAAGCACCGATCTGGTAGCGTCGGCGTCGGCGGCAGCGGCTCCGATTGGGTTGTAGCGTGTGCGCTTGAGCTGCGGAGGTTCCTTGTCTATTTTTTTTTCTCTCCTCCTCTACTTCTACTTGCGAGAGAAGAAGAAGAATGGAGAGAGTGTGACGGGAGAACGATTTGACGGCGGAAGGGGCCGCACCTTTGCCGGGTCGGGGTGACGGACGGCCACGATGCGCTGCGTGACGTGGAGGTGTGTATCTTTGTATGGTGGGGCTGGCTGGGCGGTTTGGACTGTGCACTGGGCGCGTGAAGGCCGGCATGGGGAAGGTTCTAGGCCTTTCCACCCTGCGATGCTGGCAATGACGGGGATGGCTCTTTCCTTTTGTGGACCGGCCCCGTTTCTGTTCAGTTTGGATTATGCGAAGTATTCCGCGGAATATACGAGAACGCTCTGCACAAACGCGGTCAACGGTGGATGAACTTTGTTTGGAGAGGATGAAGAAATGATCGTGATGGTCGGTTTGTTTATTTGCAATGTTGCGTGAAATCTGAAGCTAATTATTGTGATACGATGGGTGTTGGGCTCCGGGCTTCGGCGGGTCTTGATGTGGAATGAATAATAATGGCCCATAGCGCAGCCCATCTCCCGCGTGAGGGCCATTGCATATAGAAATCTCAGTCAGAGCAATAGCTGATCCGCACGCTCAAACTCTGCAGCTTCCTACTAAGGTCGTGTGTGTGCGCCCGCCAATGGCGTGGTGTGTCAGTAGCAATGTGTGTTAGAATAAATGGACGTGTGCAGCTCCCTCCCCTCCACCGCCCACCATGTCGCCTCCGGCCATTAGCACACCTCGACCTCCGGCTTCACGCGCTCCCCGAGGCCACAATGTCTGTCATGGTAGCAGGTGAAGCGTCGGGGAAACCTTAGCGGCGGCGGAAGGATGAAGGAGGATCGCTATGGGAATAGAAGAAGACTTCGAGGAGAGAGTGTGAGTGATTGTCGCGTGCGTGTGATAGCTAACCAGTGGATCCGAGTGTGTAGGGGTGGCCCACTGGGCAGAGCCCAAACGGGTATGTAAGGAGCTGAACCTTACGGGGAAGAGAAGAACAGAAATTTCCCTAACATAATTTGTTATTGTGTCTTCTGTTCGTCGACTTGTCAAACTCAGGCGGTGTTGGGCCTCTCACGTCGGTGGCGCAGGTGAGCCACCGGCCAAAGGTCATCACATTTAGAATCAGAGCTTCTCCTTCTCCGGGCGGTCGAAATTTTTTTGGGCGGGTTGTTGCTGGTGTGCTGCAAGCACGTGCGTATTGCTCACGACAAATGATCACCTAGTGCAGTCGCTCACGACAACGCCGGCGGCGAAGCCCTCGGTCCAGACGTGATTCGTGTTGTTTGCTATGGCGGAGGCGACACGAGTGGAAGAGGATCATTGGAAGTTGGTGTTGCAGTGACTGGATGATATGTCCCTGAGGTTGGAGAATTTAGACAAGGGGCAACGCGATTTGGTGGGGCAGCAGACACTCACCTCATCCATGTTGGAGCAAGCGACGGTGGAGCGCGATGTGCTCTCGAAGCGCGTGGAGAAAAAAGGATTACGGGTGTCCTCATTGCTGTTAGAGAAGTTGGGTGTTCCTCGGGGACCAACCTAGGAGGAGTAGTTCTCAGGGTTGATGGCGCGGAGGTCGAGAGAGGAGTGGAGACATCCAAGGAAAAGAGGGTGATGATGTACGGAGGTAGAAGGAAGGTAGGTACTGAAGAGGGAGGTCAGGAGGAAGAAGCTAGGAGAGTTGCTGAGTTGAATCAGAAGAATGGAGGGGTTCGTAGAGGCGAATTTGTTCCTCGCTCAGGCCGAGACGCAGCTGGTGGGAATGGAGACGACACCAGAGACAAAGGGAGTATGGGTGATAAGAATCTCCTGAAGCTCTCGTTTTCCAAGTTTGATGGTGATCATTCTACAATCTGGATAGACAAGTGTGAAGATTATTTCTCTATTTTCCATGTTCCAGAAACTATGTGGGTTCATGCAGCATCTATGCACATGGAGGGTCAACCAACAAAATGGTTGCAGACTCACAAGATGTCTGAGGGTCTGTCTGCTTGGGTGAGATTTGTAGAAGTAGTGAAGGAGCAATTTGGTTCCTATGATTATCCTCAAACGACGTATGACTTGATTCATGTGAGGCAGGCTGGGGATTTGGAGGAGTATATCAAGGCTTTTGACAACTGTCGATATGCTACTTTGATGTATAATCCAGATTTGGATGATATATTATATGTCACACAATTCATTAGAGGTTTGAGGGTGGAATTTCAAGGCCCTATCCAGGCTCATATTCCTACAACTGTGACTAGAGCTGCCTCGTTAGCCAGGGTGCAGAGGGACATATTGGAGAAAGGGAGATTAAATGAGGTTGACAACAGTGGACTGGGAGGCAACCTGGTCATTTTACGGGTGAGGGCAGACTTCAAGCTCCACCTTATGAACTGAGTAAAGAAAGACAAGTCAGGGACTATAGGAGATTGAATGGCTTGTGTTATGCTTGTGGTGAAAAGTATGAACCAAGCCATGCGTCACAGGTGAATGCATTGACGATGGAGGACTTGTCAATGGAATTGTCCGATCAAGTGTTGCAACAGTTGGAGTTGGAGGATAGTAAAGAGGAAGAGTGCTATACTATTGCCACACATGCTATAGCTGATACTCAAGGAAGTAATTGCATGAGGCTAAGGGCATTAGTGCATAACAAGGTCTTCTTGATTCTCATAGACTTAGGAAGTTCTCAGACATTCATCAATACTTCTTTTGTGGACAGGTTGGGGTTGAAGAAGCAAAGGTGTGCTCTCATCCATGTTAAAGTGGCTAGTGGCGAGATACTACAGAGTGATTAGGTGGTCAATCAACTGGAGTGGTGGTGCTCAGTTCACACCTTCATCTCTGACATGCAAGTTCTACCTTTGGGATCGTATGATGCTATAGTGGGTTGGGTTGTAATTGGTTGAGTTCTCACAGCCCAATGATATGTGATTGGAGTGCTAAGAGTTTGTAGTTTTAGTATGGAGATAAACATATCACTCTCAAAGGGGATCCTAAAAAGGTGCAGCAGTATGTGGCTAGTCTTACATCCACACAACTCATGAAATGGATTGAAGTGAATGATGTGTGGGCCTTAGCAGTAGTGGAAATGCAGGATAGTCAGGTGCAGGGAGTTGAGGAATATCAGGTGCATGGAGAAGTTGATGTCTTATTTGAGGAATTTCAAGATGTGATGAAGGAGCCCACAGCTCTTCCTCCATTAAGACCCTTTGACCATGTTATTTCTCTAGTGCCAGGAGCAATACCGATTAATTCAAAACCCTACAAGTACTCTCCTCTGCACAAAGATGAAATAGAGCGACATGTAGCTAATTTGCTCAAGTCTGGCCTTATTGAGCATAGTACTAGGGATGGCAATGGATACTCATTACCCGCGTACCCGCGAATACCCAACCCAATAGGTACGGGTTTGGGTACGAATTTGTACCCGCGGGTACGGGTTGGGGTAGCAAATTGTACCCAATGGGTATTTCTTATCGGGTATAAAAAACTGATATCCATACCCGTATACCTGTACCCGTACTGACCAATGGGCCCAAAACAATATATATATATATATATACACACATATATATATATATACATATATATATATATATATATATATATAGAGAGAGAGAGAGAGAGAGAGAGAGAGGATTTTGGCCTCCCCTTTTCATTCCCCCAAACCCTAGCCGCCAGACTCACGATCGCTACCGACCCTCGGTAAATCCCGAATCCCGGACTCTCACTATCTAGGGTTTACTCGGTGTTGTCCCTCAGGACCCGCCGCAACAGCCCGAACAGCGCCCACGCCGCACGCGGCTCACCCCCTCCCCACCGCGGCGCACACCGCCTCCTTGACAGCTCATCGCGCCACCGCCTCCTCGACGGATCCTGCCTCCAAGCCGCGACAACCCCACGTCCTCGCCCCCATCTCCCTAGCGCCACATTTGCGCCCTCCGGCCAAATTCGTCTACAGCGTCGCCCTGCTGTTGCGCCGCCAGATCTGTGCCCAGCCTCAGGCCTTGTTCTGTGCTCACGAGCCGACTCCTCGCGGCGGTGTAAGTGCATCTAGGTCCCTTGTGGGTTTTGGTGGATTGATGATGAACCATTAAAGTGCTAATGAACTTGGTTAAGCATGAGCGCAGATCCGGAGTACGGAATGGAGCTTTGAAGAAAGACGGCAAAAGGAGAAAAGTTGTGGTGAAGAAGAATAGAAATAGGATTTTCTATTTTTTCCTTGAGTCGTAGGAAAAACTGTACTATTAAGAGGGACACGACGCGTAGACACTTAGTGAGTCATTCGGGTGCTCAACCCCTTAGTAGAAGATTTTAGTAGGGCCCTTGTGGCTTGGGCGGACTTGTCTGACCTGTGATGTCAGACATGTCCGAATTCCCTCTGTTGGAATTCGGACATGTCCGAATAGGTAAGTCAGACTTGTCCGAATTAGCACTGGAAAGGTTCCAGTGAGTGTTCCAGTGAAGTTTCAGACTTGTCCGAACCTGGGGGTCGGACATGTCCGAAATGGATCTGTTCCCAGGGACTAAGAAAAATTTTCTAAGTCCCAGAGAGTGAGACTTGTCCGAGGTCTATCTGCAGAATTTCAGACATGTCCGAGATTGTATGTCAGACATGTCTGAAGTGGTTTTGGTCAGACAAGTCTGAAGTGAAAGGCCTAACCTTTGAGGTCAGACATGTCCAACATTGTGTCAGACATGTCCGACGCGGGATGTGTCAAACGGCTCTAATGACTTTTTGGAGTATAAATAGGTGGTGGTTTCGACCCACCAACTATGCCTAACACCCCTAAACAGTTCTGAACGCCCATTTGAACTCAAGAACCTCTCTCTAGTTGTTCTTCACCTCTAGAGCCCAAATTCGAATTTTGGGAGAGTGAAGAGTGCTTTGTGAGGATTGGGAAAAACGGTTTGTTGAGGGGTTGAGCAACGTGTGATTCGCTAAGTTTCTTCGTGATTGTGTGTTTGTTGCTCTTGGGGTTCTCCCTAGACGGTTAGGCGTTGCCCCGCGATTTCTTTGTGATCTCTTGTAATCGAGGAGTTTGTAACAATCTTTGTGATAGTGGAAGATCGGGAGTTGGCCCTTGTGGCAACTCGTGAGGGGAAGGCTAGAGAAGGCCTGGTCCCTTGTGGACTCCTCAACGGGGACGTAGGATCCTTTGTGGTTCCGAACCTCGGGATAAAATCGTTTGTTTCTTGTTGTTCTTTCGTTCTCTCAAGTTTTGATTCTAGTGTTTTTCCGCGTGCTATCTCTCCCTCAGCCTTCTTTCTACTCCATACTTCGTGTAGAACTGCTAGGGATCGATATCTCTCACTAGATCGCTTAAAAATTGGATTTTTGGTCTGATCGTGCAGGTAATCTCGGACTTATCCGACCCAGGTCAGACTTGTCCGACTTAGGTCAGACAAGTCTGAGAAGTCAGACAAGTCTGGCTTCTCTGTTTTCATAACTCTGAATTAGGTTTAAATTATCGATTATCGCCTATTCACCCCCCTCTAGGCCGCCTTTCAATTGGTATCAGAGCAGATTTCTCCGGAAGAGACTAACATCTCGGAGAATCGATGGCGGAAGAAAGGAACAAGGATGATACCTCATATGTCGAGGGTGAAGGCTCAATTGACAAGAACTACGACGTTCTTCTTGATGATCCGAAGGACGACGAAGAAACTCGCCAACTCAAGGCGAAGCTTCGGGAGAAGCTAGGGAAACAACCCAAGATCAACAAAGAGAAGGAGAAGAGTAACGATGACTATACTCAAACTCACTTTGATTATGATCGTCTTCATGCTAACAATCACTATTTGTCTATTCCACTTGGCAAACCTCCTCAATTCGATGGAAATGACTATTCAATGTGGAAACACAATATGAAGATGCATTTAATCTCTTTGAATCCTAGTTTGTGGCAGATTGTGCAAACCGGAGTTCATATGCCAAGGAATGAGGAAGACGTCACTCCACAACAAGCTATCCTACTTCATCGCAATGCTCAAGCCGTGGGAGCCATAACCTCATCTTTGACTCGGGATGAATTCAACCGACTCGAAGGTTTGGAAGTGGCCAAAGATATTTGGGATACACTCAAGACGGCGCACGAGGGCAACCGAGTCATCCGGGAGGCGAAGATTGAGATGATCGAAGGAGAGCTTGGGAGATTTACCATCATGGATGGTGAGTCGCCCCAAGACATGTACAATCGCCTCAAGGTGCTCGTGAACAAGATTCGTGCCTATGGAAGCACTCGATGGACGGACCATGAAGTGGTGAAGAGGATGCTTCGGGCATTCATGCCTCGAAACATCGCTCTTTGCTCCTTTATCTGTGAAAGCCCCGACTACACCAAGATGACTCCGGAAGAAGTGCTTGGGAGGATAATCAACAATGAGATGATGGAGAAGGAAGCTATGTTCTACAATGATCTCCAAAAGCTTGCCTCATCAAAGAAGAAAGACATATCCCTCAAAGCAACTTCCACATCCTACATTGAAGATGCAAGTGATGATGAGAGCATGGACTCCGATGAGGAAGAAGCTTTCTTCGTCAACAAGTTTAGAAGGATGATGAGAAGGAAGAAGGGAGGCTATCACCAAGAAGGAAAGAGCAAGGAGAAGCTAAAGAAGAAGACTTGCTACAAGTGTGGTGAACATGGGCACTTCATTGCGGATTGCCCATACAATGAAAGCAAGAAGAAGGAGGGCAAGACCCAAGATAAGAAGCTCTTCAATAAGAAGAAGCCATCGGGACATGCCCACCTTGGAAGAGAATGGGACTCAAATGAAGACTCATCTTCCGACGATGTAGAGAAGGTGGCAACCATTGCCATCGGAAAGAGCTCAAGTGCAAGCAAGCTCTTCCCCAACCTTGATGATTTCAAGTCCACATGTTTCATGGCAAAGGAGGGAAGGAAAAATGTCAAATCTAAACCCACTCCCTCTATAACTTCTTATGATGAACTTGATAGTGATAGTGAACTTGAATCCATGCTTAAAGGCTTAAGTAAGAGTGCCATGAGAAAGATGAACTTTTTTATGGATGAAATCTCCAAGAAGGAGGATCCCCTTGAGCGTCAAGAGGGCATGCTCATCCAAAAATTGGAGAGATGTCAAGAGCTTGAGGAGCTCCTCGAGCGCGAGAGAGAAAGAAGCAATGCATTGGAGCATGACCTTGCCATGAGCAAGGAAGCATGCTCAAATCTTAAGGACAAGACCGTTGAGCTCAATGATGAACTTGTTAACTTGACAAAGGTTAACAAGATTCTAGAG
This sequence comes from Tuctoria greenei, assembly GCA_036927565.1. NCBI lineage: Eukaryota > Viridiplantae > Streptophyta > Magnoliopsida > Poales > Poaceae > Tuctoria > Tuctoria greenei. The sequence goes on along the minus strand of JAYESD010000007.1, from coordinate 192,481,795 downwards.
ACAAAGGTTGAGTCACTTAAGATCAATGCAACTTCTTCCTCAAAGAGCTCATCTTCTCAAAAGATTTCATCCGAGGAAGTTCACACTTGCATGTGCTCAAGCTTGATCCTAAAACTTAAGGATGAACTTAACATGGCACAAAACAAGCAAGCACCGAAAGTTGGCATCTTTGACAAGGAGAAGGTGGCCTATGCACGTAGTGCATATGCCAATGTGAGACCTCCCCATGTCAAGGATGGTCTTGGTTATTCTCGGGAGCGGAGACAAAATGCCAAAGCCCCCAAGAATAACAAAGACTTGATTGTTTTTGTCAAAGAAGGTTCATCCACTCAAGATAAAGGAAAGAACATTGTCTCAACATCTTATATGCCTAAAAATGAACCTCATCCTTTGTTCCACGAATTTGATGCTTCTTATGTTTTATTGAGGAACCAATTTGGCAAGACTTATGCTAGATATGTCGGGCCACTCCGCAAGAGCCCAAAGCCTTGCGTGTGGGTGCCCAAATGTCTTGTGACTAACATCAAAGGACCCAACTCCGTTTGGGTACCTAAAGGAAAGGCATAACTCTTTTGTAGGCATACTCCTCCGGTGGATCAAATTGGGTTCTTGACAGTGGATGCACTAATCATATGACCGGAGAGAGGAAGATGTTTGTAGAGTACAAGTAGAATGAAGATCCTAGTGAAGGAATCTTCTTTGGAGATAATAGCCAAGGGAAAATCCTTGGCACCGGTAAAATTGCTATCTCCTCAAAACACACTCTTTCCAATGTACTTCATGTTGATTCACTTGATTACAACCTCTTGTCTATTTCTCAATTATGTGATGATGGTTATGATTGTCTTTTCACTAACAACGGTGTGACCGTCTTAAGAAGATGCAACAACTCAACCGCCTTTAAGGGCGTACTCAAGGGAAAGCTTTACCTTGTGGATTTCTCCACGGATAAAGCCCAACTTGATACGTGCTTAATGGCGAAAACTAACATTGGATGGCTATGGCACCGAAGGCTAGCCCATGTTGGGATGAGAAACTTGCAAAAACTTCTTAAGGGGGATCATATCTATGGACTAAAAGATGTTGTCTTTGAGAAAGATAGACCATGTAGCGCATGTCAAGCCGGAAAGCAAGTAGGAGCTCAACATCCATCCAAGAACATCATGACAACCTCAAGACCCTTGGAGCTACTACACATGGACCTATTCAGACCGATCGCCTACATTAGCATTGGCGGTAACAAGTATGGTCTAGTTATCGTTGATGATTTTTCTCGCTTCACGTGGGTATTTTTCTTGCATGACAAAGGTGAAACCCAAGGAGTTCTCAAGAAGTTCTTGAGGAGAGCTCAAAACGAGTTCTCCTTAAGAATCAAGAAGATTAGGAGCGACAATGGGACGGAGTTCAAGAACACTCAAGTTGAAGACTTCTTGGATGAAGAAGGAATCAAGCATGAGTTCTTCGCTCCCTACTCCCCTCAACAAAATGGAGTAGCGGAGAGGAAGAATAGGACTCTAATTGAGATTTCAAGGACGATGCTTGATGAGTACAAGATGTCCGACCGGTTTTGGGTGGAAGCGGTTAACACCGCTTGCCATGCCATAAACCGGTTGTATCTTCATCGACTCTTGAAGAAGACCTCATACGAACTCCTAACCGGTAACAAACCCAACATCTCATACTTTTATGTTTTCGGGAGCAAGTGCTATATTCTCAACAAGAAGCCTAGGAATTCGAAGTTCGCTTCAAAATTCGATGAAGGTTTCTTGCTTGGCTATGACTCAAACACCTACGCCTATCGTGTCTTCAACAAGTCCTCCGGGATTGTTGAAGTAGCACATGACGTAGTGTTTGATGAGACTAATGGCTCTCAAGTGGAGCAAGTTGATAAGTGTGTGCTAGATCAAGAGGAGACTCCACAAGAAGCACTTAGGAGAATGGCACTTGGAGATGTGCGACCACATGATCCAAATGATCTTCAAGCAAGCGAAGAAGATGCAAATCCCCCACATGAACAAGATCAAGACCCTCAAGATGAATCTCAACAAGATCAAAATCAAGGAGGAGCCTTGGATCAAGGGGGAGATAGAGAAAATGATCAAAATGAAGGCAATGATCGAGAAGCTCAACCATCACACCCAAGAGTTCATCAAAGCGTTCAACGGGACCATCCCGTTGACAACATACTTGGAGACATCTCCAAAGGGGTAACTACTCGCTCACGTATGGCTAACTTTTGTGAACAATATTCCTTTGTTTCCTCTCTAGAGCCACGGAAAGTAGAAGAGGCTCTACAAGACCCGGATTGGGTAATGGCGATGCAAGAAGAGCTCAACAACTTCAAGAGGAACAAGGTGTGGGAACTCGTGAGGAGACCAAATGCAAATGTTGTTGGAACCAAGTGGGTGTTCCGCAACAAACAAGATGAACACGGGGTGGTAACAAGAAACAAGGCAAGACTTGTAGCAAAAGGATACGCTCAAGTCGAAGGTTTGGATTTCGATGAAACCTTTGCTCCCGTGGCTAGGCTTGAATCTATTCGCATATTATTGGCTTTTGCTACTCACCATGATTTCAAGTTATATCAAATGTATGTGAAAAGTGCATTCCTCAACGGTCCAATCAAGGAGGAAGTGTATGTGGAGCAATCGCCCGGATTTGAAGATGAAGAGCATCCCGATCACGTCTACAAGTTGTAAGGCTCTCTATGGCCTCAAACAAGCACCTAGAGCTTGGTATGAGTGCCTTGGGGATTTTCTCACTCAAAATGGTTTTAAGATTGGGAAAGCCGATTATACTCTCTTCACTAAGCATTTTGATAATGACTTGTTCGTATGCCAAATTTATGTTGATGATATCATATTTGGTTCTACTAACAAGACTTTTTGTGATGAGTTTTCCAAAATCATGACGGAGAGATTTGAGATGTCTATGATGGGGGAGTTGAAGTTTTTCCTAGGTTTCCAAGTAAAGCAACTCAAGGAAGGGACCTTCATATGCCAAACCAAGTACACTCATGACATTCTCAAGAAGTTTGGCATGGAGAAGGCGAACCCCATCAAGACACCTATGGGAACAAACGGGCATCTAGGACTAAACGAAGAAGGAGCGAGCGTGGACCAAAAGGTATACCGTTCTATGATTGGCTCTTTGCTTTATCTTTGTGCTTCTAGACCCGACATTATGCTTAGTGTGTGCATGTGTGCTCGATTCCAAACCACTCCAAAAGAGTGTCACTTGACAGCGGTTAAGAGGATCCTTAGGTATTTAGTTCACACTCCTAATCTAGGTCTTTGGTACCCTAAAGGATCCAAGTTTGATATCGTCGGTTATTCTGATGCGGATTATGCGGGCTGTAGGGTAGATAGGAAGAGCACATCCGGGACATTCCAATTCCTTGGTAGGTCCTTGGTTGCGTGGTCTTCCAAGAAACAAAACTCCATTGCCCTTTCCACAGCCGAAGCGGAGTACGTTGCAGCCGGAAGTTGCTGTGCGCAGCTTCTTTGGATGCGACAAACTCTTAGGGATTATGGTTACAATCTGAGCCATATTCCTCTCCTATGTGACAATGAGAGTGCCATCAAGATTGCTCACAACCCCGTAGAGCATTCTAGAACCAAACACATAGACATCCGTCACCATTTCTTGCGAGACCACTCTATCAAGGGAGATATCGTTATCTCTCATGTTAGAAGTGAGAAGCAATTGGCGGATATCTTCACCAAACCCCTTGATGAGAGACGCTTTTGTGACCTAAGGAGTGAGCTAAATATCTTGGATTCTTGAAACATTGCTTGAGTCGTGCACATCTGATTGCTATTAGTTTTCAACTTCAAAATGTTGTGTGTTCTTCGAAAATCTCATCTATTTTTCCTGAAAACTATGTTCTAAACCTCTCTTTGGTGAAAATGATCATAGTTTGAGTGTTGGTTGCTTACTGATCATTTTTGTCAAAGATATTTGCAAAAGCTTGTCCAAAATGTCCATATATTCCCTTCTTTAGATCCCCAAGTGTTTGCACATTGCATACACTCAGGGGGAGTCGGACAAGTCTGACAAAAGTCAGACATGTCCGAAGTGGGTTTTAAGTCTGCAAAGAGAACTCGGACTTGTTTGAAGTCAAATTCGGACATGTCCGACGTGGGAAGTCCGAGCCCCTTCAAAGAGTCCGACGGTTTCCATCCCCTCTCTCACTCCTCACTTCAAACCCTAATCTCCATCTCTCTCAAACCTCCCAAGGCAATCCACATTGCTTTTGAGGCTCTTGTGAGGAGTTCTTGAGGGAAAATCTCCCTCAAAGTTGGAGGATTCACATTCCCTTCGGAGTTCTTCAATCCTTTTCTCCATCCGAAGGTATTTTTTCCGCATCTTTCCTCTCAATTCTAAATCTAGCGGCAAGATTGCAAATTTATGCCCTTGAAATTGTTCCTAGGCATGTTTACAACCTTGTTGAAAAATTTGGTCGGTAGAAAAATTGATTTGCTTAGTTTCCTTAGCAATTAGGGTCAGTTCTGTACAGGTCGGACAAGTCTGACTCTGAAATTCGGACATGTCCAAAATTCCTGAGTCAGACAAGTCTGACTTTCCAGTCAGACATGTCCGATCCTGTATAACTCTGAGGCCTAATTTCTATTGAAACTATCAAGTTAATTGCTCTATCTCTCTTGCCTTGACTCTTACATATCCTTGTATCTTTTTCTAGCTATGGGTCACGACAAAAGAGGCAAGGAGCCCGCGGGTCCCGATTCTTCAGCTCAACCATCAAAGCGACCAAAGAAGGTGGTTGCCAAGCGACCCGCAAGCGGTCAACTCACCATTCACAGTGGTCAGGGGGGCAGCTCGAGCTCCCAAGGGCAACAAGAGATCGGACCGTTGGTCGTGCACTCTCCAGTGGGTGACACTCGACGCACGGCCGACAGAGTGAACTACCGGAGGAACATTCACGACACCATGCACATGAGAGATGTGCGGTGCTATGACCAGCCAAGAGAGAGCAGGGATCCCCGTTTATGGTGCTTCTTCCACATGGATTACTACCGGTCACTCCTCACGACCAAGAAGAACCCAGTCACGGAAATGCAATGGGTTGATTGGAAGGCTGCATTGAAGAAGAAGGACTGCTACCTTCTCTTCAAGGGGGTGCTCGACGCTTGCGAGCACCATGGAGTCAGCGAGATCATGGGCCTCCAATACCCATGGAACAAGGAAGTCATCCTCCAATTCTATGCCACAGTTTTCTATTGGCTCGACAAGCTCGGCTTCACCTGGATGACCAATGGGGTGAAGTACGAAGTCAGCTATGAGGAGTTTGCCCGCATTCTTGGGATGGAGGACAATCTGCAGCACTCACTGAAGATCCATGAGATGGATATAGTGAACCTCCTGGAGATGGAGAGCTTCTATGAGGATGGGTATCCAGCCGACCCTCCTCATATCAACGGCCTCAAGCCATTCCATGCCGTGGTGAACCGTCTGATACGGAATACTCTCTCACCCAAGGATGGGGATGCCAATAGGATCAATTACAACAGCAAAAATTTGATCCAGCTTTTGGCAGGGCAGCAGCAGTTCAATGCCTTTGACTATATCTACGAGGAGATTTACCTCGCCTCGGAGACGCCGGCTAGGTCTTGCTGCTATGCCCCGTACCTGATGAAGCTAATTGAGACGGTGTCCGGGAAGAAGTTTGTGAAGGATGTGCCTCATAGGCGCCTTGTGCCTCAGAAGCCTTCCAAGCTTCACCGCCCGATTCGCGCGGCTGCACCGGCACCAGCAGAGGGAGGACCCAACTCCTCAAGGAGGAAGTATGCTCAGCCTCCCAACTCATCCTCCGTGCCCCAGCAGCAGCCATCTTGCTCCTCAGGACTGCTCAAGATCCTGAAGTCGATCTTCACCGTGTGCCGGTCGACTCACCGCTTGGCAAAGAGGAACCAGAGGGACCTCGCGACCATTAGGGAGCACCTCCAGCTTCCTCCAGTCGACGACGCCAGCTCAGACGAGGAGCCACCGGAGTTTCCGGAGCTCACCGAGGCGGAGATGGCATTCTTCACCGGCACCGGCGCCTCTTCCTCAGCACCTCCTGCAGCTCCCGATGACTCCGGCAAGGAGAGGGACTACGAGGAGGAGAGCGGCGACGATGACAGCGACGACGACGAGGAAGACACCGAGTATACTAGGTCTTAGTGTCCACTTTTCTCCTTTTTGGTGCCTTGATGCCAAAGGGGGAGAAGTATTAGACTCTAGTGCTTTTTCTTGGACATGGACATGTATCTAGTCATATTTTCTATCGTCGTGTGTCTTGTACTTATTTGTTACTCGTTTATGACTGTTAATGCTTAATGATGTGTGTTGATGCCTTATGATAATCATTATGATGCTTCATTGATCTCGTGTGCATTTCTTCATATTTATCACGTTGTTGCACACACACGAGCATATAGGCACCCCACGACGATTGAGTGTATATGAGTTGTTTTTATTGTTATTTCAAAAGCTCATATACACTTGAGACTCAAAACTTCTATCAAATCTTATTTTTGTCGAAGACTTTAGTTGGTTGTCATCAATCACCAAAAAGGGGGAGATTGTAAGTGCATCTAGGTCCCTTGTGGGTTTTGGTGGATTGATGATGAACCATTAAAGTGCTAATGAACTTGGTTGAGCATGAGCGCAGATCCGGAGTACGGATTGAATCTTTGAAGAAAGACGACAAAAGGAGAAAAGTTGTGGCGAAGAAGAATAGAAATAGGATTTTCTATTTTTTCCTTGAGTCGTAGGAAAAACCGTACTATTAAGAGGGACACGACGCGTAGACACTTAGTGAGTCATTCGGGTGCTCAACCCCTTAGTAGAAGATTTTAGTAGGGCCCTTGTGGCTTGGGCGGACTTGTCTGACCTGTGATGTCAGACATGTCCGAATTCCCTCTGTTGGAATTCGGACATGTCCGAATAGGTAAGTCAGACTTGTCTGAATTGGCATTGGAAAGGTTCCAGTGAGTGTTCCAGTGAAGTTTCGGACTTGTCCGAACCTGGGGGTCGGACATGTCCGAAATGGATCTGTTCCCAGGGACTAAGAAAAATTTTCTAAGTCCCAGAGAGTGAGACTTGTCCGAGGTCTATCTGCAGAATTTCAGACATGTCCGAGATTGTATGTCAGACATGTCTAAAGTGGTTTTGGTCAGACAAGTCTGAAGTGAAAGGCCTGACCTTTGAGGTCAGACATGTCCAACATTGTGTCAGACATGTCCGACGCGGGATGTGTCAAACGGCTCTATTGACTTTTTGGAGTATAAATAGGTGGTGGTTTCGACCCACCAACTATGCCTAACACCCCTAAACAGTTCTGAACGCCCATTTGAACTCAAGAATCTCCACTTGTTCTTCACCTCTAGAGCCCAAATTCGAATTTTTGGGAGAGTGAAGAGTGCTTTGTGAGGATTGGGAGAAACGGTTTGTTGAGGGGTTGAGCAACGTGTGATTCGCTAAGTTTCTTCGTGATTGCGTGTTTGTTGCTCTTGGGGTTCTCCCCTAGACGGTTAGGCGTCGCCCCACGATTTCTTTGTGATCTCTTGTAATCGGGGAGTTTGTAACAATCTTTGTGATAGTGGAAGATCGGGAGTTGGCCCTTGTGGCAACTCGTGAGGGGAAGGCTAGAGAAGGCCTGGTCCCTTGCGGACTCCTCAACGGGGACGTAGGATCCTTTGTGGTTCCGAACCTCGGGATAAAATCGTTTGTCTCTTGTTGTTCTTTCGTTCTCTCAAGTTTTGATTCTAGTGTTTTTCCATGTGCTATCTCTCCCTCAGCCTTCTTTCTACTCCATACTTCGTGTAGAACTGCTAGGGATCGATATCTCTCACTAGATCGCTTAAAATTGGATTTTTGGTCTGATCGTGCAGGTAATGTCGGACTTATCCGACCCAGGTCAGACTTGTCCGTCTTAGGTCAGACAAGTCCGACTAGAAGTCAGACAAGTCCGACTTCTCTGTTTTCATAACTCTGAATTAGGTTTAAATTATCGATTATCGCATATTCACCCCCCCTCTAGGCCGCCTTTCAGGCGGCAACTGACGACCAACGGTGGTGCGCGTAGGTTAAGAATCAACAGCGGCCCTCCTCTTCCTCGCCTCCCTGTACACTAGCTTCGCGTCACCTGTGGGTAAGCGAGCATACCCGTGGGTATGAAATACCCGCGAGTATCGGGTACAGGCAGCGTTTCTTACCCATTGCAGGTAGTGGGTACGGGCGCGGGTACATAAATTAGGTTACAGGTACTGGAAGAAGAGGGTGATATCAGCGAATATTTGATCCGTTGCCATATCTACATAGTACCAGTCCTTTTGCATCTCCGTTGCTTTGGGTCTATAAGAAGGATGGGTCTTGGCAATTTTGCATCGACTATAGACGCTTGAATGATATGACTATTAAGAACTGTTTTCATATGCCCTTAATTGATTAAATCCTGGATGGGTTGGCAAGTGCAAAGTATTTTACTAGTCTGGATATGCGGATAGGCTATCACCAGATTAGGATGAAGGAAGGGGAGGAGTATAAGACAACATTTAAGACGCACTGTGGACATTATCACTTTAAGGTCATGCCATTTGTCTTAACAAGTGCTCCTGCATCATTCCAGTGTGATATGAATTCGATTTTGGCTCCATTCCTAAGAAAGTTTGTGCTGGTCTTCATTTATGATATACTAATTTACAATACTTCTTTGGAGTTACATGTTCAACATTTGAGTCAGGTGTTACAGTTGCTAAGAGAGCATCAATTTTACACCAAGAGGTCTAAATGTCATTTTTCCAAGAGGCATTTGATCTATTTGAGTCATATTATCTCTGACCAAGGGGTTCAGACAGACCCTGCAAAGACACAGGCTATGTTTCAGTGGCCTGTACCTCAGTCTTTCACAGACTTGAGAGCCTTCTTGGGTCCAACTGGGTATTACAGAAAATTTGTAGGGATATGATACTATTGCTAAGCCTTTAACTAATTTGTTGGAGCATAAACACTTTATGTGGTCTGAGACAGCACAATCAGCCTTCCTTGCATTGAAAAATGCTATGACTACTACTCCTGTGTTGGCCCTTGCCTAATTTTCAGGAGCAATTTGTGGTTGAAACAGATGCTAGTGATGTGGGAGTAGGGGATGTTCTGACGCAAAAGGAAAAACCCATAGCCTATCTAAGCAAGGCATTGACCGGTAAGCATCAACAAATATCCATCTATGAAAAGAAATTCTCGGCTTTGATGTTAGTTGTGTGTAGATGGAGACCTTATCTCCAAAGATCTGAATTTCTAATTAAAACTGATCACAAAAGTTAAAGCTCTTTGGAGGATAAAGTTTTACAATCAGATTTGCAGAAGAAGGCTATGGCAAATTGATGGGGCTCAATTTCAGAATAGTATACAGAAAGGGCAAGGAGAATGTGGCAGAAGATGCATTGCCTAGGTTGGGCCAAGGATTGCAGTTATCTGTGTTGGAGGAGGTTAAGCCTATGTGGTTGCGGGAGGTACTCAATTCTTATATGACAGACTCTAAGCTCAACTGGGACTGGCTAGGTTGGCTACTCTAGCTCAGATGAGGAGGGGTTTTCCTTACATTGGGGAATTATCAGAAAAGAACAATAAATGTGGATTGGCAATAATTCTGCTTTAAGAACCAAGCTCATTGCAGCATGCCATTCTACTACAGTTGGAGGGCATTCTGGAATTCATGCTACTTATCAAAGGGTTAAGAGGATGTTTTATTGGAAAGGTCTCAAGATGGATGTGGGGGATGAAAGTTCATCTAGGCATCCCCGTGGGTTTTGGATGATCGATGACGACAATTAAGAGGCTAATGAGCTAAAGTGATCTTAAGCACAGGTACAAGGATTGAAATGTGATGAAAACCCTCAAAAAGGAAAAGGATAAAATGGGCGTCAAAGACTCAAGCGTAGAAATTAGGGTTTCTACGGTATTGAGCTTATATGAGCCGTGTCATGTGAGAGGGTGGATGTATCATGTGCATTGAGATCATTCTAGAGGACTCAAAGTGGTGGTTTAGTGAAACACCTAAGTGAGAAGCCAAAAATGAGAAAGACCCTAGGAGGCCGGACTAGTCCGGGCCTCAAGGACGAACTAGTCCGGCCAGGCAGACAAATCTGTTTTGATACGAACCAAACGTCTCTAGAGTGAATCTGAGTGAATTTGGAGCTAAGTTCGAGAAGTCCGAACTTGTCGTTCTTGGACGGACCAAAGCTCTCTAGAATAGTTCGGACTTGTCAGTTTGAGACTTAGTGAGATAGACCGAGAGAAACCCTAGGGGGCCGAACTAGTCCGCCCCAGTGGCCGGACTAGTCCGGGCCAACCCAGAAGAGTCCGTTTTGGTACGGACCAAATGGTTCTGTTCCACTTCGGACTAATCCGTTTTTGACAGGACTAGTTCGTTGTCTAGTGACCGTTTGAATTTAGAAATTTGGCAGGTAGCGTGACGATCATCACGCAGTGTGGCAGTTATCGGGACCTGACCAGAGGTCAGTGGTCCCATGGGGCCGGACTAGTCCGGGGTCAGAGGCTGGACTAGTCCGCCCCTCTGCTGAGGTCAGCAGAAGGGGCTCAAGACTCCTATGAAAAGGGGACCCCGGGCTCATTTGAATAAGTCTTGAACCCTAGCGCCGCCACAAGCATCCTAGAGCCTTCCAAAGCCTTCTACTCATCCTACTAACCCTCTAAGAGCAAATCTTGAAGAGATTAGGGTTTGGGGAGGAGAGTAAAGGAAGATCATCGCGCTTTGGCTCTCGGTTTGATCTCTTGCACATTGTGTTGTGTTTTGTGGCTTGTGTGAGTTGAGCTTCGTGTGCTCCTCATTGTATTGATTTGTGGGAGCCTCAAGTTGTGAGCAGCCCCATCAAACTTTGTGATTGCTCATTGATATAGTGGAAACCAAGCCGGCCATCGTGGTGGCTTGGTGAGAGAAGGGTCAAGTGAGACCCAATCCTTGTGTGGACTTCTCAACGTGGAGGTAGGCTTCTTCATGGAGCTGAACCACGGGATAAATCTCGTTTCACTTGTCTTTCACTTTTTGTGATCACTAGTATTGCCATTAGGGTTCACATTGCTCTTCATTTTGATCATTATTGTAAACTTGCAATCTAAGTGTTTAAACTTCACAATCTGAGCTTTACTAGTTTACCATACATTGCTTATCTCTTTGGTCAACTTTAATTCCGCAAATAACTTGTAGAAACCAAGTTTTAGGGTTTTCACCCTGTGCTGAGCGGACTAGTCTGGCCCTGTGCAGACTAGTCCGACCACATGAATTTAATCCTGTTTGATTAAGTCATTTTAGGTATTATTGCCTATTCACCCCCTCTAGGCGACTTTCAATTGGTATCAGAGCAGGCTTCTCCCCAAGAGTCTAACAACTCCGAGAAGTAATGGTCGGAAGGGGTGACAACAAGATTCCGGTGGTCGTCGATGACACTAAGACGAAGAACGTCGATGTTCTTCAAGATGAACCGAATGACGACGAAGAAGTTCGGATGCTCAAATTACGACTTTGTGAGAAGCTCAACATGCCCAAGAAGGATATCAAGCCAATTGCTCCGGTCAACATCGACAATGGGAGTAGTTCACAAGACTACTCCCAATATCCTTACAATTATGAGCAACTTACCGCGATCAACCATTATTTATCTATTCCCATTGGCAAACCTCATGAATTTGACGGAAATGATTATTCTATGTGGAAGCATAATATGAAGATGCAACTCATTTCCTTAAACCCTAGCTTGTGGCAAATTGTTATGACAGGTGTTCATCCTCCGAAGAATGAGGAAGACATCCCCCCGGAGCAAGCCGTTCTTCTACATCGCAATGTCCAAGCCGTTGGAGTGATTACCTCCTCATTGACTCGAGAGGAGTTCAACTGCATTGAAGTTGGAGGTTGCCAAAGAGATATGAGATACCCTCAAGACGACGCACGAAGGCAACCACATTATTAGGGAGGCAAGGATCGAGATGATCGAAGGAGAGCTTGGGAGATTCACCATCATGGAGGGTGAGTCTCCCCAAGATATGTATGACGGCCTTAAGACTCTCATCAATAAGAATCGGTCATATGGAAGCACCCGGTGGACCGACCACGAGGTGGTAAAGAGGATGATTTGAGCATTCATGCCTCAGAACGTCACTCTTTGCTCACTAATTTGTGAAAGCTCGAGCTTCCACAAGATGACTCCCGAAGAAGTGCAAGGGAGGATCATCAACCATGAGATGATGGAGCAAGAAGCAATGTTCTACAATGATCTACAAAGGCTTTCCTCCTCCAAGAAAAGGGATGTTGCATTCATGGCAACATCCTCAAGACCACAAGAAAAGGAAGAGAGTGATGAAGAGAGTCTTGACACCGATGAGGAAGAAGCTCTTTTCATCAACAACTTCAAGAGAATGTTTAGAAGAAGGAGGGGGAGCTACCAAAATGAAATAAAGATCAAAGACAAGCCCAAGACAATATCAAAAAGGGCTTGCTACAATTGCGGAGAATATGGTCACTTCATTGTGGAATGTCCACATGAAGAAAACAAGAAGAAGAAGGAGGGCAAGTCCAAAGAGAAGAAGTACTTCAAGAAGAAGAAGCAATCCAGACATGCCCACCTTGGAAAGGAGTGGGATTCAAATGAGGAATCTTCCTCCGGTGAAGATGAGAAGGTAGCAACTATTGTTATGAAGAAGACAACAACGGAGAACAAGCTCTTCCCCAACTTGGAGACTTCAAGGCCAACATGTCTCATGGCCAAGGAGGGAAGAAAGAAGGTTAAATCTAAATCCTCTTCTTCAATTTCTTCTCATGATGATTTTGATAGTAGTAGTGAAAATGAACACATGCTTAAAGACATGAGTAAAAGCACTTTGAAAAGATTGAGATTGTTAACGGAGGAAATATTTGATAAGGAAGAACTCATCAACCGTCAAGAGGACATGCTCATCCAAAAAAAGGAGAGATGTCAACAGGTTAAGGAGCTCTTGGAGCTTGAAAGAGAAAGAAGCAAAGCACTTGAGCGTGAACTCGCTTTGAGCAAGGAAACTTGCTCAAACCTTGAGAACACTACAATTGTGCTCAAGGGTGAACTTGTTAGTTTGACACAAGCTAAAAAGATCCTTGAGACGTAAGCGAAGTCTCTTAAGGTCAATGAACCTTCTTCCTCTACAAGCTCACATTCTACAAATATTAAATCGAAGCATCTCAACCTTGTAAATGCTCAAACTTAATCATAAAACTTAAAGATGAGCTTAAGTTGGCACAAACCAATCAAGCACCAAAGGGTGACATCTTTGACAAGGAGAAGGTGGCATACGCACGTGGTGCATATACCAACATAAGACATCCCCTTGTCAAGGATGGTCTTGGTTATTCTAGGGGGATGAGGCAAAACGCCAAAACTCCCAAGAATAGCAAAGACTTAATTGTTTTTGTCAAGGGAGGCTCATACAACAATAAGGGAAAGAATGTTGCAACATCTCCGAAAATGCCTAAGAAAGAACCTCATCCGTTGTTCCATGATTTTCATGCTTCATATGTTTTATTGAGGAACAAGTTTGGAAAGGCCTATGCTAGGTATGTTGGGCCACACCGCAAGAGTCCTAAACCTTGTGTGTGGGTGCCCAAGTGCCTCTTGACTAACATCAAAGGACCCAACACCGTTTGGGTACCTAAAGCCAAGGCTTAAATCTTTCTTGTAGGCATACTCCTCTGGTGGAACCAAGTGGGTTCTTGATAGTGGATGCACAAATCATATGACCAGAGAGAGGAAGATGTTTGTGAAGTATGAGCTAAATGAAAATCCAAGTGAAGGAATCTATTTTTTCCTTGGCACTGGTAAAATTGCTATATCCCATAATCATACTCTTTCAAATGTTTTACATGTTGATTGACTTGATTATAACCTCTTGTCCATATCACAACTATGTGACAAAGGTTATAATTGTTTATTCACTAATGAGGGTGTGACTGTCACAAGGAGAAGCAATGACTCAATTGCATTTAAGGGTGTACTCAAGGGAAAGCTCCATCTTGTGGATTTCTCCGCGGATAAAGCCCAACTTGATACATGCCTAATTGCAAAAACTAACATGGGATGGCTTTGGCGTAGAAGGCTATCCCATGTTGGGATGAGGAATTTGCAAAAACTCCTTAAGGGTGAGCACATTCGGGGTTTAAAGAATGTTGCGTTTGAAAAGGATAGGCCATGTAGCGCATGCCAAGCCAGAAAGCAAGTTGGAGCACCACATCAATCCAAGAACATTATGACAACATCAAGACCATTGGAGCTTCTACACATGGATCTCTTCGGTCCAATCGCCTACATTAGTATTGGTGGTAACACATATGGTCTTGTTATTGGTGATGACTTTTCACATTTCACTTGGGTATTCTTTTTGCATGACAAGAGCGAGGCTCAAGGTTTTCTCAAGAGATACTTGAAGAGAGCTCAAAATGAGTTCTCCTTGAGTGTCAAGACCATAAGGAGTGACAATGGCACCGAATTCAAGAATACTCAACTTGAAGAATTTCTGGATCAAGAAGGCATCAAGCATGAGTTCTCGCCCCCCTACTCCCCTCAATAAAATAGGGTGGCCGAGAGGAAGAATATGACTCTAATTGAGATGTCAAGAACCATGCTTGATGAGTACAAGACATCGGACCGGTTTTGGGCGGAAGCGGTCAACACCGCTTGCCATGCCATAAACCGGTTGTATCTTCACCGTATACTTAAGAAGACGTCGTATGAGCTCCTAACCGGTAACAAGTCAAAAATCTCTTACTTTCGTGTTTTTGAGAGCAAATGCTACATTCTTAACAAGAAGCCTAGGAATTCGAAGTTTGCTTCTAAGTCCGATGAGAGTTTCTTGCTTGGCTATGACTCAAACACTTACGCCTATCGTGTCTTTAACAAATCCTCAAGAATTGTTGAAGTAGCACGTGACGTAGTATTTGATGAGACTAATGGCTTCCAAGTGGAGCAAGTTGGTCGTCATGTGCTAGATCAAGAAGAAGCTCCACATGTGGTGATAGGAAGGATGACACTTGGAGATATACGACCACAAGAACAACCTCAAGATGCAAGTGACCATCCTACACATCAAGCAAGCTCTTCCTCAAATAATCAAGATCAAGTTCCCCAATATGCGCTCCAAGAAGATGAAAATGGAGGCATCAATCAAGGGGGAGACAATGAGGATGAGAAAGACCAAGATGATGAATCAAGACCTCAAGCGCATCACCCAAGAGTGCACCAAAGCGTTCAATGGGATCATCCCATTGACAATATACTTGGAGACATCTCCAAGGGGGTAATCACTCGATCTCGTGTTGCAAACTTTTGTGAACATTACTCTTTTGTTTCTTCCTTGGAGCCCCACAAGGTTGAAAAAGCACTACGAGATCCGGATTGGGTGATGGCCATGCAAGAAGACCTCAACAAATTCGAGAGAAATCAAGTATGGGAGCTTGTGAAGAGGCCTAATGCGAATGTTGTAGGCACTAAATGGGTGTTCCGCAACAAACAAGATGAACACGGGGTGGTTACAAGGAACAAGGCACGACTTGTGGCCAAAGGGTATTCACAAGTCGAAGGTTTGGATTTCGAAGAAACCTTTGCTCCTGTAGCTAGGCTTGAATCAATTCGTATATTACTTGCCTTTGCTACTCACCATGATTTTAAGATATATCAAATGGACATCAAGAGCGCATTCCTCAATGGTCCAATCAAGGAAGAGGTGTATGTGGAGCAACCCCCCCCAGATTTGAAGATGAAGAATTCCCAAACCATGTGTACAAATTGCGTAAGGCTCTATATGGACTCAAACAAGCTCCTAGAGCTCGGTATGAGTGCCTTAAAGACTTTCTAACTCAAAATGGTTTCAAAATTGGGAAGGCAGACTATACTTTATTCACTAAGCACTTCAATGATGTTTGTTTGTTTGCCAGATATATGTCGATGACATTATATTTGGTTCTACTAACAAAGCTTTTTGTGATGAGTTTTCTAAGATAATGACGGAAAGATTTGAGATGTCAATGATGGGGGAGTTGAAGTTCTTTCTAGGCTTTCAAGTGAAGCAACTCAAGGAAGGCACGTTCATTAGTCAAACTAAGTACACACAAGACATACTCAAGAAGTTTGACATGGACAAGGCCAAACCCATCAAGACTCCTATGGCAACCAATGGGCATCTCGATCTCAATGAAGATGGTCCAAGTGTGGACCAAAACGTATATCTTTCCATGATAGGCTCATTGCTATACTTATATGCATCTAGGCCCGATATCATGCTTAGTGTGTGTATGTGTGCTAGATTTCAAGCCGCTCCGAAGGTGTGTCATTTGACCGCTTTTAAGAGAATTCTTAGATATTTGGTTCACACACCAAGCCTAGGACTTTGGTACCCCAAAGGCTCTAAGTTTAACCTCATTGGATATTCCGATGCGGATAATGCGGGGTGCAAAGTTTATAGGAAGAGTACATCGGGAACTTGCTAATTCCTTGGTAGATCTCTAGTGTATTGGTCCTCAAAGAAACAAAACTCTATTGCTCTTTCCACAGCCGAAGCGGAGTATATCGCCGCCGAAAGTTATTATGCACAACTTCTTTAGATGCGACAAACTCTTAGGTACTATGGCATAAACTTGCGCCATATCCCTCTCCTATGTGACAATGAGAGTGCCATCAAAATAGCCCACAATCCAGTTGAACACTCAAGGACCAAGCACATCGATATTCGCCACCATTTCTTGAGAGATCACTCCATCAAAGGAGACATTACAATTTCCTATGTGAGAACCGATAAACAATTGGCCGATATCTTTACCAAGCCCCTAGATGAGAAAAAGTTTTGTGAACTTAGGAGTGAGCTAAATATCCTAGATTCTCGAAATGTGGTTTAAGTCTTGCACATCTGATTGGTATATTCAAAATTCACACATGCTTGCGAAAAACTCATCCTCCTTAAATTTTCTACAAATTATCTTGAAATTATTGAATCCTTGTGAATCATGATCATAGTTTGATTGTTGATTGCTTATTGACCATGTTTACAAAGATATTTTGTGAAATCTAGTTCAAAAGGATCAAATTTCCACTGAAAACTCAATATATAGGAGTTTTCAGCCTTAGGACCGGACTAGTCCTACCATAGACCGTACTAGTCCGGTGGTTCAGGTTGTTCGGACCCAGTCCGGAGGCCAGACAAGTCCGGGTCCCTGACTGTACTAGTCCGACCCTTGGGGACTTAACCTCCTCAGGGAGCCCTCGACCTCTCCACTTCCATTCAAACACTCTCTCTCCAAAAACGCGAAAACCGTCTCCCAAACGGCGATTTTCGATTCCCTCCAACAAATCTTGACTCCAATCCATGGATTGAAGCCCTAGGGTGCTTAGGAACCTTTTACCAAGTATCGGAGGCCGATTCCTCACTCACATTTCATCAAATCGAAGATTTGAAGAGGTATTCTTGACCTACCTCCAAAATCCTTGAAATTCAATTCTTTTGGGTCCATTGATTGAAAATTCTTCACAAATGTTGCTGTGCACATCAATGTGATCATGTACCTCTATTTTTTTGGTAGGATTCTTTATTTTTGCAAAATTTCTCTAGATTAGGGTTCTTGCTGTGTGAACCGGACTAGTTCGGCCACAGGGCGGACTAGTCCGGCCCCTGGGCGGACAAGTCCGGGTTACACAGTGAAACCTTAACCTAGGCTAGTTTTGTGAATTCTACCTCTACCCCTTAACTTTCTTTGACTCATATACATTCCCTTGCTTCTCTTGTCAGCAACCATGTCGGATTATGAGTATATTCCACCTTTCGACTCCGAGGCCGAAGTGGAGAAGCAAGCTCTCTATTGCCGGAAGTAATGAGAGGATCAAGAGATGGCTGCTGCATACTTTGCATCACAAAGGGCAAAGAAGACGCAACGAGAAGAGCATAATTCTGCAACTGTCGAGACAGCTCCGAAAAGAAAGCGACTTGTGACCTTGGGTGAGCAAGCTAAGTCCGAGGGGGCGAGGACCTCCAAAGATAAAGGCAAGGCCCCAGTTGATGCTGCACCCAAGAACAGGGTGATAGTGGCGAAGAAGGCTGCCAGCAAGGTCAAGAAGGGTGCCTCTCAACCCATTGGCCCGTTGAGGATGTCTTCTCCTGCACGGAACTCAAACTGTGCAGCTGCATTCGACACTAACATCTTCAAGGGCAAGGGGGCTGAGGAGACACGCAAGCTGAGAAAGATCAATGTCTATCAGCGAGACAGGAGCATAGTGGATCCCCGGTTCTGGTGTGACTTCCACTGTGACTACTATCTGACGGTCTACATGACCAAACAGACCACTGTCACAGATGCTCAGTGGATAGATTGGGATTACATGGCCCAGAAGGATCATCAAGCCTTCAATGTTGTGATTGAAGCCGTCGAGAGGCATAGGTTGAAGAAGTTCATGGCTTTCCAGTATGACTGGAATGTGGAAGTAATTAGCAAATTCTACTCTACTATTTACTTCCACACTGATGGGGATCGTCGGATTACATGGATGACCCATGGAGAGTAGTACTCCACCACCTACTAAGAGTTTGCTCAGTTGTTTGACTTGGAGGACCAACTGGATAATGTGATCATCATTTCAATGAAGCCAGTTGATCGGGACACCCTGGAGTATATGTACCCAAGTCATGCACAGTATGAGGCTGGACAAATCAGAAACATCAAGCCTTTCTATAGTGTGCTCAACCGGGTCCTCAGAAAGACCATTGCCCCCAAGTATGGAGATGCGGGGATAATACAAGGAAATTTGAGGCACTTGATGGTCCTCATTGATGGTGATGTCCGCTTCAATGTGGTGGACTATATCTTTGATGACATCTTCAACATCTCGCACACTCCTAACTGATCATGTGGATATGCCTCGTACATCATGTACATGATCGAGAATATCTTCAGAATCACATTCAAGAAAGACATCATTCACCGGAGGCTTCGACCTCAACTCTCTCCTCCAGAGCCGGCTGCTCCTAGGAGGAAGAATGTGGATCCTCCCGCTTCTTCCTCTCGCTTTGTGCCATCTCCTCCACCACCTCCGCCTTCGTCACAATGTGGGAGTGGATTCTTCAAATGCTTCAAGGCCCTTTTCTCCTCTTGCCAGAAGATGGAAATTCGGCAACGTCGCATGGAGCGTCACAACGAGAAGTATCTCAAGGCGATGTGCGACAAGCTGGACATTCCTATGTCTCCCACCTAGGAGAGGGATGGTGAGCTCACTTCTTTCCTGGAGTTCACTGTTGAGGAGCTCGCTCAGTTTGGAGAAGATGGAACTTCCACCGCGGCCCCGACTGATGATGATGAGGCCAATGTTGACCCGGAGGCCACGGAGAGTGATACCGGGCGCCAAGGCGGCGATGACGATAACGACTCCGACGATAAGTAGACCTAAGGGCCCTTCCTCTCTTCTTTTCCTTTTTGGTGTCTTGATGCCAAAGGGGGGGATATAGATTAGTGGATGGGGCACTTAGACATAGGGGGAGAGATATAGAGGGAGAGATGGAGAGGGAGAGATAGATTAGTTTGAGAGAGTTTTGATCTATGAAGGACTTATGTTTTAAAATATCATTTCAAGTTGTATTGTAAGACTTAATCTATGTATTCATGTATCTTGCCTAAATTTGTGATGTATTGCCTTATTTACATGTCTATCTTGCATAATCATTGACTTATCACACTTTATGAACACATCACTTAGGCACCCCACCATAATGTGTATATGTATGAGAACTCTTTCAATCTCTCTTACTCATGATGCATACATTGAGGGAGAATCACTCATACAAATACATGTTATGAAAACAAATTATTATCCTTGTTGTTGAAGTCTTAATGTGTTGTCATCAATCACCAAAAAGGGGGAGATTGAAAGTGCATCTAGGCATCCCTGTGGGTTTTGGATGATTGATGACAACAATTAAGAGGATAATAAGCTAAAGTGATCTTAAGGACAGGTACAAGGATTGAAATGTGATGAAAACTCTCAAAAAGGAAAAGGATAAAATGGACGTCAAAGACTCAAGCGTAGAAATTAGGGTTTCTATGGTATTGAGCTTATATGAGCCGTGTCATGTGAGAGAGTGGATGTATCATGTGCATTGAGATCATTCTAGAGGACTCAAAGTGGTGGTTTTGTAAAACACCTAAGTGAGAAGCCAAAAATGAGAAAGACCCTAGGAGGTCGGACTAGTCCGGGCCTCAAGGACGGACTAGTCCAGCCAGGGAGACAAGTCCATTTTGAGACGGACCAAACGTCTCTAGAGTGAATCTGAGTGAATTTGGAGCTAAGTCTGAGAAGTCCAGACTTGTCCGTTTTTCGACGCACCAATGCTCTCTAGAATGGTTCAGACTTGTCCGTTTGGATATGGACTTGCCCGTTTGAGACTTAGTGAGATAGAACGAGAGAAACCCTAGGGGGCCGAACTAGTCCGCTCCAGTGGTCGGACTAGTCCGGGCCAACCCAGAAGAGTCCATTTTGGGACGAACCAAATAGTTCTGTTCCACTTCAGACTAGTCCGTTTTTGAACGGACTAGTCCTTTGTCTAGTGACCATTTGAATTTGGAAATTTGGCGGGTAGCGTGAAGATCGTCGCACAGTGTGACAGTTGTCGGGACCTGACCAAAGGTCAGTGGTCCCATGGGGCCGAACTAGTCCGGGGTCAGAGGCCAGACTAGTCCGCCCCTCTGCTGAGGTCAGCAGAAGGGGCTCGGGACTCCTATAAAAAGGGGACCCCGGGCTCATTTGAATAAGTATTGAACCCTAGCGCCGTCACAAGCATCCTAGAGCCTTCCAAAGCCTTCTACTCATCCTACTAACCCTCTAAGAGCAAATCTTGAAGAGATTAGGGTTTGAGGAGGAGAGTAAAGGAACATCATCGCGCTTTGGCTCTCGGTTTGATATCTTGCACATTGTGTTGTGTTTTGTGGCTTGTGTGAGTTGAGCTTCGTGTGCTCCTCATTGTATTGATTTGTGGGAGCCTCAAGTTGTGAGCAGCCCCATCAAACTTTGTGATTGCTCATTGATATAGTGGAAACCAAGCCGACCATCGTGGTGACTTGGTGAGAGAAGGGTCAAGTGAGACCCGGTCCTTGTGTGGACTTCTCAACGTGGAGGTAGGCTTCTTCGTGGAGCTGAACCACGGGATAAATCTCGTTTCACTTGTCTTTCGCTTTTCGTGATCACTAGTATTGCCATTAGGGTTCACATTGCTCTCATTGCTCTTCATTTTCATCATTATTGTAAACTTGCAATCTAAGTGTTTAAACTTCACAATCTAAGCTTTACTAGTTTACCATACATTGCTTATCTCTTTGGTCAACTTTAATTCCGCAAATAACTTCTAGAAACCAAGTTTTAGGGTTTTCACTCTATGCTGAGCAGACTAGTCTGGCCTTGTGCAAACTAGTCCGGCCACAGGAATTTAATCCTGTTTGATTAAGTCATTTTAGGTATTATTGCCTATTCACCCCCCTCTAGGCGACTTTCAGAGGATTTTGTGAAGCAATGTGGAAGTATATCAACATGCTAAAGGAGAGAATACTCATCCCGCTGGCCTTCTACAACCTCTACCTCTGCCTGAAGGGGTCTGGCAAGATATCACTATGGATTTCATATAAGGATTGTCTGTGTCTAGGGGTTCCAACTCTATTCTAGTGGTGGTAGACATGCTATCTAAATATGCCCATTGTATACCTCTGAGGCACCCATTTACAGCTATACAGGTGGCTAAACTACTTCTGGACAATGTCATTAAGTTACATGGAGTGCCTAGGTCCATGCTTTCAGATAGAGACAGGATATTCACAAGTACCATATGGAAGCAATTGTTCAGTTTTATGAATATTAATTTGCTAAGAAGTACTACTTATCACACTTAGACTAATGTTCAATATGAGAGAGTTAATCAGTGTCTAGAGAATTACCTTCGATGTGTTGTGCAGGATTCCCGTCACAAGTGGAAGAGCTGGCTGTCCTTGGCTGAATTTTGGTACAACACCTCCTATCACAATGCGCTGGGGTGTTCTCCATTTCGGGTACTATATGGCTATGAAACCAATGTTCTCTCTGCTCCAGTGCTCCATCATGCATAGAAAAAAGAGGTGCAAGAGTTATTGTCTGAAATGGTAGCATTCTTGGAGCTACTAAAGACTCATCTGATGCGAGCGCAGAACAGCATGAAGCAACAAGCACACAAAAATAGGAAAGAAAGAAAATTTGTTGTCCGAGAGAAAGTTTTATTGAAGCTACAACACTATGCTCAGTCCTCAGTGATGCATCGTCCTTACCCTAAGCTATCTTACAAAATCTATGGACCATATACAGTACTGGAAAGGATTGGTCCTGTTGCTTACCGATTGGTGTTGCCGACTCGGGCACATATCCATCCCGTGTTCCACGTCTCCCAGTTGAAGCCATATACTGCCGATTACTCTCCAGTCTTTCTCAACCTGCCAAAGATTCAAGATTTGAGCAATGAACAACTGAAGCCATACAAGATTGGGGAGCGGCGGTTGGTGAAGAAAGGGAATAAGGCAATATCTCAGGTTCAGATTCAATGGTCTCCTTCGCCAGCGGATTCCACCTAGGAAGATTGGTATGTTCTGTATTAGGGGTGCAAATTAAGGAAATGAGTACCTTCTCTTAGTTCAGTTGAGATTGATAGATTTGGACAGTGTCGAAAGGTACCTTGCCTCTGGGCACTATGGTATCTAGTGTTAGAATTTGATCACGTTGATTAACATAGAAAATATAATAGGAGTAGGTTACTTTGTAACTAACTCAATCTCTTAGAAAATTCCCCTCGTGTTTGATCGGGACACACCAACCGAATTGGTTGGAGGCCCCATCACTCGGCTGCCCCCTTCTATATATAGATGGGATCCTCTCCTCATTAGAAATCAATTGATCTTTGATCAACAAGTCAGATGCCCAAATGTACCCTAAGGCCACTGATCTGGCAGAGGGTGAAAGTCAAGGAAGGTGCTACAAGGCTTCACTGCCGCCATGACCTTCATCAACAGCAGATTGTCGCCTCCACCGCCATAGCCATGGTAGCCTCCTTCTCTGCACATCACATAAGGTATTCTCAAAGGTGCGTACAATCAGTCATTAGCATCTCATATTAGATCTAACCTGAATTGATTAGTAGCTAGTTTAGATCCTAAGCATTTGTTAAATCCAACAATTGCATCAAGAGCCACCTAGCCCACTTCGATGTATTCGGGTTCAACTAAGAATAAGATTCATCAGCAATTAGAAGTGGAAACTCAGAATCAGACTTAGAAATAAGTTTAGGGTTCAAAGTTCAAGCTCAGATCAAACTTAGAAATCAGAACTCGAACCAAATTGAAGATTAAGATTGAATCGGGTTCAATCTTGATTTAGATCAATTTTGTGTTCAAATTCAAACCTCAGATGAAACTTAGAAATAAAAGAATTCGAATCCACATCAAACAAATAAGGAAACAGAGGTGGATGATTTGCCTCAGGGCACCGTTCGCCCTTGCTATTGTCGGGCATACTGCCCCTTTAACAACGGCGGTGGGGCATCATCGACACCCTCCATCGAGGGCTCGAGGAAAACGAGCTACGGCTCGACTTAGATCCACCGGCCTTAGGGCACCGCCATGAACCGTTCGGTAGTGGCGCACTCACCTCGCGGTGAACACGCGCACTAGCGAAGGGCTCGCCGACGGCGCCACTCATTTAAGAGCTCACCGAACCTATGGCTTGGACAGAGCACACAAACCATAACCCTAAGAGTTTAGGCGGCAGAATTTTCATCAACATCTTGCCGGCAGACGAGCCAACACTGGTGCACGAGCTCGCCTTGCAAGGAGCATGCGTGCGCCGATTACCAGCTCGCGGCACCGTCAGAAGCTCCTCGTCGCGCCGATCTCTCTCTCCACTCGCGCATTGTGACGAGTGGAAGGAGAGGGGATCGGAAAGCAGCTGCAACCGAATGACCTGGGCTTTTTTTTTCGAGGGAGGCTGCCGCACTGCGGCTTTAGCCGCTCAGGATGCTCGGTGGCCTTCGGATGCAATCCAACAGTTGGGGCACGATGAGCATTCCTTAGCGGGCCAACCAGCCTATGTCGGTGCCTCCGTGGGCCGTTGGGCCGCCCTGTCAATATATTCAGTCTTTTTCGCAAATTTGCTAAATGGGCCAACAGGCCGTTTCCTCCTTTGGGTCGTGCTTCCAGCAGGCTATATTCTTCAGTTTTTCGCTGAAATTAGCAAGCAGGCCGGCTGGGCCATTCCACTCCGCTCCATGTTTCGGCCTTGGCCCTCCTTAGCACCAAGCCCAAGTAAGATAAGGCTTGCGGACCATAAGCAGGATGTAGGCTGTTTTGAGCCACGTCATGTTTTTTTCTTCAGTTTCTGGAAAAATATTAGCAGACTGAGGGTCGAGCCAGCATTTGGGGCACTTTTCAGTTTTCCACGCTAGGCCTTCAGGTTGTCATACCTTAGTGGGCTGCACGCGGCTCTTATTTTGTCCTTTTCTGAGAAATTAAAATAAGGGCCTCTGAGCCGAATCCATGAGCTTGTAATTTCTGATGGGCCTTTGAGCCAACTTAGACAATGAGCTGAGCTAATTTTTTTTTGTTTTCTCAGAATGTTAGCATGAGGGCTTGGGTTGTTATCAGCATTGGGCCATTTAAGTTTTTATTATTATTCAAAAAATATTAGTATGTGACAAAATAAGAAAATGACCAATTTTTTCTTGCAGTTAATTAAGGAATATTAGTATGGGCTAAAATTTATTTAGACCTATCTTTCAATTAGATTAATTAGACTGAGAATAGTTATGCATTTTTACGATACATTTGATATCTATTGTTTTATATGATATATGTCTTAGTGCATTCAGTTTTCTCTTTAATTTGTCATTGTGATAAATTTAAGTTCATTCCCAGTATATTAGTTTAATTATGTTAACTTATTAAGTATGATCACTCAGAAATTAAACTTCCACTGTGTACTCAGTCATGCTTAATAATATTTGTTGAAAAATAAATTTATGTTATGCTCTCAATTCACTAAGTATTCGTAGCATTTTTATTAAGTAGTTAACGTGAACGATAAATATCATCCCGAGGAGCCCCGCGTCGCTCGGCTTCGGGCGACACGGGCGGGCGGCGACTCTATAGCCGTCGCCGGCCACCCTTCGCGCCTCTCCCCACCTCGCCGCCATTGGAGCGCGCTGCTCCAGAGCTGTGCGCGCGCAAGGAATGTGGCGGCAAGGCTCCTCCTCCCTTCTTTCTCCCCTCGAAGCTCAAAGACATGGCGCTGGTGATGCTGGAGATAGTTGCGGCGGCCGGTGAGGATGCAGAGGTCGGATCCGGTGGTGAGACCCCCGGATCTGCGACGGACGATGACGTGGCATCGAGGGCGGCCTCTGGGTGCGGCCCATGGCTTGGAGGCGGCGGGGCTTCGGATGCGGCTGACGGGCGACTGCAGGCTGGATATGGGGCGCAACGACAGACTGATGGGTCTGGAGATAGTGCCGACAGCGGTGGTGCAACAAGCTGTGGTGGTGCTTCTTGGCGTGATGGCAGCGTGCTCAGGCCGCGAGCACACAAGGAGGAAGGCGACAGTGTCTGCTGATGACATTGGCAGACATCTTCGTCATTCATGGACCTAGATCTCGCCCGGCGACGACGACAACCAGATCTAGCTACGCAAGGGCCACCAGTGGCGCGGCGAGCGGCGGTGCAAGGGTTGGCAGCACGTCGGCTGGCGGAAGAAGATGCGGTGACCGGCTGCAGCGGCAGCAGTTGGTCCCAACGGTGACTGCCGGACCTGGCGACAGGGTTCGGTCCAAGGCGACTAGGTTCCGATGGTGGGTATCAAGACGAGGCACGGAAGGAAGGAGGATGCAGTGGGAGGGGATGTGGTGTCGGGCCGGCTGTTGGCTCCTCGGTCGCAAACGACAGCTCCCTCCCCCTCAGCTTTGTTCTTGCTGCAGCACGTTGCTGGTGGAGGTGATGGACGCACATCAACGATGGCTGCCGAACTACATTGGCGACAGAGAAGGTGCTCTGACTATGGATCGGCGGCAATGACACAACCATTTCCATGGTTGCTAGCGAGTCCAAGTTGTGGGTTGCGGTGGCAGCTGGTGGTGAAGCGTGGTTGTGCAGGTTAGGTGGGAGATGGCGTGGGTGATCTGAGACTCTGTCGACAAAGAAGTTGGCTGCAGCAAGCCGCTTGTGTAGAGTGGTCGGTGTGGTGCGATGGTGGCATCGGCGGTGCGACACAGTTGGCCGTTAAGGAAGATGATGTGTCGCAAGGTGGATTGACGGTTGTCTCTGTGTAGTAGGTTCGATGTGGATGGGTGATGGATACAGGTGAAAGCCTAGTTCGACGGTGGTTGGACCGACAACAGTGACGTCTGGCGGCGCCGTGATCTCCTTGGGGATGTTGTTGTAATTCTCCATCACCTCTTTTGGCTCCCTCTGGATGAAAATTCAGGTCCAGGTCCACTGGATGAGCGACGACGGCATTCTTATGTCGTGTTCTTCGTTGGAGGTGTCGCTATTGGAGGTCCATTTCATTCCATCTCGACCTACTGACGGGACAACTGATCGCTTATTGTTAACCTTTCAACTGCTTGGATGTAGATAGGTTTGTAGAAAATGAGTGGATCTTCTTCTCTCTCGCCTCTTCCTCTCTACACCATGTTTGACATTTGGGCAGCTAGGAGGTCTAGCAATTGGCGGTTGGTCCTTGCCGCATAGAGTTCACTGTCAATTATAAAGCTTCTTGTGTACCTTCTTTATAGTTTGGGAAGTGGGTCAGTGTTTGTTTGTACGTGTTGTGTGTTGGATATGGTAGCTGAGGCTGCCTGTATCCGTGTTCGTACTCCCTCCGTCCCCAAAAACTTGTCACTTTGTAGTTTATTTTTGAACTACAAAGCGACAAGTTTTTGAGGACAGAGGGAGTATTTTGTATTTCTCTAATTTACTCCTCCTTTAATGAAAAGGCAGAGCACCTGCCATTTGCGTCAAAAAAAAACGTGAACGATAAAGTTGTTATGTCCTCAGATCACTAAGTTTATACATAGTAATTTTGAAAACTACTATGTTCTTAGTTATTAAGTTGCATGAATATTTTGTTGAGTAGCCAACGTGAAAGACAAAAATACCCATGTTCTTAGTTATGAATGTTGTATTTTGTTCGAGTAGCCAACGTAAAAGACAAAAGACAACATTTTTTATTCGACTCAGTTATTTAGTTCATATAGAGTTTTGTTCGAGTAACCAACATGAAATACAAAACTTGCTATGTTTCTTAAGTTATTTTTTACGTCGTATTTTGTTGAAACAACAAAAGATGACATTTCTCCTCAGCTAAGTGATTTGAATCAGTTCATAGAAAATTTTGCTCGATTAGCCAATATGCACGACAAAATTTACTATGTTTCTTCAGATATTTTGAATTGCATATTTTGTTTAAACAACAAAAGACGACATTTCATCTCAGCTATAATTATTTATATTAGTCCATAGAAAATTTTGCTCGAGTAGTCAACGTGAAAGACAAAATTTACTATGTTATCAGTTATGTTATGTTTTGTCAACTAGCCAACATGAAAATCAAAACATAACATTATAACCTTGTTTATTTCTAAGTTTTATTTCAGTTTATGCATTCTCTTAAGTATTTCACTCAGTTAAATCCTCCATACTCAGTTCAACACTGTACTTAGTTTTAGTTTTCCATCTTACGAGATGGAGAAACTCAATATGTTTTCTTCGTAATGATGAAAGCATTTAGTTTAAGCACGATTTCATTTACATTTAGTGAGTCATTAAACATGAGATGCTTGATGATTCAATTACTAAGCACATTTGGAGAGCGATTTCCGAATTTGACAGTGCCTCTTAGAACCCCATTAGAATAAAATGTCAGTTTACTGACTATGTTAAGTTTGATGCAAGTATTTTCACGAAGAAACTTGTAACTAAAAAATAAATTGGAGGCATTGTGCATACGCACATACTTAGCATGACGAATAATTATGAATGTTGCGTTTTATCTAGTAGCCTACGTGAAAAACAAAATATAGCATTTGTAATACTAAGCAAAAGGTAGTGAATGTCAGAAAAGCTCATTGCTATGAGCGACTAAGTATTAAAATATGACAAGGATACTAGGAAAAGGGATTAGGATCACTAAAAGTCGCTAATGGTCATGAAGCAAAAGTAGAAGCCAAATTTTGAACTCCCTTAATAACATAAGATGGCTTTATACTTATGTTTTAAGTTCTCAGTTCATTATTTACCCCTCTTATTAAAGAAATCATATTTTAGTAATCTCTTTGGACAAATAAGTTGAGTCTTGTCTTTCGCCGAGACATTCTCATAATCCTCGCATGATTCTATAATAAAATTTCCTCTCAGAATGAATAAGTTTTAGTAAGCGCATAAGAATCGATCGTGAAACATTTTCAAAATTATGGATCTTTAGATAACGCCATATTTTGAGGGAGAGAATTGAACACTTCGTTTCTCAATCGATAATCCCTACTAAGAACTTTCTACTAAAATGAATGCAGATAATAAAACACTAAGAATAGAATCAATCATGAGGGAGAGTACTACGATGGGCGTACCCCATATGCACTAAGAAATCAGTGAAGTCCGTAAATTTAGTCGATTAGCTAAACGATCGAGGCTCAAAACCTCTATTCACATGCTAAATCAAAATTTTAAATAGTTGGAGTTTTAAAACATCATATTATATAAGAACATGACATAAATCCTCATTAAAACTTTAATGAGGTTGTCACTAAGTCAATTAGCCCAAACATTAGTAAGCCATCTCAATGGTTATTCAGCAAGATAATATTGTTTCTATTATCTTGACTAACACTAAGTTTGGAAACAATATTTGCTAAGATTAGGAGGAGCAACGTAAGTCGAGTAAATGATCTTGACGAGAAGTGGATGCAAGATCGACCTCTATGACTCAAGCATCATGCTTCTCATTACGTGCTGATGTTAAGTCAATATATCTTGTTATTGTTGACTCAACGCCTTTTGTTAGCTCTTCAACGGCAAAATTAAGTAAAGCTCCTGTTGTACATGACATCTTAGTTTTCTATGTTGATTAAAATTAGTCATCTATGATGAAGGGCAGCAATCGCCTCAATTAATAAGTAATGCTTTAATAAGTGGATCTCGTCATGAGGTCTATATTCAAATGAAGGATGATCCTGTCTCATTTGAACTAAGCATATATGTAGCTCTCATCGATCCAAATGGTGTCAAGCCATATAGGATTAGATGAGACTTAAGAAAGCCAATAAAGTCTGTAACTCAGTTGACTTTACTGATGGAGCCAAATCAGTAGGCTGTCAATATTCTACACAAACACGTGATTCTAAAAGGAAAAGTCAGAAATAGTAACAACGGACTTGTGGCTAATTATTTTATTAAGAATACGTTGATTACGTTAATTTGTTCTCAATTGTCTCAACTAAGGATTCATTCAAAATCAGTATAACATTAGCAGCGCATTATGACTTAGTATTACATCAGATTGATGTAATAATGACAATTCTCAATTGAGATCTATAAGAGAACGTTTATGTGATAACTGAAGAGTTGTCATTTAAGCAAAAGGAACATATGAAATACAAAGTATCTCAAGTTCTATAAGTAAATTAATAAGTTTGGGTTATACTAAATATTATGAGGACAAGTTCAATTTCACTATGTTTAGAATGAGAAATTAACCTCTCTGGCATTATGTAGATGGTGTTTTACTGACGAGTATAATGTTAATCTACCATTAGATAACAATAAGAGTTTTCCTCTGATTTCAACAATAAGAGGTATTTAGATTATTAGGCATACATAAGAACGTACTTTAGTAGTACGGTACGTATGCGAACAAATTAGTCTGCTCAGAAAAGTCAAGGTTAATTAGTATGTGAACCACTAAGAGATCAATCAAATAAAATGAGTTCCAAAGCTTTATGTTATCAGAAGCTTCTCAGTTTGCTCATTAACCAACTTTGACATAGTCTACCGGGTTGTTTTGGCATTAATATGTTCCATCCAGGTCACTGGAATGAAGACACTTGCGATTTGTAAGAATTCATACCTCATGATAAGTTCAGTATTATAAGAGCTATGAATTAGTAAAACTAAGTTCTCGCGAGATGTGTAGTAAAATCCACATCAGTTAATAACACTCGCGGATGGAGCTTCATTGTGGAAAAAGCTCCAAACCAATGGTAACTGCATCATAATCGATGCACACCAACTTAGCAATGAGGCCGCTGAGCGGACAAAATAAGAGAACCCGAACTAAGAAGTGATAGACAACATAAACTACATAAGATATTTGTACTTCTGAGGCAACAAGTCAAATGTGCCGCCGAATACATTGATACCAGTTGTATGTTGTAAAAGAAGTAAATCCAGGAACATACTAAGTATTGATAATTGAGCAATTAGATTCATGTGAATCCTCGTGATACCGCATACAAAAGGGACTTCGACCCAATGTGTTCGGTGAAAACATAACACGCATGAATTTAAGGAGGAACCTATGACCTCTTGGATATTTAGGGGTCAAACTCAAAATTAATGTATGTTTTTAAGTGTGAGATATAACGTGGTCGTCGAGTCAAGCAGTACGTAATGCTGTCTTCGATTTGGCGTGCCCTTTATATTGAGCATGAGGAAATATACGTAAGTTTAGTGTTTGAGTTACTAAGTCAACTAGTTCTATCATCAAGTAAGCGAATGTTAGAATTTGATCACGTTGATTAACATAGAAAAGATAATAGGAGTCAGTTACTTTGTAACCAACTCAATCTCTTAGAAAATTCTCCCGTGTTTGATCGGGACACACCACTCAAATTGGTTGGAGACCCACGTGGCTGCACCCTCCTATAAATAGATGGGCCCCTCTCCTCATTAGAAATCAATTGATCTTTGATCAATAAATCAGACGCCTAGATCTATCCTAAGGCCACCGATCCGGCAGAGGGTGAAAGTCGGGGAATGTGCTCCAAAACTTCACCGTCGCCATGACCTTCATCAACAGCAAATCGTCGGCTCCACCACCATAGCCATGACGGTCTCCTTCTCTGCACATCACATCAGGTATTCTCAAAAGTGCGTACAATCAGTCATTAGCATTCCAGATTAATCTAACCCGAATTGATCAGTGGCTAGTTTAGATTCTAAGCATATGTTAAATCCAACATCTAGGTCTGAAAGTACGTCTCTCCAGCGCAGAAATGAAGCAGAACTCGTCTGATTGGCCTAGTGTAACTCCCTTTCGGTTTGCAAGGCACAGACAACTAATATCCGCTGGCAATCTACTCTCACTTTTGAGGGGCGACCTGCTACATATCACTGAATCCCGACACGACAATATAACTAGTATGCGGTAGCAGCCGCAACCCTTTCTGACGTTGTCGACGTCTCGTCGTCTACGGCAGCGGATTCATTCCTTCCTGGCAAACGCAGAAGCAAAAGCCGGTGGGCGGTGGCGGTGAGGCGACACGTTAGCCGCCGGCTACGACGGGCCCCGCACACGGCGCTTGCGCCAGCGTAGCCCGGGCGCGTGCGCGTACAGCCGCCGGTATCGCCACGGCCACGCTACGGCGCATGCAGCGAGCCAACAGAAAATGCATGTGACAGACGGGCGCACGGCAGGACACGACACGAGGACGTCACGCTGGGAGTCTGGGACGCATTGATATCGCAGTGCGGCGTCGCGCCGAGGTGCCCGCTGAAGCTGTCTGCGCGGAAACAGCAGGCGGCGTGGCTGGCGAGCCCCCACGGCCCCACCGGAGTCAAGTACCCGCGTTGTAAGCTGCTCACACGAGTACATGACTGTTGGCAAATCGGCAGTACACTACTCTAGTAACTCTATCGCATTACTTAAGAAATATGCGAGTACAAAGGTCATGTATCGTTACCACTAGACACGCAGCGTAACGGAACGTAGACGCGCGTCGGTGTAGAGAAAGTAGACGATCCCGTTCGTCTCCTCACCGCCCTCTTCTCAGCAGCAGTAGACGAACATGTTTGTCGTAGCCGATTAGCGCAGTAGTATCAGCAGCACCTCCACGGAATTCACACGTACGGAGAGGAACGTCGTGCGCCGGTGTACTAACGCCGCGCGCGCGGCAATAGTCTCGGCATGAGACCTTCGAGGGGTGGCGACTAGGATTATCACGTGGTGGAGTAATTGGCCCCTAACCCTACCCCTCGTATTTATAGGCGTACTAATAGCCTTTTAGATCGCAGACTCATTAGTACCCTAAATGCTTATGGATCAAATATCCAACAGGCCTTAACCCGAATTGTTATGATTGCCTCTTGGGCATATCACCAACAATCTCCCACTTGCACTAGAGACAATCATCTAGCCAAGTTTTTCAATATTCCAACCCCTTAAGTGTGTGACCCGTTAGGTTCATGTGCAGTCGCTTGTGAATGGAAACTGTTTTCATCCACAAGTCAGTAGAGGTACCTAGCAGGACATACTGACTCTCGAATGTATAAAGATCATATCGGTCGAACCTAGATACATTCAACTTGCTAATCTCTTTGCCTCACGATATCAATCAAGCTCAAGGCGAGATGCGTGTCATTCTTGTGATAGCTCGACCATTCACTCGATCAAATAGTGGATTCATTCCGTAACTAACTTTTAGTCATTGTGATTAACCTTTAATCACTTTGGCATGACCATACACTTTAAAATCCAACTATCTCGAGGGGCCCAGAGATATCTCTCCTGTAAGAAAGAGCAAATCTCATCTTGATCCACGCACATCCCATTCTATGTTTCATTATATACCCGAAGACTACTTTTATGACTACCTAGTTACGGAGTAGCGTTTGGTAGTCTTAAAGTACACAACTACGCATAGTAGAAATAATGATGATCTCAGGTCTAAGGATCTAGCAGGTGTACCACTCAAGACCAACTGATGGCACATATGAAAATAACAATCCCAACGGTGTCTTGGAGTGGGTCAATCCAACCCCATGTTCAGTAACATGTGTTCACATTATTAATTTGATATCTCCATATCTATGATCCGTGAAACGTGATCATCAATTCATATAATGATATAGATTAGGGATCATCTGGAGTAACATTACTATTAACAAAGAGTTTCACGAAAGTCACATACTTGATGATCAATATAAATAATGATTACTCATATAACAATTTATTTAATAGTATATAAACATAATTGTGACACAAGTCTCCCACAACACACTATGATCACTGATGTAAGTATCTAATACCCATAGATCTCGTGTGTGCCTCATGCTTTGATTGTGGAAGAGGGTTTGTCAACGGATCTGCAACATTCAAATCCGTGTGCACCTTACATATCTTCACATCACCTCGGTCGATGATCTCTCGAATGAGGTGATAGCGTCGTAGTATGTGTTTGGATCTTTTGTGTGATCTAGGCTCTTTTGCCTATGCGATGACTCCACTATTGTCACAATAGATATCCACAGGACTGGACGCGCTAGGAACAACATCCAACTCAGAAATAAATTTTCTGATCCAAACAGCTTCCTTTGCAGCATCAGAAGCTGCAATATACTTCGCCTCTGTGGTTGAATCTGCTACTATATCTTGTTTGAAACTTTTCCAGCTCAGTGCCCCTCTATTGAGGCAGAATACAAAACCGGATTGCGATCTGGAATCATCCTTATTTGTTTGGAAGCTGACATCGGTGTAACCTTTTACAACAATCTCTTCTTCACCTCCAAACACTAAGAATACATCCTTGATTCTTCTCAAGTTCTTAAGGATGTTTTTGACAACGGTCCAATGAGCCTCACTATAATCTGATTGATACCTGCTCGTGATACTTAGAGCATAAGATAC
The DNA here is from genome assembly GCA_036927565.1 of Tuctoria greenei. Classification (NCBI taxonomy): domain Eukaryota; kingdom Viridiplantae; phylum Streptophyta; class Magnoliopsida; order Poales; family Poaceae; genus Tuctoria; species Tuctoria greenei. Next base: position 192,447,827 of record JAYESD010000007.1, on the reverse strand, counting down.
ATCTGGGCGTGTACATAGCATTGACATACATGATAGATCAAATAGCTGAAGCATAAGGAATGGCTCTCATACTCTTTTGCTCAGCAGGTGTCAAAGGACACCGACTCTTTCTTAGAGTAATGTCATGTGACATTGGCAAGAAACCTTTTTTGAAATCTTGCATATTGAACCGATTCAATATCTTGTGAATATATGTATCTTGGCTTAATCCAATTAGCCTTTTAGATCTATCTCTATAGATCTTTATGCCCAAAATATACGTTGTCTCTCCTAAATCTTTCATTGAGAAACTTTTTCTTAATGAGGATTTAACATCATCAAGCATTGGAATGTCATTTCCGATCAATAATATGTCATCTACATATAGGACCAGAAATACATGTGCGCTCCCACTAAAATTCTTGTAAATACAAGGTTCTTCTTTGTTCTTGATGAAACCAAACCCTTTGATTACTTCATCAAAACATAGATTCCTACTTCGAGATGCTTGCTTCAGTCCATAAATGGACTTTTGAAGCTTGCATATTTTATTAGCATTTTTAGGATCGACAAACCCTCAGGTTGTGTCATGTACACATCCTGAGTCAGACTTCCATTAAGAAAGGATGTTTTGACATCCATCTATTATATTTTATAATCAAAATATGCAGCAATTGCTAGAAGAATCTGAACAGACTTAAAAATTACAACGGGTGAGAAAGTTTCATCATAATCAACACCTTGAATTTGTTTGAAACCTTTCACCATCAATAGCGCTTTATAGATGTGAACATTTCTATCTATATCGGTCTTTTTCTTGAAAATCCATTTACAATCAATAGGTCTCACACCTTCGATTGGATCAACCAAGTTCCAAACTTGATTTTCATGCATGGATTCAATTTTGGATTCCATGGCTCCAAGCCACTTCTCAGATTCGGGTCCCGCCATTGCTTCAGTATAGGTTTTGGGCTCATTATTGTCCAACAATATCATGTCATACTGCTCTGTAGTTAGAAGCGTTAACTTTTCATTCGCACGACGTACCCTCGTAGACCTTCGTGGGGCTAGTGTTTCATTAACTGGTTGTATAACATCTTGTATATCCTGTATAGGATCAGTGGATGTCGAAACATTTTTAGGTGTTTCGAATTTCTTCAAGATGCACTTTGCTCCCACTAACTCCTTTTGAGAGAAACTCTTTCTCTAAGAAGACACCATTGCGAGCGGTAAATACTTTACCCTCTGTTTTATTATAAAAATAATATCTTTTGGTTTCTCTAGGATATCCCACAAAGAAGCATTTGTCTGATTTGGGAATGAGTTTGTCTGACGTCAAACGTTTGACATAAGCATCACATCCCCAAACTTTGAGAAAAGAGAATCCGGGATGTTTTCCGGTCCACATCTCATATGGTGTCTTCTCAACACACTTAGTTGGAATCCTGTTTAGTATAAACACAGCAGTTTCAAGAGCATAACCCCAAAAGTATAGTGGAAGATCTACTTGGATCATCATCAACCTAACCATGTCTAACAAGGTTCGGTTCCTCCGTTCACACACACCATTCCATTGAGGCGTTCCAGGTGGAGTCAACTGTGGAACAATTCCACAATTTTTTAAATGATAATAAAATTTATAGCTCAAATACTCACCCCCACGATCAGATCGTAGAAGTTTAATTGTCTTGCCCAATTGATTTTGTACTTCATTATGAAGTTCTTTGAACTTTTCAAAGGATTCAGAATTGTGCCTCATTAGGTAGACATAACCATATCTACTAAAGTCATTGGCAAATATGATGAAGTACTGAAAACCACCTCTGGTAATTGAACTCATTGGTCCACATATATCTGTATGTATAAGTCCCAACAAGTCAGACGCCCTCTCACTTTGACTAGTGAAGGGTGCTTTGGTCATCTTCCCAAGCAAACAAGATTCGCATGTGTCGAGTGATTCATAATCAAATGAGCTTAGTAATCCATCTTTATGGAGTTTTTTAATGTGTTTCTCATTTATATGACCTAAGCGACAATGCCAAATAAAAGTGGGATTTAGATCATTTCGTCGAACCCTTTTGGTATTAATGTTACAAACAGTTTTATCCTCAAGATCGAGAACATATAATTCATTCACCAATGGACATTGAGCATATAAAATATTATTATAATAAATAGAACAACATTTATTCTTTATTACAATCTCATAATCGTCAACTTCTTCTAAACATGAAGAAGAGATAATGTTCTTGCTCAAAGTAGAAATGCAATAACAATTATTCAATTCCAAAACTAATTCTAAGGGTAACAACAAGTGGTAGGTTCCGACAACTATGGCCGCAACCTTTGCTCCATTGCCGACACGAACATCCAACTCGCCTTTTGCAAATCTTCTAGTATCACTTAGACCCTGCAACAATTTTCAAGTGTGAATCATCAATCCGGTATCAAATACTCATGGTTCACTAGAAGATAATGCAATGTTAATTTCTATAACATTTATACCTGAAGTGGAAGTCTCACTTCCCTTCTTCTTCTTCATATCTTCCAAGTACTTCTTGCAGTTCCTAGAGCAGTGTCCCTTACCATGACAGTGAAAGCATTCATCATCAGGAAATGGGCCAGATTTGCCCTTTGGCTTAGACTTTGAGCTTGAAGGCTCATCGGGACCTTTCCCTTGACTTTACCTTTAGGATGCGTCACCCACTTCCTATTTTTATTTTTCTTTTGCACCATCATCACATGAGTGGCGTTTTTCTTAATGCTTTCTTCGGCTGTTTTAAGCATCCCATGCAATTCAGCCAAAGTTTTCTCCATGTCATTCATTTGAAAATTCAATATGAATGGCTCGTAACTCGGTGGGAGCGACTGGAGAACAACGTCAATAGCTAGATCATCCTTGAGTTCAGAACCAAGTTTGCCCAAAGTTTCAATATAACCAATCATCTTGATTACATGAGGGCTGATCGGGCTAACCTCCGCCAGCTTGCATGAGAACAAGGACTTTGAGATGTTGTATCTCTCAGCCCTTGCTTGATTCTCAAACATTCCACGCAGTCCTTCAATCATAGAATAAGAATTTGTATGCTCATATTGTTTTTGCATATCAGGGGACATAGTGGCGAGTATGAGACATCTTACATTAAGCGCATAATCGCAGTGCTTTGTATAAGCTCTAAGTGCTGCATTAGTTGCATCAGCTGGGAGATCATTAGGGTAAGGCTGCAGAAGAACGTACTCGATTTTTTCTTGCCTAAAAACGATTCTCAGGTTGCGGTACCAATCGATAAAGTTAGCTCCATTGAGCTTTTCCTTTTCAAGCACAAATCGCAAATTGAAACTGGAATTTTTACTAGCAGACATTATCTACAATAGAAAATAAATATGCAAGGTTTAGCACTATGTTATGTACCAATCTTTTATTAATAGTTTAATAAAAGATATCACCACTATATAATCATCGTCTTCCCTCTAACGACATATAGTGGTTCAAGATCCATATTCACTAATTACTAGTGAGTTTTGGCTTCACTGCTAGGAAGTTAGTGACATAGGTAAACAACCATTGTTAATCATATCCCCATATGACTCTTGTTTGTTGGGTGACATCCAATGCCCCGCCTCCCAACTCTATGTCATAAAGCCCAAAACCATTTTGATAGCTGTAAGGATCGAAACGCCTAAGAGGGGGAGGGGTGAATTGGGCTTTCTTTCAAATTTTAAGGCAATTAAAAACTAACAACCTAAAACCCAATTCCCTATGCGATTAAACTATGCAATCAATGTAAATTAAAGTTGCAGAATGAAGATTGCATAAGTGTAAGAAGGGAGAGGGATGCAAACGCTCAAGGGACACGGAGTTTATCCCGTGGTTCGGTAAGATCACAAGGATCTTCCTACATCCACGTTGTGGCACCCACCGAGGGGTTTTGCCACTCCCAAGTCACCGAGACAAGGGGGTCTTCACTATTCTTCTCCGTTCGCCAACCTTGGCAAGGTGGAGCTCAAGCCTTGTACACTTTGGAACCCTCCGGGCTTCCACAATCCTCTTGGCAAGCTCCGGAAGTCACACACACCAAGGGACACTCCCTTATTGCTCTCACTACACTAGAGACTCCAATCACCAAGAGTGGAGGCACCCAAGCACTATCTCTAGCTAGTTCTAGCCTATCTCTTGGTGTACAAATGATGAACAAATGATGTGAAAGTGGTTAGCTCTATTGCTTGAATGCTCTAGGATGTGTAGAGTATGTCTGGGCTTCAAGTCTTGTCGATTTGACAGGTTGAAGGGGTATAAATAGCCAGCCTCCACGAGATAGCCGTTGGAAAAGTAGGCTGACATCACTTCTCTGCGAACACCGGATGATCCGATGTCCCCCCTTCAGTTAACATCGGTCAAAGCCAAATTAGCTGACGTCACTGTGTTAGATATGACCGTTGTTAGACCGATGTTGATTTGTCTTCTCATCGGATGATCCGGTGGCTCTTCCTCCAGAATTTTGCTTGATCTTGAAGCTTACTGGAGTGATCGACCGATGTGTGTAAGTCTGCACATCGGATGATCCGGTGCTTCACTTGGTCCAATGGTGTTGCAATCTGTGATGATGGACCGATGTCACTGATCCACTCACATCGGATGATCCGGTGAGTTCTTTGCTCTGAGGTCTTCTTCTTCTGTTGACACAACTCGACCGATGCAGTCAACTCAAAAAACCATCGGATGATCCGGTGTGTTCAACTTGTTGACTTCGAGTTGTTTTGAGTTGTTCTTTTGGAATTTGAACTTGTGACCTCTTTGACACTTGTTTGAAATGTTGTTTTGATTGTCTTCAAGCATTTGAGTGATGTCAAGTTAGAGCTTTCACTTCTTGTCTTCATATGATTTGATTTGATCTCACTCGTTGATTTTATATGGGTCTCCAATGTAATTTTGATTTCATTTGATTGAGTGTTATTGGGACCTTGCATTCACAAATTCATTAGTAATATCGAATGGTTGTCATTAATCACCGAAACCGTATCTCATGGGGCCTAGATGCTTTCAATCTCCCCCTTTTTGGTGATTGATGACAACACAATAATTTAAAGCGCAATAATAATGAATTTGATGATACAATACTCAAGTAGATATGCAATGAATACAAGATAAGACACATTAAGCTTGTAAAAAGCAAATGAAATTTATGGTGCGAAAAGCTCAATTGATTAAAACCATAAGCAAATGAGACAAGCGGAAGAGTGCTTAATTATAATTACAAAAGAGTACTCAAGCACGAATACAAAGGACAAAACACACACTCCCCCTGAGACTACTACTACCACTCCCCCTGACTCTTCTTCCTCTTCTCCCCCTTTGGCATCAAGACACCAAAAAGGGATCAGAAAGCCTACAGACCCTGAGAGCTGGGTGCGAAGATGAACTGGTCACCGTCGCAGTCGTCGGAGCTGGAGTCGCCGGTCGTAGGAGCTGCCGGAGCGGAGGGAGCTGGAGGGTCCGCTGCCGGTGCTGGAGGAGAGGAAGCAGGTACTGGAGGTGCCGGTGGAGCTGGAGGAAGTGGAGCGCTCACCACGGACGCCGGCATTTGCTGGAACAGAGTCGTTGCCGGCAGTGGTGAGTGAATTGGTGCACTGGGTGCCAGAAGTGGTGACATACTGATCAAAGGGATAGGAGTAGTAGGCACCTGAGCAACACCTGGAGCCAGTCCCAGTCCAGGCTGCTGTGGAGGAAGGGCGATCCCGGTCTGAGTGTAAAGGTTGGTGATCAACCCTAGGATCCCCATCATGGCCTGCTGGGTTTGCTGCTGCTGGTCGAGGGTACGGCGGTGCATCTGATCGACCAAGTTGGTGAATCGGTCCGTATCCTCTCGCCTCTGACGGGCGATCTCCAGCTGGAGCTCCTGCTGCTGCCGCTGCAGCTGTGCCAGGTGAGCAGCGTGCTCTGCTCTGGCCTGCTCAGCAGCGAGCCTGTCCTGCCACTGTTGCTCGATCATCTGCTGGAGAAGTGTCGACAGCTCTGACGGCTGTGACACATGCGCCTCGGACACAGGAGGTGGTGTCGGTGGCGGAGCAGCTGATCCTCCTGCCTTGGCGTCGTGCTGCCTCGGTGAGGGTGGAGGCGGAGGGAAGTACTCCTCGACACTCTCGTCTGTGTCGCTCTCGGACCAGATGTGCTGCAAGTCTCCACCTTGAGCTTCTGCCTCAGCCAGACGCTCATCTTCCTTCTCGAGGTCAGACCAATCCTCCTCAGTCAAGCGGGCCCTGACCTGGCGCTCAACTGGACGGCCAAGGCGGCGGTCTCCAGGAGCAGGGGCACGGTAATGTCCGAACCGTGTCACACTCTCGTCAGCAAGCCTGGCCTGTGCTGCATCCCCCTCAGGCACCATCATAGAGCATATGTAACTGATCCAGTGCCCGTAGACCAGCTGCCTCATCATGCCAACCCCATCTGTGATCACGTCTTCCATCTCGCACAGGAGGATGTCCACAATGTCGAAATCCATCCCGTTCATTATGTAGAACAAGAGGGTCTGTTGCAGACTAGTGAACCCCTCCAAGTATCCTGACCTCGGCAGGAGCGTGCGGCGCAAAGCGAGGTGCACAATGCGCGCAGCTGGGGTCAGAAAAGCTGGAACTCTCGACTGGTCCGGAGAGAACGTGGGGCCAAACAGGGACCGGATCTCGTCAAGCTGTGGTGCTACCCCTCCAGTAAGTGGCCTCCTTGGTGGATCTGCCTGCCCATATACCTTCTCGTGCACGCAGGTGTCGTGCAGGTCCAAACCAAGAAGCTGCCCCAAAGTCTATCTCGAGAGGTGGTAACGCTGTCAGATAAACATGAAGTCGATTGACCTCCTGCCCTCAGAGATGTACAGGGTCGCATAGAAGACACAGACCCAATCTTCCACATATGCACTTCTCTCATAAGCAAGTAGCTGTACCAAACCTCTGTACCTCTCAAAGTATGAACGGACCTCTGTCTCCGCGGCCACTGCAAGCTGCCCCCAGTCCAGGTAGTTGTGCTGAAAAAGCTTGTGCCCCCAACGTCTGTAGGTCTCGTAGAGAGATGCCTGGGTGACAGTCCAGAAGCGACTGTCCACAAGAGCCTCACGGGGCTGAGGGTACCACTCCTCAAGCAGCACGCTCCATCGAAGCTTGCGTAGCTGCTTGGCCTTCATCTTCCGGTAATCCGTGAGACGGACTCCCTCACCGACACGGACGGCCGTGTCCATCTCGTAGATGGCCCTCTCGGCCTCCCTGTCCTCACGACGGTCGGCAGCCGTCGGTCTCGGACGAGGAGCAGCCTCGGTGTGACCACCACGCGTCCGGGCTGAGCGCCGGCGGACGAGAGGCTCAACCGGCTCCTCTTCGGCGTCGGAGTCGTCGATCACGGGAGGCTGTCTCGGACGAGCCTCGCGGATCCTCAGGGAACCCCCTCAGCCATGCTCACGCTCCTCGGCGGCGCGAGCGGCCATAAGGGCCTTCTTCTCATCCTTCGACAGTTTGCGCTTCTTCGCGGCGGGCTCCGCGATCGCCTTTCCATTTCCTTTGCGGTCGCGACCCATCTAAAAGCAATGGAGAGCTAGGGTTAATGACGAAGAAAGGAAGGACGACGAAAACAACGATGGACGTCGCACGGCACGAAGCAAACCTAGGCGACGGAGAGCAAACGGGGACCGGGTGCGAAGTTGAAATGACGGCGGCGAGGAGAGGCGGCGGCGAGGTCGATGGTGGTGGAGAGGTCGAAGATGGAGGCGGCACGTCGACGGCGCTGCAATTTGAGGCAGCAGGCGGCGAAGGACAGCGGCGGTCGGTGGACGGCGGCGGCGTCCGGCGGCGGTGGCGCGTGAGGTGGTGGTGGAGCGGCGTGTGAGCGGCGGCGAGTGGTGAGGAGAGGCGGCGGTGGCGCTAGGGGCGGCGGCGGCGCTAGGCGGCGGCGCTGCGAGCCGATGGACGGCGGCGACGGCGGAGATGGCGGCGGTGGCGGCTGCTGGGTGACGACGGCGCACGGGAGGGCACGGGTGGCGTCGAGATCGGGGGAGAGGCGGCGGTACGGGTTTAAATAGTGGGACCCAAACCCTAGCCGAAAAATTAACACCGGATGGACCGATGATGGACATGAGAAGCATCGGTCGAATGCCACAGTAAGGTTTTCCAGAAAAGTGCATTGGACACCGGATGGACCGACGTCTAGGGTTTTGATCATCGGTCGAATAGCACAGTAAGGATGTTCAAAAGAGTGAAGTTGACACCGGATGGTCCGACGTTGGAGGAAGTAAACATCGGTTGACTTGACCATAGCTCCAGAAGAGTGAACATCGGATGGACCGATGTTTTTCGGAATGAACGCGTCGGATCATTTGAAATTCAGGCAGAATTGGGCTTTGAAGATTGAACACCTGTTGGACCGATGAGAGATTGACATAGGCATCGGATAATCCGATGACAACAGAACGAAAACATCCCATATATGTCCTTTGACCAACCAAACAATCAAAGAGAAACACATGTCTTAGGACTTTTTGGGCAACCCCTTACCCCTCAAAAAGCTAATATGCCAATAGCTTGGCTAGGCCTTAATGCAAATGGAACACCAAGAAAAATAGAGGGAAAAATATCCAAATGAAATGTAAGGCCCATGCTTTGTGAGGTAGAGTATGAAGACTGCTATCTCAATGAAGCATGTTCCTCTAGGCATTAACGTACCTAACATTTTGTTCTTTCCACCTTATATGAGTTGAGATATTGTATTTCAAACAAGTCTCCTTCTCACGAGGTGGGTTCCCCTTTGTGACAATCTACCGTATGCAATGCCAAACAAATTATAGTGCAAGAGATTAAATGAGTGCATGTTAATATGGCAGGGATCATGCAAGGCATAAAATAAATCTATCTTGCCAAGTTTAAACCTTCCAAAGGCTTCCTCAGGGAAAACTATTTCTAGCTCGCCCCTATCCTTTGGGAGTTAGACAAGACTTATATGATATGCATCCTTACATGAACATGGCAACTTACATGACGTTAGATGCATCTAGCACATTTAATTCATTTCTAAGTCTAGAAAAGGTTTTCTCATCAAGTGGTTTAGTGAAGATATCCGCCAATTGTTCTTCGGATCTAACACCTTGCAAAGAGATGTCTCCTTTAGCCTCATGATCCCGCAAGAAGTGATGGCGAATATCAATGTGCTTAGTGCGGGAGTGTTGAACGGGGTTTCTAGCTATCTTAACCGCACTTTCATTGTCACAAAGGAGAGGCACACAACCAATTTTAATTCCAAAGTCCAAAAGGGTTTGCTTCATATATAGAATTTGGGCACAACATGCACCAGCCGCTATATACTCCGCTTCCGCGGTGGACAAAGCCACGGAATTTTGCTTTTTGCTAGACAAGACACTAGGGAACGCCCAAGCAAGTGGCACCCACCGGAGGTACTCTTGCGATCTACACGGCATCCGGCAAAGTCCGAATCCGAGTATCCCAAGAGTTGGAAGGATGTACCTTTAGGGTACCACAAGCCCATACTAGGGGTATGCTTAAGATACCTAAGTATCCTAAAGACCGCCTTCTTATGCGATTCTTTAGGAGCCGCTTGAAAGCGGGCACATAAGCATACACTAAACATTATATCGGGCCTAGATGCGGTAAGATAAAGCAATGAACCAATCATAGAGCGGTAGTGAGATTGGTCAATAGGTTTACCGTCCTTATCCGTGTCGAGATGGCAATTTGTTCCCATTGGAGTGCTTCTTGAGCTACAATCTCCCATCTCAAATTTCTTCAAGAGATCCTTGGTGTATTTCTCTTGGTAGACAAAGGTTCCCTCTTGAAGTTGCTTGATTTGGAATCCAAGGAAGAAGTTGAGCTCTCCAATCATTGACATCTCGAATTCCCTAGACATCATGGTGCCAAACTCATGGCTAAGAGATTTGTTAGTTGAGCCAAAGATAATATCATCGACATAAATTTGACAAATGAATAAATCCCCGTCGATGTCCTTGGTGAAGAGTGTAGTGTCCACCCTCCCGATCTTGAATCCTTGCATGACCAAGAAATCTCTTAGACGTTCATACCACGCCCTAGGTGCTTGCTTGAGCCCGTAGAGCGCCTTGTGTAACCTATACACATGGTTAGGATTCCTCGGATCTTCAAACCCGGGAGGTTGCTCAACATAAACAAGCTCGTTAATATAACCATTAAGAAAGGCACTTTTAACATCCATTTGATAAAGCATTATATTGTGATGTGAAGCAAAAGCAAGGAGTATGCGAATAGCTTCTAACCGAGCGACCGGAGCGAATGTTTCTCCAAAGTCTAGTCCTTCAACTTGTGAAAAACCCTTGGCCACAAGTCTTGCCTTGTTGCGGACCACGACGCCATTCTCGTCTTGCTTGTTGCGGTACACCCACTTCGTTCCGATGACGTTCTTGTCCTTGGGTCGCTCCTCCAACACCCAAACTTCATTGCGGGTGAAGTTGTTGAGTTCTTCTTGCATGACCATCACCCAATTTGGATCTTGGAGTGCTTCCTCTATATGAGTGGGTTCTACACACGAAACAAAAGAGTAGTGCTCACAAAATGAAGCGACATGGCGAGAACGAGTACTTACTCCTCGTGACGGACTTCCGATGATTTGATCAATCGGATGCGCCTTGGAGATGCGTCCATGCCTCATAAGTGATTGTGAGGCACTTGACGGTGGTGAAGCATCTTGTGCGTCTTGTGGTTGGACTTGATCTTGGACTTCTACTTCTTGTTGTTGGTGTTGTGTGGCTTGTGAATCTTGCATTGGCAATGGATCATCTTTCTCTTCTTTTTCATCAACTTGAGGCGCCATGGAGGTGTTGATGTTGGAACTTGATGCTCCCCCTTGATCATGGCTCTCCTCAACTTCGGGCTTGATGTCTCCAATGGTCATGTTTTTCATGGCTTCTCGTAGAGGCTCATCATCTATATCATCATGACCAAAACTCTCCTCTTGGGAGCCATTAGTCTCATCAAACTCAACATCACAACTTTCTTCAACTAACCCGGAGGTTTGGTTGAATACTCGATATGCTTTTGAGTTTGACGCATAACCAAGAAAGATACCAACATCACACCTTCTTTCAAACTTACCGAGCCTTTTCTTGCGGTAGATATAGCATTTGCACCCGAAGACTCGGAAGTAGGAGATGTTGGGCTTTCTCCCAATGAGGAGCTCATATGGGGTCTTTTGAAGTAGTCGATGAAGATAGACCCTATTTGCGGCATGGCACGCCGTGTTGATTGCTTCAGCCCAAAACTTCTCCGACGTGCCATAGTCATCAAGCATTGCTCTAGCAAGGGTGATAAGGGTCTTGTTCTTCCTTTCAACGACACCGTTTTGTTGGGGGGTGTATGTGGCCGCAAACTCATGCTTCACGCCTTCACGATCACACCACTCCCCAATGTTGTAGTTCTTGAACTCGGTGCCGTTGTCACTCCGGACCTTGATGATGGGAAGTTGAAATTCCCTTTGAGCATGTTTAGCAAAGGTCTTGAAAACTTCCGGAGTTTCACCCTTGTCACCTAGAAACAAAGTCCAAGCATATCGAGAATAATCGTCAACGATAACAAGACAATAGAAGTTACCACCAAGACTTTGATATGTGGACGGTCCGAAGAGGTCCATGTGGAGTAGTTCAAGCGGCTTGGAGGTTGACACCATTGTCTTCATTGGGTGGTGTGAAGCAACTTGCTTCCCGGCTTGACAAGCGCTACAAAGCTTGTTCTTCTCAAATGTGACATCCTTCACGCCGGTCACCATCCCAAGCTTGAACGACTTCTTGAGCTTGCTCATGCCAATGTGAGCAATGCGTCGATGCCATAGCCAACCCAAGCTTGTCTTGTTGAAAAGACAAGTGGTCAAGCTAGCATCCTTGTTGGAGAAGTCCACCAAGTAAAGATGTCCATGCCGTAAGCCTTTGAAGATTAGTTCTTTGCTTGATTCATTGGTTACTACAACACCATTCTTGTCAAAGGTGCACGTTAGTCCAAGATCACATAGTTGTGCAATTGAAAGTAAATTGAAACTAAGTGACTTAACATATAGTAAATTGGAAATGGACAAATCATGTGAAATAGCAATTTTACCTAAACCAATTACCTTCCCCTTTGAGTTGTCACCAAAGGTGACTTGTTCATGATTGTCGGGGTTATCTATGGTAGTGAACATACCATCATTGCCGGTCATATGTTGAGTGCACCCGCTATCGAGTACCCAATGCTTTCCTCCGGCTTTGTAGTTCACCTACACACATGAAGTTAGTTTTTGAGTTTAGGCACCCAAGCCAACTTAGGTCCTTGTATGTGTGATACAAGTGATTTTGGGACCCAAAGTTGCTTGGGGAGCTTCCCCTTTATGCCCTTAATGTCTTTGCCGATGAACCTTGCCTTCACCTTGCCACCTACTTTGCTCAAGAGATAGTGGCAATCATTGAAAGTAGATTTGTAGTTAGGAGGCAATTTGGGAGAAGGACGGTTGGGAAGAGGACACTCCATCGTGTGATGTCCGGTGACCTCACAATGTTGGCAATAGGAACCAACTTCTTTGATGAAGCTCGTCCTAAGCTCCGGTGAGGGCACATTCCATTTGTTGAGCACCGGGAAGGATCCAAGTCCTCTCTTGTTGAAGCCTTTAGCTTGTTGGTAGAGGATTTCCTTGTGCTTGTCCTCCCCCTTAGAGAGTATTGCCACACTAGTGCGGAGACTTTCAATCTCGTCCATCAACTCCTTCTCCCTAAGGCTTGCTTTCAAACGCAAAGACTTATCCAACATATTAGTGGTATGTGAAATAGTTGATACTTTGCCATCAAGGGTTTCCTTTTTCATGTTTTTCATTTTTAGCTCAATTGCCTCATAAGCACGGTTAAGCACTTCATGTTCTTGAACCAAGTCATTGTGCTTTCTCAAGAGTGCTTGGTTTGCTAAGTCAAGCTCATGATGACCAAGCTTGATTTGAGCATTTTCCTCCTCGATTTGCTTGACATGTGTTTTAAGCGTGTCATGCTCTTTAAGTATGGTTACATACTTGTCATGCAAATCGAGTTTCGCACTCTCAAGCTTAGCACAAGTTTGTTCAAGTGCCTTAACCTTGCTCTTTTCCCTTTTTATGATGACATGGTATTCATTAATCATGGATGCTAATTCATCGGGGGAGAGCTCATCATCATCATCGCTAGAGTCATCACATACCTTAGTGTTATCTTTTGCCATGAGGCACATAGGAGGTGGACGAAGAGGTGAGTTGTCCTTGTCGACGATGGCAAGACCCGCCAAGTTTTCTTCATCTTCACTCTCTTCGTCGCTTGACTCTTCATCCGTGATCCACTCATTTGCCTCGCACATGAAGACTTTTTGAGGCCCTCTTCTCTTCTTTGGAAAGAGCTTGGTCTTCTTGCCTTTGTCAAATTTATTCTTTCCAAAGGAACGCTTGGGCTTGATCTCTTCTTCATCTTCATCGCTTTCTTCTAGCTTTCTATGCTTTCCCTTATGGTTGTCCTTCCTCTTGTCCGGTCTTGGACAATCATATGATATGTGGCCTTGATCACCACAATTATAGCATGTCTCATTTTCATCTTTTCTTGGGAGGAAGGCTTTCTTCTTGGGATCAAAAGAGTATCCCTTCTTTGCGATCTTAGAGTTTAGACGTGAGAATTTTCTCATCATCAACGCAAGCTCATCATCGTCATCTTCGCTTGTTGCTTGCTCTTCTTCGCTTGAGCTAGGCTCAACCACTTTCTTTTTATTGGGAGTTGTCTTCTTAGTTGAAGCCTTGAGAGCAATGGTTTTTGACGATGACTCCTCCATCATTCCAAGTACGCTCATCTCATGAGCATGAATTTCTCCAATGAGCTCCGAGACTTCAATGTTGTCAAGTGATTCCTTTAGGAGCATTGAATTGATAATGTTGTACTTGGGCTTGGGTAGAAACATGAGGATCTTGCGGTTGATAAGTCCCTTACCAAGAGAAGCAATGTCAAGTGCGTTAATCTCCTCAATGAGCACATTTAAACGAGAAAACATTTGGTTAACATTCTCATGAGGAAGCATTTTGAATTCATCATACTTGGATTTAAGCAAGTGATATTTGAGTTCTTTAACACGAGATGATCCCTCATGAATTTCAATTAAACATGCCCAAATTTCACAAGCTTTCTCTTTACTAGCAATTCTAGCAAATACGTCTTGACTTATACATTCATAGATGACATTTCTAGCCTTAGCATCCCATTTTAGTTGATCACCAACATAATTGAGATTTCCAAATCCCGCATGGGTCGCTTCCCAAACTTCGGGAGCAATAGCCTCTAGGTAGGCACGCATGCGTGCTTTCCAATAGGCAAAGTTCTTGCCCTCGAAGGTAGGAACCGAACCCCCATTCTTGGCCATTTAAGCTCTCTAGCGGTGAAGCTAGAATGATCCAATGAGCAACCTTGCTCTGATATCAATTGTAAGGATCAAAACGCCCAAGAGGGGGGGTGAATTGGGCTTTCTTTCAAATTTTAAGGCAATTAAAAACTAACAACCTAAAGCCCAATTCCCTATGCGATTAAACTATGCAATCAATGTAAATTAAAGTTGCGGAATGAAGATTGCATAAGTGTAAGAAGGGAGAGGGATGCAAACGCTCAAGGGACACGGAGTTTATCCCGTGGTTCGGTAAGATCACAAGGATCTTCCTACATCCACGTTGTGGCACCCACCGAGGGGTTTTGCCACTCCCAAGTCACCGAGACAAGGGGGTCTTCACTATTCTTCTCCGTTCGCCAACCTTGGCAAGGTGGAGCTCAAGCCTTGTACACTTTGGAACCCTCCGGGCTTCCACAATCCTCTTGGCAAGCTCCGGAAGTCACACACACCAAGGGACACTCCCTTATTGCTCTCACTACACTAGAGACTCCAATCACCAAGAGTGGAGGCACCCAAGCACTATCTCTAGCTAGTTCTAGCCTATCTCTTGGTGTACAAATGATGTGAAAGTGGTTAGCTCTATTGCTTGAATGCTCTAGGATGTGTAGAGTATGTCTGGGCTTCAAGTCTTATCGATTTGACAGGTTGAAGGGGTATAAATAGCCAGCCTCCACGAGATAGCCGTTGGAAAAGTAGGCTGACATCACTTCTCTGCGAACACCAGATGATCCGATGTCTCCCCTTCAGTTAACATCGGTCAAGGCCAAATTAGCTGATGTCACTGTGTCAGATATGACCGTTGTTAGACCGATGTTGATCTGTCTTCTCATCGGATGATCCGGTGGCTCTTCCTCCAGAATTTTGCTTGATCTTGAAGCTTACTGGAGTGATCGATCGATGTGTGTAAGTCTGCACATCAGATGATCCGGTGCTTCACTTGGTCCAATGGTGTTGCAATATGTGATGATGGACCGATGCCACTGAGCCACTCACATCGGATGATCCGGTGAGTTCTTTGCTCTGAGGTCTTCTTCTTCTGTTGACACAACTCGACCGATGCAGTCAACTCAAAAAACCATCGGATGATCCGGTGTGTTCAACTTGTTGACTTCGAGTTGTTTTGAGTTGTTCTTTTGGAATTTGAACTTGTAACCTCTTTGACACTTGTTTGAAATGTTGTTTTGATTGTCTTCAAGCATTTGAGTGATGTCAAGTTAGAGCTTTCACTTCTTGTCTTCATATGATTTGATTTGATCTCACTCGTTGATTTTATATGGGTCTCCAATGTAATTTTGATTTCATTTGATTGAGTGTTATTGGGACCTTGCATTCACAAATTCATTAGTAATATCGAATGGTTGTCATTAATCACCGAAACCATATCTCATGGGGCCTAGATGCTTTCAATAGCTTTGTTGAGTAAACCAACACTATGCATGTGAATGTCCAACATTCACCCTATGAATTATGATAAATGATGGTACTTTGCTTTGGCAAACCTACCACACAACGATCAAAATATCATAGGTCCAGCTATTGATAAATGACATCAAATGCTCAACTTTTGTGAGGAAAGCTATTCTATCATGACAAAACATCCACCATATGAAAAGCATGAAAAGAATAGTAATAAGCATCACAGACATATGATCATATCATATTGTGAAAAGTATGACCTTTAGAATCATAATGGTCTCTATCGTCATGGTTCCATCAAGATCCGAGTTGTCATGCCTCCCTTCCTGTGTTGATCTCCATCTCCACCATGCTTGAATACATCTCCATGATAATAAAAGAAGCTAATACAACTAATAGCCACCAAATAAATTACATAAGAGATCAAACATCACAGGTCAACACGAAGGTCGTTATACAATTATGTGACAACCTCAACCCGATTGTGTTAAATTTGCAACACGCAAGCTGCACGGATTTACACATAGATCATAACATCACATTAAGTCCATACCATTCACATCATTCCCTGCAAAAACGAGTTAAGCATAGAATGATTTATAGCGCAAAATTATATTATGTAATCGCTATAGCAGACAGCAAAACGACCTGATCAAATCACTATGAAAATGTCATCGGATTGATCAAATCAATCCGAATCCGAGCCATTCAGAATGCCTCAATTTTCAATGTGACCGGTTATTCATGAGTAGATCACGACTCATAACCGTGGTCTATTGGCTCAATCTGTTAGCTATGTACGCGATTAGTCCTGATAGTGATTTCAGCTGGTAGGGACAGGCTGCGCACACAGCAGAGAAGGAGCACGAACTGACCCTTTAGTCATATACGATCACGATCTACTCTAACCAATTCCAAACCCCAAAAACTGTGCGATAAAATTCATCATATGAATATGTCTACAGTAGATCTCATCTACTAACAAGATTCAGACAAAAACTACGCAACCTGACTCTGATACCACTGTTGGGAAATCGGCAGTACGTTACTCTAGCAACTCTACCGTATCACCAAGGAAACATACGAGTACAGAGGTCATAGATTGTTATCACTAAACGCGCAGCGCAGCGGAACGTAGACGCGCGTCGGTGTAGAGGAAGTACACGATCCTGTTTGTCTCCTCCTCGCCCTCTTCTCAGGAGTAGTAGACGATCATGTTTGTCGTAGCCGATCAGCGCAACAGTAGTAGCAGCGCCTCCACGGAGTCCACACGTATGGAGATGAACGCCGTGCGCCGGTGTGCTAGCACCACGCGCGCGGCAAGGGTCTCGGCGTGAGGCCTTTGAGGGGTGGCGGCTAGGACTGTCACGTGGTAGAGTAATTAGCCCATAACCCTACCCCTCGTATTTATAGGCATACTAATGGGCTTTTAGGTCGTAGACCCATTAATACCCTAAATGCTTATGGATCAAATATCCAACAGGCCTTAATCCGAATTGTTATGATTGCCTCTTGGGCATATCACCAACAACGATGTGTCAACGGGGCAGTGCATAGTAGCAGCGGTACGTACGTACATACAGCAAGGGGCGCTGTCGCGCCGACGCAGTTGTCGCGGCTGATGTCAACGCATTGTTTAATGTTTGACAAAGGAAGTCGGCGGATTCACAGGAAAACCAGGGTCACTGCTCCATTCAGAAGTGCAGGGTGTACAGTGTACTGCGAGCGTTGATCCCAGCAACATTACATATTTGCACTGTTTCTTGTAAAGCATACTCTATACTTTTTTCTATTTTTATAATATCTTCTATAAATTTTCAAATATCCAGTATACTTTACAGTATGTCACTGTGGACAGCCTAAAACTGACTATAGTGGGAACCGCTAAAACGGCCTCCAGGCAGCGTTCGCAGCGGCGGCTCTAAAAACGACTGCAAAATGGCGGGAGGAGCAGTGCGCCGCTAAATATAGGGTGGCCTGCAAAGAAATGGGAAGGTAAAGAAAAAAGAGAAAGAAATAAAAAGAGAAGAAAAAATGATAGAATAAATGAAGAAGAGAAGAAAAAAGATATATATGCCTGATTTAGAGGTGAACGGGTGCGGAGAACAAAACTGTAAATTTGAGAATCTTTTAGGTTGTTGGCACTTGTTCACCTCTATATTGCACCTTTAAAGAAATATTTTATGTGCTTTATAGCAACTTCTAAAAAATTCTCAACTGTACTGTTTCATTCTCCGCATTCATTCACCTCTATATCAACTACTATCTATTTTATATCATTTCATTCAACTACCTCTTATTTTTTATTTTATCATACAACTATTTATATTACTTCATTATTATGTTTATACTTTTAAAAACTTACTAAATTCATTTTCTTTTTGTTTCTTTTTTTCTTCTCCCCATCCTGTTTCCAGAACATTCTCGGGGTTTCCCTCCCGATCTTTCTCTCCCCGACCTCTTGATCTTTCCTCGCAGAGCGCCCGTCCTCCCTCGATCTCTCTCCCCGAGCACCCCTCCTCTTCTATCTTTCCTCGGTGATCGGGGACCTCCCCTCCTCTTTGGCCTAGGCCTCTCCCCGTGTCGTCGCCGTCGCCCCATCCTCCCCGCGTCATGATGCATTGCGCCGTCGTTCGAACCCGCGCCGCGCTGTGACTCGTTAGCATCGTCGCGCTCTCCGGCCTCCGCCGTCGTCCAGCCTCCTCCTTGGACCTCGCCTCCTCCCGCTTCAGACCTCGTCAGCGCGTCACAGCATCGTGCTCGCCCCTGCACCGCTCGTCTCTGAGCCAGCTATGTGCCCGGGACGGCGATGAGAGTCACCTCGGTAGTGGGAGCGGCGGCGCGACGTCGTTTTCTTTCAACTCCGGGAAGCCCTGGCGAACTCGTCAGGCAGGTTTCGTGGCGCGAATAAGCCAACCGCCATCGCCTTCGAGGTTGCTACGGTGGGCCGCTTGGTTTGGCGATGCCCTGTAGCGGCCTCGACCATAGCGGGCAGCATAGAGTCTCCGGTGCGGACAGATTTGGTCTTCCACCACCTCTATTTTGGCGTCGAGGTTCGGATAGAGGTCCCAGTGCGAACAGATGGTGATATAGAGGTCCAATATAGAGGTTCATGAGTGCGAGCAGTATAACGAGTGGTGGTTGACATCGTGGATCTGTAGTGTGATATTGTTTTGTTATGGGAATGTTATATTTGAGTTGCCTCGAATTAGCATCTTTTTTAATCTATGTGGTGATGAATTGTCAGAATTATTTTATATTTGTACTTCCTCCATTCTAAATTACTTGTCAGTCTCTAGTTCAAAAATGAACTAGAGAGCGATAAGTAATTTGGGATGGGGTACATTTATTGTCACTTTGATTTTTATTTTTATTTTTTATCATTATGTATTGAATATAAAAAAGTTATTGATATATTGATTAAAAAAATGTAAGATGATGTTATATCAATATCTAATGACTATGTTGAAACATAACAACTCTCATAAATTAGATAATTACATGTTAGTCACTCTTCACTAATTATTTGCTAACTAATTTTAATCGTCGACTCTATTTGACATCGCTTCTGCACAATTTATTACCAGAAATAAGCAGAAGTTGGGTCAAAAATAGGTATTTGCAATAAATTTTCAGTTCAAATGCGCTTGAAAGGAATTAAAAGTTGTTTCAAATAAGTTACTCTCAAGCGGCAACTATTTTGAGACGGAGGAAATACTTTTTAACAAACAGAATCTCCCATCAAACAATGTGTTCGTTCATCTAAACAGGAGGGCTAGTTATTAGCTAACTGGGAAACTAATTGGTTTTTTGTTAGTCAGGAGAACCCAACTAACAAAAACAAATCCAAAGAATTGGGAAATGATCATAATACTTCTTACGTCCCACCTCCCCTAATTTTAATCGGAGGCCAAATATAAATTTATCTACAGGCCAAACTAAAAATTAATCTAGGCTCCAAACGTGCACCGAACTAACTGTTAGTCCAGACTAACAATTAATTTTAGTCCATCTAAACTGGGTATAAATCTCCCTCCATTTCTAGATGTGTGCTTCATTTTCCTTCATATTCTGTGTACTGTACTCTATTTCTGATCTTTAACTCCATCTCTTGCTGTTGGCCACCCCTCCTCTGCTTTATACTGGCCTTCTTTACTAGCACTATCTTTGAACTCGAGTCACCGTCGGGACTTGTTTGGCTTTGGGTGCACCCAGTGTAAGTGGATTAAAGTAGATTAGAGTAAAAATGAACTGATTTTCTTTTCAATCTACTTTAACTCACTTAGATTAAAGTGGATCCACTGCTATCCAAACATTCCCTCATTTTTTAGATAATGGATTAAACCGACCTTTCCCTCAGAACGAGGTTATGGCCAAAGAGTTATAGAGTTTAGAGTAGTCTATGAAAATTTGACTATATAGTACAGACAAGCATAATAGGAGGAACATTAAACAATTTATTGAAAACAAATTCTGCGGGTAAATCTCCATCTGAAATAATAGAAAATCTCCATAGCAGTTGCTTCCATAGAGCAGCAGATCCTCCTGATGTTGTTGGTCTCTACTTCAGCCTTCTGCAGTGACGCCCAGATGCGGCACCAATGTGTACCCCTAAAAAGAACCTGCAAATAGTTTTTCATAGCACTATTATGAAACACACAATCATTCCTAGATAACCAGATCGCCCAACATAAAGATGCAGCAACAACTATTATCTGTTTTCTGAGTAATTTAGGGAACGAAAGTATCCATCCATTAAACATGTGGGAAACAGATGACAGTGTATAAATATTAAAAGTAATACTCGCAATCCTCCAAATAAATCTAGCATAGTGACAGTCAAATAGAAGGTGTTGTATAGTTTCATTCTGATAGCAGAACACACATTTTCCATCCCCTTCCCATATCTGTCTTACTAGATTATCTTTTGTGAGAATTACTTTTTTTTTCAAGTACCACATAAAAATCTTAATTTTTAGCAGTAATTTGGCCAACCAAATCATACTGTTTCTACACACATTTCCATTAGTGATAAGTGTCGTGTACATAGATCTCACTAAGAAAATGACACTTTGATGTAGTTCCCATTTCAAAGAGTCTTCAGTATTGTTCAAACTGACATGAGCTACCATCATTACCAGTCTATGCCATCGCATCAAATTATTCTCCACTAAACCTCATCTAAAAGAGATGTTTAATGGAATAGTGCTAAAGACATGAGCAATAGAAGCATGCTTTTGTCCGACAATGCTGTAAAGAGAAGGGAATCTATCTTTGAATTTAAAATTCCCCAACCATTTATCCTCCCAAAATCTTGCGGCCTTCCCATTATTTATCTTAAATCTACCGAAGCGCATAAATTTTTCTTTAACCTTCATTAGACTACTCCAGAACTGGGAATCCATCGGTTTATGCTGAACTTGACCAATATTTTTATCTTTAACATGTTTACGCTTTAGTAGTATTTGCCATATTCTCTCTTCATTGAATAATTTAAACAGTCATTTACTTAACAGACATTGATTTTGTACCTCTAAATTTTGTATCCCCAATCTGTCTTGCTCTTTTGGTTGACATAACACATCCCAACGTGCTAATCTGTATTTTTTTCTTATGATTATCACCTTGCTAGAAGAATCTCGATCTATAAAAATCCAGTCTTTGTAGTACCCCTTGGGCACTTCAAAGAAAGAAAACATGAACATTGATAGGTTCGTAAGGACTGAATTTATTAGAACTAAACGACCTCCCACCGATATGTGTTTTCCTTTCCATCCAATCAATTTCTTTTGGATTCTTTCCTCTATGCTTTTCCAATCGCTATTGAGCAATTTCCTATAGTGCGTAGGAATGCCTAGATATCTGAAAGGGTATGATCCTGGACTACATCCGAATATCTATGCATACTGCTGTTGATGCATTCGAGCTTCTCAAAGCAGAATATTTCACTCTTGTGAAAATTAATCTTTAAACCATAAAGTTGTTCAAACGTACACAACAGTAATTTAATATTTTGAGCCTGTTCCAAACTATGTTCTATGAATTACAATTCTTTCCTACCACTCATACTACGAGACGAGCATTACAGGAACAGAGACAGGCAAGCCACAAGCAAATAACATGTCTCGAAAAGAAGCATAGCCATAATGTTTTAGCCAAAATAAAAGGATAATTGCATCCAACTTCCAACCTTCTAAAATGGTGTTATTTATATAGGGTTGAGAGTAGCAAAAAATGTGTTGCTCTGTGTAGAATGTGGCTCACTTCTCCTAATGGCTAGGTTAAGCCTTTCGATCCATAACAGGGGCGGATCCATCGGGGGATCAGGGGGGCTCCAGCCCCCCTATCATCCGTCAGACAGTGGAGACCCCCTACAGTTGGAGAAGGTGAGTTAGAAAATTTTCATTGAAAACACATCAAATAGATACTTGTGCAGTTGGCTAGCGTGTCTCGCGACTTCCTTAAGGTTGCAAGTTTGAATCTCTCGGGCCTCAATTTTTGTTAGACTCACTGTTGTGTTTTTTATTGATTGTTAGAATAGCTAAGTTTCACCTCAAACATCAAGCTTTGACATCATTTCTCCAGCGTTAAGTGATGCCTGTCCGATTTAATTGCTTCATCATGTTTTGTATGTAATTACAACATCCTGTAGTATAAATTGTATTGACATGGAAATCATGAAATTTCACTCATTTGTAATGACTGTTATTTTGTTTCTCTGCTGGCAAGTTTTTTCTTTGTATTGCGTGATGTAACTTCAATATTTGTTTGTGCGACAATTTACTAATTAGTGCGGCAACTAGCGGCGACGTGTCTCAAGTTCGAGTGTCAAGTGAGATTCAGTCCCCTATAATTTATGTCTGGATCTGACACCGATCGATAAATTCTATATTAGTAGCAGTACTATATAGCACGATCACTAGTTACATTCTGCGCATCACACCTTGGAATAAAAGCAAGCTGCTGGAGAAATGATTACGCCTCAACATCTCCGATTTGATACAGGGGGCGATTCTGAGTCCTGATAAGGTCGATTTCGTATTAAGAAGTGTATAAGGACCTAGAATTATGATGGGATTATGAGCATTGATTGGGAGCGCAGATTATGCTATCCAGATAAGGTCGTTTTATTTACACTAATACTTTATTAATAATCATATCAGACAAATATTTCTAGTATCGACCTTATTTAATCATGTCAATCATTTGACGTGACACATATATAGTCATGTAAAAATGACTAGCTGAAGTAGAACCCTAGTCCCCACGTCGCTCCCGAGCGAGCGACATGGGCGGCCGCCACCCACCCCACCGCCACCCGCCTCGCCGCCCATCCCTTGCTGCGCCGCCACCAGAGCAGGCCGCCAGCGCTGCGCGACCAGTCGAGAAGGCGGCGGCGAGACAATAGAAGAGGCCTCTCGCAAGACTCTGGAGCAGCAATGGCCAGATCCGGCAGCCTGTCGCTGGTTCTTGTGTCCCGACGAAAGATCCAGCTGGCGTGGATGGCGTCGGCATGCGGGGCCAGACGTGCACAACACGGACGCGTGACGGAGGAAGATGGCAGCGCGGAAGACGGCGACGCCAGTGGGGCGCACGAGGTTGAGGCACATCGGCAGCAGCATGCTCGGGGCAGAGGTGTTGCAGAGGTTCCTACCGGAGGTGCATCGACTAGAGGATGCCGCTGCTGAGGCGGAGGCGAGGGAGGTGTTGGCGTGCGAGGCGGAACAGAGGCTGCTCATGGAGGGCGTCATCGCCCCAGACAGCTTCCACCGGTGGCTCTGCAGCGACGAGGATGCAACGCTCGACCCACGACGTGGGATATAAAGCGAGGATGGCCAGATCTGGCGGACTGTCACCGGAATCCAGTCGGCGCGGACGACAGGGACGGTACCAACATGCGTTGTTGGGCGCATGACAGAGGATGACGAGGGCGGTGGTGTCTCCACGCGCGGTGTGTCGCAACCGGCATGACGGGTTTGGCTCGAGGCGCTGACGGCGCAGATCTGCCATTGCGGGGCCGGCGCAACATCGCTGTGTGGGTGGCGCTGTCGTGGCATGGCGTGAACGACCCGTGGCACTGGCGGCTCAACATGGGTAGCGCGGGCAGTGAGACTGGCTGCCGCGCATCCGCCGCGACATGGATGGCTACAAGCGGTGAGGATGGCGCTCGAAATATTTTGGGTGGAGGTTGAGCCCTCAGTGAGACTGGTGGAGGTGTTTTCGATCTGTTCGATCCGGTGGAGATGTGGTCGATCTGTTCATTTCGATGGAGGTCGAGCGCTCTCGGCGGTTGCAGCTGTCGTAAGGAGCAGGTTGGCATGATGGTCGCCGAGGATGTGCTCAGTCAATCTACAAGTGCATCCTAGGTGACGGGCGCAATGCACGCCATGATGTGGCGCAGTTCGTCGTGGCAGTGGTTGCGGGTGTGGTGGCCGACATGGCCACGAGTTGTGTTGTGATCGAGTGGAAGTTGAAGGTGTGATGCGAGCGGTATGACACGGTAGTGGCCGCGGTTTCGTGGGGTTGATGTGATGTTGTGGTGGAGTTGTGTGGCGAGGATGGCAGTGGTGGCGACAACGATCTTCCAGAGTGGAGGTGGTTAGATCTAGTGGGTCACTCGTCACTGGATTGTTCGACGGTAGTGATTCCCCTCTGGTCCTTAGATTGCCTCTTGATGCGGTGGTGGGAAGCCCGCGAGCGCTTGCGAGGGCGGATCTGGGCAGGCGGGCTCGTGGACGCCCGCGACGACAGATCTGGGTGGCGATGCTCGGAAGTGGCGGGCGCCTGCGACGGCGGATCTGGACGGTGGGGTCTGTGGGGCGTCTGCGACGACGAACCTTAGCGGTGGGACTCGCGGGCACTAGTGTGAGCAGATGGTGACGATCCAAGGGTGGTCGGGGTCAGTGCCCCAGTCTCCGTGGCGCAGCGGCTGGTTGGTGATCAGAGCAGGACGATTCTAGAGATCGACGTGCATCTTGTGTGTTGCTTGGTCCTGACGAGGATGTGGCGTGGTGGTGGTTGTAGATATTCAGAGTTATTGGTGTTTTTATCTCCAGTTGGAGGATGTGAGTGTCCTCTATGTTGTATGGTTTTCGGGCCCAATTTTCTATATAAATTGGATCATCTTTTTTCTTAAATGATATTCGCAGGAGCTCCTCCTCCTGATCATTCGAAAAAAGTATCCAAGTATCACGTAGAAAAAAAAGGTTTAACTTAGAAAGATACTCTGACGTGAAACTCGGTCATGACAAACGGTTAGACGTGACAAAAAGACCAAATTATATAAATATGGACCCCGAGAGAATACTAATAATATATTGTTTTAAAATGATTAAATAAAAAATCTCCATAAGCCTTGTAGGGACAACTGGGGCGCCTGACGCGAGCACCGTGACAGCGGCCGCCTAATTCGTTAATGGTTTCATGGATGGAAATTCAGCAAAAAAGGGAAAAGATACAAAGGTCTCCTTCGTTGGGATCAGTCCACGCTCTACAAACTTATTAGTAATCTCGCAACTCAAAACCTTGTATACACGAGCGCAATACTCATGAAGTAATGTAAGGGGAAATGTCGTTTCCAAAATTCCCTAGGGGACTGTGTAATCTTGCTGCCGCCTGCTACTGCTTGAGCTTTTTAGGTTGAAAGAGACCCCAGAAGCATAGGTAGACCAGAATGCACGGAGGACTTGCTCCAAAACGAGACGGCACGACGGAAGATCTTCTAGACTAGTACTAGGACCGCTCCTACATCAGTAGTAGTCGGGTAAGCACGTGCCTTCCAAAACGTGGCCTACTACAACCATTGATTTAATGGAATCCCTCTCAAACGGCGTAGAGCGAGGTGTTTCGATCGAATTTGAACACGTCCATGCACGCACGCGAGGTACTTATCCAAAACGGAACGGGGGACGGGCGTGGACGGACGAGACGTCTGACGTGTCGTGATCAGGACCGGTGTGAACTGCTGGATCAGTTTTTAAACCAAGCGCCATCCGCATGCAGAAATAGAAAAACGGGGGCCCTGGAACAACGATGCGTCCGCGGCGGCTCGGAGGGAGAAGAGAACCCAGCAGCGAGAGGACGGTGGCGCGATGATAAGCTTGAATCATTAAGCTCCACATCACGCGAGGCCTGGCTGGTACTCCCGTTCTTATCCCCTCCGGATCCCACTCGTCCTCCAATCGTCTCCTGCCTTTTTCTCCTCAAACCCAGCAGCACATTGCTGGAAAAAAGATTTCACTCATTCAATTAGCCGTGCAGGATTTTAAAAAACTGCAAATTAACAACCCACACGGCGATTAGGTGTTGTCCTTCCTTTTCAGCCCAAAACTGGCGGAGGAGCAGGAGCAGCAGCAGCACCAGGTTACTCACTGATGTACCGCGTCCACATGCCAGGCTGCAGCATCCGGCACGCGTCAAGAGTTCATCCCCAATCGTGCGCCATCCCGGCTGCTACGCCCGCCCCCTCTTTATCTCCCAACCGCGTACAGCCGTGTCCCAAGCATTCTGCGTCCCGCTCATCCTGCGGCCGCTTCAAGTTTCTGTCCACGGAGTAGTGCCTGCCGCCCGTGCGCTGTGGCCAGTTAACCTTAGCTACTAGCAACCTGCGCCAGCGTCGTGTCGTGTGGGGCATAAAAGCCGGGCTCGGCCGCGTGCAAGGATCCCCAATCCTGTTCTGTTCTCCCAAGTAAACCACTTCATCTCGATCGAGCACGTCTGCAAGCTCTTGATCCGATCCATGGCCGCTGCCGCCTCGGCCCGTCGTTCTCTCCTGCTCTTGCTCTTCTCCTGCGCGGTGCTGTTGTCTCCAGTTCATGGCTGCGACCGCTGCGTGCGCCGGTCCAAGGCGACATACCAGGCCTCCTCGCTTGCCCTCAACGGTACGCAAGACGTCAACCGGCGTTCACGCTTCTGTTAACCGATTTCGTATATGTTTTCGTTTGCAAGATTGTATTTTTTGTTTTTTTTAATCTGTTGGTTTTCTTGGGTTGCTGATAAAAAAACTGTACGTGCAGCCGGTTCTTGCGGGTACGGCTCCCTTGCAGCGTCGTCCGGCGGCGTCCTCGCCGCCGCGGCGGGACCCGCGCTGTACCGGGGCGGCGTCGGCTGCGGCGCCTGCTACCAGGTCCGGTGCACGGACGCCGAGCTCTGCAGCGGCGCCGGCGCGCGTGTGGTGGTGACGGGCCAGGCGCCGCGCGCGGCGGGCAACCGCACGGACCTGGTGCTCAGCGGCGCGGCGTACGCGGCCATGGCGCGCGCCGGCGAGGCCGCCTGGAGGCTCAGGCAGCGGCGCGTCGTCGACGTCGAGTACAAGAGGTAGGTGCCTGCTCCCTTGTCCGTCCGCTCGCTGTGCGCGCGCGCGCGAGGTGGCTTACGGAAGTACGGTGTCGCCGTGTCGGTTCAGCGCAGCGCTGTCTCGTGACAGTTTCTTTTTTTCTTTGCTTGTCAAGGAATAACGGGCCATCAATTTCTATGTGTGTGCAGGGTACCTTGCCAGTACCCGAACCGCAACCTGTCCATACGCGTCGAGGAGAGGAGCCGGCCGCCGAGCAACCTGGCCATCAGGTTCCTGTACCAGGGCGGGCAGACTGACATCGTCGCCGTCGACGTCGCAACGGTAAACCAATTCCCCTGCTTCTATCGAATATTGTTTTTTTTTCCTTCCAAGCAAGTTTGAACAAAAACTTAGGTCACCAAAGCAACCAACGTTCGAAGAGCGCGTGTATGTTCGTGCGTACTATGTTGAATTCGTATTCAATTCACGGGACGGAGCGCGCGGTGCCTGACTTGGTGTGGTGTGTGGTATTTGACCAGGCGGGTTCGTCGAACTGGCGGTTCATGACGCGAGACCACGGGCCGGCGTGGAGCACGAGCCAGGCGCCGGCGGGGCAGCTGCAGTTCAGGCTGGTGGTGACCGGCGGCTACGACGGCAAGTGGGTGTGGGCGGAGCGGGAGGTGCTGCCGCGCCGGTGGGAGGTTGGCCGGACGTACGACGCCGGGGTGCAGATCGCCGACGTCGCGCAGGAAGTCTGCTACCCCTGCGACACGCAGGAGTGGCAGTGACACGGCCCGCATTTGGGATTGTACAGTTTTTTTCTTTTTTTTCTGGTTATTTTTTCCAAGCCATCTGGTTTGGATGGATCGATGGATGGGAATGGAATGATGAATGAGTGTCGGAAGAGTCAAATGTGCCGTTACAACTTGGTTTGGCTTTGTTGTTTCTCCAGTGCGGTACGCTGCTCGACGCGCAGATTTCTGGGGTGTTGCATGATGGTTTTGGTCGTCAACGACGAGTGCGTCCACTTCAGCTCCGCGTGCGCGCATCGGGGCCACTCGTTCCGGATGCAACAGAGTGGCCAGTGATGCGGGGTCATTGCCCATTACGAGGATGAAGCGAGGTCACGTGGCCGGAGGGTACCGGAAAATGTTTGGCAGATTCTGGGACCGAGGTTTAACATTTGGCAAATTTTGCTGGGTGACATTGATTTTTTGTGGAACTAGCTACTTCACACTGAACTTTTCGAAATTTGCAAGAACACATCGTAAAATCGCTATCATTCGAAACACACTGTCGGACGTATAATTAGTGTTCCCCTTTGAATTTGCTGGGATAATTTTTTCTCTAAGGGCTTGTTTGGCAGCCCACAATCCCCATGGGATCCCGGCCCATTCCCTGGCCCGTAAAACCCCAGGCCGAATTATCCCTGTAGCCCATTTGGCAACCTTTTTTCCCAGCCCAATCCACGGGAAACCGCGGGCCTTTCCACCCCGGGCTCAAGGGATCGGGCAGGAAAACCCTACCGCAGCCACCGCTCACTCCCCCACCCTGCGCCCCACGCCCGACGCCGATCCCCTCCTGCGCTGCCCCCTCCCGCGCGCAGCCCGGCGGCACCCCCCCCCCCCCCCCCCCGCATCCGGCGGTGCTCCCCCCGCGCATCCCGGCGTCGTTCCCCCCCACGCATCCGGCGGCACTCCCTTCGCGCATCCCGGCGTCGCCCCCCCCCCCCCCCCCCCGGCGCACATCTGGCGGCGCTCCCCCGTGCATATCCGGCGGCGCCACCCCCCGTGCAGCCCGGCGCTCGATCGTGATCTGCTAGCCAAGTTGTACGACAAGGCCTCATCACGATGTGCGCGACTTTGCAGGATTCCCCCGGCATTTTCCCCAGGATATTTGGTCACGAAGCTTTCGGGTGAGTGCTCTCAAATTTTATTCCGTTCTTTGAAAAATCTACACTGTGGTGTGGAATTTTATCGATTCTGCTATCATCTTGTGTTCCATCATGCATGGCCACCGATTTTAGCGTCCGAAATGTGGGGAACGTGGAGTGATGTTTCAGGTTGAACTACCATCTTTATCATGCTGTCTTTGTTGATGATACAGTATACAATTTCACATTTCAGCCAATATTTGCTCAGCAGTATGATGCATGTGACGTCAACGAAGAACTGATGCCACATGCAAATTAAAAATTTTGCTCACCCCCCGTTGCGTATAAAAGGTGCTTTTATAATTGTTTCTAATTAGTTTTTTTGTTGCTGTTGACTATCATTAGTAGTACGAAACTTTGATTGGTTAGCAGGATGAAAGAACTGTGAATAGTATGATACCCTTTGTCGGTTGTCGTGGCATATACATCCGCAGCTACGTCTATAATTTAAACGAGATTTGGCAGTTGGCTTAATATATCAAAAGCAGTTGGATTGCCTGTGTATTTATACGGCTAGATCAACAAAACAAATATTATGTTATCATCAACAGTATATATTTATTTGAATCTCTCGAATTAATTCTTCTTATCATCATTACCATCACTGTACGGATAGTTGATGCTCCTCAGTTCCTGAGGTGCTTCGTATGCCGACATCTCGTGTTGCTATGCACGGTGTCCCGTTAGTCCAATTTCTTTTCGCATCGTTCCTAGGCCGGGAGTATCAGCGAGTGAAAATCTACACTTTCAGATGCTCAAATAGGAGCGTGGGATAGGTAATCAGTTGCCCGTCGTAGGCTTTGAACCTCGGTGGATACCATTATTTTTTGCCACTTTCAGAAACTGCGCGGTCCAATCAAGAGTCAGCTTATAGTAAATCAGTGGATCTCAGCAGCAAACCTGTTACGAAACTGGATTTGGTTGAATAAAATGTTCATGATTATTTCTTTTTGCTATCATGTAGTGCTGCAAGTTGTGCCACTGGGATTTTTTCATCAAGTTGCCAAATCAGAGCAAATACCTGGTCTTCTTCCTGAGATCTAGAACCTTTACCAGGTGAATTTTGACTTTCTTTATTTCTTACAATTTATTTCTTTGCCGATGTATGACTTGTCGCTCAAGGACTTGCGTGGCTATGTGCAGGTCACCATCACTGCTAACAAGCACATCAAAGACGTGGCCTTCGTCCTGTTTGTGTTCTTGGGTGTCCCTCTCACTGTAAGAATTAATCTAAGCAACCCTTGTTTCTTGCTTCGATAAAGCTGTATATTTTCCTTGTTAGATGATACAGATCTTGTAAATTGCACCTACAGTAATCGGATTATTATATTTAGATGTATGACTGTTATACTAAAAATTCTGGGATATGCATAATTCACTTTAGGTCCTCCTCACAATTGGGGTAAGTAATAGAAGGTGGAGAAGCCTCAATACACAAGTGATGCAATCACCATAAATAATAAATAGGATGTAGCCATTCTTATAAAAAAATTAAATGGACTTTCCAGTGGTATTCAGGTTCAACTTTTAGTTCACCTTCACGAATAGTAATATTTCTATACAGGGCAAGTAGCTTTTAGTCCACCTTATATCTACAGCTATCCTAAATACACATTATATTTTGCTTTATATCTCATCTTGTACTTCATGGGCATGCAGATGAACATGGTTTCCTTCCTGCTCTTTTCTCCTACTTTTGTCCTCTACTTTCCTCAAACTTCTGCAGCTATCTTTCTCTTTTCTCTTCTTAAACTTGTGTTGTTAAGGCGCTGCCACATTTGTAATACTGTAGGGAAATTATCAAATGGGTTCTAGAAATGAGCTAATAAGGAAATTTATGGAGGAAGAGGAGGAAGATGATGATGAGTTGTTTCTTGTGTTAATTCCAACTTTATATTCATCGCTTCATACTGAAAAAAGGCCAATACACACTTCTTGTCGTAGTGGTGCACAAAAAGTTAGGGAAATTTTGGATGGACATGAGAGTTGGTGCAAAGTCGAGTTTCGAATGGAGCCTGAGATATTTAGAGCTGTAGCAAGTTATCTTAGGAGGGAACAATTATTGCAAGAAACTCCAAAAATTAGCATTGAGGAGCATCTTGGGATTTTCATGTATATGATATCTCAAAACGCTAGCAATGCAATCCTACAAAAAGAATTTCAGCACAGTGGTGAAACAATTCATAGGAAGATAAATGAGTTTTTTGATATAGTTCCTACTCTAACTCAAAGATTTGTGAAGCTTCCAAGTCTAGATCAACCCCATGTGCGCATTGTGTCGAATCCTAGGTTTTGGCCATATTTTCAGAATTGCATTGGCGCAATCGACGGCACACACATTCCTATTACTATAAGTGAAGAGAAAGCACCTCCATATAGAAACCGGAAAGGAACTTTGTCTCAGAATGTAATGCTAGCATGCGACTTTGATCTCAACTTCACATTCATCTCTTGTGGATGGGAAGGGTCTGCGTCAGATGCAGGAGTTCTTCAATCTGCTCTAAGAAAGGGTTTTAGCGTGCCGGATGGTAAATTCTATCTTGTAGATGGAGGATATGCAAACACACCCTCTTTTATTGCCCCATATAGAGGAGTTCGGTATCATCTTAGTGAATTTCGGAGGCGAGGATCAAGAATTGATTATGCTGATTATAAAGAGTTGTTTAACCATTCTCATGCACTCCTTCGCAATCATATCGAAAGAGCCATTGGTGTCTTGAAGAAGCGATTTCCTATACTCAAAGTGGGCACATTCTACCCTATAAAGTCTCAAACTTTAATTGTGGCAGCAACAACATCTTTTCATAATATCATTAGAGGTCTAAATGGTGAAGATGGATGGTTAGATCAACACCCAACGACCATTAATCCAAATCAGTTTGTTGAATTACCAGATGGGGATAGCAACTATCAACATGCTATCCAATCCAATGCTGGAAATATTCTTAGCGATCAAATTGCTATGCAGATGTGGAATGACTATATTAGTCATTAGTATTATTCAGGTATAATAAATGGTTATTTCATATTATGTAGCCATGGCAAGGGCTTCGTGGAATATGAACTATGAGAAGACTCTAGTTGATATCCTCCATGAGCACAATAATCCAAGATTTAGAGGTCAGAATGGTTGGATACCTGAAGGGTGGCGTAGTATAACTCAAATGTTCAATGAAAAGTTCCCGTCGGCTAATTTTTCAAAGGCACAAATTCAAGAGAAAGAAAAGGAACTTAAATCAAACTACAAGGTTATAAAGGAAGCTCGGAAGCAAAGTGGTGCTGGATGGAACGAATCTCTTGGTATGATAATTGCGGAGCCACCGATATGGGAAAGAATAGTTAAAGTAAGTCACTTTTTCTGAAAAATATAACCCTTTCAAGTATTTATTTAAAATCTGATCTTAATACTTACTTTTTTTCTGAAAAAAATAGAATCATCCCAAGGTGAAGAAATTTCAATCTAAGCCATTTCCCCTCTTTAATCAATTGGCAATACTATATGAAGGAAGTTGTGCCACGGGTGATTTGAATTTTACATCAATTCAGCCACAAGTTTTCAATCAAGATGAAGCTGCTAGCTCTTTTAGGAATGAAGAGGTTGAGGTTGATCAAGGTTTGAACCTGTTGTCTACAAATCCTGAAGTGCACACAATATCAAGTAATCATGGCAACATTGGTGGAAATGAACACACACCGGCATCTTCTTCGGACATTAGAGAGAGCAGCCATGGAAAGAAGCGTAAGCAAAATCAAATTGCTGGTGTTCTTGAGGACTACTTGCAGTTTAAAAAAGAGCAAAGTAACAAATTTCTTAATGAGATAAATCAGCCAACAAAAGGAAGTAACAAGGATGAGTATTCTATTGCAAATTGTGTTGCTGCATTAGAGTCAATGGAAGATTTAAGTGAAGAGGACATGGCAAAAGCATTAGGAGTGTTCAAGTGTGAGACAAATAGAGAGATATTCTTAACTACAAAGAGGCCACGTGTTCGATTGTTGTGGCTTAGGGGAGAGATTGAGAAAAAGGTATTTTTTAGTAAATCACTCATTTTTTATGTAACATTTAATTTCTTGGTTACCATTTTTATAATACTAGTTTCTGAATTTACAGGCTTTATCTCCATGATTGAAGTGGTGTCAACTGTTAAATGCTACATTCACTTGCTTGGTAAGCTGAACTCTCAGTTTTGTTATGCAAAATCTTTTTTTTGTACTACCACATGTGCTGAACTCTATTTTCAGATTTCAGTCACCAAAATTAGTTGGATCATGTGCTGTCATCAAATTTAGTTTGATCATGTACTCAACTTATAAAGAAGATATGTATTTCTGCTTATGTTGGTACTAGCATATGTTGGTCTTGATTTTCAAATTCCAGTCAATCATATTTTGTTTGATGATGTGCTGTAACTGCATTCTGCTTATGTTGGTACTAGCATATGTTGGTACTACCACTCGCAATTTCTTGATCAATCAGCAAAAATGCCATAGACTTGTTACTGATTTGTTTTACTTGTTTATATGCAATCATGGCTAGCTGGTGTCTACTTACCTGTTTATAAATTTGTACAGCTTTCCATGAGCATGTGATTGCAGTTATATTTTGGTTGTCAATTGATTGTGTTTTGAAAAGTTGGCTTTAGCTCACCCCCTGTGATTGTGTTTTGCTGCTTGTTTCAGAGAGTGTCTCTTTGCAAAACTGCATCGAGAGTTCTTGCAATGATTCTGCAGTCAAATGTTCTATGGAAAGTGTTTATACTAATGAGGGATGTTTAATTTTATTCTTGTCTATTGATGTCTGATTTATAGCTAGCAAACTGTAATCATAGCAGGGGCACACGCTATGTGTTTTATTTTTTTTCAGTTGCTTTGGTTATTTGCCAAACAATCACTTATGTTATTACTTACATTAATTTGCAGAGGTAAATAATCTCCGATGGTCATGAAGCTGTCCAGACATTATGGTTGGAAGAATAGAGATCATGTATTCAATTGCATATGGATTTTGTAGCTCTTATTATCTTGAAGTTTGCATCACTAGAATTTATAAAATTGGTATATCTATTTAGTGCTTGGAGTGGATGTAAGACAATCTGATATGTTCTCACATTGTTTTTTCTGAGATTGCAGCTCATGTGTGCTAAGAGAATTGAGTCTGAGATGCATTTGTTGAAAGTGAAATTGATATGTTACTTTCTTATAACATATGGTTATGCAAATTTTAAGAATCAGACGGAGATGATTATGATATTAATGTATAGCCATCTTTTATGTTATAGTGCATATTTTGAAGTTCCACTGATTTTACAATGATTTTCAGTTTTTTAAAAAAAATCTCGTTTTTTCTTGAATTTTCTTTTTTGGGGGCTGTTTTAGTTTCCTGGGATTTTTAGCCCCTTGGCCCCCAAATTGTCATAGGGAATGTAATACCTGGGTAGGAAATTTGCCCCAGGGAAGGGAAAAGCTCTCTCGGGGGTTTCTTCCCCTGGGGTTTACACCCTTTGCTCCCAAAGGAGTCCTAAATGACATTAACTGCCCCTGGGCACTGGTCGGCAGGTGGAGCCACACCAGCTCTGGACACGAACCGCACACGCTGACACGCCCCAGCTGCACCGTTCTTCACCTCGATCCCCAGGCCGCCGCTCGTTCCCTCCCCTTGCAGCCGCCGCCGCTGCTCAAGCCACCAGGGCACCCGTGTGAAGTCCTACATGGTCCCCGTCCCAAGCCCCATCTCCAGGACACAGGGGTGGGGGAAAAATCTAAATCCGAACATTCAATTCGTAAAATTTCTAATTCGAAACTGAAAAACTTGAAAAATGAAACTCGATGTCATTGCTCTTATAAGAATTCAGAAACCCGAATTAATTTTGAATATTTCAAATTACAGGATTCGGTATCCAAAATACCCGAACTATCTGAATTTTAATAGATCCTGAATTTTTTGACCCATCTCACTCCTTCCTTCTGGGCCACCACTTTCTTAGCCCAGCACAGTAGTGCACCCCCTTTCTTCCTCCTGTAATCCTACCTACTGAGGGGTTCACATCCTCTGCTGTGAAGTGTTTAAATGCAGAGAATGAACGGTCCTGTGAATTGAACCCTTCTGTAGGCGTCCAAGTAAAAATCGACGTTTTAGAATATCTGTTACAGAATCATAACTATAATATTTTGATTGTTTTAATGACCTGGAACACTTTTACAGCAATAAGTAACAATTAGTTGATGCAAGCAATTCTAGAAAAAGACTCATTTGACCGTTGAAACAGTGTTTCCTTACATTGATCAACTGTTAAGCAGAGGATATAAACTCCCTTCCAAGACCACCAGCGCGGCATTCCCTTGCATTCATCGGCTGTTAAAGCAGAGGATATGAATCCCCTCCCAAGACCACCAGCGCGGCACTCCTCGTGAGGAATCTCCCACCCGCCTACACGGCCTCCCACCGCCTACACGGCTCCACCCCCACGTAGTGACCCAAGGGTGACTCGAGCCCTCCTCTTCCACCAACACCTCGACAAGCAAGGGTGAGCTCGAGGCCCCTGGCCCGTGCTTCCGTCCCCACCCCGGCAAGCAGAGGGCGAGCTCCATACCCGCGCCCCACCATCCGACCTCGATAGCGACTGGCACAACTCCTAGCTCCTGTGCGGCGAGTTGAGGACGAGCACATGAGTTCGAGCCCCACCCCAGCGAGGAGCGCCATCCCTCACCGCTCTCCCCAGTCCTCACGTCGAGGATCCAGCCCTCCACCGAGCTCCAACCCCACCCCCGCGAGGAGCACCCCCTTCAGTCGAGTCTACGCGGAGCCATCCTCCGGCGAACATCTCAGAGCCACCCAAAAATTTGAATACAATCTCGAATATGAATTTTGAAAATCCGAATTTTTAAATACCCGAATTATCCGACTTGAAATTTCGAATAATCCCTATCGCCAGCCAGAGCCAGCACAGGACGCGGCTGAGCTTGACTTGCGGAGCGCGGCTGGATGGCATCGCCCGCGCTGCCTCGCCGTAGGGGTACTATGCTAAGTATGAAAAATTCGGTGTGTATAAAATAGGAAATGCCGCACAAGTTCGTGTCCGCTAGAAAAACTCCCCTTTACCATCTTTTACATCCAACAGTGGTTGCGCCTCCGAATCAAGCCTGTGACATCACCGGGTGTTAAGTCAGTGCTCGACCAAGGAACAGAGTAACGGCCAGCTTTCGGTAGTGGCGCATTGTTTTCCGTTTGACTTGTCCACGATAGGTTTAGGCTAGTAATCATGAATAATTAGTTTAAGCTAACGACGGTTTATACCTGACAATAATCGGCATTTGACACTTCTCTCTTCGCTGCCGCTGTACATCAGCAGAGCTTGGTTGTGCCTAACTCTTCATCAGACGTGAACGGATACGGATCCTTATGCATGATGGGCGATGGCATGCGTCGTCTGTCCCGTACGGTCCCAACGTTAGGAGGCCAGATGACACAAACCTTCAATTTCGTGATTAGGGTTCCTCAACAGTCGCAGCGGGTTTCACTAGATGGTTTGAGTAAGCGCAGACAGTGTATTATTTCTCTCCGTCTCACTAGAGAGAAAAGGTTCGAGGGCGCCGTCAAATCAAATCTGGGACCTCGTATATAGGTAGCCCGCCGACGAATGGACGGGGTGTCGTTTTCTAATCGGGCATCCATCGAGCATCTGTCGACGAGTGCGAGGTCACTGCGACGCCCTTCGTCCGGCTAGCGATACGCCAAACGGCGGCCGCGATGGGGAAGAACGTTCTTGAGTCGGCTAACTGACGCTAATAGCTCGGCTCGGCTCGGCTGCTCTCGGAGTTGTATTTGCATAATTACTACCTTATGTGGGAGGACTTATGTGCAAAAGTTGCAGCTGCCGTACGATCTAGATCTACTGGCCAAAATTAACAGATTGCAGGATTGTATAATTACCATGATTGCACTGTAGTAGGTGCCGGCTTTGAAAGAGGGATCAATCAGCCCATAGGCAGTGGAGCTTCCAGACCAATATCTCCGCCCGTCACAATTTCTTCGTGCAGCTGCGGCCCTCCACTCGATTCCAGTCGCACATGTGCAAGGAGGCGAGAATATACATGACCCACGGGCTTCAACGAAGACGGCCTCAACTCCGACATTCCGACTGCACAAGGCCCAAGCTCGAATTGAAACTGAAAATATCCGCTGGTCGTTCCCGAGCCACCTGGCTGGTCCTCAGGTTACCTAATACGAGTATGTCACTTGTCAGCAATGACCTTGCTGATGCCGGTGCTGGTGACCTGAGCCTCAAAAGTTTACGTAGCGGCTGACGCCGGTGAACCGAGGGAGTTCCTCAATCTGGCCCGCCCTGTTTTGACTCGTAGTACTGCTCTACGGCTGCTGCTGGCTTTCAACCGACAACTACCGATGATGCCATGGGTTGAACCGGTCTCGACCGCTCTCTGGTTCACAAAAGAGAAGCCGCGGGTCCAAGTGGTGAGACGACCTGTTCCTCCGTGGTAGTAGTACTACAAGTACATCGATCGGTTCAGTGAATGAATGCGTAATCTGTAAACGCAGGTCGCACGTAACGATCCATCAAGCACGCTAACATGCATGCACCGCGCCCGCGCCCGCGCCCGACTCCAGCAGTCCAGCGTGTCATGCATGTATCCATGCGGCGCCCTCCCCCCGCCCTGGTCCACCCAAGATGCGCGCGCATCTTTGCATCACGAAACACGTGACGGATCGGGATGGGGATCGGGCGCCTTATTAATCATCGCCATCGAAAAGCGGTTTAGTTATAAGCGAAAAGCAGCCAAAGCGCGCGCCCGCCCGCGCACTGGCGTCGGCGTCGCGATCGTTTAAGCGCCGGCGCGGCGGGTCCCGCCTGACCGCAGGACCAATGATTCGTTGTCGTGTGCGTCGCACCCGTCAGGCGTCGCGTCCTCGCCGAACGGGGCCCGGCGCGCGGGCCTCCACCGCCACCGACTGCAATTGCGCTCGAAGGCGATGAACATGGTGGATTGGATTTGGATCGGACGAGGACCAAACGAAGGGGGCAGCGCGCCGCGCCATTTAATTTGCGCGGCCTACATACAGCTCACTGATCGGCCGATCGAGGTGCGGAACCGGACGTGCCAATCAATCGGCGGCCGAGCGGGCTGGCGGCACGGGCACGGCGGGTGGGGTGGGCGATCGACGGAGCGGGGCTCTGCGCTGGCGCGCTCCGGCACCGGGGCGAGCCACGTGTGCGCCGTGGATCTCGCGACGGTGGCACCTGCTACCGGGAAGAAATCTGGCGACAATGAGCTTATCACCAGGCACCAAGCTGGCTCATTTATGTTTCTCTGGATGTATACGTATCTATACCCGACTAGTCCCCCTTTGAGAGCCATCGACTTCTCCAAAAGAGACTCTTCCTTCGTCTACCATCTGCAACGTTTTTTCGAAAGATTATTAAAATCACAATCTTGAAGCAACCCTCAGTGCAGACTGCAGAACTCCAGTAGTACTGACAACATTTAGAACTAAAAATTTAACATGTCATGATTTGACTAGCAATCCATGGTCGCAGCACAGTGAGATCCCTGCATGATATAGATTCACATACATCAATGAGATGCTGAGTCATTAGAGAATGGTAGTCTTTGTTAGTAGCCGAATCTTTATTTTTATTGAAAGAGAAGATGACACTAGAGAGTTGGGGTAATTTTCTTATTTATTTCTCACACGATGTTATACTCAACCTAGAGATTGAGATTACATATTTATAACTGTCATGACAGTCAAGCATATGTCACAAAGATGCTAGTCTAAGATGCTTAAATATTGTCCTAATATGTTGACTTTAAGATGTTGTCCTAACTGTCTTTAAGATGTTGTTCAGTGTCCTTAATATATTGTCCTAGTGTCCTTAAGATGTCCTAATTAGGGCTGCAAAGATCATGCAAAGATACTAAAGTACAAGACCACTCAAAGATGCTAAAGTGCATAAGACTTATTCTACTATTCCCCCCTACGTCTTGTGCGTCATCTTGTGGAAGAGTTGGACCATCCCGATCCTGTATCAAAGCTTAAGGAACTTGGTCCTCCCAAGGGGCTTGGTGAGCAGGTTCGCAAGCTGATTCTTGATGTTGATGTACCCGACCTTGATGCTCCCTTCCTCCAAGCAACTTCGGGTGAAGTGGTACCTCATTCGGATATACTTGCTCC
This sequence comes from Tuctoria greenei, assembly GCA_036927565.1. NCBI lineage: Eukaryota > Viridiplantae > Streptophyta > Magnoliopsida > Poales > Poaceae > Tuctoria > Tuctoria greenei. The sequence goes on along the minus strand of JAYESD010000007.1, from coordinate 192,408,608 downwards.
GTTCATGAAAAAACAAGGTTCTTTGTCAAGGCTAGAGCGAACACGTTGTCCACTCTGAGTTACACCGCTCCAGTATCTCTGTCGAGGATATCACCAAGCCGTCGAACAAGTCATAGCGCTTGTGTCGAAGTGTTCTTGCGACACTTCTCTCAGACCTGTTGGAATATTTGGGTTTGGGCCCAATTATTCTCTACTAAATTCCAAAGGTGTTAAGGAGACATTAATCCCACATTGACTATTTGAGTAAAGTAGCATTTATTTATAAGGGAAGCTATTTTCTATGTGTGGAATATGTGAGAGAGGGATGGCTAGAGCCACAAAAAAATAACACGCACACGCGCGCATATACGCGCATTAGCGTATTTTCGCGTGAGTTAACGTGTGACTTGTGACTTACGATGTGGCGACTGATGCGATAATTCTGTTCTCTCTCTTTTTGATAATACCGACACTAATAAAACTTTAATTTATTGCAATTCATAGCACTTTATGAGTCAATTTCTGGAGAATAATGGTATCCAGTAACTCACACGATTTAATTATGTTGCAAATACTGAAGTTTCTTGTATTCAATTACTAGATCTTAATTGTGCTGCTTTACTGCATACTTAATTCATTCGGTTACTGGAGTCTGCCACTATATATACAAAATGCGAAATTTCATTCTGTGAGACAGAGGTGTACAGACTCACTAGTCCACTGTGTTGAGCGTCTTCTACAGGGTAGTCCATCCCTCCCATCGGTGTGTCACCGACATGTGGGAGTGCAGTGTCTTCGAAACCATGTCCCAGTGAAGAATCTGCACGAGTTTGGGCGCATTAGATTTTTGGGTAGCGTTCGCGCGACTGCTCGACAGAAGATCTGCTTCCTCTACAATTTTTCTTCACACACTCCACTCATCGTCTTTCAAGCTGGAAGCGTCAGTACTGTAAGTAAAGATGAGTATTTTACGCATGAATATGATAGATATAATCTGCTTTATTTGCATGTTGTTGTTCATGTTCTGTTAACTATCTGTCAGGCGTACTGTTGTAATTTTAGGAATTAATTTTGTCTTTAAAGTGCATTGTTTTCTAGCAATCCAAAAACCTAATAGGCACTTTAAGATGGGTAATAGCTTTGCTGATGCGATGAAACCTGAGAAGTTCGCTGGTTCAAACTTTAAGAGATGGGCTACAAAACTTCACTTGTGGCTCACTGCTATGGACATATCTTATGTTCTAAAGCCTGTAGATCGACCCATGACGGTTGAAAAACAGGCTGAGTTTGATAAGGCTAATGTGATGACAGTTAGTTGCATTTTGAGTGTGTTGTCCGACAAACTGTGCGACGTTTATATGACTCATAAGAGTGCAAGAGAGCTCTGGGAGGCCATTGAACAGCGTCGGATGCTAGACAGAGTTGTATGTCATGGAGTGCTATCACGATTTTAAGATGGTATACAACCGTTCAGTGGTTGAGGAGGCTAATAAAATACAACTCATTGTCAGGGAGCTACCACAACTTGGACTAAATTTGCCCGATCAATTTGTGGTTGGGGGCATTATTGCCAAATTACCTTCATCTTGGAGGGGATTTGTCACACCTCTAAAACATAAGAGACAGAACATTTCTGTTGAGGATTTGTTGGCTTCTCTTGACGTGGAGGAGAAAGCTCGGGCAAAAGATGGTGTGTCCAAGGTGCATGAAGGACAGTCTAGTGCTAATGTCATGCATCATGCTGGATCAAAGAAAGGGAAAAATAAAGTTGTACACACCACCAACTTCAAGAGAAAGGAGAAGAAGAAGATAAACATGACTGAGGTTGAATGCTATATCTGTGGCAAGGTTGGGCATTTTGCAAAAAAAGTGCACAGACAGAAAAGGCAAGAAAAATCAACAAAAATCTGCCAACATGGTTATTAGCGAAGCTAGAACAATAGGGTATGGTAATACATATAATGTTTTAACAGCATGTCAACCTACTGATTGGTAGATTAATACAGGGGCTAATATTCATGTTTGTGCTGATGTATCTATATTTTCTTCTTATCAGGCTACCCACGGCGCCTCCATCCTGATGGGAAACGGCTCACGTGCTTCTGTTAATGGTGTTGGTACGGTCAGTCTGAAGTTCACTTCGGGAAAGACCGTGCAACATGCTCCCTCAATAAATAAAAATCTCATAAGTGGCTCTTTGTTGTGTCAAGACGGATTTAAGTTGGTGTTTGAGTCTAATAAAGTAGTCGTGTCAAAATGTGGACTCTTTATTGGAAAAGGCTATGACAGCGGTGGCTTGTTCGGCTTTTCCCTTTCACATTTTAGTAACTCTATTGTGAACCTTTTGAATAAAGATGATGAAGCAAGTGTTTGGCACTCGCGTTTATGTCATATAAATTTTGGATGTATCTCATGGCTATCTACCTTATATTTAATTCCTAAAATATCTATAGTCAAAGGTTCTAAGTGTCAAGCTTGTGTGCAAGCAAAACAACCAAGAAAACTACACTTGGTTGTGGATGAAAGAAATTCGACAATTTTAGAACTCATTCATTCTGATCTTTGTGAAATGAATGGTGTGTTGACGGTTAGAGGAAAGAACTACTTAATGACGTTTATTGAGGATTCAACTCGCTATTGTTATGTGTATTTACTTAAATCAAAGGACGAGGCGTTAGATTACTTCAAGATTTATAAGGCAGAAGTTGAGAATCAACTAGAAAGAAAGATAAAAGTATTAGATCTGATCGTGGAGTAGAGTATTTTTCCGATGAATTCTCCCAGTTCTGTGCTGAAAATGGAGTCATACATGAGAGAACACCACCTTATTCACCTCAATCAAATGGGGTTGCCGAGAGGAAGAATCACACTCTAATAGATTTGGTGAATGCCATTGTTAGATAGTGCAGGTTTATCTAAGGCATGGTGGGGAGGCAGTTCTGACTGAAAATCATGTATTGAACAGAGTTCTCACAAAAAATAGTGAGAAAACTCCATATGAAGGCTGGAAAGGAAGAAAACCATTTGTTTCTTACCTGCGCACATGTGGGTGTTTGGCTATGGTAAATATACCAATAGGCAAAAAGCGTAACTTGGACCTAATACTGTCGATTGTATCTTTTTTGGTTATACATATAATAGTCCTGCCTATAGATTTCTAGTAATAAGGTCTGACTCACGTCTTGTGGTCGTTGACACAATAGTTGAATCTAGAGATGCCACATTTTTTGAAAGTATTTTTTCCTATGAATGATGCACATAGCTCTTATGGTCATACACATGATAATAATTATATTCCATCTGAAATCTTAGAACAACCTGATTTTACATCATCAGAAAATTCATTACAACCATATGATGGAGAAAACAATGAAACAGTTCATGAGCGAGCAAGAGACAAAGGATTCCAAAATCCTTTGGTGATGATTTCATTGTTTATCTTGTAGATGATGCATCCAAATCCATCAGAGAGGCGATTGCATCTCTTGATTCAGACGATTGGAAGGAAGCAGTTCGTAGCGAGATAGAATCCATCATGATTAATGGAACCTGTGATGTAGTGGATCGTCCATTCGGTTGTAAAACTGTTGGGTGTAAGTGGGTGTTCAAAAAAAAAGTTTAGGCCTGATGGTACTATTGAGAAGTAGCTGGTGGCGAAAGGTTACACAAAAAGAAGGAGAAGACTTATTTGATACTTACTCACCCGTTGCTAGAATGACAACTAGTCAGGTACTTCTTTTTTTGGTTGTCTCACACAGTCTTCTAACCCATCAAATGGATGTGAAAACGGCTTTCCTTAACAGAGAGTTGGATGAGGAGATTTATATGGATCAACCAGAAGGATTTGAGATATCCGGTCAAGAGAATAAAGTGTGTAAGTTAAAAATATTTATACGGTCTTAAATAGGCACCAAAGCAGTGGCATGAGAAATTTGATAGTACCATGACACAAGCAGACTTTGTTGTCAACGAGGCTGATAAATGTGTATATTATCGATATGGTGGGGGTAGATGAGTGATCATGTGTTTATATGTAGATGATATATTAATTTTGTAACTAAAATTGATGTGATAAATGAGGTAAAATCTTTTCTGTTACAAAATTTTGATATGAAAGATCTAGGAGAAGTTGATGTTATCCTAAACATCAAGCTGATAAAAAATGAGAATGAGATTACACTCTTGCAATCTCATTATGTTGAGAAGGTCTTGAGCCATTTTGGCTATTTCGAGAGCAAGCCTTCCAACACCATATGATCCTAGTATAATTTTACGGAAAAATAAAGGACTAGGAAGAGACCAGCTGAGATACTCTCACATAATCGATTCACTCATGTATCTAGCTGGTGCTACTCGACTTGACATTTCATCCGCGGTTAGCAAATTGAGCCGGTTTACTGCTAACCCAGAAGATGATCATTAGCACACGCTTGAGCGAGTTATGCGCTACTTGTGTGGTACAATGAGTTATGGACTTCACTAAAAAGGAGACCCTAAAGTTTTGGAAGGTTATAGTGATTCTAATTGGATTTCTGATGCTGATGAGATAAAGGCAACAAGTGGTTATGTCTTTACTTTTAGGAGCTGTTGTCTCATGGAGGTCTTGTAAACAGACCATCTTGACGAGGTCAACCATGGAAGCAGAGCTTACAACATTAGATATAGTCTCTATAAAAGCAGAGTAGTTGAAGGAACTCTTGATGGATTTACCAGTGATGGAAAAAACCAATTCCTCCGATGCTTATGTACTGTGAGTTTTAAGTACAAAGGATAATATGAAATCCTCAAGACATGCGAAAAGACGGTTAAAATCTATCAGAAAATTGAGAAGCTACGGAGTGATAGCCATTGATTATATTCAAACGGCTAAAAATCTGGCAGATCCGTTTACAAAAGGTCTATCAAGAAATGTGATAGATATTGCATCGAAGGTGATGGGATTGAGGCCCATGTGAGTTATATGCAGCCGTAACCCAAACCTATGTGATCGGAGATCCTGTGAATTAGAATTTGGAAAGAACAAGCTGTATGTATGACTAGGAGAGTACATAATTATATAGTAGCCCCTCCAGTGAAGATGAAATACTCTCCATTTTGTACGGAAGGCTGACTTAAGTCTTAATGTGTTCGGAGGCTTCAGTGTGAGATATTGTCCGACAGAGTACTCTTGTACGAACACACCTATATGAGCTGACTATTGGTCGCAGTATATGAGATTTGGGAATTCTCTAAGAAGCTCATGACAGAGACACAGGACTATGACTTATAGGCTCTACCCGAGGACTGACCCAATAAGCGCCTAGTATCAATTTGGTCTTTAAATAAAACCACCTCGCGCAAAACTACCAATTCAAGGCATAGTCCATTGTGTAGTTGTGACTTGACAGATTTTTTAGATCTAGATGGATGTTCAACTAAATAGGTCTCCACCGTTTAACTGATGTATCAAATAACATTGTGGACATACGACAAGTAGTGTCAGCTATGCCTTTAGAATTTGGTGGGGATTGTTGGAATATTTGGGTCTGGGCCCAATTATTCTCTACTAATTCCAAAGGTGTTAAGGAGACATTAATCTCACATTGACTATTTGAGAAAAATATCACTTATTTATAAGGGAAGCTATTTTATATGTGTGGAATATGTGAGGGGAGGATGGCTAGAGCCACAAACAAATCACACGCACGCGCGTGCGTATTCTTGTATTTTCTTGTGAGTTAACGTGTGACTTGTGACTTGCGACGTGGCGACTGGCGCGATAATTCTGTTCTCTCTCTTTTTGATAATATTGACACTAATATGACTTTAATTTGCTGCAATTCGTAGCACTTTACGAGTCAGTTTCTGGATAATAATGGTATGTAGTAACTGACACGATTTAATTATGCTGCAAATACTAAAGTTTATTGCACCCAATTACTAGAGCTTAATTATGTTGCTTTACTGCATACTTAATTCCTTCATTTACTGGAGTCTTCCACTATATGTACAGAATGTAAACTTCCATTTTGTGAGACAGGGGTGAACAGACTCACTAGTCCACTGTGTTGAGCGTCTGCTACAGGCTAATCCATCCCTCCCGTCGGCGTGTCATCGTCGTGCGGGAGAGCAGTGTCACTGAAATCACGTCCCAGTGAAGAATTTGCACAGGTCGGGGCGCATCAGGTTTTTGGGTAGCGTTCGCGCAACTGCTCGACAGAAGATATGCTTCCTCTACAGTTTTTCTTTACACACTCTACTCATCGTTTTTCAAGCTGGAAGCGTCATCGTTTTTCATGAGTTTTCTACGCATGAATATGATAGATATAATGTGCTTTATTTGCATGTTGTTGTTCATGTTCTGTGAACTATCTGTCATGCGTACTTTTGTAATTTTAGGAATTAATATTATCTTTAAAGTGCATTGTTTTCTAACAGGACCTGCTATGCGAGCAGCCTGCGGAAATTGTTGATCGGCAGGGCTTAGTCCTAAACGGAGATTGCGCGTACGAGAGTGGTAAGAAAGTGGTTTTACGTTGTTCGGGCCGACGAAGCATAAAACCCTACTCTACAGTGAGGCTTGTATTGCTGGTGTGAATGCGTGTGTAGCGTGTGTATGTGTTACCTTGGATCGGATCCTTTGTAACGGTGGTAGTCCGGTCCTTCTATAGGCAAGGCCGAACGCCTTACAAATGGGGTACGGGGCCCAACACGTGGTCCTGGGACGATTTTATCCTAAAGATCTAATACTTCTCGCATATGCCTCACATGATCGTGGCTTGAAGACTTGTCATCTTGCCGCCTCAGAGGCCAATGGCTCATGCATAGTTGTTAATGATGGCAGGGATGTCCCGTCCAACTATCCCTGTCGTCGTAAGCTACCCAATTGGTTGAGTGGAGTAGGCCTGCGACATCTTTACTGCGATGCAATTGGGTATAGCGGTACCTGACAGTAGGTGTGCGCCGCGTCACGCCGTGGGGAAGGCGTGTGTCTTCAATACTTGATTTAGACAAGGCGCACCACCATCTTAACTCTTGCAACCCACCTCCTAGGACAAGTTGCAGGGTATGTGGTAGCTCGAGAGCTAGCCCCTGCAGGGGAGGTCAGGTCCCGATCTGGGAACCACGTGGCAGCCCAGAGCCCGTTCTTGAGTACAGCGGGGGATCTAGGGCCGCGGGACACGTGGTTGAGCCGTAGCCCGCCTTCGCGGGAGGCGGTCGACCTGGTGCTTCGATCCACGCGGCTGCATCGGAGTCCACTCCTATGGGGGATTGGGGTCCCGTCTGGCTTAACACATTGTTGCTTGGGAGCCCGTATCCTCGGGGGAGCTTGACCCCGGCTTGAGCTCCATGTGGAAGCGTCGGTCCCGTATGTGAGGTAGGGAGGAGTCCAGTCGTTCTGGGCACGTGGCGCCCTTAGACCTTGCCTCATCAGGAAGGCAGGACACTTAGGTGCTTTTAGCCTTTGCGTGAGGGTACACGGTATATCGGGTACCAACAGCCTGAGTCGAAGCAGTGGAGGCCGCTATGTACTCGGCCTTGCAGCTGGACATAGTCACCACCTGCTACTTGACTGACTGCCAGCTAACGAGTCACATGCCAAAGAAGAAGAGGATCCCGCTCGTGCTCTTACTAGTGTTGATGTCGCCGCCATGGTCGATGTTGCTGTAGATGACATGGTGTGCCTCCTCAGGGCACCTCAGATAGTAGAGGTCATGGTCGAGAGTCCCCACAACATAGCGGATGATCCTCTTCACAGCTTGCTGTCATCGGTCGCTGTAAGAACCCACTAATGTAGTCGACGGAGAATGCCAAGTCCGGCCGTGTGTGGGCGAGGTAGCAAAGGCTCCCCACAAGACGCCAATACTGCATAGCGTCCACCTCCTCCGTCATGCTGTCGCGGCTCAGCTGCAGCCTCTCCTCCATCGAAGTGAGAGCTGGCTTGCAGTTTGTGAGCCTAACTAGCTCAAAAATGCGTTTGGCGTAGGCGGTCTATCGAATCGTGATCGCGGAGTCGGTCTGGTGCACCTCAATCCCTAGGTAGAAGGAAAGGGATCTCAGGTCACTCATCTAAAAGGTGTATTTCATCCCTTCCTTGAATGTTGCCACCTCCGCATCCTTGGTGCCGGTGATCACCAAGTCGTCGACGTAGACACCCAACAATAGGGTGTTTCCTCCATTGCACCGCCGGTAGATGGCCACCTCGTGCGGGCATTGCCCGAAGCCCATCCTCTTGATCATGGAATCCAACTTGGCATTCCACACCCTTGGTGCCTGCAGCAAGCTATAGAGGGCCTTGCGCAGGCACAACACCTTGCCCTCCTTACCAGGGAGTGCAAATCCTAGCGGATGGTATACGTATACCTCCTCCTTCAAGTTGTCGTTGACGAATGCCGACTTGACGTCCATGTGTTGTACACGCAAGCCTTCTTGGGCAACCAGCGCAAGGAGTTGCACAGGTTCCATCTGTGCCACCAGGGCAAAGGCATTGTCGACTGTTGGAGTCGGCAGATCCCCTAACACTATGAAAAGTGTTTGAAGGAGTTTGTGGTTCGGTCTGGGCGCGCGGAGATCTAAGAAAGTGAAATGCGATTTGGACACGAGTGACACGGTGGTTTACGTGGTTCGGGCCGCCTGAGCGTAATACCCTACTCCACGGGTGTGTGTTTGTTGTATTAACTTGTGAGCTTCAGAGTGTTCGAGCGTTCTCCCCTGTGTATCGTCGGTTTGTCCTTTTATAGTACAAGGACTAACCGTTACAAGTCAGCCTGGCCCGACATGTGGCCCTGGCGGTTATTAGTATTGATACACGAGATTAATTGTTGTTAATAACCCTGTAACGGCTCCGACAGTGCCGTTACAGGTGTTAAGGCTGTCCGATTAATTATCATTAACGTGGAATTAATGGTAATTAATCGGATCTTGAAGTCTGCGGCTGTCCTTTGGAGATCCGGAGCCGTTACAACGTCTCCCGGAGGCTTTAAGCATCTAGCTCTGTCGTGTGGACACGTGGCAGCTCCGGAGCTTGCTTGGGAGAAGCGGGAAGCTCCGGGGTGACCTGGCACGTGTCATGTCCGGAGCTTCTCTCGGTCGGGGGCTACCTCTGGAGGTGCCGTTTCAGTACTTGGCCCGGAGCTTCACCCTTGCGGGTAATAGCTCTGGGCTGACAGTACATGTGGCAACCTAGAGGTTAACCATGTTGGAGAAGCGGGTCCGGTCACGTCTGGCGAGTGGGCCCCCGAGGGTCTTCAATTTGAGTTGATGTCCTTCCCTTGAGATCTTTGTAACCTCAGGGGGTGTATGGTTTTTAGGGTACCGACAGTGGCCCCCTGGACCTACCTCCGGGGAAGGCCAACGGGATGAAGTCGTTCCGCCGGAGGTGGGTTCATACTTGTGACTCTTGAACTGGGTCTTCAAGAGTCTTAGGAGGTGCCTTTGGCGGGGCTTTATGGTTGAGTCCCGACGCGTGGCGCACCTCAGGCGGCAGATAAGATCTTTGACGTGCGGATCTCTCGCAATTGAAGGTCGTCGGTTCCCGATACGAAAACCGTATCGGTTCCGCGCGCCTTGTCAGTCCGCCGCCTTTGGGTTTCCCGCCTCGTGATGACAACTGTTCGCCTGGGTAAGAGCCTCGACTTGATCGTCAGGGTGGTCCCGGGCCCTCTTGTCATCGGCTGGGTTGAATTCTTGAGTAGTATGCTTAACTCCCCTGCAGTTTCCATCCAAGCATTGCGAGGGCTTACTTAAGAAGGAAAGCGCACCGTCGGGAGTTCTTTACGCTTTCCATCTGTTCTTGCGCTCAAACTCCCAACTCGTGCTTTGCTTCTCTTCTCTCGCCTAACTGTGCTGCGATGGAGTTGGGTCTGCGTGAGAGTCGTTTGAAGACGGAGAGCGATCTGAAGAAGGTCCGAGCCCTCATGGGATGGTCGTCGGACTTCTTCAACCGTTCAATCCGCGCTGGCGGGGAGCTTCCCTTTAAAAAGGAGCACTCCGGCGAAATGGTATACTTTTCATCGTATGCCATGGTGGGGCTGATCCCACCATTTTCTTCCTTCTTTTTGATGCTGCTGGACTTCTATGGTCTGCAGCTATACCACCTTGGCCCTCACTCCCTTCTCCTTGTATCCGTCTTTGTCCACTTCTGCGAGATGTGGGTGGGCATTCCTCCCTGCATCGAGCTCTTCCGCACTTTCTTCACCGTCCAAACCACCGGCCGAAGTGACGAGTACCTTGGCTTCTACTACTTTGTGAAGCGCAAGAAGTGCCCGTTCAAGTACCTCCGGTCGTTCCCTTCCGGGAAGTGGGATGACTGGAAGAAAGATTGGGTAGTCGTCCGGGTGGAGGAGCACGAGCGGTTGGAACTGCCAGACGGTCTGCCCGGCATTGACACATCGGTGTGGAGCGAAGTTCCGGTGCTGGCGGCAGCTTTCGACCCCGTCTTGTCCAGGATCCGCCAATGTGTAGAGGGAGGATTGACTCCCCAGGCGGTGTTCTGCAACTTCCTGTCGAACAGGTGGGCGCCGCTGAAGAGGAGGGAGAAGCTCGCCTGGGCCCTCAACAGCGTGATGGACGAAGACCGGGTCGAAACCGGGTTGAAGTCCAGCATGGTGGGGAAGTCCTTGGAGTTTCACCTCAAGAAATTCCAGCACGGCATCGATGTAGACGGAGCGTACTTGACTCCGCCACCGGCTTTCCTCCCCCTGAACGAGGAAGTTGAGTTCAGCAGGGTGCTCCGGCGGAAGATGCCCGCGCTTGACGACCTTGGCGTCGTCGAGAGAAGATCGACCGCCCCGTTGGCGATCCCCGGGTTGTCGGAAGGCGGCTCCGCCCCTGTCTCTCAGCCAAGAGCTGAGGTCACCGGCAAGGGCAAGGAGTTGGCGGAGGAGCCAGAGAGCCGGAAGAGGAAGTTGCGTCATGCTGACGGGAGGTCCGTCGGGCTTGCTACTTCCCCGCCAGTTCCCCGTCCTCAGGAAGGAGGATTCTCCGCTGCTGTAGCGTCTGTCCCCGTGGTGGGGTCTTTTCGGAGCGCTACTGTTCCGGCGGTGGGATCCTCCCGGAGTACGGCTGTCCCCGTGATGGGTCCCTCCGGAGGTGCCAGCTCCGGACAGGCGACTCCGGTTCGAGAAGCGGTGAGGGCCTCCAGGTCTAGGAGTTCCTCTCGGTCAAGGAGAGCTCCGACCCGGGAAACGCCCGCGGCTACGGCAAGTCCTGGGAGTCCTCCCGGAGCTCCTACGCCGACCGTGGCCAGCCCGGAACGTCCGGGAAAGAGGTTTCGCGCAAGCTGGTGCGTGAACCTCCCAAGGTAATTTTTCTTGTTTACCTCAATTAACTTTTAATTGTAACATCTGTTTGCTCAATTTCTTCATTCTTCATCTGCAGCGTTCCCAAGAAGGGGAGTGAAGCTCCGCCCTCAGCCACAGTGTCTGAGGCTGCGAGGGCTTCTGCTCCAGCCCTGGTGCCGCCCCAGGCGGAGGCTGCGACAGCTCCGGCGCCGGCTGTCGTGGTCATGGACCTCGACTCGTCTCCTGAAGTTCCCGTGGTAGCGCCGGACCACGGGATTGAAGATGCGCCAGCGGCACCTGCTCCGGAGGTTGAAGCTCCGGGCCCTGGTGCTGCAGAAGTAGATGCTCCGGCTGTCGAGCAGGAGGAAGTAGCGGTCCCGGCTTCAGAGCCGGAAAATGTTGGAGCTTCGGCGGTCGAGCCGGAGGCAGCTGAAGCCCCGGCGTGCGAGCCGGAAGTTGAAGTGGTTCCGGCAATTGAGCCGGTTACTTCTGAAGCTCCGGTCGCAAGGCCGGTAGTTATTGGAGCGCCGGCTGCAGAGCCGGTGGTGGTGGAGGCGGGGGAGCTTGAGCTCCCCTCAGAAGAAGCGTCCCGGCCGGAGTCATTGGAGGCGACGACGTCGATGGTACCCGTGGCGGAGCCAGAGTGCCTGAACGAAGTCGCCGGCCCCCAGCCTGAGGGGGCGAATGAAGATTTGGTGGCGGGACCTTCTTCAGTGGCGACTGAGGCCATCCCGGAGGAGGGCCCTAGTGCCTTGGAAGCTCGGGGTTCCGCTCTCGCAGAGTGGGACCCAATTTTTGTAAATGAAGACCCGCTGGAACCAGCGGAGGAGACCCCAGAAGGTCCGGAGCCCATCTCGCTGTCGATGTCCATCGACAACGCTTGCTCCAGTCTGCGCCAAGTCCAACTAGCCTTCTTCCACGACAGCAAGGTTCTTGAAGAGGAGCGCCAAACCCTTAGGAGGTGGCGTAATAGACTCCAATTCGAAACCAAGCTGGCGCAGTCGAGGATCGCTGCGGACAAGGAATGGATCAAGCGGGAGAAGGTCCGCTTGGAGCTCTGGGGTGAGATGTTGGACGAGAGGGAGAGCATGACTCACAACCTCGACGCCAAATCCCGGGAGTACCACGACCAAGCTAAAGCTGCCAATGATGCGGCCAACGCCCGGTTCGATGAACTCGAAGCCATCAGTACCGCACTCATCAAGCGCCGAGAGGCGCTTGAGGGAAGGGAAAAGCGGCTCGAGGATGAGGAGCAAAAACTCCTGGAGCTACGGGATGACGTCTTGCGACGTGAAGAAGAGCTCGCCGAGAAGACAGCTCTGGCGGACAAGGGCCTCGAGGAGCGCGCTAAAAAATTGGAAGAGCGCTGCCTCGAGGAGGAGGAGAAGACCTGGGTGCGAGGGCAGGAGCTCTACGAGTATGAGTGTGCCCTCATCGCCCGGGAGAAGAAAATAGAGGCTAGGGAGAAAGACCTGGTCGACCGCCGGAACAAGATCCACCTCCGGGAGGAGGAGCTCGGGAGACTCGAAAAGCGGGTTGCTGCGAAAATTCAGCAAAACGCCAAAGAAGTTGAGCGCCTCTCCCGCGAGAACTCAGAACTGGCGGCGACCCGGAGGTCCCTGGAAGAAATGAAGGGCCAGAGGAAGACGGATTCCCTGCAAATTTGGGAGTTCCTGAGCAAGGCCGACGATGCGCTAGCGCCGATGGGTTTCAGCCCCGTGCTTCCGGATGATCCGGAGCCGGAGCCGGACCTTGCGCTGCAAGCGTTGGGCGCTGCGGGCAGCAAGCTCTCCAAGGTGGGCGACGTCATCGCGGACCAGTTGGAGGTCGAGGGGCAATCCCTGGCTAGGAACGTCACAGAATATGTGTTGACGTGCTACACTAGCCGGAACCCCCGATTCCCTCTGGACCCGGTGCTTGAAGGTCCCGTCGAAGGAGAGGGCGAAGCTACCCGAGGCAGCGTGTCGGAGGTCGCCCAGAAGGTCGCCGAGTTCTTCCATAGGGTCTAGGACTATCTTTCTTAGCCTTTATTTGTATCTTCTCTTCTTCCTCAATTTTGTAATCCTTTGTCCCCAGATGTAATCTCTGGTCTTCAAATGAAATGAAATCCCCAATTTTTCGTGAATTTCATTTTTTGTCTTCAACGTCTTTGTCTCCACTTGGCCCCCTGGTAGATGTGCACAATGTGATTGTGGACATGTACCAAAAGGATGTTGAGTTTTGTTGGAGACAAATTTGCTTCGAACTCGTGTAGTTTAGGTCCGAAGTCTTCGATAGTGAAGGTCCCTTGAAGTCGTCGGAGCTTAGAAGCTCCGGCATTGCCCATCGTCGGAGCTTAGTAGCTCCGGCAATAGCCTCTACCAACACGTTGAGTGTCGATAGTTAATACTTCAAGGTGTCGGAGCTTAGTAGCTCCGGCAATGACCCTTGCCACGCCTGGCTTGCTGGCAACAGACTCTAGTGATAGAGTCTTCTCACCATCTTCAAGTTAACGCCAGTGGGAGTCGGAGCTTGGTTAACTCCGATTTTTCTCCATCAATGTTGGGTTTATTCTTCCTGCACACTTAGGCCAAGAAAAACAGTAAAATTCGTTCCTTATCTATAACTTCGTTGCGGCTTACGGTTCTCAAGAGAATTTCAAGTTGAACACGATTTTTAGTATGACTGGATGAATTGTCTTTTCTTTTAGATCTAATTATCCATGGACCCACCTTACTTTGGCCTGCCGGGGTGTAGGTAGAGTGGCGTACTTAGGGTGCTTGACCAGGCTAAGTCGATAGCGCACTCCGGCCCTAGAATGGCTTGGCGGCTTTCAGGCGAGTTGGCCACAGACGACATTTAAATCTAAAAAATCTGACAATTCAACCCAAATCGTACATAAACCGGTTAAACTAGAACTTCTTAAGAATTGCACATTTCTGTTATAGACAAGAAAGAGAAAAATAAAAAAATGTCGAGCCTTATGCAAAAATGAATGCACGTGGAGTCTATTTCACATGAAGATGTCTTTCATTATAGGTTCGGGGTACAGGGGAAACAAGTACACTCTTAGGGTACGCAACCAGGCTAAGTGTGTTTGGTTTCTCGTTTGACCCTGGGTAGTTAGCCACACTTCTAGTCCGGAGACTGTATCAAGTGTTGCATGAGCTCTTCAAACCTTTCGGGAAAGGTCCGGCTGCTCTCCCGGAGGAACTACCCGACTCTGTACAATGACTCTATAACATACACTTCAAGTTACTTAAGACTCACCTCCGTGGAATTAAGTGTAGAACTTACGGAGGTGCTCGATGTTCCAAGGATTTGGGAGAGGTGTCCCATCCTCGGTAGCCAAGCGAACGCTTCCGGGACGGGATACTTTGATCACTCGGAAGGGTCCTTCCCAGCCGGGGGAGAGTTTGTTTTGCCCTTCTCTGGATAGTATTCTCCGTAGCACCAGATCGCCTTCCTCGAGCTGTCGGTTGTGTACATGCCGCTGATGATAGCGCCGTAGAGCTTGGCGGTATCGGGCGTTCCGAACAGCTGCTTGGCACCTTCCCTCCTCGAGGAGGTCTAGGTCTTCACGCCGGAGCTGGTCCTGCGCGGCTTCGTCGAAGGTCCGGACTCGGAGGGAACCCAGGGTGATCTCCGGAGGAAGGATCGCTTCTGCTCCGTACACCAGGAAGAAGGGTGTTTCTCCGGTTGCCCGACTTGGAGAAGTCCTGTTAGCCCATAGAGTGGGCGGAAGCTCTTCGATCCAATTAGCTCCGTGCTTTTTCAAACGCTCATAAGTGCGCGTTTTGAGTCCTTTAAGGATCTCTGCGTTTGCTCTCTCGGCTTGCCCATTGCTGGCAGGATGAGCTACGGAGGCGTAGCAAACTTGTATGCCGAGGTCTTCGCAATATCCTTGAAATGAGGAGCTTGTGAACTGAGTCCCATTATCAGTGATGATCTTGTTTGGGACTCCGAATCTGCTCACGATAGATTGTAGAAAATTGATTGCAGATTGTTTGTTGATCGTCACAACAGGAGTAGCTTCCGGCCACTTGGTGAACTTGTCGATGGCGACATACAGGAACTTGTAACCTCCGACGGCTCTTGGGAAGGGTCCCAAGATGTCCATCCCCCACACGGCGAAAGGCCACGTAGGAGGTATCATTTGTAAGGGCTGAGCAGGTGTATGAATTTGCTTTGCATGAAATTGGCATGCTTTGCATTTCTTCACTAGCTCAGTAGCATCCTGGAGCGCTGTTGGCCAGTAGAAGCCGTGCCGAAAGGCTTTTCCGACCAGCGTGCGGGAAGACGCGTGGTTCCCACACTCGCCTCCATGGATTTCTGCGAGGAGCTCGCAGCCTTCTTCCCTTGTGATGCACCGCATTAGGATGTCGTTGGCACCGCGCCGGTAGAGATCCCCTTCTACCAACGTGTATCTTTTAGCCAATCTGACTACCCGGTCAGCGGATACATCATCGTCAGGAAGGATGTTGTCTTTCAAGTAGTTCCGGATCTCCGAGATCCATGCATCGGAACTGACTTGAGCATTTGAGTCTTGCGTGCTGGGTTGCTCGGAGCTTCCGGCAGCACCTACGACCCTTGATGGCTGCCATGGTAACAGGGCCATCGGGACCGTCAGCTTCGGGATGCTGATCTCGCCCCCTTCGTTCAGCTCGGCAGGCTGAACTGTGGGTTTTGACAACCTCCGGACAAAGGTTCCGTCTGGAGCCGGAGCTCCGGTTGACGCCTTGGTCGAGAGTTCGTCAGCTTCAACGTTGTGAGCACGCTGAACATGGTGAAGGTCTAGGACTTCGAAGTCCTTCTGAAGCCTCTGGACTTCAAGGAGATAAGCAGCCAGCTGGAGATTATTGCAGGAGCATTCACCCTTCACTTGTTTGATAACAAGTTGTGAATCTCCTTTGACCAGCAACTGCTTGACACCAAAGGATAGTGCCACCTTTAATCCATATATGAGTGCTTCGTACTCCGCCATGTTGTTGGTTGCCTTGAAATCAAGGTGCACCATGTATCTTACCTTCTCCCCGGTTGGTGTGAGGAGAAGGACTCCAGCTCCGGCTCCCTGCTTCTGCATGGAGCCGTCGAAGTAAAGGGTCCAGTGAGGCTTAGTGAAGGCCGGAACTTGCGGTTCCTTCTTCTGCTCGCTGGGGCCCCCAGAGTTTGATGGAGAGGGAGTCCATTCTGCCACGAAATCTGCCAACGCTTGACTCTTGATTGCTTGTCTTGGAATGAATTCGAGGTCGAATTCAGCCAGTTCCGCTGCCCACTTCGCTATATTCCCAGTTGAATTGGGATTATGCAGAATCGCTCGAAGTGGATATGAGGTTACCACCGAGACTTTGTGAGCTTGGAAATAGTGTCGAAGCTTCCTTGAGGCAATAAGAACTGCGTAGAGCATCTTATGTACCTCTAGGTATCGAGTCTTGGCATCATGTAACACTTCACTGATGAAGTATACTGGGCGTTGAACGGTCCGGACCCTCCCGGAGGGGTCCGGAGCTTCCTCTCCATTGATCCGGACCCTGTCGGAGGGGTCCAAACTATATTCGAGGACCTCCGGGTTCTGGGTGGAGGAACCCGGAGCTTCTTCAGGAATGACCTGGATCCTATCAGAAGGATCCGGGTCCTCTGAAGTGACTTCTTGAGGATTCAAGTCGGGGAGCTGGGACCCAGACCTGCTTTCGGGAACCTCCGGATCCTCCCGAAGGGATCTGGATTCCTGAGTATTGGGTAGTTCCGGTCTCTCCGCAACCAGAACCATACTGACGACTTCGTCAGCTGCTGAAATATAAAGCAATAAAGGCTCACCAGGGTTCGGAGCTACCAAGACTGGTAGAGTGGTGAGGAACTGTTTCAGCTCCTGGAATGCCTTCTCTGCCTCTTCAGACCATTGGAATGGTCCGGACTTCCTCAGTAACTTGAAGAAGGGAAGTGCCCTTTCCGCCAGTCTTGAAATGAATCGACTGAGGGCTGCTAGACATCCAGTTAATTTTTGGACATCTTTGATGCGGGTTGGTGGCCGCATGTCTTCGATGGCTTTTATCTTCGCCGGATTAGCCTCTATACCCCGGTGACTCACCAGGAAACCAAGAAGCTTTCCGGAACTAACCCCGAAGACGCACTTGTCTGGGTTTAGCTTCGTGCGGGTGGCCCGCAGCTTGTCGAAGACAGCCTGCAAGGTATCCAAGAGGGACTCCTTGTTTTTGACTTTGACCACAATGTCATCAACGTACACCTCCACTATGTCTCTGATGAGTTCTTCGAAAGTTTTGTACATTGCTCGTACAAAAGTTGAAGCTGCATTCTTGAGACCAAAAGGCATGGCTGTGTAACAATACAATCCATCCACTGTGATGAATGAAGTATGTTCTTCATCTTCCCTAGACATCCGGATTTGATGATATCCCGAATATGCGTCTAGAAAACACAGCAACTCACACCCAGAGGTGGAATCCACTATCTGGTCTATTCTAGGTAGTGGGAATGGATCTTTTGGACATGCCTTATTCAGGGTGGTGTAGTCGATGCACATCCGAAGTTTCCCGCCGGCCTTAGGCACAACGACTGGGTTTGCCAGCCATTTTGGATGGTAGACTTCTCGGATGAATCCGGCTTCGAGCAACTTCTTCACTTCTTGTCGGATGAAGTTCTGTCGCTCTACAGATTGCTTCCGAGGTTTCTGGTGTACAGGCCGAGCGTCGGGGTAAATCTTCAGATTGTGCTCAATCACTTCCCTGGGGATCCCAGGCATTTGTGACGGTTGCCAGGCAAACACGTCAACATTAGCCCGGAGGAAAGTGATGAGCGCGAGTTCCTATTTGTCGTTCAAGCCACCCGATATGCGGGTAGTTTGAGTGACATCGGAACCAATTTGGACGACTTTGACGGGAATGTCGGTGTCGCCGCTTGGCTGCACACGGGGTGCAGAGGTCGTGCCTCGTTGACGAATGCTCGGAGGTTGTGGAGCTTGCTTCTGTCTGGAATCCTCCTCTTGCGCTGTGGTGAGTGCATGGAGTTCTTCCAGAGCAGTTACTCCGACAGTGCGATCTCCACGGATCCGGAGAACGCCTACTGGTGTCGGCATCTTCAACACCAGGTATCCATAATGAGCAGCTGCCATGAATTTGTACAAGGCAGGTCTACCCAAAATGGCGTTGAATGGTAAGTTGATCTGAGCGACGTCGAAGACCAACTTTTCGGTGCGATACTTCTCCCGGGTCCCGAAGGTAACAGGGAGAGTGATAGCTCCGAGTGGGGTTATGGCCCCCGGACCTACTCCGGAGAAAGGTCGAGAGGGCTGGAGGTCTGAAGGTCGAAGCTGAAGCTTAGTGAAAGCTTCGAAGCTGATGAGATTAAGCCCCGAACCTCCATCTACCAGGACATGATGGAGCTGGATGTTGTTGATGGTGGGAGATACCATCAAGGGCAGCTGTCCAGCTCCGACCATGCTTTGAGGACAATCCGAAGCATCGAAAGTGATGGGTGTGTCCATCCACTTTCGATGTGGCTCCGGTCTAGCTGTAGGAGCTACAGCAGCCATATCCCGTCGCATGGTCTTAATGACGCGACGAGAGGTGATGTCCCATGATCCACCAAAGATGGTGTTCATGGTTTTTCGACGTTCGTTGTCGGAGACGTCGGAATCATCGTCGACGGAGGTGTAGACGGCTTTCAAGACCTTTTTGGGGTCTTGAAACCCTAACTCCTCTTCAGCCGGAGCTTCA
This sequence comes from Tuctoria greenei, assembly GCA_036927565.1. Taxonomy (NCBI): domain Eukaryota; kingdom Viridiplantae; phylum Streptophyta; class Magnoliopsida; order Poales; family Poaceae; genus Tuctoria; species Tuctoria greenei. Next base: position 192,389,656 of record JAYESD010000007.1, on the reverse strand, counting down.
TCGACCTTTTGTTTTCCCTCCCTCTGGCGGAAGGGAGACCCTTCCCGGCGCTTGTGGTAGCGCTCGGCAAGGTTTTGGACCTCCCGGCAATCCTTCAGCTTGTGGCTGCCCGTTTTGTGAATGGGGCACCACATCTTGGATTTGCCACCGTCTTCGGAAGACGGTCGAGGTCGCTTCTCGGGGCGTGGCCCCCGGCCACCAGGAGTTGCAGTGGCAGCAACGTTGGATGTGCCGGCCGACGGCTTCTTCTTGCCGTTGGTCTTCTTTTTCTTCTTGCCACTCCCGGAGGTAGCGGCTTCTTCTTTGGAGGATTTTTTATGATCCTCCAAGGCTGGTTTGGAGTGCATTTCACGGCCCTCCGCAGCTCTGGCACATTTGTCAGCCAGGCTGAAGAGCTCCGTGACACTGGTGATCTCTTTGATCGCCAGTTTCTCCAACATCTTCTTGTCTCGTACACCCTGTCTGAATGCTACAATGACAGAAGCGCTTGAGATAGAAGGGATTGTGTTACGTACCTGAGAGAATCTCTGGATGAATGACCGCAAAGATTCCCCTCCTTTTTGCACGACCGCAAAAAGGTCCAGTTCGGTGCCCGGACGGGTGTATGAACTCCCGAAATTGGCGGTGAACTGGCGGCATAGCTCCTCCCAACTGTCGATAGAGTTGGGCGGAAGGCTCATAAACCAGGACCTAGCAGTCCCAGTTAAGGCCACTGGAAAGTAATTGGCCATTACAGCCTCATTTCCTCCAGCTGCTAGGATCGCAGTGGAGTATATCTGTAGAAATTCTACGGGATTGACAGTCCCGTCGAATTTTTCCGGCAAGTGTGGCCGGAACTTCTGTGGCCATCTAACCATACGCAGGTGCATGGCTAGGGCGGAACAGCCTCCTCCTACTCCTTCCAGAGTAGAAAGATCTTGAGCATCTCGTCTTTCTCGAGCTCGCTCGATGTGGACACGGCCATCCTGTTGGCGGTATCGGCGATCAAGCTCCGCTCGGAGGTCGTGTGTCGAAAGCCGAGATGCAGTATGGGCACGTCGTGCCCCAGAGGGCAACGACGTCACTTGCTGTGACGCAGCTCTTCTCCGGTTGTTGGAGACATGTGGACCAAGTCTTCCAGACAACGTTCGTCGCTGCGACGGGGCCCGCCCTGAAGGAGGTGGACCCTGATTGTTGAGGCGTTCGGCCGCTGCGGCGACCAAATGCTCAATATCAGCTCTCCATTGCTCCATGGCACCTTGAGATGCATCCGGAGGTGGTGGTCGCTGAAGGAGAGCACGCGCTGCATGGAGCGCGTGTTCTGGGTTGTCACGACTTGCCGGCGCAGAATGTGACGCCGGTGCACCATCATGTCGTTCGGCATGTCTTGCCGGAGAAGATGGTGGTGGTGGGAGTGTGACTCCCGCTGGAACTGAGGCTCCTGCCGGTGGTTGCATGTTGGAGGGATTGCCTCCGACAGTCTGAGCAGCAGGTTGCCCGTTGGATGATCCAGCTGCAGAATTCACCATTCTTGAAGATCTCAGGCGCCCCTTCCTGGCGCGCCAACTGTCGACTGTTGGAGTCGGCAGATCCCCTAACACTATGAAAAGTGTTTGAAGGAGTTTGTGGTTCGGTCTGGGCGCGCGGAGATCTAAGAAAGTGAAATGCGATTTGGACACGAGTGACACGGTGGTTTACGTGGTTCGGGCCGCCTGAGCGTAATACCCTACTCCACGGGTGTGTGTTTGTTGTATTAACTTGTGAGCTTCAGAGTGTTCGAGCGTTCTCCCCTGTGTATCGTCGGTTTGTCCTTTTATAGTACAAGGACTAACCGTTACAAGTCAGCCTGGCCCGACATGTGGCCCTGGCGGTTATTAGTATTGATACACGAGATTAATTGTTGTTAATAACCCTGTAACGGCTCCGACAGTGCCGTTACAGGTGTTAAGGCTGTCCGATTAATTATCATTAACGTGGAATTAATGGTAATTAATCGGATCTTGAAGTCTGCGGCTGTCCTTTGGAGATCCGGAGCCGTTACAACGTCTCCCGGAGGCTTTAAGCATCTAGCTCTGTCGTGTGGACACGTGGCAGCTCCGGAGCTTGCTTGGGAGAAGCGGGAAGCTCCGGGGTGACCTGGCACGTGTCATGTCCGGAGCTTCTCTCGGTCGGGGGCTACCTCTGGAGGTGCCGTTTCAGTACTTGGCCCGGAGCTTCACCCTTGCGGGTAATAGCTCTGGGCTGACAGTACACGTGGCAACCTAGAGGTTAACCATGTTGGAGAAGCGGGTCCGGTCACGTCTGGCGAGTGGGCCCCCGAGGGTCTTCAATTTGAGTTGATGTCCTTCCCTTGAGATCTTTGTAACCTCAGGGGGTGTATGGTTTTTAGGGTACCGACAGGCATCATCGAAGTCAATCCCCTCCTGCTACATGAAACCACATGCCACCAAACGAGCCTAGTGCTTGACGATGGCGCATGCTTCATCCCTCTTCAGCTTGAACACCCACTTAAGGGTGATCACACGGTGACCACGAGGGAGGTCAGCAAGCTCCCAAGTGAACTTCGCCTCAACTGCATCCATCTCCGACTGCATCTCGGCACACCATGTCATGTGTTTCTTGTCCTCTGCGAAAGATTGAGGCTCGCCATCGTCGCACGCAACATGCAACTTCACCTCCAGATCGTGATCATCCAGATCATGAGGGGCCAGTCCTTGCACCGGCTGGTCACGAAGAATGGTCTACATTTTACAATACCACAATTGCTCGCCGTAGTAGCACGCGTCGAGGTGCTCCTCGTCGTGGGAGAGCGGAGTAGAGAACTCCACTGAGTCGTGCTGGACACGAGCTGGTGACGGAGTAGACATGCCAAGAGGGGTGGACGTTGGTGCTGGAGTGCGTGTGGTTGCCGGATGAGGTGGAGGTGGACGCTCGGAGGTTGGGGTAGACACGCTTGGTGGATAAGAAATGCCTATTCCCCCAAATCCCTTGAATCAGACGTACTCGACGACGAAGTCGGCGTTCGTCAGAGTTGATCCGTCGTCCACTGCCTTGTCCCAAGTCCATCCCCGCCCTTCGTCGAACAAAACTTCTTGCACATCGCGCACACGCTGTGTCTCTAGGTCGAGAATGCAGTAGGCCTTCGAGCCCTCCGCGTAGCCGATGAACACCGTGGAGTGCTCTTGTCGTCGAGCTTACCAATGTGGTCAAGCTCCTTGGCGAACGCGAGGCAGCCGAAGACCCATCAATGAGAGACGCCGGCTTGCACCCATAGAAAGACTCGTACGACATCGTGTCGTGGAGAGCCTTGGTGGGTGACAGTTGAGGATGTATACTGTCGTCACCACTGCCTCTCTCCAGAAGATAGCTGACGTTCCCCTCTACTTGTGGAGGGCTCGAGTCATCCCCAAAACTGTCTGGTTGTGCCGCTCGACGCCGTTCTGATGCGGGCTGTACGGCACGGAGTAGTGACACTGAACACTCTCATCCACGTAGTACGACGTGAATTCAGCCATCGTGAATTCGCCGCTATTGTCGGTGCGCAACATGAGTAGCTTGTGTAGGACTCCACCTCCGCACTGGACTATGCGCGCCTGATGACGTTCACAACCTCTCCCTTGGTGCAAACGACCATCACCCACATGTAGCTGGAGAAGTCGTCGACGAGCAGCAGGAATTAGTGTCGTCCTCCTAGTGTAGCCGGTGTAACCGGGCCACAGAAGTCCCCGTGCACGAGCTCGAGCCACTCCTTGGCACGAAATCTCGACTGCTGTGGAAAAGGAAGTCGTCTATGCTTCGTCAACACGCGGACATCGTAGAGTTGCTTCACGTGGTCAAGGCATGGCATGTCTCGCACCATCTCCTTGGCACTAAGCTGCTTTAGGGTCTCGAAGTGAAGATGCCCAAAGCGCTCGTGCCACTGCCATGACTCGTCGTCCCAAAGAGTGGCAAGGCAGACAGGCTGTGCTACCTGAATGTTAAGGACATAGAGTCGATTGGTGCCTCTGGTTACCTTGGCAAGAAGGCAATGATGATGATCCCAAATCTTCATGACTCCTTCCTTATTCTGCATGCGTGAACCATTCTCATCCAGCTGTCTCAGGCTGATGATGGAGTTTCTCAACGCGAGGATGTAGTAGACCTCGACGAGCAGTCTATGCTTACTAGACTCAGCGATGAGGATGACAGAGCTAACACCCTTGATATCCACGCCGGAGGCATCACCAAACATGACGGAGCCTCAAACATTTGGATCAAGCTCAGTGAAGAACTCCCGTCGACCGGTCATGTGATGGGTGGCGTCAGTGTCGAGGCACCACCCGTTAGTCTTGTCGTTGTTGGAGCCGTCGCGCGAGGAAAGTGTGTGCTCTTGGCTCATCAAGATGGAAGATAGCCGCTACGGTTGATGTCACTATAGGTGGCTTGATGCTTTCATGTACCAGGAGCAAAGCTGGCTCCTCCTCCACCTGTGCGACGTGGACCTCCTCCTCCACTTGTGCGATGTGATCCTAACCACGTCGTGGCTGTCGACACTCCTTGGACCAATGACCAAGCTTGCCACAGTTGTGGCAGGTGTCGTCTCGTGTTGGATTCTAGTTGCCAGCGGCACTGCCCTGCGCACCTCTGCGGGTGCTACACTTGGCACATCCTTGTACCCCAACCAAGGCACCTTCGCGCTCCTTGCGCGACTTGCCATGCTTGCGGCCGTCTGTCAGGGAAGAGGACCCCCCTTCTTTCGGTCACCCTGGCCAGCCTCCCACTGCTCGCAAGTGATATGAAGCTTCCCACCAATGGTTATAGGCCCCGAGAGGGGTTGTGTTTCATTGGTGTCGATGACCTTGAGGTGACATATCGCCTCTTCGATCGACATCGCGGAGAGGTCCAAAGAGACTCGATCGAGCGAGTGATCTGCTTGTACTTCTCGGGGATGCAACGAAAGAGCTTCTCGAAAGCTCTCTCCTCGTTGTGGGTGGTGTCGCCGAACTGCACCAACTTCTGCAACAAAGTATTGAGACGGAGAGCAAAGTCATCAACGTCCTCACCTGGCTTAAAGGTCAGGTTCTCACACTCCTTGTGAAGCGCCTGCAGTGTGATCTTGTGGGCGCGGTCGCTGCCGATGCGTGCTGCAACGATGGCGTCCCAAACCTCTTTGGCATTCTGCTTCTTGGAAAGCGAAAATTGCACCTCGGTCGGGACTGCAACAATGAGAGCATCCAGCACCCGTTGATCCTCGTAGTAGTCGACATCGCTGTACTGAACTACTTCCCACATGTGTGTGCACCTAGAGTCGTACCCTCATCACAGCGACCCATTCTACGTAGTTGGTCTTGGTGAGGGTAGGCCACCCACCGCTGAGACCGACGTTTCTAACAATGGCCTGGACCCCGTAGTGTTCATGGTACCTGTCCGCGGAGGGAGAACCGCACCGCCTGTAATGGTCACGTTCTCTGTCGACCCAACTGCTGCCGCCAGGAGCGCCATCGGCACGCCCGCGCCTGTTTGGGCTGTGGCTCTCACGCCTATGGGGGCGCACGACTGCTCGCTACACCTCATGTGCTCGCGCTGCCTCCCTCGCTAGCTTGAGCTCATCGTCGGCGCCACCGTCGACAAAGTTGCTGGAGCTACTGCCGCGCAGAGCCTCCAGCTCCGCTGCTGTCGCACGCGCTACAGCCGCCACTGCTTTTACTTCCACTTCCACCCTCATTGCTACCAGTTTTGCCAGCATTATTGTCGCCGTCGCCACTCGCTCGCGCTCCTCTGCCGCGGCGACCGAGCGCTCAGACTGTCCGTCGGACATGACGCACTATAGGTGGCCAACGTGCCATGACGGGTCGGCCCGGTGACCAGGGGTCCAGACCCGAGCATGGCCCGAAACCATTTTAAGCATGATGGGCCGTGTCAGGCCTAAACAGGCCCTACCGGGTCGGCCCGGCCCGTAACTCGTTTTAGTTAAAAAAAATACAATAAAATAGCATAAAAATCGCCATTCGGGCCTAAACAGGTCGTGCCGATTCGGGCCAGCCTGCGGGCCAACCGTGTCGGGCCTAAACGGGCCGTGTCGGCAAGCCCGACGGGTCGGACATCAAGGCTCGATCACGGCCCATGTCGTGCTTCGGGCCTGCCCGGGCTCGAATTTTTCGGGTCGGGTCATGCTTGTGCCGGGCCATTTTGGTCGTGCTTCGAGCTGGCCCGTTTGGACCGACCCATTTGGCCACCTCTATGGTGCACTAGTGGGGGATGTTGTGTGGGAAAGACAAGCTACTGCTCGTCTGTGCAGGAGAGGGATGGCTGAAATATCTGGTGTTCCTGCTGCCTGTTGCGGACAGAGAGAAGTGCAGGAAGGAGATGAGCAGAAGATATTTAGATTGTAAGATAGAATAGCTCTGATAACAAGTGTCAGTAGTTGAATCCTTACTCTCATTGAAAGCGAGGATGACACTAGAGAGTTGAGGCAATTTTCTTGTTTATTTCTCACACAATATCAAGCCCAATCTAAGAGTTGGGGTTACATATTTATAGCTGTCATGGCAGCCAAGCATATGCCACAAAGATGCAGTCTAAGATGCTCAAATGTTGTCTGAATATGTTGTCCTTAAAGTGCTGTTCCAGCTGTCCTTAAGATATTGTCCTAGTATCCTTACTATGCTGTCCTAATATCCTTAAGATGATGTCCTAATTAGGGCCACAAAGACTATGTAAAGATGATAAAGTACAAATCATTCAAAGATACTAAAGTGCACAAGGCTTATTTTAGCAGTCTTAAATTTTGGTTCGCGCGTCATCACGTTTTCGGATGGCGCAAACTAGTACTTCGTCCTCCATCCCAACGTCAAACGAATAAGGATGAGATGTAGGAAGTACTCCTTTTCATATATGAAAAGATATTTCAAATCAGAAAACAACTGTCATTGTAAACAGTGTGTCGATACCTTAATTTTTCGGCATGAGTGAAGATAAATGGCACGAAACCTGAAGCTGTAAAGCCTAAGAGACGCGAGGCACATAAGGCCCATCGATGACGTGGCTTGAAGATATCATATTATAATTTATAAAGATCTGAAAAATTGGTGAGTGCATACAGAAATAAGTAGTAGACTCGATTTCTACCCTAAAGTTTTAGATTAGATATAGTCTAGTCGTGTACACGATCTGATAGTCAAATATATGTCACCATGCAGTAACTCAAAAATTCAAAAATGCAAGGTTAGTGTTTTGTTATCACCTTACTGTTTCAGTTATTAGGCTATTCGTACCAGTGTACTATGTACTCTAAATTACACTGCGATACAATTTATACAGTATGCTTTACAACGTGCTACTGCGGATGGTCTTAGACCATGTGCACCAGCATACTCTATACACTATTCTTCTTCAGCTTTTACAGTACGTACTCTAAATTACACTACGAAACAGTGTATCTAGTATGTTTTACAATGTACCACTGCAGATAGTATTAAGCCTAAGTGTAGCCAGTAGTCCTAGGAGTAGTATCTTGTCCGGTAAGATGGCTGTGTTTGCAGGTATCTTTCCTCGGCCTCAAGCCAACAACCAGCCATCGTGGCAGCAGCAGACCTTTGCAGTCGCCGAGTCAAACGTGTTCCACCCTCACACCAGCCAGCCGTGCGGGCTCCGCTCTCCAGAAGGCTACCGCGCCTCCACGTCACGACAGACCACGATACGCATACGCCCCTATAAAATTCCGGCTCTCCTTGTTCGCCACCGGACCAAGTCACCACTCACCACCACCGCATCCAAGCGTCAGAGCTCAGACGAAAGAGTTCCCTCCTGCTCAGAGCAGAAGCAGAGCAAGCGAAGCGATGGCTGTGGGGTTCCGTCGGACGCTCTCCACGCTGACGTCTCCCAAGTCGGTGGCGTCGTCGTTCCTGCTGGACTGCGCGCGGCCCAAGAAGTTGTCGTACGCGCGAGTGCGGTCGACGAGCCTCCCCGTGCGTCTGCACCCGCTCGCGGCCGCGCTGCACGACTCGGCGCGCGCGCTGCTAGCATGGGCGGAGGCTCCCGCGCAGACGGGGCCCGCGTGGGTCGCTGACGGCGCCGCCCGCGCCGGGCGCGTGCTGTCGGCCCTGGCCGATCTGCTCCGCCACCCGCAGGCGCGGGACGCGCTCCGCCGGCCCTGGACGGAACAGTTCCTCGACGACCTCCTCCTCCTCGCCGACCTCCACGGCTGCTTCCGCGAGTCGCTCGTCGCGCTAAAGCAGCTCGTGGCCGAGACGGCCGCCGCGCTCCGCCGCCGCGACGGGCCCCGACTCGCCGCCGCGCTCCGCGCGAAGCGCCGGTCCGCGCGGGAGGTGTCTAGGCTCGCGTCGTCAGCGCGGGACCTCTCCCACCGCGCGGCGCCCGACGACGATTCCGACGAGACCACGCTCGCCGACGCCTGCGCTTCTGCCACGGCAGCCGTGGCCGCCGCCGCCGCCGCAGTCTTCTCCGGCGTGTCGACAGCGTCCGCCGAGTCGGTCGCCAGCGCCGCGCCGTCCCCGAGGACCCCAACTCCGTACTCACCAGCCCGCGCCCCGGTCAGCCCGATGTGGCTGGTGGCCGACCTCCTCCGCCGGCGGAGGACCGTTTCGTTCGAAGACAACTTTAACGAGGAGGAGGAAGAGCGGAAGGCGGCCATGGCCAAATTGCGCGGGCTCGAAGAATGCGTCGACGCCGCCGAGGGCGGGTGCGAGGAGGTCTACCGCGCGATCGTGAACGCCAGAGTCTCCCTGCTCAACCTGCTAACTCCCACATTCTGACGCCCGGCCAGCCTCGTGAAATTCTCGACAGATCGAGCGTTTTTTTTCCCGCTAGATTAGAGTTGCCCATGATTCCATTTTGATTCGTTTGTGGCGTGTAAATGATGTAGTTTCTCAAATTGATGTCGTTAGAACAACAAATTTAGTTAAAAATACACTAAAGTTGTTGTATTAACAACAACAATTTGAAGATGAAGGTTGTATATACTTTGGATTGCAAAAAGGTTACCAGTTCCAGTTATCTGAAAGCCCTGTTGATTGATTTCACGCTTTCATTTCCCCCTTCTCATTGCCCGGCTTTGCCTCTGCAAGCTCAAGAGTGCAACATTGAAATGGAACGTTGTTATTTACACAGACAATTTGTGCCTAATTCTTTTGCCCTTCCAGAGTCCTTTCAGTTCGGTTCGGTGTCACATGGACTTGTATCTGCAGAGTTTAATGTGCCAGCGCTGTGAGTGACGACTGACCAAACCCTTTTCCAGTGATGCAATCGCCAGCCTCTCTCTCTCTCACTCTGTAGCGAAACTGACATCTGGTCCCGCGCGCGCACCATTTAAGTTATGGTTTACTACTTCGTTAGCATCTGGTCCGGAAACAAGACGAATCGAAACGTTGCTCGCCTCATTTCATTCGTGCCAATGCCGTACGTACGGGCTCAATCGCATCTGTAACTTTTTCTCTCGTGTGCATAGGCGTATCAGACATCCAGAACTTCCGTTCCGTTTCAACCATAATCCCATGCCATGCATGCAGGACGCAAAAACTTTACGCCGTTTTCTCAATACAGACAAGCTACTAGTACGAGCTTGTGCTACCGGACAGCCAGGCATTTGGACTTGTAGTAGCAGTAGCAACCTTCTTCAGCGCGACTAATGCGCGACTAATGCACTAAATTATGATCAGTTGGCCACAAAAGATCACCGTACTTGCGAAAAAGGGCGAAAGCAACCCATTACCCCGAGCTTTCTGAAACTTTCGTTTAATAATAACAAGGAAAAGGTGGCATGGCAATTTGGCGCCCCGCTTTTCGGAGTAGGGCATCCCCATTCTAATCACACATAATGACCAACTGATTATCCAGTACACTCATCATCAGTGGATCGCGTCGCGCGCGCGCGCGTCGGTGCGGTTGGCACGCCCGGACCGCAACGATCATCCAACATGCATGCTCCTCCAGTCCTCCGTTTTTTTAATTAAAAATCGGAGGAGTATTATGCAGTGGAGCTGGACGGATGGATTGGTCGATCACATGAGCCGAATCAATGTGGTTTGCCAGAAATAATTGAGGCCCCTTCTCGCATTGCAACTGGACGCAAATAATTGGGAGGGTTCTTGGATCGCTTATTTGTGACATTATATGTGCATCGCGATGTATGTGGAATTATGCGGTCTGAATGTCCGATATTATTGGGTCAGTGGTCTTTGGACGCATCCGTCGACGACGGACGGACGGACATCCCCCCATGTTCTCGCGGACCGGGCGTCCGGGGCTTCGGGAAAACCTGAGAATCTAAGACGAGCCAGCCAGCCAGCGAGCGAGCGCGTCTTGATCTTGGACCGAATAATATCGCTGGATCCAAGCGACGGCGGTTGATCGCGCTGGTCGACGGCAGATTAGACGACCGTACGTTTTGTTTCTCGCATGATTCGGTCAGGATTTCGCGTGGCCATGTGGATGCGATCCGACGCCCGCGGGGATTTGTGCGACCGTACTTACCGGAGGAAGGAAGACGACGAATACGGCGGTTGTCTAGCTACTCCAGCTCTTTGGGAGTTGGGATAGCGCGGTCCGTACACGAGAGCGCGCGCGCGCATGCGCCCCCGAGCGGTGGGACTAAACTATAGTGGTGCAGTAGAAGGTGAAGCTTCGATGGTAATGGGCCCATCATGGCGACGCGTACGGAATCTTGTTCCTATCGCCGGCTATTTTCCTCTGTACGTATTGTTTTTTTAAGTGGCAGTGGTGCAGCAAAATAATGTGGAGAAGGATCGAACTTGACAATTCCTGGCCAATCGGTTGCGAGTGTGGAGACATGGAAAGGGAGGAGTAAACGGGAGACGATGTTTTTTCTTTTTTAAAAAAATTGATAGAAAATTTTAGGCCACCTCGTAGATAATTTGAAAAGGGGAGATAATTCGAAACCTACGGCTCCAGGGTGGGAGCCGGCTGGCCATGGCTGCAGCCCTGGCCCTCAGCCAAGGCCTTCAAAGAAGGCTGGGTCCAAAAGACCAGTTTCTTAAAAAAAAAAGTTGGATGGAAAAGGGAACCACTTGTGCACGGATGATCTCCTTTTTTCCCGCTTCATAGTGGTTTTGGGTCCAACGCGATGGATGAGCCCAGCGCGACTTTTGGGATGCTTTGTATCTGATGCTCGCGAATCGCGTTTGTACACGCAGATCGTGGTGGTGGCGGCCATCCATCGACGGGACGGCCGACACGATACATTGGGGCCTGTTACGGAGCGCCCAGCTGGGCCAGCTCAAGGCGGCTCTCGACCACCGTGTGGCATACTTTCGGCCCGACCCAGATACTGTACAAAATACAGCGCACATCGCCACCATTGCTTCGTCTTCCTCCCGACGCAGGCTTTTTTGTCATTCCCCCGAGGCAAACGTCGGTGTCCAGCGATGGCGAGGCAGCCTCCGCGACGGAGGGTTCTTCTGTGACCTCCTCTATGGTGCGGGCCACGCAGAACTCGATCTCGGCAATGAGATCTGCGTCTGCGGCGGGGAAGAAAACCAGGAGAAGGGACGAAAGGAAATCATGCAGGTGTAAAATCACTGATCTGGGATGGTTACAGGTGGGGGGCTACCCATGGGCAGGTGAGAAAAATCGAGGCAATGGTCGAACAGTACAGTACTGTACATTCTTTATTGCATGTCTGAACCGCATGGCTACGGCGATTGAACAAATTGTAAATAAACAAATAATTCATCAGTCCATGCACCTACTTTATTGCGGTGCTCCCATTACTTCCCCAATAGCCACGGGCAGCTGATGCTCTGCTCCTACTACCTTGCACCTACAGGAACGGGTAACTCCGGACCAAGCCACTTGCATACTCTTTGACTGTTTCCAATAGCTGCCATAAATCGGAGCCCATCCACATTTTGAGTGTTAAACTTCCAGTTGTTTCATATTCAGGCTCTCTTTGGGTCAAAAGAATGGCAAATGAATTTTAAAGGATAGAATTTGTAAATGATTTTTTCTTACGTGACTATTTGGCTTATATAAAAAATAAAGGGTAGTTTCTATTGGAATAGATTTCTTTGCTAAAGTTTGTAGAAAACTTAACATGAGTTTGATCTTTTTTTCTTTCCTTCTTCATGTTACAAGTTCTCTTGTTTTCTCTACGATGCTGCTAAAGGACTTTTTATCTCAATTCCTATATTTTCATTTTTTTATAGGATTGCAAAAACATACAATTTCAATTTCTATGTTTTTCAATTCTTTCAATTCAAAAAGAGCCTTAGAGTCTATTTTCCGCTCTTCTTCCCCGTAGCTCAAAGATAAGGGCGCCCCCACGCAGCCCAGTCCAACTGTTGCACCTTTGATGCCTCTCCTTCCCATGCCCTTCATCGTCCCCACCGCTTTTCTCCATGAACGCGCCGTGCTCGGGCTCCTCGCGTCGCCCCCGGCACCTTGCCTCGCTTGCCATCCAGCCTCGGCCCGGGGCCCCGGACTCCTCGCCTCGCCCACCACCTACCCACCCCCCCCCCCCCCCCCCCCCCCCCAGCCGCTCCATCGTGTTGGTGTCGTCGCGGAAGCGCACAAGGTGGCTGGCCATATCGAGTTGCTGGTCCCAGCAACGTGGAAGGCGTCGACCAGCGGGCGACGACTCCCACCTGCCCCCCATGGCAGAGTAGTAGACCAGTAGAAACAGCAGCAGCATATGGCCAAGCAGTACAGCAATGAAAACTTCTGTCCAGGCAGAGCATCGTGGAGAGAGAGTAAAGGAAGCTAGGCGGAGGCTCAAACACATAGGAGTACAACGGACGGCGGATGGGGCGACTGCACACCGGTGACTTCACCCTCTGAAGATGAAGGTAGAGGATCCAAGTAGAACCACAAAATGTACACACAAAAAGAACAGAAACAGAGCCAAACCTCTGTTTCATCTAGACCTCCCACTTCCATGGCTCTAGTTGGCTACCTCGCCGTGGTGTTTCTCCTTCCTCACTGCCTCCTGCGTTCTTCCGCCGACGTCGACTTTCTCTACAACGGCTTCCAGCACGCCGCCAACCTGAGCCTAGATGGTTCGGCGTCTATCTTGCGCGGCGGCGCGCTCCAGCTGACGAACGACAGCAACGATATCATGGGCCACGCCTTCTTCGACTCGCCGGTGCAAGCTGTCCGGTACGACGCCGTCGTCTCCTTCAGCACGGCGTTTGTCTTTGACATCGTGGCTATTGACCGCGCCGGCGGCCACGGGTTGGCCTTCGTGATGGCGGCGTCCAAGGTGCTCCCCGGTGCAACCGCCGAGCAGTTCCTTGGCCTCCTCGGCAAGAGCAATCTGGGCAACTCGAGCAACCACCTGTTCGCCATCGAGTTCGACACGGTGCGGGCACCCGCGCTGCTGAACGACACGAACGACAACCACGTCGGCGTCGACCTCAATAGCCTCGTGTCCAACGTGTCGGAACCGGCCGCGTACTTCACCGACGACGGCAAGAACGTCTCCGTGATGCTAGAGAGCGCGCAGAAGATTCAGGCCTGGGTGGACTACGACGGCCGCACCAAGGTCCTCAACGTAACCATCGCCCCCGTGTCCGTGGCAAACCGTCCTCGCCGGCCGCTCATATCGCACGCCATCGACCTCCTGCCGATCTTCAAGCAAGACATGTACGTCGGCTTCTCGGCGGCGACTGGGAAGCTGGCGAGCTCTCATTACATTCTTGCATGGAGCTTCCGTACCGGCGGGCCGGCACAAGTCATCGACCTCTCCCGGCTGCCGGGTGTTCCAAAGCGGCCGGCTCCTCCACCTTCAAGGTCCACCGTCATCAAGATCGTCGCCGTGTCTTGCGCGGTCACGCTCACCGTCATCCTCGCGGCGATCGTCTTTGCTCTCTGGTTGAAGCGGAGAGCCGTCCTCGCCGAGACGCTCGAGGAGTGGGAGCTGGACCACCCGCACAGGCTGCCTTACAAAGAGCTTTACAAGGCGACCAAAGGGTTCAAAGCAACCGAGCTCCTCGGCGCCGGCGGCTTCGGCCAGGTGTACAGAGGCGTGCTTCGACGATGCGGTGACGTGGTCGCCATCAAGAGGATCTCAAGCAACGGGACACAGGGGATGCGCGAGTTCGTAGCCGAGGTGGCAAGCCTCGGGCGCATGCGTCACCGGAACCTGGTCGAGCTGCGCGGTTGGTGCAAGCGCGGGCAGGATCTGCTCCTGGTCTACGAGTTCATGCCGAACGGCAGCCTCGACGCGCACATTTTTGGCTGCGCCGGCACCGGTAAGCCCCCGGTGCCGCTGCTGACCTGGGAGCAGCGCGTCAAGATCCTCAGGGGCGTCGCCGCGGGGCTTTTGTACCTGCACGAGGAGTGGGAGCAGGTGGTGGTGCACCGGGACGTGAAGGCCAGCAACGTGCTCCTCGGCGCCGACATGGGCGCGCGGCTCGGCGACTTCGGCCTCGCGCGCCTCTACGAGCACGGCGCGGACCCCGCCACGACGCGCATCGTCGGGACGCTGGGCTACATGGGCCCGGAGCTCACCGTGACCGCGAAGGCCACCACGGCCACCGACGTGTTTTCCTTCGGCGCCTTGCTCCTGGAGGTGGCCTGCGGGCGCCGGCCCATCGACCCCGTCACCGGCGACAACCTGATGCGCCAGGTCCGGGACCACGGCGCCAAGGGCGACCTGCTGCGCGCTGTGGACGACAGGCTCGACGGGCGCTACGACAAGGAGGAGGCGAGGCTGGTGCTGTGGCTGGGCCTCATGTGCAGCCAGTCGCGGCCGGAAGCGCGGCCCAGTATGCGGCTGGTATGCCAGTACCTGGACGGCGAGGCAAACGTGCAGGAGGATGCTGTGCTCGTCTTCTCCGACGTCGACTCCTTCGACTTCGGGTCGCTGGCGTCCGTTACGTGGTCGTCTTGCAACACAATATCAGCGGGTTCGCTGCTTGGCGCCGGCCGCTGATCGCCTGACCCTCGTTGGTTCTGCACATCATCTCTGGCACACTTACTACTGTACCTTAATCATTCAGATACCAATATAACGGCCAGCGAATGGACTCTGAACAACCGTTCTGGCTGCAGCAGGTTTCCCAAACTTTGCACGACAGGACAACACATTCGATCGGGAAAACACAATGCTTTTTTTGGGGCGAGGGGACTTGGTCGTGAAAACCGAAAACTATGCTTCAAATCTAGTGGCAAATCTCATCGATGGCCGTACATTTGTGACGCTTCTCATTGGTGCAGACTGCAGAGTGTAATCCCTCACTGACTCACTGAGTTAATAAAATCTCCATCTTCATTATTTACTAGAGAGAAACAGTAGTATAAAACATCGTCGGGGCAAGTGCTTTTGTACGTGTTAGTATGTACTCTTCCGTTCCGAAAAGCTTGTCGTTTTATAGTTTATTTTTGAACTACAAAGTGACAAGCTTTTCGAGATAGAGGAGTACTTAGTGTACGGGAAGTATATTATCTAAAATCATGTCTAACTCACGTAAATAAAGTCATGAAGCTTCGACATAGGCATTTTTGGCTGCGCAACCTAAAGAGGAGGATACGCGGCAGCAGGGCCGGTTCTGGCCCTAGGCGGGAGGGGCGACCTCCTAGGGCCCACGCCAGAGGGGACCCAAATTTTTTGTTAACATATATGTGTATATAATTAAATCTTAATCTATATACTAATAGCTCAAGATTAGTGGCAGACCCAAACCAGCCAACGGCCCATGGCCTAATAGAATGCAGGCAGGCAGCACAAGTACTCATCAGATTAGTATTGGACCTGCACCCCATCTCTTTACGTGATGATTGAGAAAGCCAGAAATTGATCGGTCTTTTTCTATTTCACCAGGCGCATGCGGTAGGGCAAAAAGCAGAGCCGCCGCCACTGCTTCTCTCTTTCGTCTTTCCCTTCTTAATTCATCCGATCAAGTGATCATCTCGTCCTAGCTGGACCAGACGCCCATCAAATTGAGGAAAGAAGGCTGCATCGTGATATCAAATTGTGAGTGCAACACTGCAGTTGTGTGGCGCCGATCAAAAGGTAAAATAATTGATTTCAAATTGGGAATCTCTTAATTATATATGTGAGTATTTTTATCATTAATTTGTTTATAATTATAGGTGTTACAATGTTGCCTAAAAAATATTCATCTAGTTCTACGAAAAGGAATAAAAGGAAACACGGGAATCAACTTATTGAATCACAAAAAGGTGCTTTAAGTAAACATTTTTTTGTCATCGAGCAGTGTGAATGTTAACAACAATAATTACAAGAGAAGATTGTGTGCATGGATGCTACCCTCAAACACATTGAAGGGGGTCATCTCATATTTTCAAAAATACAAAGATGAAGGCTTCTATTCTAGTATTGAGATTGCTAAAGTCATTGCGTCTGATATGGGCATAGAGCCATTTTTTTTTCACAAAACGTCAAAGTAAAAGAAAGAAACATTTTGATGAAATCAATGATGAAGATGAAGAACTGCAATTATCAGCTAAGGAATCCTTTAGAGTTACTTACTTTCTTGTCATTGTTGACACTGCAATTGCTTCATTGTCTAGTCGTTTTGAGCAGTTGAAGACATTTGAATACCTGTTTGGTTTTTTATTGAATTCAAACAATTTAAAGTCCTTGGAGGATACTGATCTACGCAAATATTGCACTACTTTTGCTGAAACTTTTACTCATGGTGGATCTTCTGATGTTGATCTTGATGATTTTTTTCTCTGAATTAAAAGTACTGCAAGTGACTTTGCCAGATGAGTTGATGTCTGCTTATGAGATTCTTCAATTTGTTACAACCATCGATTGTTATCCAAATGTCGTTGTTGCTTATCGGATCTTATTGACTATACAACTGTAGCCTCTGCCGAAAGAAGTTTCTCTAAATTGAAGCTGCTGAAATTTTATTTGAGACCGACTATGTTACAAGATAGATTGAATGAATTGGCTCTATGTTGCATCGAGAAAGATATCCTTAAAAATATTAATCTTGATACTATTTTAAATGATTTTGCATCAAGGAATGCTCAAAGAACTTTTTTTGTGAAACACTGAAATATAAATTGTCATTGAAGTTATCATAATTTCATACTTATTTGAGGTAAGTGTACCTTCATTCTAGCATATTTTTGATACTTTTTTCTTTATATCAATATATCATAGTATATTTTCATACTCTAGGGGCCGCTCCTAATTTCGCCGAAGGGCCCTCTTGAAAACTTAGAGCAGGCCCTGCGCGGCAGTAGGCAACAGACGTGGACAGCTGCCTTTGTGCTTAAAAAGAACCAAGAGTCCGAGACCCACAAACCACAGTTTGGTTTAGATGTCATACAACTGATTTCTTTTTTTTTTCTTCTAAGAAAATTGCACATGGGGCACATAACAGAAATGCTCGATTTTAGGTGCCTGAAAAAATTGACGGCAGCGACGCGAGCTCACAGCTTGAGCAAGAACAATTCTAAGTTTTGTTAATTGTAGAAATTAAGTTACCTGAAAAATAATAAATCATATGAAACTTGTCTGTCTATATGTTATAAAAATATTAATTTGATAATTATAATAATTTAATGTTAATCAATGCTTAATTGTGGACTATATTTTGGTTGGACAATAATGCTTTTTTTCACCATAGGTATGTCTCTAGTATGAAACATCGTCATCTCCATGCTACAAGGGTAGAATAGTAATACTTGGTCCATTCACGTTCTTATCAGTTTTTTTTTCTTTTTTTTTTCCAAAACTCCAGGTAGGTAAGCCTGACTTATGCATTACTCACTCCTTTCTCAAAAGATTATTACCTTCTAGTTTATTTTTTACTAGAAAGTGATATTTTTTTGAGAAAGAAGGAAGTATAAGATAGGAAACAAGTAGGATTACAATTTAAACCATCTTTAAGTACAATCACCGATGGTGACACAACTAAGACCGGGAGTCTGCTAGCTAATCTATCCATCACCACCAACTATATTCAGAGACAAGTCTTATCAGGTTTTGGCAGGGCCCTCAAAAGGTTGTCGAAGACAAGCTAATCAGATGATGTCAGAGTCGTCGGTGGCAAGGGCAAGGAAGCTAAGAACGTGTCAAATGACAAATTTTTTGGCGAAATTTATTTTGAAATGTAAACCTGATAGAATAAATGGAGAAGTAATTGGATCATGTGTTTGTAACCGCTTGGGTCTCTATTGCAGTAATAGTGACTCGGGCTTTTGCCCTAGTACTTGAAAATACTATGAACTCAGAGGGAACCTGTTGAATTCGTACATGGATGTATACCAAGTGCCAGTATTACGTTAGGATGAATTTGTACCATGTTTCGATAAATCCTGATTGGATTTGGAGCTTGCAACCGAATCAACTCAAAAGTTCACAAAGAGCAAATAATTTCTGAACGAAAGGTTCCCGTATTCAACAAAATTCGAAACAGTGGACCTCAACGAAGCCACCAACCCGGTTCACACGACGCCCACTAGTCAAGTCAGTGAACAAACACGAACAGCAGGGCAAGAAAACACAAAAACCCGGGGCCGTGCGAAACCAATACTACCAAGGAATCCGGAGCAAGTTGCAACAACTGTCTCCTCGCCCACGCGCACCGGGCGCGTCCGTGAAAAAGGAGAGACCGGCCCGAACCGCCCGGCCGCATACCTTGCTTTCACACTTGATGGGTTGTTGCCGCTCCTCGCTGCGGGCGGGGGCAGCAGGGACGCAACCGGGGCCCCACACGCAGAAGCCGCCGCCGCCGCCGCCGCACCGGCCGTCCTTCTCGCTCAACGCGCACCAGGCCGCGCCGCCGCGCCGCGCCAACGGTGGCGGCGGAGGGGATGTCCCGGCGTTCGCGGAGTTCACTCTGGCGGACCTCCGCGCAGCGACGGGCGGGTTCGCGGCGGAGAACATCGTCTCCGAAAGCGGCGAGAAGGCGCCCAACCTCGTCTACAGGGGCCGGCTGAAGGGCCCCGGAGGGTCGACCATCGCCGTGAAGAAGTTCGCCAAGCTCGCCTGGCCCGACCCCAAGCAGTTCGCGGTAGGCGAGGACGACTTCTCGCGGTTTGGTTGTTTCGATGAATCGGGGCCTCCTCGGGAGGCGCGAGTACTTACTGGAAGTTGATTTGGCTGCAGGAGGAGGCGAAGGGAGTCGGCGAGCTCCGGCACCCGAGGCTGGCGAACCTGATCGGCTACTGCTGCGATGGTGACGAGCGCCTGCTCGTCGCCGAGTTCATGCCTAACGACACCCTTGCCAAGCACCTGTTCCACTGTGAGTACCAGTACCCTTTCGTGCTTTGCAATTAATCGCGTCTATTTATTCCCCTGTACTGCTAGATCATTTCTCATAGCATGTCACTTCTTTGTACTAAAACTCTGTGCAATTGCGGGTTGTGGTGACAGTTGTGTAAATGAGGAATTCGGTAGGCTAGAGGCAAAATTTTCATCTCTGATTGTACTCCCCCTGCAGCAGTCTGTGTCATTTGTTCTGATTTTGGTGATTGCTTCAGTGCCAAGGATTTATTTATTTATTTATTTTGAAATTTGTCGGTTCGGGAGTTGATATGGGGCGTGGTAGTTTGTTTTCTTTTATTCAGAGTTTGGTGCAAAATATTCAATTATCAGATGAAGTGGATATGGACAAGCAAGGTATTATAAACAACAGTTGGGTGCTTCTATTCTAAAATTCACCATGGTCTTGCTTATGCGCAGGGGAAAACCAGACTATTGAATGGGCTATGCGCCTGAGGGTTGCGTGCTACATTTCTGAAGCACTAGAATATTGCAGCATCAAAGGACGGCCGTTATATCATGACCTAAATGCATACAGAGTCCTCTTTGATGAGGTAAAAGGGCTATCAGAGTGCAGTTCGTTGAATAGTATATAGTAGTGCAAGTAGTACATAAACCATATTATTATGTTGTGTTGATGACCATGTCCCATGTGTCTAAGATTATTTTGCTACTTAGAGTTTATAGTTTTCTTGTGGCTGACAATACAATTAGGCATTGGTATTATAATGGAATTGTAACCTGCAAGGTTTGATATCTGCTTGTTACTAAATATTAAAATAAAGCCAGGACGCCAGTTATCATCTGTTTGCCATTTATTCCATCCACTGTGTTGCAACTATAGTTTAGAGCAGTAAGACAAATGCCACCTGACTCCTCCGTTTTGCTGACTAGTAGGACATAGAAACACCTTACAGAATGTATAGATGAACTGTGGACTGTAACTTACAATGGAATTCTTAACATGCTATCTGTTCTAGTTTTCTGTTAACAATTTAATCAAATAGGATTTGTAAAATGATGTTTAATTGCATCCAGAGGTTGAATATGTCACTCTGTACCAATCATCTTATTTGTAAGCAAGAACAGTCTTATGAATTTCCTGATTGCAGAATGGCGACCCCAGACTGTCATGCTTTGGTCTGATGAAAAACAGCAGGGATGGGAAAAGCTATAGCACAAATCTAGCGTATACACCCCCTGAATATCTGAGAAATGGTACATGTTTTTTATGTTCATTTTGTGTTAAAATTTTTACTTTCATGCCTTAGTAATGAAATGTTCAACAATTTTAGGACTTCATTGATTCCTTTTATTAAACTCACTTATTTTTTAAACTGATAGCTGCCTGCAATTCTTCTGCTATGTTCGTAAATGTTTCTTTTCTCCATTCTCTCAACGTGGCAGATTGTTTGATAGAAATGATGATGGCTAAAATCTTTTTTGTTGTCGCTGTTACAATGATAAGAGTTCTTTTACTAGTGTTAGATAAATAACCTGTTAGGAGGACCAGAGACCCAATTTGTGGTTTGCTAATTCATTAATACTTTTAAACTTGCATGTCGTGCCCTACCAAGTGATGTGATATGGTTTGTTCAGCGAGATGTACTTAACCATACAGTATGAGACACTTGGAATGAACATTCTTTCGATGTAATTTTATTCTTTTAGGCAGGGTTACTCAAGAAAGCGTGATATTCAGTTTTGGGACTGTACTCCTCGACCTTCTCAGTGGAAAGCGTATACCTCCTTCCCATGTAAGTTACTAGCTACCACAGTCCCAGCTGCTTTAGATATAGGCCTATTTCTACAAATACAGAAATATAGAGGCTAATTAACGCATAATCAGATTTCAGAAAGCACCAGAAAATCCATTCTTGCAATTAAACCTGCAGGTTTTTTCTTTTCTAATCTTCAGCATATCCTTAGGTCATACAACTTGAGCATTACTAGAATTTGTTATGTAACCTGCATTGTGGAAACAAAAAAACCTGCACAATTTGGTTATCCAAGAATACAACCAAATGTTACCTACGAAGGTTTTGTGCGCACTGGTAATAATGGGTATCTGCATTCATTTCAAACAGGCACTTGATATCATGAGAGCCAGAAATATCCAAGCTCTAATGGATTCACATTTGGAAGGTAATTACTCAACAGAGGTGGCTACTACATTGGTGAACCTTGCTTCTCAATGTTTACAGTATGAGCCAAGAGATCGGCCAGATATAAAGAAGCTGGTTTCCATCTTGGAACCTCTGCAGACAAAATTAGAGGTAAATATATCTATACTCTGTTACTCAATTTGTTGTAGTCTTTGTGAAGGAAGTATATATAATGCTTTAGCACTGTGCATTACGAGAGTGCATTTCATACGTGGCTCATGCTAATGATTGCAGTTTCACCGTTATTGTGTATGACTATCCTAAATCAGTAATTTAATATTTCTGGTGCTTAAAACTTATTCAGTTTATGGCTGTCTCTGAAGTTTTATTTCATTATCTGAATTCTGAAAGTTATTGATGACATCTCTTATTTACTATGCCCCTCTTCGTTGAAGTCATGATCGTTGCTAATAACTATAGTTTTCACAATTACTGTGTATTATTGCTGCACTTCTTTCCTCGTAAAGCTGTAATTTAATATAAACGCTATCAATTACCTGTTGATTATATTTACTTTATTATATGTTTTTTTCCAATATCTGAAATCTGATGTTTTACATGCTTTCCATCACTGCTGAATATCTGTCAATTCCGTAGTTATTTCTTTTACTAGTGCTGCTGATTGGAACACTATGTCCCCATTCTAAACTGTATTACTTACCACAAAGTTTTACTCGCACTGATGGGCGTACGCTGAAAGATCATACACATTATGGGTGGGGTATTGGGAAGGGAATTTTTAGGCAGCCTTCCCCTTACTATTTTACTGGCACTGATGATTTTTTCTATTTTGCAACAGGTACCTTCCTATGTGATGCTTGGAATTCCAAAGCCCGTGGAAGAACCACAGGCTCCTCCTACTCCACAGCACCCTCTCTCTCCCATGGGAGAAGCTTGTTCCAGGATGGACTTGACTGCTATCCATCATATCCTTTTCACAACACATTACAGAGATGATGAAGGGACCAATGAGGTAAATGAAAGAAAATCATCGCATTGTTGCTCCAGTCATTCTGTCCCATGGCACCTATGACATCTATTTTTCATTTTATTTGATGCAGCTTTCTTTTCAAGAATGGACACAACAGATGAGGGATATGTTGGATGCAAGGAAACGTGGTGACTTTGCTTTCCGAGACAAAGATTTTAAGGCAGCAATTGATTGTTATAGCCAGGTAGGAATGCTTTATTTTTAGAAATGCACTTGGTGTCCTCAGAAACCACTCTAAGGCGGCTGACTCATCTTTTCCCCCTGTTTTTTTCCTCACAGTTTGTTGATGTGGGGACGATGGTGTCACCAACTGTACTTGCTAGACGGAGCCTCTGCTACCTTATGTGTGACCAACCTGACGCTGCACTCCGTGATGCCATGCAAGCACAGATGGTCTATCCTGATTGGCCAACGGCTTTCTACATGCAAGCAGTTGCACTATCCAAGCTAAACATGCAGAGTGACGCTGTGGACATGCTGAATGAGGCATCAGAGCTAGAAGAGAAGAGGCAAAAGAGCATTAAAGGTTCTTGAAGAATATCTTCAGTTCAGAGAATCAGCATCCCCACTAGAAACATGGATTTGCGCTATGCAGTATATTCTCCAACCTATTCTCCTGTAGAAAGTGCTTTAGTATATGGTGTGGTTAGAACTTAGGAAACCTTCCGAGAGCATGCTCTCTGGAGCCCTGTGATCAAAACAGCCCGTTCAGCTTGGCATTTGTAATAGGTTTCGCAATTTTTTGGGCCCATGTATACAACATCCAGTTGCATGGGAGTTCAAATTTGATATAGGTACAGTTCAGAAGGGGCCCTGTTGCCGAAGCTAATAAATCTTGTTTGTGCAAAACTTTTATGATGGACATGGATTCCATTGGCAGATTTGAGTAACTTGCTGTGTACTTCCTCAATATAACCATAAAAAAGCCTTAGAAAAAAAATGTGAACTAGTGGTGTCTGTACTAATGTCTTACTGTGTGGCAAACAAGAATTGCTATGATGTTACGTATCTCTGCCTGGTCTCTGGAACAAGGAACCCAGTAACTTCGTGTTTCTGTTTCGCTATGATGCGGCATGAAGGATGTTCCTCTGTTGTTATTGGTGTCGGTACTCCAATTTTGGCAATACCGGATATGGCGACAGGGTTTAGCCTGAGGCCTGCCGATAATGTGACATGAAGATATGAGATATCGTGTTCCTAGTAGCTTGGAACTTGGTGAATAAGTACGGAAATAAGACTCCGGTTTTTTCTGACACTGTAGTGGTAGATTAGGTAGAATCGAGTCGTTACACAATCTAGACGGTATCTTGCTTATAAATTTGTAACTCTCCCCTCTACGCGGGTTAAATTATAGCAACCGACGTATCTTGTAATACACACCGGACTGAACCAGTATAAATTTGTCGTACCTCAGACAGTTAGACCATTTAGACCACTCGTAGCCGTTTTATTTAAAACTTACTCTATCTTTTGTACTTCCTCAATGCTTACAATATATCATCTATACTTACGGCATGTTCACTCTAGACATCTACACTATACTTTCAGTAATCTACTCTATTTTACAGTCTTTACAGTGAACCACTTAGTATAAAAAGAATATGAGGACCGGACCAGCTCAAAGTTCAGAACTCAGTAGCCAGCAGAAGACAGTTGTGTTCAGATTTGGATTGTAATGTCACTCCAGCGTCCACGCTCCAGGTCTCATCCGTCACCTTATCAGCCCATAGCGTCGGTGCAAGCTGGTTTTGATTTCGTCCTGACTCGCGTGGATTAACAAATCTTCCATGGCCACGCTTGCCGCTAAGGACGAGAGCGAGAGCGTTCCCATCAGCAGAAGACCTCACGGCGCTTGGCGCGCCGCATTGTTAGCTGCAGCACGGAAAACAAAAGCTTATCTGATCTGATCCACCCGCGCGCTGTGCCCGAGACAACGCGCGCGATCGAGTGCATCACACGAGTACAACAGCTTGATGAGGATCGTCCATGGAGACGGAGGGTACTCGAAACGGTCGTCCTAAGCTCGCCGGCAGCCGCCAGGGAGTGCGGAACGACCTACCGGTGGTGTGGAAGTCCTCGTGCTCGAGGACGTGCGCCATGACCTATCGTGCCGTATGCGCGACACGACGCCGCGCCATCGATTGATGCATGCATCACGCGCCTATCATGACCATTGCTATCGCGAGACACGTGGCTGGATCCACGCGTAGGCGCTCCCAAATCAAACATATCCCGTGGAAATGCACGGAGAATTCAAAGTTGACGTGCCAGGCCGCCATACACGCTGCACACCTCCCCGACTGGCTCGGCTCGGCTATATATACGTAGCACCGGCGCCACCCTCCACTTGCAAGGCGAACTGACAAGCTAGCTACGTACTACCAAAGGTGAAAATGGCGAGTTCGTGGTTAGCGGCGGCGGCGTGCGCCACGGTGGCGCTGCTGCTCGCGGCGTGGGCGGGCGGTGCGGCGGCGCAGCAGGGGGTGGGATCGATCATCACGCGCTCGGTGTTCGACAACATGCTGAAGCAGCGCAGCAACGGGGCGTGCCCGGCCAAAGGGTTCTACACGTACGAGGCCTTCATCGCCGCCGCCAGGGCCTTCCCGTCGTTCGGCAACACCGGCGACCTGGCCACCCGGAAGCGCGAGCTCGCCGCCTTCTTCGGCCAGACCTCGCACGAGACCACCGGTACGGTCGCACCACCATCGTAGCTTGGGAGCTTGCAATTTGTTTTTTTTCAGGACCTTAATTTTGGGACGTGCAGGAGGGACAAGGGGTGCTGCCGACCAGTTCCAGTGGGGCTACTGCTTCAAGGAAGAGCAGAGCAAGACAGATCCACCGTTCTACGGACGAGGACCCATTCAGTTGACGCAGTAAGCACAACATATATACTCTGATTATTTCTCCTAAGAACAGTCAATGTCGCAGCTAACACAAAACCTGACCATATATACCTAACGATTTCAGTACTTCAGAAATTAAAATATCCTTCCTGAAAAGTACATCAGCACAAAGCCTGGTCTAACAATCTTATCTGGTGTGGACTGATCACCACCACCGGGTCCTTGCTGCTCTGACAAAACACACCTTAAAATCTGACGCTTTGCGAACACGTTACACAGCCGGTACAACTACGAGGCTGCCGGGAAGGCGCTGGGCATGAACCTGGTGGGCAACCCGAACCTGGTGTCCACCGACGCGGTGGTGGCCTTCAAGACGGCCATCTGGTTCTGGATGACGGCGCAGTCGCCCAAGCCGTCGTGCCACGCCGTGGCCACGGACCGGTGGACGCCGTCGGCGGCCGACCGCGCCGCGGGGCGCTCGCCGGCGGGGTACGGCGTGATCACCAACATCATCAACGGCGGGGTGGAGTGCGGCACGGGGCCCAACAGCTCCGGCGCCGACCGCATCGGCTTCTACAAGCGCTACTGCGACATGCTCGGCGTCGGGTACGGGAGCAACCTCGACTGCTACCGCCAGAGGAAGTTCGGCTGAGCCCCCGGCCGGCCCGGATGATGGGACATCAGTGTGTGTTTAGCGTTACGATCGAATAAGTGGCTAACTTATTAACTAGTGCCATGGCGAATAAGAGGTGCGCTGCTCGTTTATGCTCGTGCGACGTTGATCGCTGTTACAGTTACAAAGAGATCTTTCACGTGCTTTGAAGAACGTAAAAACTAGTGTGCGACATGTCTCTCGCTGTGATAGCTATCAGTATTTTTCCAAGGCCCAGTAGATTTCGTGCCTGCAAGCAAAGTAAAATAAACAGTCCAAATTGCGCTAGGCGAAATCGGCGCGATGCGGAGCAAGGCCACTTTTTTGGATGGGTTTCAGTTCGTGCAAGAAAAGCACTCACATATGAAACTACTTTTTATCAATTTCTAGTTGCCAAAGAGCAATTAGAACTTGAAATCATTTGGTATGGTTTCTTTTGTTCCTCAACGGAAACAAAAACGTTTTATGGAAAACTAAATGAGATCTAAATCAGCCGGTCCTTTATTCTGAACATGTAATATTAACAAGCACTTGCAAGCATAGAAAGGTAAACAATCATGTGTTTAAACGCAATATAACCAACTGTTAAGTATATTGGTAATGAAAATCGGGTAGTAACATTAAACGCAATATTGACTATTCTCCAAATGGATCTAGCAATGTGACAGCCGAAAAAAGGATGTTTGGATGGTTTCATCCTGTATACAGAACACACATTCCTTATCACCTTTTCAATTATGCTTTGCTAAATTATCTTTCATTAATACTACACCCCGACTAAAGTACCACATGAAGATTTTAATATTAAATGGTAATTTGGATGCCCACATCCTAGCATTTTGTCTCACATTATCATTGAAAATTAAGGCTCCATACATTGAATTTACCGAAAAGCAACCGTTATGGTGTAGGTTCCATCTAAATACATCATCTGCGTTTTAAGACGAACATGTACAATCATCGCAACAAGCCTATACCATCTCACTAAATTATTATCTACTAATCTCCAGCGAAAAGAGATATTAGTGGGATGGATCTTAATATACGTCATATATTTTATAACGAAGGATATATAGTCTTCAAAAAACAAATAATCTTCCTGAAAAGTACAGCCGTGAGACGCACGTGTAGCGTTACGAAGGAACAAGTGGCTAGTTCCATGACGAATAAGAGGTGTGCTGCTCTGTTGCTGTTACAGAGAGAACTTCGTGTGAACGCATCAGCTGGACGTACTGACAGGGGTACATCCTGATACGTCCATATCGTGGCAGTCTCGCTCGCTGGTGACCGTAGAAGATTTCCCACAATCCATGCGCCGTGCAAGACTGACCAGCACCGTAACAAGCCACACGAGGTTGCGTTAGATATGAATTACTTCCTCCGGTCCTAAATAAATGTCGTTAGGACACATTTTTACAACTCATTTTAGTTCACTTTTCTTGTCTGAAACGATAATTAAAAGAGACCGAAGGGAGTACTTTGTTTTGTAGTATAAAAATGAACTACACGGAGTGAGTACATCTGGAGGGAGGTTTAGCAGCCGCTAGTTGGCCCACCATCCGCCGCAAAGAGCGTGATCATATCGCTGAAAAATCTTGCCGTGCCTGGAAGTCCCGTCCAGCGCATGCCAGACCGCCGCAGAATGACTCGTTTACTACGTATTTCTTTCTTTTATTATCATCTTTTCAAACATAAGAGGAATTCCGTGGTTATGAACAGGCCCGGAGAAAAAACTGGGATTGAGACACCGAAGCTGAAAAACCAAGACCGATACTAGACCAAAATTCCGGGTTTCGGGTAAATTTCGGGCTTGCGATTGGTCCCGGGTCAGTTTTTTTTTTGACAAATCCGGGAGCACGACAGTAATTAATGGGCCTGAAGAGTGTGGCCGTAAGTGAGGCTTCATTCTAGGGGTCCAAATGCTCATGCGGGCCATAGATTGATATGGGCTAGTCGTGTGCCTCACCAGGCCACCGGTTTGGAGTTTTTTATTTAAATAATACTCCCTCCGTCCTCATAAACTTGTCGCATAGTTCATTTTTGAACTACAAAGCAACAAATACATAGGGACGGAGGGAGTACCATTTTTTATTCGAAATTACCGAAACAATACTTCAAATCGCGTGTTACAAAATAACACCTATTCGTATGTTCCTTATATGAAAATCAAGTTTCTGTACGTAGCTATTTTCCTATGTTCAACTCAGGAAGATTGTACAATGACCATATGGCTGGGTATTATTTTTGTGGTATCGTGATTGTTTTATGGCTCCTACGTAGTATAGCCCTAATGAATCTTGTGTCCGCCTAATCGTGTGTGCGCACGTCTGCCTCGTCCAAAACGATCGATCATGCGGTACGCACTTCCGCGTCGTCCGTTCGTTTCTTTCGTCCGGCATAAAATCGTTCGCCACGTAAAATCCTAGCTAGAACGACAACGTTTCCTTCGAGAATCCCAGAGCCCAAATCCCCCTCCGTCCAAGTCCGTGAAAAATTCGCCCCCCTCTCTCGCTCTCTCTGCGATGCTTCCAACCGGATCGGAGCAACGAACGACGAGGCGCGCGTCATGAACGTCGGCGAGATCACGGGGCAGATTGCTAGTAGCTCGTCGGGTTCTCGGCGCATCGTTGAACGTTGAGCCGCTTCCGCCTCCCGCCACGCGGTGCAGTCAAGTCCTGGGGGAGGACGTCGTTCGCCGCGCCGACCGTGGCAGGAGAATAGGAGATAAACACCTGGCGCCACACGACGGCGACACCCTGATGGACCCGCAGGCACACTGCCGGATTGTGCGCTGCAGCCGAAACACGCGCGGGACTGGGGGTGCAGGGCGCCGGCCCGCATGCACGCATGACCCGGTCCACCGCTCGCGGCAGGGATTCCGTTGAATGGTGAACATGTACGTACATGTACCAGCGCCAACAACAATCTTCTAATCCGTTCGCGAATTGGGCGACGTGGATTCATGAAACGACACTGACGCACCTAGTGGACAAAACGGACACACGACCGGATACTGCTTCGATGCATCCTATGGAGTTTCTCTATATATGACAAGCTGGTTATCCTTCACTGTCGCCACAAAGTATTTAAGCTTCGATGCATTCAATGGAGTACGTTCATTGGCCATCCATCTCCCTTCGGCGCTCTAGTTGCCTCCCGCAACTCTTTCTAGGTTCGCGGGCGTCAGGCTTTTAGAGCAGCGACCGCAGTGGAAAAACAATTACGGTGTAAAAAAAACAGTTCTGATCACTGCGCCATCCAACAGTTGATGATATTTTTCAATTACCCCCTTCCACCAGAGTGATTACATTAAAAGAAAACAATTGACACAGTTAGATATAGTGAGGGGGCGAACCGAATATCACCAACCGTTAGATGGTGATCCAGTGTCCAAAATTGTTTTTTTTTTTGCACCATAAGGTCGTGTTTGGGGACATAGTATTTCAATACCAAAATTTGTTAAATCACAATTTTTAAGATGACATGACAATACTAAAATATTTCAATACCACAGTTTTGCAATACATATGACTATTTGAGAGCAAAATAGCAAGCATCAAGAGCAATCAAGCAGAGAAAAACTTTGATTCGGACCAAAGTTTTTTAAACAAGAAAATGTTGTAGTATAGACAAAACCGCGATTTTAAATACATAGTTTTTGAGTTGGTTGTCAAACGTCATTCTGTAAAAAATAACATAGTATCTCAAATACCAAAGTATTACTCTAAAACTCCAAAAATATTGTATTCTCAAACATAGCCTAATTGTTTGCACTGTAATTGCTACCCACATGTAGATCAGTGTTATCCTAAACAGCCGTTTAGGATTGTTTAAACGTGTTTAAACTCTAAATAGAGCTTCACTGTGTAGTTTAGGGCCTAAATAAAAATTGAACTGTTGACCCGTTTAAACCAGTCAACGACCGTTTAAACGAGCGGAACAGGATAAACAAAACAGATTTTACACGGGTTTAAACACGTTTTCAACCGTTTAAGCGAAGGAGCAAGCATGCAGAGCTCCATAAAACATACCCTCCTGCCTATTACGCTCCATCTCCAACACCCTTCCCTGTACGCCGCCACTTCATGCCGCCGCCGCCACTCCCTGCCTCCGCCGCTTCTGCCATTCCCCATGTGTCGGTCCGCCGCCACCCCTGTTTCTTCCCTGCTTTGCTTCTCCCCTGCTTCCCTGCTGGGGTACTGCCACCCCTGCTGCACTGTCCGTGTACTGCTCATAATTCATATTTTTATGTAAATTTGTACTAAATCTGCTATTTAGTTGAGGTACAAGCAAGATCTTGTTCAAAAGTAAACTGGAATGAACTATCTTCAGTACTACAATATAAACTGTTTAATCCGTTTAAACACCGTTTAAACAATATTTAGACAATCTAAACGGTAAACAAACCTCCACTGATTGTCTACCTTTTACCGCTTAAGATAACGCTGATGTAGATACGGACAGTTTGCTCATGGCGTGGCCTGATTGAATCTATATCAAAGAGATAGCGCGCACACGCATGACGTGCGCGTGGAGCTCACTCACGGCTCAGCAACAACAAATACACCACAGCTCGAGAAGTCGAGAGTGTTTCGGGTTGTCACCAAGCAACCTGCGGCTCCAACCATGGCCGCGGGGCTCGGTTTTAAAGCAGTGGCTCTTGTGCTCGCGCCGGTGCTGCTCGCCGTCGCACTGTACAGCCCCCGGGACTTCTCCCCGGTGCCGATGCCGCCGGAGTACTCGTATGGGCCCGTCGTGTCCGCGCCGCGGCACGAGGCGCGCGCGCTGGCGGCCAGCGAGCGGGTCGGCGAGGGCCGGCTCCCTGGTCCCGAGGACCTGGCGTACGACGCCGCCGGCGGGTGGATGTACACGGGGTGCGCTGACGGGTGGGTCCGGAGGGTGAGCATTCCCGGCGGGGACGTGGAGGACTGGGTCCACACCGGCGGACGCCCGCTCGGCGTCGTGCTCGCCGCGGACGGCGGCCTCGTCGTGGCCGACGCGGACATCGTGAGTTTAGTAACTGCTCTATCTGACAGCGGCTATTCTCGTATGCGAATCTGATTTGATGCTTTCGTATGTGATGTGATGCGTGATGTCCACGAATGACAGGGGTTGCTGAAGGTGGGCCCGGACAAGGCGGTGGAGCTGCTGACGGACACGGCGGAGGGCCTCAAGTTCGCGTTGACCGACGGCGTCGACGTCGCCGCTGACGGTACCATCTACTTCACCGACGCGTCGTACAAGTACAACCTCCACAACCACTTGGCGGACATCCTCGAGGCGCGGCCGCACGGGCGGCTCCTGAGCTTCGACCCGGCCACGGGGCACACGGCCGTGCTCGCGCGCGACCTCTACTTCGCCAACGGCGTCGCGGTGTCGCCGGACCAGAGATCCCTCGTCTACTGCGAGACGCTGATGTGAGTTCCCCCAGTGATCGATCCTTATCGACAAAGAGCCAATCTATGAAACCTCGCTGTTGTCCTTCTCATGCACGAGACGTGCGGTGTTATCTGTTTCTGCAGGAGGAGATGTTCAAGGTACCACATCGCCGGCGACAAGAAAGGCGCGGTGGAGAAGTTCATCGACAACCTGCCGGGATTTCCTGACAACGTTCGGTACGACGGCGAGGGCCGGTACTGGATTGCGTTATCCGCCGTACGTAACCGCCGCATCTCATCTTCCTATCGCAAAATCGTTTTGCATTCTCACCATATGGTCGCCACATCAATTGCTGATCATACCAATCGAGCCTGCAGGGGAGGACTCTTCAGTGGGACATGTTGACCAAGTACCCGTTCCTCCGAAAGCTGTTGTACCTCGTGGGGAAGTTCGTGGCGGTTCCCCACGGGCTGAAGAACTCCGGGGGCTTGAGCGTCACGCTGGACGGCGAGCCGGTGTCCTTGTACACCGACCCGGGGCTGGCGCTCGCCACCGGCTGGCTCAAGGTCGGCAGGCATTTGTACTACGGGTCGCTGATGGAGACATACATCAGTCGGATCGACCTCACCAAATCTTCAGCAGAATCAAAGGAGTGACATATACTGAATTTCATATTATGTTTCCTCCGATGGTATTTTATGGACTCTCCTAGGCACAATAATTTCCTTTTCTTTTTTGATATAATGTATGCTTAACTCTGCCTCCTCCGATGGTATTTTATGGACTCTCCTAGGCACAATAATTTCCTTTTCTTTTTTGATATAAGGTATGCTTAAGTCTGCCTGTCTCAGCTTTCAACATAATTGTCCTAAAAGAGGGTCTAATTGTGATGGGGTTGATTTTTTTATGGTGGGTACCGACCTTCACCATTAAAGAAGTTATAGCCAATTTATTACAAGTAAGTATAAATATAGACATTTATAATTTATTGTCTAGAACAAGGCGATAATAACTGGACGGATGATAGGGTTGATGTGTCGGCAAACACAACAATTCGGATTAAACTCCGTTGGATATTAGATCTATAATCAATTAGGGTACTAATGGATGTGTGACCTAAAAGTTCATTAGTATGCATACAAATATGGGGCGTTTTACTCCACCACGTGACAACCCTAGCCGCCACCCCTCACAGGCCTCATGCCGACTCTCTTGTCGCGCGCGCGATGCTAGCACTCCGACGCACGATGTTCCTCCCTGTACGTGTGGACTACGTGGAGGCGTTGCTGCTACTGCTGCGCTGATCGGCTACGACAACGTCATCGTCTACCTGCTACAGTGATGCGCGTCTAGTGGTAACGACCTATGACCTCTATACTCGCATGTTTCCTGAGTGATGCGGTAGAATTGCTAGAGTAGCGTACCGCCGTTTTCTCAACAACAGCATCAGAGCCGATTTGAGTAGTTTTTGGTCCGGATCTTGTTAGTAGATGCGATCTACTGTAGACATGTTCATACGATGAATTTTTATTGCACGGCTTTTGGGATTTGGAATTGGTTAGAGTAGATTATAATTATATGACCAAAGAGTTAGTTCGTGCTCCTTCTCTGCTATGTGCACAACCTGTGCCTACCGACTGGAATCACTATCAGGTTTAACCGCGTACATAGATAATTGAGCCAACAAATCACGATCATGTGTCGCGATCTTCTCCTGAACAACCGGTCACATTGAAAATTGAGGCATTCTGAATGGCTCAGAATCGTGTTGATTTGATCAATTCGATGATATTTTCATTGTGATTTTATAGATGCGATTATTGATATCTGCTATAGCGATTACATAATATCGTTTTCCACGCTAGAAATCGTTCTACGCTTAACTCGTTTTTGTAGGGAATGATGTGAATGGTATGATCTTGATATGATGTGATGATTTTTGTGTAATATTTGTGCAGCCTGCGTGTTGAAAATTTTTAACACAACCGGGTTGAGGTTCTCACATAATTTTATAACGACCTGCGTATCGATCTATGATGCTTGATCTCTCACGTAATTTATTTGATAGCTATTAGATGTATTAGCTTCTTTTATGTTTATGGAGATGTCTTCAAGCATGGTGGAGATGGTGATCACCACAAAAAGGGAAGCATGGCGGCGTAGATCATGATGGAACTATAGCGATGGAGACCACTATTATTCTAAAGGTCATACTATTCACTATGTTATATGATCATATGTCTGTGATGTTTACGTATTACTATTATTTTTATGTTTTTCATATGGTGGATGTTTTATTATGATAGAATAGCTTCACTCGCAAAAGTTGAGTATTTGATGTCATTTATTAATAGTTGCACCTATGTTGTTTTGATTGTTGTGTGGTAGGTTTGCCAAAGCAAAATACCATCATCTATTATAATGCATAGGGTGAATGTTGGACATTCACATGTAAAGTGTTGGTTTACTCAACAAAGCTATCAAAACGATTTTGGGCTTTATGACATAGAGTTGAGAGTCGGGACATTGGATGTCACCCAACAAACAAGAGTCATATAGAGATATTATCTCGATTAACAATTGTTGTTTATCTATGTCACTAATTTTCTAGCAGTGAAGCCAAGCTAACTAGGAATTAGTGAATATGGATTTTGACCACTATATGTCATTAGAGGGAGGACGATACTCATATAGTGGCGGTGTCTTTTATTAAACTGTTAAGAGAAGATTGGTACATAACATAGTGTTAAAACCTTGCATATTTATTTTCTATTGTGCTAGTAACAATTCCGTTTTCAATTTGCAATATGTGCTTTAAAAATAAAAGCTCAATGGATTTAACTTTATCGATTGGTACTGCAACTTGAGAATCGTTCTTAGGCAAGAGAAAACTGAGTATGTTCTTTGGCAGCCATACCCTAATGACCTCTGTCGGTACCCTGCGTACCGTATACCCCTTGGGACTACAAAAAGACCAAAGGAACTTCACCTGTCTGAGTTGAAGACCTGCGAAGGCCCCACGTGTCATACGGGACCGGACCTGCCTCTTATCTATGGTTAGTCCTAGTGTTGCCACGTGTATACAACAACCGCACCTACATCCCACGCATGGGATAGCTCCAGGCTAAACACTTGTGCGACCCCCCAGACCTAACCCCCGACAGAGGGAAGCTCCGGTACCGACACGTGTACTTCTACACCGGACCTACCTGTCCCAGACGGAAAGCTCCGATGCCGCCACGTGTCCAACCGCCGGACCTTCAGCCTCAACAATCAGAATGGTGGACCCTCAACGGCTCGGAACTTCAAGGGACAATCAAAGACTTCAAGACCCGATTAAGTGTCATTAATACCATATTAATGACACACTATCGGAAGGCTCTTAATACCAGTAACGACACTGTCAAGACCCGTTACCACGCTATTAAGGATAATTAACCTTATTAATTATGTATTAAGCATCAGTAACCACCAGGGCCACATGTCGGGCCAGGCTAACGGTGTAACGACCAGTCCTTGCACTATAAAAGGACTGGTCGACGATACACAGGGGACAACTCTTGTGGACTCTGAGACCCTCTCCCATACACATCTTTGATACTCAATACAACAACTACACACCCCATGGAGTAGGATATTACGCTCAAGCGGCCCGAACCACATAAATCCTTGTGTCTATTTGCCATCGTCTTTTGAATCTATGCACACCCAATACCGAACTACAAACTCCGCGGGCTACCAACGGTAGTACTGGGAGAATTGCCGGAACCAAACTCCGACAGCTGGCGCGCTAGGTAGGGGCGTTCGAGATTCAAAGATGGTGAACTCTGCTGCTGGATCGTCCAACAGCAACCCTGCAGCGCAACCTGCTGGAGGCAATCACTCCAATGTGCAGCAGCCAGCAGGTGCCGCGGCTCTAGCAGGAGTCATGCCTCCGCTGCCACCGTCTGCACCGGCAAATCAAGCTGGACAGCGTGATGCGGCATCTGCGTCAGTCACGGCATCAGCCAACAACAACCCTGAACACGCGCTCCATGCAGCACGTGCTCTTCTCCAACGCCCACCACCTCCAGGTGCATCCCAGGGTGCAATGGAGTAGTGGAGGGCCGATGTGGAACATTTGGTTGCAGCAGCAGCCGATCGCATCAGCAACCAAGGTCCTCCCCCCTCAGGGCGGGCCCCATTGCAGCATCGGACTGTGTCGAACAGACTTGGTCTGCACGCTTCCCAACATAGGAGACATGCTGCATTTCAACAAGTGATGCACCCATACGGTAACCAGGCTTTCAACTCACGACCTCCGGGCGGAGCTTGATTGCCGTTACCGGCAACAGGACAGCCGCGTCCATATCGAGCGTGCTCGTGAAAGGCGAGAGGCTCGAGATAGTCCTGCTCTCGAGGGAGTAGGAGGAGGCTGTTCTGCCATGTCCATGCACCTACGCATGGTCAGATGGCCACACAAGTTCCGGCCTCACCCACCGGAGAAATTTGACGGGACCGTCAATCCCGCTGAGTTTCTCCAGATTTACTCCACCGCAATCCTTGCGGCTGGAGGCAACGAGGCTGTAATGGCCAACTATTTCCCTGTGGCTTTGACTGGGACCCCAGGTCCTGGTTCATGATCCTTCCGCCCGACTCCATCAACAGTTGGGCAAAACTATGGCAACAGTTCACCGCCAATTTTGGGAGTTCATACACCCGACCACGCACTGAACTGGACCTTTTTGCTGTCAAGCAGAAGGGGGGAGAGTCCTTGCGATCCTTCATCCAGAGGTTCTCCCAGGTACAAAACACTATTCCTTCTATCTCTAGAACCTCTGTTATTGTGCCATTTAGACAGGGTGTACGAGACAAGAAGATGATGGAGAAGTTGGCGACCAAGGAGATCACCAGCATCACGGAACTCTTCAGCTTGGCACACAAATGCGCCAAAGTTGCGGAGGGCCATGAAATGCACTCCCAACCACCTCCGGAGGATAACAAAAAATCCTCCAAGGGTGAAGCCACTACCTCCAGGAGTGGTAAGAAGAAGAAAAAGTCCAACGGAAAGAAGAAGCCGTCGGCCGGCACACCTACACTCACTACTGCCGCAGCTCCGGGTGGCCGGGGGCCACACCCCTAGAAACGACCTTGACCGTCATCTGAAGACGGTGGCAACTCCAAGATGTGGTGTCAAATGTATAAGTCGAACAGCCACAACCTGGAAGACTGCCGAGAGGTCCAGAACGTTGTCGAGCGCTACAACAAGCGCCGGGAAGAAGTTCCTTTCCGTCAAAGGGAAGGAAAACAGAAAGTTGACGAAGCTCCGGACGAAGAGGAGTTAGGCTTTCAGGACCCTAAAAAGGTCTTGAAGGCTGTTTACACCTTCGTCGACGATGACTCCGATGTCCCCGACAATGAACGTCGGAAAACCATGAACACCATCTTTGGTGGTTGGTGGGACATCACCTCCCGCTGTGTCCTCAAGACCATGTGGCGGGACATGGCCTTAGTAGCTCCCACCGCCAGGGCAAAGCCGCACCGGAAGTGGATGGATACTTCCATCACCTTCGATGCATCAGACTGCCCTCGGAATATGATCGGAGCTGGCCAACTCCCATTGATGGTATCTCCAACCATCAACAACATCCAACTCCACCATGTAATGGTGGACGGAGGTTGGGGCTGAACCTCATAAGCTTCGAAGCATTCGTCAAGCTTCAACTCCGACCTTCAGACCTTCGCCCCTCCTGATCTTTCTCCAGAGTAGGTCCCGGGCCATAACCCCACTCGGTGCAATAACTCTCCCGGTGACCTTCGGGACCCGGGAGAATTACCATACTGAGAAGTTGGTCTTCGACGTGGCACATATGAACTTACCTTTCAATGCCATTCTGGGCAGGCCAGCTTTATATAAGTTCATGGCTGCTGCTCATTATGGCTACTTGGTGTCGAAGATGCTAACACCAGCTGGTGTTCTCCGAATTCGTGGAGATCGCACCACCAGAGTGACAGCTCTGGAAGAACTCCACGCGCTTGCTACAACGCAGGAAGAAGAATCCGGAAAGGAGAAAGCTCTGAAACCCCCGAGCATTCATCATCGAGGCTCAACCTCCGCACCTCGCGTGCAACCAAGCGGCGAAACTGACATTCCCGTCAAAGTCGTCCAAATCAGTTCCGACGCTGCTTAGACCACCATCGGGAGGTCTGAATGACAAATAGGAACTCGCGCTCGTCACTTTCCTTCGGGCTAACGTCGACGTGTTTGCCTGGCAACCGTCACAAATGCCTGAGATCCCTAGGGAAGTGATCGAGCATAATCTAAAGATCTACCCCGACGCTCGGCCTGTACAACAGAAGCCTCAGAAGCAATCAGTAGAGCGACATAACTTCATACGACAAGAAGTGAAGAAATTGCTCGAAGCTGGATTCATCCGAGAAGTCTTTCACCCAAAATGGCTGGCAAACCCAGTCGTTGTACCCAAGGCCGACGGGAAGCTTCGGATGTGTATCGACTACACTACACTGAATAAGGCATGTCCAAAAGATCCATTCCCACTACCTAGAATAGATCAGATAGTGGATTCCACCTCCGGGTGTGAATTACTGTGTTCCTAGACGCATAATCTGGGTACCATCAAATCAGAATGTCTAGGGAAGATGAATAGCATACGTCCTTCATCACAGTAGATGGATTATATTGTTATACTGCCATGCCATTTGGTCTCAAGAATGTTGCTTCAACATTTGTACGAGCTATGTACAAAACTTTTGGAGAGCTCATCAGAGATGTAGTGAAAGTGTATGTCGATGACATCGTCGTCAAGGTTAAGAACAAGGAGTCGTTCCTTGACACCTTGCAAGCTGTCTTCGACAAGTTGCGAGTCACTCACACGAAGCTGAACCCGGGCAAGTGTGTCTTCGGGGTTAGCTCCGAAAAACTTCTTGGTTTCTTGGTGAATCACCGAGGAATAGAAGAAAATTCGGCGAAGATAAAAGCTATTGAAGACATGCGGCCACCCGCCCGCATCAAGGACGTTAAAAAGCTGACTGGATGTCTAGCTGCCCTTAGTCGATTCATCTCAAGACTGGCAGAACGGGCGCTACCTTTCTTCAACCTATTGAGGAAGTCTGGACCATTCCAATGGTCTGAAGAAGCAGAAAAGGTGTTCCAGGAGCTGAAGCAGGTCCTCACCACCCTACCAACCTTGGTAGCTCCGAACCCTGGTGAGCCACTCCTGCTTTACATTTTGGCAACTTACAAAGTTGTCAGCATGGTCATGGTTCCGGAAAGGCAAGAACCATCTCCAGTTCAGGAATCCAGACCCCTTCGGGAGGGTCCGGAGCTACCTGAAGTCGAGTCTGGGTCCCAGCTCCCAGACCCGGATCCTCAAGAAGAGACTTCGGAGGATCCCCCTCCTTCAAATGAAGGAGTCACTGTTACTGAACAACAAGATCCGTACCCCCCGGAAAGGTCCAGGTCACTTCAGAAGAAGCTTCGGGTTCCTCCAACCAGAACCCAGAGGTCCCCGAACAAGGTCCGGACCCCTCCGAGAGGGTCCGGGTAGATGAGGAGGAAGCTCCGGGCCTCTTCGAGAGGGTCCAGACGGTTCAGCACCCAGTGTATTTTATCAGTGAAGTACTCCATGATGCCAATACTCGGTACCTGGAGGTGCATAAGCTGCTCTACGCAATCCTTATTGCCTCAAGGAAACTCTAACACTACTTCCAAGCTCACAAGATTTCAGTGGTAACTTCTTATCCACTGCGTGCGATCTTGCATAACCCCAATTCCACTGGGAACATTGCAAAGTGGGCAACGGAATTAGTCGAGTTCGACCTTGGATTCGTTCCAAGACAAGCAATCAAGAGTCAAGTACTGGCAGACTTCGTGGTGAAATGGACCCCCTCTCCATCAAATCCTGGGGGCTCCAGTGAGGAGAAGTCGGAACCCAAGGTTCCAGTCTTCACTGAGCCTCACTAGACTCTCTACTTCGACGGCTCCGTGCAGAAGCAGGGGGCCGGAGTTGGAGTCCTTCTCCTCGCTCCGACCTGGGAGAAGGTTAAATATATGGTGCACCTTGACTTCAAGGAGACCAACAATATGGCGGAGTATGAAGCACTAATTTATAGGCTCAAAGTGGCACTATCGTATGGTGTCAAGCAGCTGTTGGTAAAGGGTGATTCACAACTTGTTGTAAAACAAGTCAAAGGTGAATGTTGCTGCAACAACCCTCCAATTAGCTGCATACCTACTTGATGTCCAGAAGCTTCAGAAGGACTTCGACGTCCTGAATCTTTGCCATGTCCAGCGTCTCAACAATGCTGAAGTTGACGAACTCTCGACGAAAGCTTCAACCGGGGCTTCGGCTCCCGACGGAACCTTCATTCGGAGGTTGTCTAAACCTACAGCTCAGCCTGCCGAACTGAGTGAAGGGGGCGAGGCCAGCACCTCGAAGCTGGCGGTCCTGATGGCCCTGTTACCATGGCATCCATCAAGGGTCGTAGGTGCTGCAGGAAGCTCCGAGCAACCCAGCACGCAAGACTCAAATGCTCAAGCTAGCTCCGATGCATGGATCTTAGAGATTTGGAGCTACTTGAAAGACAACTTCCTTCCTAAAGATAATGTATCTGCTGACCGGATAGTCAGATTGGCTAAAAGATACACACTGGTAGAAGGGGATCTCTACCGGCGTGGTGCCAACGGCGTCCTAATGTGGTGCATTACAAGGGAAGAAGGCTGCAAGGTCCTCACGAAAATCCATGGAGGCGAGTGTAGAAACCACACGTCTTCCCGCACGCTGGTCGGTAAAGCCTTCCGACATGGCTTTTACTGGCCTACAATGCTCCAGGATGCAACTGAGCTGGTGAAGAAATGTGAAGCATGCTAGTTCCATGCGAAACAAATTCACACACCGGCTCAACCTCTACAAATGATACCTCCTACATGGCCTTTCGCTGTGTGGGGGATGGATATATTGGGACCTTTCCCAAGAGCCGTCGAAGGTTACAAGTTCCTGTATGTTGCCATTGAAAAATTCACCAAATGGCTAGAAGCAACTCCAGTTGTGACAATAAACAAGCAATCAACTATCAACTTCTAGCTGTCCATCGTATGCAGATTTGGAGTCCCAAACAAAATCATAACTGATAATGGGACCCAGTTAACAAGCTCTGCATTCCAAGGATATTGCAAAGACCTCGGCATCCAAGTCAGCTACACTTCTATAGCTCACTCGGCAAGCAATGGCCAGGCCGAGAGAGCAAATGGAGAAATCCTAAAAGAACTCAAGACGCGCACATATGAGCGTCTGAAAAAACATGGAGCCGACTGGATCGAAGAGCTTCCGCCCACACTGTGGGACAATAGGACAACTCCAAACCGGTCAACTGGAGAGACACCCTTCTTCCTAGTGTACGGAGCTGAAGCAGTCCTTCCTCCAGAAATCACCTTGGGGTCACTCCGGGTCCGGACCTTCGAAGATGCCACACAGGACCAGCTCCGACGTGAAGACCTTGACCTCCTTGAAGAGGGAAGGTGCCGAGCAGCTGTTCGGAATGCTCGATACCGCCAAGCTCTTCGGCGCTATCACCAACGGCATGTTCATAGCCGACAGCTCGAGGAAGGCGATCTGGTGCTACGGAGAATACAACTAGAGAAGAGTTAAACAAACTTTCCCCCAGCTAGGAAGGACCCTTCCGAGTGATCAAAGTATCCCGTCCCAGATGCGTTCGATTGGCAACCGAGGATGGGACACCCCTCCCAAATCCTTGGAACACCTCCGTAAGTTCTACACTTAATATCACGGAGGTGAGTCTGTAGTTACATGTGATGTATGTGAAAGTGCATCTAGGACTCCCTTGTGGGTTTTGGATGATTTATGACAAGCAATTGGGATCCTAATCCTTTTGTTGAGATGAATGCAGGAAAATGATGAAAAATGAGCAAAATGCCAAAAAGAGGGAAATTAAGAAGGAGAATGAATTTGAGCTCAAGAAGAAGAAATTAGTAGATTAGTATGTATGGAGTGTGTTAAGGAAACACACCCAAGAGCTCAATCTCATTTAATCACACACACACAATGCACAAAGCTATACAGGACCGGACTAGTCCGCTATCAGCCGGACTAATCCGATATATCATTCTGCACCAGATCGGACAAGTCCGGTCAAAACCGGACTAGTCCGATATACTTTCTGTTCCACTTCGGACTAGTCCTCCCCAGTGCGGACTAGTCCTTTTCAATGCACAAGTCACACAAAATCAGACCAGTCCGTTGTGACCCGGACTAGTCCGATATTCATTCTGATCCACTTCGGACAAGTCCGGTGTCCACACGGACTAGTCCGATATACACCCTGATCTAAATCGGACAAGTCCTCCAAGTGCGGACTTGTCATCCTAAACACTTAGGGTTTCATGTGTCCGGACAAGTCCGATGCCAATCGGACTAGTCCGAATCTTTCCAGTAGCAAAATCGGACAAGTCCGTTTTGAACCGAACTAGTCCGATATTCCTAGACACTTAGGGTTTGCTTCACACAGCACACCGGACTAGTCCGGTCACCACCACGGACTAGTCCGATCTTTCTGAACCCTAACGGTAACTTCTAGAAACCCCATATAAATAGAGGTGCACGGCCCACTTTTACCCACTCTCGAACCCTAGCGCCGTCACACCTCCCAAGAGACTCAAAAACCATCTCTCTCCACGAAATTAAGTGCAAAATCAATCAATCCTTTGAAGATCACTTGTAGATCATTGGAGAGGCACTTGGCACACGATTGAGCTCTTGGTTTGAATCTCTAACACACTCTTGCATCTCAATTTGTATATTTCGAAGTGTGTTATTGGTGGTTTTGAAACTTGTAATCAAGGGAGCTCTCAACTTGTGAGATTGCCCCTTCAACTTGGTGATTTACCCCTGTGTGATTAGTGGAAGAGGATTGGCCTTCGTGGCGATCCGACGAGGGAAGGGTTGGTGAAGAACCAGTCCTTTTGTGGGCTCCTCAACGTGGACGTAGGTTGCCTTCGTGGTAACCGAACCACGGGATAAATCTTGTGTCTTGTTCGTTTGTGTTCATCATTCTAGTTGATCAACATTATCTAGGGTTTGATTCATTTTGTTGAATTGAAGATAAATAGTTGAACAAGAATCATACTTGCAATAAAACTTAACATACAACTATTGAACTGTCATTAAAGTTTATATTTCCGCTGCAAACGACAACGAAACAATCAAATTGACCTAACTTGATCAACCTAGCCCGTGAAATCCGGACTAGTCCGCACTTTACCGGACTAGTCCGATATATCTGGATTTGACCTTTTTGTTGAAGTGCTACAGGAACCGAGAAAATCAAGAAGGCCTATTCACCCCCCCTCTAGGCCTACATTCAATTGGTATCAGAGCAGGTTCTTCAAGAAAGAGTGCAACCACTCGAAGAGATCATGTCGGACATGAAGGAAGTCCAGAAAATCAACAACCAGGAAGAAATGAACAATGACAAGCACCAAAAGCTCGAAAAGTATCTCGAAGCCATCCAAGACTTCGATGATGATGATGAGGAGACATTGGAGCTGAAAGCACTGCTCCGAAAGAAAGCACTTTCCAAAGGGAAAGCTAAAATTGAAGAAAAGAAGAAGGGGAGTAGTCACACCGACTACTCCCGATATCCTTTTAATTATGACCGTTTAAATTCTAACAGCAGTCATTATCTATCTATTCCTCTCGGAAAAGCCCCACATTTCGATGGGAGTGATTACTCCATGTGGAGGCAAAATATGAAGATGCACTTGATTTCCCTTAACCCAAGTTTATGGCATATTGTGTGCACAGGAATAAACATCCCTGATGACGATGAAGAACTCACACCAAGTCAAGAGCAAGCCATCCACAGGAATGCCCAAGCCGCAGCCGTTATCACCTCATCTCTAAGTAGAGATGAATTCACAAAGGTGGACGGATTGGAGATTGCCAAAGAAATCTGGGACACACTACAGACAGCACATGAAGGTGACAGGCATGTGCGGGAGGCAAAGATTGAGATGATTGAAGGCGAACTGGGAAGGTTCGCGATTGAGGAAGATGAGTCTCCCCAGGACATGTACAACAGACTGAAGACCCTTGTGAACAAGGTTCGATCAT
Organism: Tuctoria greenei; assembly: GCA_036927565.1. Classification (NCBI taxonomy): domain Eukaryota; kingdom Viridiplantae; phylum Streptophyta; class Magnoliopsida; order Poales; family Poaceae; genus Tuctoria; species Tuctoria greenei. The sequence goes on along the minus strand of JAYESD010000007.1, from coordinate 192,346,318 downwards.
ATGGTAGCAAAAAGTGGAATGACCACGAGGTTGTAAAGCTCATCCTTAGAGCCTTTATGCCTCGCAACGTCACACTTTGCTCTATGATCCGAGAAAGTCCCGGGTACAAGAAAATGACTCCGGATGAACTGCTTGGCAAAATCATCAACTTTGAGATGATGGAGAAACAAGCCAAGCACGTCAAAGAAATAGCTGACCTCACATCGGCCAAGAAGAAGGGAGTCGCCTTAAAATCCACACTCAAACCTCTATCCAAAGAAGCAAGAGAAGCTCAGTTTGAGGAGGACAGTGATGATGAAAGCAGCGAGCTGGACGAAGAAGATATGATTTTGTTCATGAAGAAGTTCAAAAGAATTATGAAGAAAAGACAAGGAACAAAATCGAGTGAAGGAAAATACAAGGAGAAGACAAAGCCGAAGATGAGGCGGGCATGCTATAATTGTGGTGAGTACAATCACTTCATAGTTGATTGCCCATATGAGGACAACAAGAAGAAGAGTAAAGAGTCCAAGCCTCAACTGAAAAAGTTCTTCAAGAAGAAGAAACAAGCTGAACAAGCACACATCGGAAAGGAGTGGGACTCAAACGATGAGTCCTCATCGTCCGATGAAGAAGAAATGGCTAGCATAGCCATTGAAAGCATGTCCAAGAAATCCACACTCTTCCCCACGCTCGGTGCAAAGAAGGCAAATGGAACTTGCCTCATGGCTAAGGAAGGTAAACGCAAGGTAAACATCAAAACTCCTTCCTCGCATTCTTACTCAAGTGATGATAATCTAGATAGTGATGATGAAGATATGCTAATTGGCTTAGATAGAAAAACTGCTGCTAAAATGAAATTCTTGCTTAACCAACTTATTGAGAAGGAAGAGCTAATTGATCGTCAAGAAGACATGATTATCTCCCAAAAGGAGAAGCACGTCGAACTTGACAATCTTCTAGTTCTTGAAAAGGAGAAAAATCACTCACTAGAGCTTGAGCTAGCTTCAAGCAAGAAAACTTGCTTGGAGTTAACCAACTCAAATGTTGCAATCAAGAATCAACTTGATGACCAAATCAAGGTCAATAAGATCCTTGAAGTGCAGGTTGAGTCACTCAAGCTTAGTGAACCTTCCTCCTCTTCAACCCTACCTTCTCAAACCACTTTAACTAATATCGCTCATGTTTGCAAATGTGATAAAACTAACACCAGGTTGAAGGAAAATCCTACCTCCACGAAGGACAAAAATCCTACCCAATGTGTAATATTTGACAAGGAGAGGATCAACTATGCACGTAGTGCATATTTGGTCCAAAGACCTCCAAATGTCAAGTATGGCATTGGTTACTCTTGTGGTGGAAAGCAAAGAGTTGGAAATCATAAGAATAACAAGGGAAGGATCACCTTTGTGAAGGGAGGACCCTCACAACCTGGTAACTCGAAAATTAAAAATCTGAACTCTCATGAAAATCGGACGAGTCCGGTTGTGGTCCGGACAAGTCCGGTCATCCGGACAAGTCCGGTCACACAGACTAGTCCGACCCATAATCAACAGCAACTTCTGTTTAAAACATTTGATGCCTCCTATGTATTAATGAAAAATAATGTTGGTAAAGTGTATGCTTATTACGCTGGGCCACACCATGGGAACACAAAATCCCATGTGTGGGTGCCCAAATGTATCGTTACTAACCTCCAAGGACCCAAGCAAGCTTGGGTACCTAAAACAAAGGCGTAATTTGTTTTTGCAGGCCTACTCCTCCGGTGGATCCAAATGGGTGCTGGACAGTGGATGCACCAACCACATGACCGGAGAAAGGAGGATGTTTGTGGAGTATGAAGTGAACCAGGACCCAAACGAAGGCATCTACTTTGGGGATAACAGTCAAGGAAGGGTCCTCGGTACCGGTAAAATTGCAATATCCTCTGAACATACTCTTTCGCATGTTTTACACGTTGAATCTTTAGATTATAACCTGCTGTCCATATCTCAGTTATGTGACAAAGGTTATAATTGTCTGTTTACTAACGAGGGTGTGACCGTCTCAAGGAGAAGTGATGGTTCCGTTGCATTCAAGGGTATGTTAAAGGGAAAGCTTTATCTTGTTGACTTCAACAAGGATAAAGCCGAACTCGACACATGCTTGATTGCAAAAACCAACATGGGTTGGCTGTGGCATAGACGGCTAGCACATGTTGGTATGAGGAACCTTCAAAAACTCCTTAAGGGCGATCACATCCGAGGTTTGAAAGATGTTGTGTTTGAGAAAGACAGGCCTTGTAGCGCGTGCCAAGCAGGAAAGCAAGTTGGAGCACAACATCCCGCGAAGAACATCATGACCACGACAAGACCGCTCGAACTACTTCATATGGATCTCTTCGGTCCAATTGCTTACATAAGCATAGGCGGTAACAAATACGGTTTAGTCATTATTGATGATTTTTCCCGCTTCACTTGGGTGTTCTTTTTGCATGACAAGTCAGAAACACAAGGAACACTCAAGAAATTCTTCAAGCGAGCGCAAAACGAGTTCTCACTATCAATCAAGAGTATTCGGAGCGACAACGGCACGGAGTTCAAGAACATACAAGTGGAGGAGTACCTTGATGAGGAAGGAATCAAGCACGAATTCTCAGCACCATACTCTCCACAACAAAACGGAGTTGCCGAAAGGAAGAACCGAACGCTCATAGAGATGGCAAGAACAATGCTCGATGAATACAAGACTTCGGATCGATTTTGGGCGGAAGCAATCAACACCGCTTGCCATGCCACAAATCGACTCTACCTTCATCGACTACTAAAGAAGACTCCCTATGAGCTACTCACCGGTAACAAACCGAACATTTCATATTTTCGAGTTTTCGGTTCTCCTTGCTACATTTTGAACAAGAAGCCCAGGACTTCAAAGTTCGCTTCGAAGTCCGATGAAGGTTTCTTGCTTGGTTATGATTCGAACACTTACGCCTATCGTGTTTTCAACAAGGCCTCCGGACTTGTTGAAGTGGCACGTGACGTAGTGTTCGATGAGACTAATGGCTCCCAAAAGGAGCAAGTTGATCAATGTGAATTAGGTAAAGAGGAAGCCCCCTATCAAGCAATAAAGAGGATGGCTCTAGGCGAAGTACGACCACAAGAGTCATCGGCACAAATACAAGAGGAAGGTGAACCACAAGAGGCGATCAACAATCAAGGGGGAGCCTCGATACAAGATCAATCACAAGAATATGAACGTGATCAACAAATCAACGAGGACAACAACTCAGGGGGAGAAGAAGATGAACACCAACATACGACCCCCCAAGTGCCACACCCAAGAGTACACCAATGCATTCAAAGGGATCATCCAATCGACAACATCATCAGTGACATCCAAAAGGGAGTAACCACCAGATCTCGTATAGCAAATTTCTGTGAACATTACTCGTTTGTCTCCTTTTTGGAACCCCGCAGGACTGAGGATGCATTGAAGGATCCGAACTGGGTGGTGGCAATGCAAGAAGAGTTGAACAACTTCAAGAGAAACGAGGTTTGGGAACTTGTGGAAAGACCCAATGCAAACATAGTCGGCACCAAGTGGGTCTTCCGCAACAAACAAGACGAACACGGGGTGGTGACAAGAAACAAGGCACGACTTGTGGCCAAAGGTTACTCACAAGTCGAAGGTTTGGATTTTGATGAAACTTTTGCTCCAGTAGCTAGGCTTGAATCAATTAGAATATTACTTGCGTATGCTACTCACCATGATTTCAAGCTGTACCAAATGGACGTAAAAAGCGCCTTCCTCAACGGACCGATCAAGGAAGAGGTGTACGTGGAGCAACCACCCGGATTTGAAGACGAAGAGTTCCCCGACCACGTGTATAAACTGCGTAAGGCTCTCTATGGCCTCAAACAAGCTCCTAGAGCTTGGTATGAGTGTCTTAGAGATTTTTTAATTGATAATGGCTTTCAAATTGGCAAAGTAGATTATACACTATTCACGAAAAATCTAGATAATGATCTTTTCATTTGCCAAATCTATGTTGATGATATAATTTTTGGATCAACTAACCAATCTTTCTGTGAAGAGTTTAGTAAAATTATGACAGACAGATTTTAAATGTCAATGATGGGAGAATTGAAGTACTTCTTGGGATTCCAAGTGCGGCAACAAAGGGAAGGAACATTCATAAGCCAAACCAAGTACACACAGGACATCCTCAAGAAGTTTGGCATGGACAAGGCAAAGCCCATAAAGACTCCCATGGCAACGAATGGTCACTTGGATCTCAATGAAGATGGACCGAGCGTCGACCAAAAGGTATATCGCTCCATGATTGGATCTTTACTTTACTTATGTGCATCTAGGCCAGATATTATGTTGAGTGTATGTTTGTGTGCAAGATTTCAAGCCAACCCTAAGGAATGTCATTTGACAGCCGTAAAGAGAATCCTAAGATATTTAGTTCATACACCCAACCTTGGTCTTTGGTACCCAAAAGGCTCAAAATTCAATCTCATTGGGTATTCCGATGCAGATTATGCCGGGTGCAAAGTTGATAGAAAAAGCACTTCTGGCACTTGCCAATTCCTAGGAAGATCCTTAGTTTCTTGGTCATCCAAGAAACAGAATTCCATTGCATTATCCACAGCCGAAGCAGAGTATGTTGCAGCCGGGAGTTGTTGTGCACAACTCCTTTGGATGCGACAAACTCTAAGGGATTACGGTTACAATATGAACCGTATTCCTCTTCTTTGCGACAATGAGAGTGCCATTAAAATAGCCCACAATCCAGTTGAGCACTCTAGAACTAAACACATTGACATAAGACACCAGTTCTTGAGAGACCATTCCATGAAAGGAGACATATCCATCTCTCATGTCAACACCCAAAAACAATTGGCCGACATATTCACCAAGCCACTTGATGAAAAACGTTTTTGCGAACTCCGAAATGAGCTAAACATTCTTGATTCTCGGAGTGTGGCTTGAAAAGTTGCATACCTGTATGATTGCTTCAAAATATTGATTGAATTGTGAAAATTATTCCTCCCCATCTTTCTCTCGAAAAACTATGTCAATTATGAGATCTTGATGAATATTTGATCATAGTATGATTGTTGTTTGCTTACTGGTCAAATTCATCAAGATTGTTTGATTTGTTTTGCCTCTCTATCCTCAATTATTGGACCTTCAAATATATATGAATGGGCTATGCAATTCTCTCCTGGTGACCACAGACAAGTCCGTGGTTACCCGGACTAGTCCGCCATTGCAGACTAGTCCGCAGTGTGCCGGTTAGGCCGGACTAGTCCGACAGACCACGGACTAGTCCGATTTAGGTTTCTGGAGGACTTCGGACTAGTCCGGTCTTGTCCGGACTTGTCCGATTTTTCGTGTCCATAACCCTAGCCGCCACTAAACCCTAATCCCTTCACCCCACACTCGCCCCCAAGCTTTCTCTCTCTTGCGCTCGAGCTCCCAAGGCGAATCCTTGATTCCTCCGTCGAAAAGCCTCAATCTTGGGCGGAGATCACGCTTGAAGACTCGGGGATTGAAGTTAGCGGACAAGTCCGGCCTCCAACCCCCACATTTTCAAGCTTCCTTGGATTTCTTGGTAAATTTTCCTCAAAACCCTAAGAAATCACAAATTTCTTTATTGCTTATCGTTTGGCCTAGCATTCTTCACTAGTTGCATGTCCAGTTGATGTACTATGTGTATGCTAGACTAGTTATTTCATTAGGGATCAATTTTTATCCAGTTTGTTAGGTTTTTGCGGATGAACACCGGACTAGTCCGATCCAGGTACGGACAAGTCCGGTCCTCCGGACTAGTCCGTGCCTGTGCACCGGACAAGTCCGTTGTTTCTGAACCAAAACCTAATTCTTTAATTCCCTAATGCATTCCATGGCCATCTTACCTCACCAATACCTTGTATAACTTATCCTTTCTCTTGAACACTCATTCTCAGATAATGTCGAGCTCCGACAACGAAATCTCCGATTTCGAGGCCGAGTTGGACCACGAGGTGGCACCTCGGTCCTCAGCGGGTCTTGGCAAGAAACGCCAAGAGAGACCCTCCGAGCCTGCTCCCTCACCTCCCCAGGTTCGGAGGAAGGTGTGTGTCAAGAAGGCCGCCTCAAAGGCTGCTCCTCCTTCAAGTGGCCCTCGCCAAGCTAAAGGGAAGGGCAAGGGGGTTGCCACAGGGCCTGTTGGGCCCTTGAAGCTGCATACTCCCAGAGAAGGAGTCCGGGACCCCAATGAGGAAAGATTCAATGGCAAGGGCAGCGATGTGGCCATGAAGCTGAGAAGTGTGGATTGCTATGCAAGGCCCAAGCAAGCAGCTGATGGCAGATTCTGGTCAAATTTCCATGCTGACTTCTACAAGCTGGTCTACTTGCCGATGAAGACCCCGGTGGTGCGCAGTCAATGGGTTGACTGGGCCCACCTTGAGAAGAGAAAATGTGCAGCTTTTGATGAAGTGATACAAGCTGTAGAGAGACATGGGCCGAAGGATTTGTTTGCCTTCAGATATAATTGGAATGATGAAGTGATTGCACAATTCTATGCAACGTGCCACTTCTCAAGTGAAGACGAAGAAAGTGTGACTTGGATGACTCATGGATCCAAGTATTCCATTACCCAGGAAGAGTTTGCCCGCCTGCTGCACCTTGACTCTGAAGGACAAGACCAACTCATTATCCACAACATTGGGGTCATTGAGAGGGATGGAATGAAGTTCATGTATGAGCCCACCTCCAAGTATGTCCCTCCCTCCACAAAGAACATGAAGCCTTTCTTTGTAGTCCTCAACAGAGTCCTCAGGAAGACGATTGCTCCCAAGGATGGGGATGCAGGGAGTGTGCAAGGCTACCTCCGGACCCTGATGAGGGTCATCAGCAAGAAAAGGCAATTCGATGTTGCAGACTATATCTGGAATGATATGGTCAATATCTCAAGTACCCCCAACCGATCCTGTGGCTATGCCCCTTACTTGATGTTCATGATTGAGAAGGTCACAGGGATCGAGTTTGTGAAGGATGTGGAGCACACTCCACTGAGGCCTCAGAAGCCTCAGTCCGTGAGTGTCCAGGATGCTCCATCGCCGGCCTCAAGCCCCGAGGCACCGGCAAGGCAAGAAGAAGCTGCTAGGGCTACTTCTCCCTCCAGGGAAGCCCCTCAGAAAGGATCCGCCAGTGGGATCCTCAAGTACTTGGCTGTAATTTTCTCCTCATGCAAGAAAACTGAAGTGAAGCTTCACAAGCTAAATCAGAAGAGGAAGGAGGACATGAGATACATAAAAGCCAATGTGAAGCAGCTGAGTGAGAAGCTGGAGATCAATCCAATTGGATCTCCAGTACTTTCTGAAGATTCTGATCCAGACATCACCGAGCTCAGCCCCTTGACTCCTTCCGAGCTTGCCTATTTTGGCATTGGGGGCTCGAGCAGCTCCACTCCTCCTCCTACCTCTCAACCTCGTCAAGCCGAAAGCGATGAAGACGATGAAGACGACGAGAGGACTGACAGCGAAGAGTGAAGCCCTAGGACCTTCCTCTCTCTCTTTTTGGTGTCTTGATGCCAAAGGGGGAGAGATTGAGGGGGAGTCTCTAGTCTAAGCTTTAGCTGAATAGGATGCGAGGAGAGAGCTCTCTATGTTTTTTAATTGTGATTGTATTTGCTTAACTCTATTTTCATATCCTGTTTGGTCCTGTTATGATTTGCTCAAATAATTTGCAAGTGTGTGATGAAATCTGAATTTTTTTTTTGTCCCTGAAATGCCATATTCACTTGATATTAGTTGATCAATGCAAATTCTGTCATTCTTAATGCATTCATGCTATTAGTATGCATCCCACCATAAAGAATGCACATATGAATAATTATCTTGTTGCTTGATGAATTTTTGAGTCATATGTGCATACTTTATGAAAATCTCATTTTATACCTCATTTTGTGAAATCTCAATTGGTTGTCATCAATCACCAAAAAGGGGGAGATTGAAAGTGCATCTAGGACTCCCTTGTGGGTTTTGGATGATTTATGACAAGCAATTGGGATCCTAATCCTTTTGTTGAGATGAATGTAGGAAAATGATGAAAAATGAGCAAAATGCCAAAAAGAGGGAAATTAAGAAGGAGAATGAATTTGAGCTCAAGAAGAAGAAATTAGTAGATTAGTATGTATGGAGTGTGTTAAGGAAACACACCCAAGAGCTCAATCTCATTTAATCACACACACACAATGCACAAAGCTATACAGGACCGGACTAGTCCGCTATCAGCCGGACTAGTCCGATATATCATTCTGCACCAGATCGGACAAGTCCGGTCAAAACCGGACTAGTCCGATATACTTTCTGTTCCACTTCGGACTAGTCCTCCCCAGTGCGGACTAGTCCTTTTCAATGCACAAGTCACACAAAATCGGACCAGTCCGTTGTGACCCGGACTAGTCCGATATTCATTCTGATCCACTTCGGACAAGTCCGGTGTCCACACGGACTAGTCCGATATACACCCTGATCTAAATCGGACAAGTCCTCCAAGTGCGGACTTGTCATCCTAAACACTTAGGGTTTCATGTGTCCGGACAAGTCCGATGCCAATCGGACTAGTCCGAATCTTTCCAGTAGCAAAATCGGACAAGTCCGTTTTGAACCGAACTAGTCCGATATTCCTAGACACTTAGGGTTTGCTTCACACAGCACACCGGACTAGTCCGGTCACCACCACGGACTAGTCCGATCTTTCTGAACCCTAACGGTAACTTCTAGAAACCCCATATAAATAGAGGTGCACGGCCCACTTTTACCCACTCTCGAACCCTAGCGCCGTCACACCTCCCAAGAGACTCAAAAACCATCTCTCTCCACGAAATTAAGTGCAAAATCAATCAATCCTTTGAAGATCACTTGTAGATCATTGGAGAGGCACTTGGCACACGATTGAGCTCTTGGTTTGAATCTCTAACACACTCTTGCATCTCAATTTGTATATTTCGAAGTGTGTTATTGGTGGTTTTGAAACTTGTAATCAAGGGAGCTCTCAACTTGTGAGATTGCCCCTTCAACTTGGTGATTTACCCCTGTGTGATTAGTGGAAGAGGATTGGCCTTCGTGGCGATCCGACGAGGGAAGGGTTGGTGAAGACCCGGTCCTTTTGTGGGCTCCTCAACGTGGACGTAGGTTGCCTTCGTGGTAACCGAACCACGGGATAAATCTTGTGTCTTATTCGTTTGTGTTCATCATTCTAGTTGATCAACATTATCTAGGGTTTGATTCATTTTGTTGAATTGAAGTTAAATAGTTGAACAAGAATCATACTTGCAATAAAACTTAACATACAACTATTGAACTGTCATTAAAGTTTATATTTCCGCTGCAAACGACAACGAAACAATCAAATTGACCTAACTTGATCAACCTAGCCCGTGAAATCCGGACTAGTCCGCACTTTACCGGACTAGTCCGATATATCTGGATTTGACCTTTTTGTTGAAGTGCTACAGGAACCGAGAAAATCAAGAAGGCCTATTCACCCCCCCTCTAGGCCTACATTCAGTATGTTATAGAGTCATTGTACAGAGTCGGGTAGCTCCTCCGAGAGAACAGCCGGACCTTCCCCGGAAGGTCCACAAAGTTCAGACAACACTTGTCACAGTCTTAGAACTAAAAGTGTAGCTAGCTACCTTTCGTCAAACGAGAAACAAAACACACTTAACCTGGTTCTGTACCCTAAGGGTGTACTTGTTTCCCCTGTACCCCGTACCTATAAAGAAAGACATCATTGTGTGAAAACAGACTCCACATGCATTTATTTTGTACAGGCTCAATATTTTTTATTTTTCTCTTTCTTGTCTATAACAAAGTTGTGCAATTCGTAAGAAACTTTAGCTCAACCAATTCATGTACAATTCGAGTTGTATTGTCTATTCTTATGGGTCAAAACATTGTTAATGGTCTACTCGCCTGAATGCCACTAAGCCAATCTAGGGCTAGAGTGTGCTATCGACTTAGCCTGGTCATGCACCCTATGTACGCCACTCTACCTACACCCCGGCAGGCCGAAGTAAGGCGAGTCCAAAAACGATCGGACTTGAAGGAAACAAGGCAGAGCACTTGATTGAATTTAGAATTGTGTTTGACCTAAAACTTTCTCGGGAATAGTAAGTCACAATGGAGTTATAGATAGGAAACACATTTTACTGTTTTTCTTGACTTCAGTGTGCAGGAAAAATAAAGACCACATAATGATGATGAATGACCGGAGCTACCAAAGCTCTGACATCCCCTAAGGTGGCTTGTGTCGATGTTCCAAACATTGATAATGAGCATCTGTGGAACTACTCAGCTCTGATAAAGCCAGGGGGCCAACCTTCAACGTGAACAAAAGATGGTGGGAAGACTCTACAAGGGAGTCTGTTGTCGACACATCGCGTGTTGATAGAGGTCACCACCGGAGCTACCAAGCTCCGACACCCCAGAGGACTAACCGTCGATGCTCTACACGTTGATGGAGACTGCTGCCGGAGCTACTGAGCTCCGACGATGGTCAATGCCGGAGCCACTAAGCTCCAACAACCTCAGGGGACCTTCACCATCGAAGACATCGGACCTACGCTCTACAAGTCGAAGCACGCAAGTCTTCAACAACTGTTACATCCTCTTGGTACATGTTCATAATCAAATTGTGTACATCTACGAGGGGGCCAAGTGGGACAAAGGTGTTGAAGACAAAAAAATGAAATTTACAAAAAACTTGGATTTCATTCATTTGGGGACAAGATATTACAAAATTGGGGAAAAAGAAGAGAGGATACAAGCGAGAGCTACAAAGTGATGGTCCTAGACCCTATGGAAGAATGAGGCGACCTTCTGGGCAACTTCCGATACGCTAGCTTGGGCAACTTCTCCCTCTCCATTGATGGGGCCTTCAAGCACCGGGTCCAGGGGGAATTGAGGGTCCCGGCTTGTGTAGCACGTCAGCACGAATTGTGCGATGTTCTTTGCAGGGATTGTCCCTCGGTTTCCAGCTGGTCCGCAATGACATCGCCCATCTTGGTGAGCTTATTGCCTGCCGAACTCAATGCCTACAACGCCTGGTCCAGCTCCAGCTCCGGATCATCCGAACGCATGGGACTAAAACCCATTAGCGTCAGCGTGTCATTGGCTTTGCCCAGGAAGTCCCAAACTTGTTGGGACACCGCAGCCCTGGAACCTCACATCTCTTCCAAGGATCTTTTGGTCGTTGCAAGCTCCGAATTCTCCCGGGCAAGATGCTCTACCTCTTTGGCGTTCTGCTGAATCTTTTCAGCAACCTGCCTTTCGAGTTTGCTTAGATCTTCCTCCCGGAGGTGGATCTTGTTCCGGCGGTTAACCAATCCTTCTCTCGGCCCTGCACCTTCTTCTCCCTGGCAGCAACGTCATTATCCCTCCTGTGGAGTTCCTGTCCTCGCTGCCAGACCTTCTTCTCCTCTTTCTCGTAGCGTTCATGCAACTTCTTGGTGCACTCCGCGAGACTCTTGTCACCCAGAGTCAGCCTCTGAGTAAGCTCTTCCTCCCTCTTCACGAGGTCATCCCACAGCTCCGGGAGTTTTTGCTCTTCATCCTCGAGGTTTTTCTCCCGCTCCTCAAGGGCCTCCCGGCGCTTGACGAGGCTGTCGTGGATAGCGTCAAGCCTCTCTTGGCGATCACTCGCTGCATTATTAGCAGCTACAACCTCTTCGTGAATGGCCCGAGACTCGTTGTCAAGGGATCGCGTCATGCTTTCCCTCTCGTCCAGCAACTGGCCCCAGTACTCCAACCGGACCTTCTCCTTCTTCACCCACTCCTTGTCATCAGCTAGCCTCGACTGCGCCAGCTTGGTCTCGAATTGGAGCCAGTTACTCCACCTCCTAAGAGTTTGGCGCTCCTCCTCGAGGGCCTTGCTGTCGTGGTAGAAAGCCAGCTGGACCTGACGAAGACTGGAGCAGGCGTTGTCAATAGACAACGACAGAGGGATTGGGTCCGGACCTGTTGGGGTTCTCTCTGCTAGCTCCAGCGGGTTTTCTGTGACAAAAATCGGGTCCCACTCTACAAGAGCGGTCCCTTGAGCTTCCATGATACTAGGGCCGTCCTCCAGGATAGCCTCGAGCACCATCGAGGAAGGTCCTACTACAGAAGTTTCGACCTCTAGAGTTGGCTCCGAAGGTCCCACCGCCAGGTCATCAGCAACTGGTCCCTCAAGCGGGGGCCAGCAGCTTCATCTTGGCACCCTAGCTGAGGCGCGGGCACCTTCGGGACGACTGCCTCCGGGGCAGGCGTTGAAGATTTTTCCGGAGTTGAAGCCACTTCCGGCTCTGATGCTGGCGCCTCCTCCACCGTCGGCTCAGGCGCTGACACTTCGACCACCATGGGCTCGGGCGCCAGTACTTCTGCAGCAACCGGCTCAGGCGCCGGAACTTCTTCGACGACCGACTCGGGTGCTGTAACTTCATCAGCCACCGGCTCTACCGCTGGGACCTCATGAACCACCGGCTCCACCGCCGGGGCTTCAACAACATCCGGCTCTAGGGTCGGAATCACAGCTACCTCCGGCTCTGAGGCCGAAGCGTCCACCATTTCAGCATCCAAGCCTAGAGCTTTAACCTCCGGGGCTGGTGCCGCTGGTACATCTTCATTCCCGTGGTCTGGCGCTACCACGGGAGCCTCTGGGGATGAGTCGAGGTCCAGGGCCACGATAGCCAGCGCCGAAGTTGCCGCAACCTCAGCCACCTCTTGGGGCGGCGCTGGGATTAGAGCTGGAGCTTCCACCTGCACAACCTCAGCTGCTACTGCAGGAACCGGAGCTTCATCCCCTTTCTTGGGCACTCTGTATATGAAGGACAAAGAAACTCAAAACACAGTTACAACAAAAAACAATCAACTGAGGTAAAAAATCAAACTTACAATGGAAGGCTTCCGCTCCAGCTAGCGCGAAACCTCTTCCCCGGACGCTTGGGGTCGGACCCTGTCGCCACTGGCGTGGTAGCTCCAGAAGGTTCCCCAGAGCTTGCTGCTACCGTCGGCGTCATCTTTGTTGAGGTCCCCCTCGACCGGGAAGGACCTCCGGATCCAGAGCCCTCAGCTGGCCCTGGTACTGGAGCCGCATGGCCGGAGCTAGCACCCCGGGGAGATGCCGATGCTGGAGTGGTTGCCACCGTTGAAGACCTTCCCCTCCGGGGAGAAGGAGCCACTGCGGAAGGAGCAGATCTGAGGGACCTCCGGTCAGAGTGCTTCAGCTTCCTTTTACGGCTCGAGGGCTTGGCCAACTCTTTGACCTTGCCCACGACTTCAACTCTCTGTCTTGGGGCGGAAGGGGGACCACCCTCGAAAGCTCTAGAGATCGCCAACCCGGTGGTCGGACGCCTCTCAACTTCACCAAGGTCGTCAAGCACCGACATCTTCCGCCAGAGCTCCCTGCTAAACTCCACCTTCATGTTCAGAGGGAGAAAAGTCGCTGGCGGAGTCAAGTCGTCACCCTCGACGTCGATGTCGCGCTGGAACTTCTTAAGGTGAAACTCCAAAGTTGCGCCCTCCATGTTGGACTTCAAACCGGTCTCGATCCGGTCGTCGTCCATCACACTGTTGAGGGCCCAGGCAAGCTTCTCCCTCTTCTTTAGTGGAGCCCACCTGTTGACCAGGAAGTTGTAGAATACCACCTGAGGAGTCACCCCTCCTTCCACGCATTGGCGGATCCTAGTCAGAGCAGGGTTGAAGGCGTCCGATAACACCGGAACTTCGCTCCAAGCTTCAGTGTCGACGTTGGGGAGGCCTTCAGGCAGCTCCAGCTTCTCATGCTCCTCCACCCTGATGACGATCCAACCCTTCTTCCTATCGTCCCACTTCCCAGAAGAGAACGACCACAAGTACTAGTACGGGCACTTCTTGCGCTTCACAAAATAATAGAAGCCAAGGTACTCATCACTCTTGCCGGTGGTGTGGATGGTAAAGAAGGTGCGGAAGAGCTCGACGCAGGGGGGAATGCCCACCCAAGTGGACAAAGATCAACACCAGAAAAATGGAGTGGGGGCCAAGGTGGTATAGCTGCAGACCATAGAAGTCTTGCAACATCAAGAAAAAAGTGGAGAAAGGTGGGATCAGTCCCACCATGCCATACACAGAGAAGTACACCATGTCGACGGCATGTTCCATCTCAAACGGAAGCTTGCCGGCACGGACCTGGTGGTTGAAGAAGTCACTAGACCACCCCATGAGGGTCGGAACCTTCTTCAAATCATCGTCAGTCTTCAGTCGGCTCTCGCGGAGACCCAACTCCATCGCAGCACAGCGGGGCGAGGGATGAAAAACAAGCGAAAGTTTGGAGGATTTGAGCGCAAGTTCAGACGAAGACGTAAAGAATCCCAAAACGGTGCACGCTTTCCTTCTTAATTAGGCCTCCGCAATGCTTGGATGGAAACCGCAGAAGAGCCGACGATACAATTCAAAAAATTCACCCTGCCAATGACAAGGGGGCCCGAGGCCACCCCGACGATCAAGTCGAGGTCCTTACCCCAGGCGAACGGTTGTCATCATGAATGGCGGGAATCCCGAGGGCGACGACCTGACAGGGCACGCGGAACCAATACGGTTTTCGCATCAAGAACCGACGAACTTCAATTGCGTGAGATCCGCACGATTAGATATCACCTGCCACATCCTGGATATGCCACGCGGCGTTGGTTTAACTACGAACTACCGCCAACGGCACATCCGAAGACCCTTGAAGAAACGACTTGAAAACCGAAAGATGGACCCACCTGCGGCAAAACGACTTCACCCAAAAGGTCTCTCCCAGAGGTGGGCCCAGGGGGCCGCTGTCGGTACCCTGCGTACCGTATACCCCTTGGGACTACAAAAAGACCAAAGGAACTTCACCTGTCTGAGTTGAAGATCTGCAAAGGACCCACGTGTCATACGGGACCGGACCTGCCTTCCATCTATGGTTAGTCCTGGTGTTGCCACGTGTATACAACAACCGGACCTACATCCCACGCATGGGATAGCTCCGGGCTAAACACTTGTGCGGCACCCCCGGACCTAACCCCCGACAGAGGAAAGCTCCGGTACTGACACGTGTACATCTACACCAGACCTACCCATCCCAGACGGAAAGCTCCGATGCTGCCACGTGTCCAAACGCCGGACCTTCAGCCTCAACAATCAAACTGGTGGACCCCGAACGGCTCAGACCTTCAAGGGACAATCAAATACTATATTAATGACACACTATCAGAAGGCTCTTAATACCAGTAACGGCACTGTCAAGACCCGTTACCACACTATTAAGGATAATTAACCTCATTAATTATGTATTAAGCATCAGTAACCGCTAGGGCCACATGTCGGGCCAGACTAACGGTGTAACGACCAGTCCTTGTACTATAAAAGGACTGGTCAACGATACATAGGGGACGGCTCTTTTGAACTCTGAGACCTCTCCCATACACATTTTTGATACCCAATACAACAACTACACACCCCGTGGAGTAGGGTATTACGCTCAGACGGCCCGAACCACATAAATCCTTGTGTCTATTTGCCATCGTCTTTTGAATCTTTGTGCGCCCAATACCGAACTACAAACTCCGTGGGATACGAACGGTAGTACTGGGAGAATTGCTGGAACCAAACTCCGACAACCTCCGAGCTGATGCAACTGCTGTGACACGTAGAGCTTATCAAAAGCACTGCGATGATGCACTTAATGTAAGTTGTCTCATGCTCGCCACTATGTCCTCTGATCTGCAGAAACAGTATGAGCATAAAGATGCTTATTCTATTATTGAGGGACTGCGTGGAATGTTTGAGAACCAAGCTAGGGCTGAGATATGCAACATCTCAAAGTCCTTGTTCTCATGCAAGCTGGCGGAGGGTAGCCTGATCAACTCTCATTTAATCAAAATGATTGGTTACATTAGGACTTTGGGCAAACTTGGTTCTGAACTCAAGGATGATCTGGCTATTGACGTTGTTCTCCAGTCACTCCCACTGAGCTACGAGCCGTTTATATTGTATTTTCAAATGAATGACATGGAGAAAACGTTGGCTGAATTGCATGAGATGGTTAAAATAGCCGAAGAAAGCATTAAGAAAAATGCCACTCATGTGATGATGGTTCAAGAGGAGAATAAAAAGTGGAAGCGTGTGACACATCCTAAAGGCAAAGGCAAGGGAAAGGTTCTCGATGAGCCCTCAAGCTCAAAGTCTAAGCCAAAAGGCAAATCTGGCCCTTCTCCTAATGATGAATGTTTTCACTATCATGCTAAGGGTATTGATCTAGGAACTGCAAGAAATACTTGGAGGATCTAAAGAAGAAGAAGGGAAGTGAGTCTTTCACTTCAGGTATAAATGTTATAGAAATTAATATTGCTACATCTACTAGTAAATCAAGGGTATTTGATATTGGATTGATGATTCACACTTGCAAATCGTTGCAGGTTCTAACTGAGACTGAAAGATTTGCAAAAGGTGAGTTGGATGTTCGTGTCGACAATGGAGCAAAGGTTGTGGTCATAGCTGTCGGGACCTACCATTTGTCATTACCCTTAGGATTAGTTTTGGAATTGAATAGTTCTTATTGTATTCCCACTTTGAGCAAGAACATTATCTATTCTTCATGTTTAGAAGAAGTTGATTGTTATGAGATTGCAATAAAGAACAAATGTTGTTCTATTTATTATAATAATATTTTCTATGCTCAGTGTCCATTGGTGAATGGATTATATGTTCTTGATCTTGAGGATAAAACAATATGTAACATTAATACCAAAACGGCTCGACGAAATGATCTAAATCCCACTTTATTTGGCATTATCGCTTAGGTCATATAAATGAGAAACAAAAACTCTATAAAGATGGGTTACTAAGCTCATTTGATTTTGAATTACTTGACACATGCGAGTCTTGTTTGCTTGGGAAGATGACCAAAGCACCATTCACTGGTCAAAGTGAGAGAGCGAGTGACTTGTTGGGACTTATACATACTTATGTATGTGGACCAATGAGTTCAACAGGCGAGGTGGTTTTCAGTACTTCATTACTTTTACCGATGACTTTAGTAGATATGGCTATGTCTATGTAATGAGGCAAAAGTCTAAACTGTTTGAAAAGTTCAAGGAATTTCAGAATGAAGTACAAAATCAATTGGGCGAGACAATTAAACTTCTATGATCTGATCATGGAGGTGAATATTTGAGTCATGAATTTTATGATCATTTAAAACAATATGGAATCGTTCCACGATTCACTCCACCTGGAACGCCTCAATGGGATGGGGTGCCCGAGCGGAGGAACCGAACCTTGTTAGACATGGTTAGGTCGATCATGAGCCAAATTGATCTTTCAGTATCCTTTTGAGGTCATGCTCTTGAAACTGCTGCGTTTACACTAAACAGAGTCCCAACTAAATCTATTGAGAAGACACCATATGAGATGTGGACCGAAAAATGTCCTGGATTATCTTTCCTCAAAGTTTGGGGGTGTGATGCTTATGTCAAACGTTTGACGTCAAACAAACTCACTCCCAAATCAGACAAATGCTTCTTTGTGGGATATTCTAGAGAAGCCAAAGGATATTAATTTTTATAATAAAACAGAGGGTAAAGTGTTTACCGCTCGCAATGATATCTTCTTGGAGAAAGATTTTCTCTCAAAGAAGTTAGTGGGAGCAAGGTGCATCTTGAAGAAATTCAACAAATACTTGAAAAATGTTTCGACACCCACTGATCCTATACAGAATATACAAGATGTTGTGCAACCAGTTGACAAAACACCAACCCCACAAAGTTCTACGACGTCGTGCGACTGAAAAGTTAACGCTTCTAACCCTAGAGCAGCATGACATGGTATTCTTGAACAATAATGAGGCCCCGACCTATAACGAAGAATGAAGGGATCTAACTCTGAGAAATGGCTTGGAGCCATGGTGTCGGTACCCTCAATAGCGGGTACCCCCGCACGATGTAAAAAACGTCTAAAGACCCTGCCTCCCCACTGAGGCAGGCTCCGGAGGCGCCACATGTTTAGCAGGCTCAGAGCTCGTCCCTCCTCAGGGGCAGGCTCCGGTACTACCACAGGGATCTCAGTTCGGGACCGGGCTGCCCCGCAGTTGTGGGCTCCCAAGCCACCACGTGTCCTGTAGGACAGGGCCCCGTTCCTCCAAAGGAGCATACTCTGGTGCCGCCACGTAGCCAGGGGCTCCAGGCCGGCCTCCCCCGCAGAGGTGGACTCCGAGCCACCACGTGCCCAGGAGCGTCGGACCCCAGATCTCCTTAGAGTTGGGCTCCGGAGCTGCCACATGGCCCGCAGCGCGAGGATTGGCCTCCCCCACGAAGGCAGGCTCCGATGCTGCCACATCCTACCTCCAGCTCTGGGCGGTAGGTCGCAGGAGTTAAGCTCGATGTGCCCTATCTGAGTCGCGCATTGAAGGCATGCGCCTTCCCGAAGCGCATGGGTGCAGCACACTCTCCTGCCAGGTGCCACTGTGCCCAATCACATAACAGTGAAGATGCTGCAGATCTACCCCACGCTGCTGATGGGGTAGCTTATAGCGATGCGACAAACAAGAAATTCCCTGCCATCATCAACAAGTGCACCTAGCTTCTGATGACCGGCGCGGCAAGACTAGGGGTCTTCAAGCCATAGTCAGAGGCGATACGCAGCAATGAAACCTTAGATCTTGTACAGACATAAGATCACCCTGGCGCCACCTGTCGGTCCCCGGGCCCCACTTGCAAGGTGTCTGACCTTGACTATAAACGGATCGAACAACCACCGACATGAAGGATCTCCTCTGAGACATGCACAACACGCCCTCTCAAGGAATACAACTCCCACCATGGATGTAGGGTCTTACGCTCTGGTGGCCCGAACCACGTAAACCCACCATGTTCACCATCTAACATACGCGTGAAGTCCTCGGAGACTAGCCCCTCCTAAAAAAGAACCTCCACGGACTGCTCCTTAGCAGGTCGGGGGAAATGTCATTCTTACAATTCGACACATGGAATCTGAAATTGAATATGTAACACCCTCATTTTCATGCATCATGCATTGCATAAGTTCATATACATGTTTAACATTAATCCACATAAAAAAGAATAAGTTAAAATGAATTAGATACAAAACCACACTTAAGAACTATGGGAAGTGCAAACTAGTCCGATTTTGGTGCGTACTAGTCCGATTTCTCTCTGACTTTGAACGGACTTGTCCGTTTTGCTGCGAACTAGTCTGTTTTTCTCTCTTGACACTTTCGGACTTGTCCGATCCGGTGCGAACTAGTCCGGTATTCCAATTCCTTGGAAATTTTGCTAAGTCCCTGGACTTGTCCGGTATTCTAGCAGACTTGTTCGTTTTCCCCTCTGACTAAAGTCAAACTTATCTGATTATGGCCAGACTTGTCTATTTTTCCCTTCTGGATAAGTTTGGACTTGTCCGATATCCAGTCCGGACTTGTCTGATATCTCTCTGTCCAACTTCGGACTAGTCCGGTCCTTTTCGGACTTGTTCGATAAATCGCGACTCCAAGTTGATCTTTTGTTGCACGACTTGTTTCTTGGGTTTTACGTTAAGTGGGCCTAGGTACGTCGTGCCTAACTCTTTTAGAGCCCATGTGGGACTCCAAACCGACCCCTACTCATCTCAAACTCGAAATCCATCTAACCCTAGACACCACCTCTATATAAACAACCCCACCCCTTGGCTTGACATCTATTTGACACTTTTCCACCTCACCCAAACCCTAGCTCGTGAATAGCCGCCACCAAGGAGGGAGAAAGAGATCTAGAAAAAGAAGATGAAGAGGAGGAAACGAAAGAGGATCAAGATCTCCACCAAGTTCACGTTCTTCGTCAACAATTCATCTCAAGTTCTTCATCAACCCTAGATTGTCAAGATCCAAGTGTTGCCTCCAAGATCCTTGATTCATTGGAGTCTAAACACCTGGTATACCTTCTACTTTCTTTTCCTTACGTGAATTCAATCCCAAATCTCCAAATTCACGTCGATCTAGAAACTCTAATATGATGTTCCTCCGTAGTGCAGACTAGTCCGGCCTACTACGGGCTTGTCCGATTTTGCAATCTAATTCCTATTGAATTAAAACTAAATTGTTTCGAATCAACTCCAAACCTGTATAAACTTGTTAAAGCTACTAGAACTAGTTAGTGATCATCATTAACAACTCATTAACAAGTTCCACCTTGCATTTGCATTGATCATGCATGTCATGTTATATTGAGTAATGTTTGTGCACTCTTTGATTGTGTTTCTTGTATTGTATGTTTATTGTGTGGATTAGACGGATTTGCACTAGAGAGCGTTGCAGAGGATCTCCAGCACAAAGAGTTTGAAGGCTTTGACCTGAACCAATCCCAAGAGCAAGGCAAGTGTACTTCAAGCATATTGATCCTGTTTTGGAAAATAAATGTGTTGTTTGCAAAACTGCATGCTTGTGTCAATTTGTTGGGAATCCTATGATAGGAAGTTTACTAGATTTGTTTAACCACCCTTGTCACCTGGAATTTATGGTAGAGAGTCGGGAAGGGATTTTTACCTTTTTGCTTTGCTAAATTAATTGGGATGGGAACACAACTATACCACTTAACTTAAATATGCATTTATGAGATTTTGATTAGTATGAATTGGTTAATATGATATGGTAATGGGTGATCTAAGAAAGCATGGTATGTGGATGGGTTGGATGTTATGGTTGTTTTGCTTGCTTTAGATCTAAGGACCGGTTCGTGGAGCGATCATCTAAGATTTATAGTGCCACCACGAGGACAAATATGGGTGCGGCATAGCTGATTAATTAAGGCTTTGCTAGTGCTATTTGGACCATTAAGGATGCTCGAGGAAGGAGTAGTCGTATTGAGTTTGTTCATGATTGGTGAGACTACCCTGGGATCCGAATGGCTCAAGAGGGGGCCCTTGGTTGAAGATGTGCTCAGTTGGAGACATCGCCACCGGTGAAACCTCAGTGGGGTCTAAATAGGCTAGTAATCCCTTTGTAAAGGCTATTTTGTGATCTCTTGTCCACACACCTAAGAAAGTGTGAGACAACATAATTGAGATTCTATAGTCATCGAAAGGTGATGAAATCACAAACACGTGGGTAAAGTGGTACAACCTCTGCAGAGTGTGTCTTAAAACTATCATGATAGCCATGCTCCCGGTCACGAGCAACCTGGACCCTCACATGATTAGAAGGAAATTTTGGTATTGGGATGGTTTGGTAATGGTTATGGTTAATAATATGGTTATGGCTGATTATGGATTAATTTTTGATATTGATTATGGTTATTGGTAATGGCGAAATCTGGAATATGGATGATGGTAATGAATATGGACTGGTATTATGATAATTACATGGTTTATGATGGGTTTATTTCACATATGTATAATATATATCATTTTTCAAATGTTTTAATGATCTTTTCAGCACTTAGCCATTATTATATTCGTCATTTGAATCAGCTACATGCCATACTTTCCACACTTGCTGAGTACGACATGTACTCAGTCTTGCAATTCCCCCCACCAACAGTTGCAGGTCAGGATTGGAAGTTTAACAATGATAATATGAAGTTCTAGGCCGTGTTTACCGTCAGCTTTGCCTGTAGAGTGTTGGAGTTGCACTATCCCTTTTGCTTAGTTTGCTTATTTAGTTTATTTCTGTTGCATTAGTTCAAACTTGTCATTAATATTCATTAGAGCTTGTATTCGAGGATATTCTAAATTGTGTAATAAAAGTGGTTAATTAATCTTCTTTTGTAGTAATTTTCTGTGTACTCTATTGTGATTGCACTCGTGTATGTGTGTTGAACGTCCTAGGGACACATATGCGTTCACTTAGTTCATTTTCGGATCTGGATGTCACATAATCAATGCATGATAATCAAGTTTGGAACTTGGTTGATCCAATTGAAGGTTTGAGACCTATCGATTGTAAATGGATTTTCAAAAAAAAAAAGTCTCACATGAATGGAAATGTTCACATCTATAAAGTGCGATTGGTGGCGAAAAGTTTCAAATAAATTCAAGGTGTCGACTGACACCCTGGGTAAGGTGGGGACTGGGCCTCGGATGCTAACGCACTAAATTACTCAAGCCCCTCAGGGCAGCCCTGGACCGTAAGGCGTAACAACACTAAAGAGCAGGGAGAGGCAATCGACGAGCTAAATTACTCCTCTATCTTGTGTACAAATCATAAAGAGGAATGTTCTGCGCGTTGAAGGTGCGCCCACCTATCCTCCCACTCCATAACTTCCCAAGTGCCCCACCGTCGACGTTCTACAAAATAACAATGAGCACTACTGCGTAAGTATGCTCTCTCATTCCACTCTTGTTATTAATAAGATTTCTTTGGTCTCCAATTTCCCAGGGGCCCGCCATCGACGTTCCGTACATTGAAGGACGGCGCCGCCGAACCTCCAGCTCTGGAACCTCCCAGGGGTCTTGCCA
Source organism: Tuctoria greenei (assembly GCA_036927565.1). Taxonomy (NCBI): domain Eukaryota; kingdom Viridiplantae; phylum Streptophyta; class Magnoliopsida; order Poales; family Poaceae; genus Tuctoria; species Tuctoria greenei. Next base: position 192,323,870 of record JAYESD010000007.1, on the reverse strand, counting down.
TCTACGTTCTGCGCGTTGAAGGTGTGTGCTGCCGGACCTCTAGCTCCGACACCCCCCACGGGGCCTGTCGTCGACAACTGAACCACCCCGGTCCGGTGGCTGACTTGTCGCCGTTGCTGTTGGAGACCCCTTCGACGACAACCATGAATCCCAAGACAAGCTCGACACCCCCCAGGGGGCCCACCGGCATCAACCTTCAAGTCCTGGTGCCCCTCAGGAGGCCCGCCGGTGTCAACACCCACAGTCTAGTGCCCCCCAGGGGGCCCGCCAATGTCTATCGTCACGCTCGCACACTCTGTTGGGGACCCACCAATAATAACGTCCTACAACTACATGGTAAGTTTGCCCAACCTGTTGGCCACACCTACCAAGGGGCCACTACGGGGTTCCATAGGCAGGACGTCGAAGCTGCCGCAATATGTAACAAATGTCACAACGTTGGCTTCGTGAAGTGTGTAATCGTTTTTAACTAAATCTAACGAGATTAGCGAAGTCTATCGCACCCTTACGCCAGTAAGGATCCGGAAGAACAAGTTGAAAAAGCACAAGACGAAGCTAAGAAACATAACATGAACTCAAATTCATTAAAGATTATTTACAAAGGGACAAGCCCCAAATACAAAGGCGCCTCACCAAGGAGCCACCAGCCTCACTCGCTCATGAACTATGAAGCGACAAGTGTCGCGAGGTCTTCCACTTCGTCCCTTGCCGCCGCTTCGCGTGTCTCAATGGGGCCCCTGACCACCGGCTCCTGCGTGATCTTGAGGTACCAGCCCCGGAGGCACACCATCATGTGGGATGCCACCTCCTTCGCCAAGCCCCTTCCCTCGGCCTCCAGCCGCTCATTGACAAATGCACCCATCACCTTCATCTTCGAGCAAAGGGAGTCAAGGGTGTAGAGCACCTGACCAACCTCCCGTGCGGGCTCCCCCCTCCACACGGGGCTAAGGCCAAAGGGCTCCAATGTTGCCTCAGTGCGGCCCAGGAAGTTCAAGACCCCCTGCGCATCAGCTGAACGGGAGGCCTAGAGGTCCTTCACCTGCTTTCGAGACACCTCTAGAGCTCCCGAGCCTTCTTCAGAGAACTTTGACTCTCGAGCAGCCAACGCCTTCTCTTGATGATCGAGCTCGCGGTAACGGTGTTAAAGGGCACCCTCCCTGAGCTTGGTGTTGAGCTCCAAGTCCAGGACGACATGGCAATCCTCCTCGAGCACTCCCGCCCCTGTGCCAAGTCGGCCTCCCGGCGGCTGAGGCCCTCGGCACATGACCTTGCCTCGTCCCGGTCAAGTTGGAGCCTACAGGAGGCCTCCTCCTCTTTCTCCTCAAATGCCCGCTCCTGTTCGGCGATGGTGACCTCACGGTAGGTGAGCTCCAGCCGCATATCCTCACAAGTCGGGAGGCGAGCATCGACTTTGGCATTACCTTACTAGGCCTCCTTCAAGAGCCTCCGAGAATGGGCATCAAGCCGCTCCATTATTCCCCACTGTTTCTCCATCAGCTTCTCCTCCCCGACAAGGCACTCTTCCCTCGCGCGCAATTTCTCCCACTCTCAATCGAGCGTAACCTGCGCTTGGCTGAGGCCGGAGTGAGCCATAGCAATGTCCTCGACGAGGGGGGTCGGCTCGGCAATCACCACTAGAAGTTGCCTCTCAACTACCTCAGTGTCCTCAGCGTCTGACATCGCCACCAAGGATCCCAGGGACGTCCCGACAGAAGCACCTGGGAGAGGTGCGTCGTCATCTGGCACATGTACATCATCGCCCGCAGCCGACAAGTTGCCGCCCCACGCGATCACATCATCTGAGGCATACACATCAACCGGAATGGGCGCATCCTCTCCGCCCTACTCGGGGCACATCAACCGGAGTAGGCGCATCCTATCTGCCCTACGCGGTTGCGTCTACCGGTGTGGGTGCATCACCACCCGACACTGCCACAGATCCATCTGCTCCATCGAGCGTGGGTGTGCCGGTGTCCGTAGCTCCCCTTATCCCCAAGGTGTCAACTGCGGGGACATGGGCGTCATCACACTTGAAGGGTTCTAGCATTTGCTCCGACCTGGTTCTGGAGCATCTACCACCACAAGGCCCGCAATGCTACCGGATGCAGGAGAGTCTTCACGCGCGGGTTGTTCGAGAGGAGGTGCGATGTTGATCTCTGTCGACGGAGCCACCATAGGAGTCGCTTCCGCTTCAGGGCCCTGCGTGCCACTAGGAGGAGCCACGCCACCCTCAGGAGCAGTCGCAACTACAGTTATGACGTCCTTAGGTGCAGGGGAGTCCACCTCTCGGGGCGCCTGGGGGGCCAGAGTCGTCGTCGAACCACTAACAACGACGGAGGTTGGGACCGCCACATCCGTCCCTTGCTGCGGCAAGGGCATTACGTCGATCGATGAAAACTAACAGGGCCAAGACCAGACTACATCAGGCAAAAGAAGCAATGGCAGCAACATTGCGAGACTTGGTAAGCATGCCTCACCGAGGGGCCTTGCAGCTCCAGCGGGCCTGGCTTCCCGTCTTGCGCGGAGAGCCATTGCTACGGCCTGAGCCTCTATCATCGGCTGTTGGACTAAAGAGGTGGTCTGCGCTGATGGCGCAACTACCAATGCGGGTTTAACCACACCTCCACTGAAGCCGCTTTAGACGCTTTTTGCCCTGCTCACCGCTGGTGTACTTGTGGCCTGAAGCCCACCGGCTTGGGGCTGCACGTTTGTAGCGCCTCTTGAGCCGTCACCGGAGCTCGAGTCCAGGTCAACGATAGAGTCGTCTGCCGCCTGGTGTCCCTCGATCCAACGAAGGGAGACTCGGGTGCTGCCCACATGCACCAGTTTCCTCTTCTTTTGCTCTAGGACGGTGGGATCCTTGCTCGAAGCCCCATCGCTTGGCCTCGGTGCATGCTCCTCAGGACGCCGACTCGTATTGTCGGAGCTTCTTGGTGGCGTGCAGGACCACTTCCTCAGTGTGGATTCAGGTACTGGTTGTCTCTTCCTCCCATCAGAGAACTATGTGGTCCCCCCTTACTTCCTCGCGTCAGGGCGCAGGGTGGGCGTGGGCCCCTACTAACCCGCGGCGTGACCCAGTCCGGGGCTGGCCGATCACCGGGACGCATCTCTAGCCCACTGCCGAAGGAGGCCAATGTCGTTGAGCTTCGGCATCTCCCTCACCACCTGCAACCTCAGCTCGGCAGTCATGAAGAGTGGCAGGCAAGTCGCTGAAGGGGTAACGTGGTCATCATCAACCTGGTCATAGCTCATCGATGCAACATCTCTGGGCTTGGGTCCGAATCAAGCCCAACCTCCAGCTGGCATAGGTCATACTCGCCAGAATACCAATAGGCCCAACGCTCGTGCTCCTCGAGGGGAGCGATGCGATGGACAAGAAATCCTTTAGCACCATCAGGGAGATTAGGCCCTCTTTTGCTAGATGTTGGATCCTCACCAATGCGGTCTTGTACTCTTTCTTCAGAATTGAGAATTACCCCCAAGAGATGCCTTCGGAAGTCGGGTCCCCGGTGGGCAGGTCCAGGCGGGCGTGGGCGTCGGTCTTCATGTCCATCCAATGATCCCTCCTGTGATCCAACCTCGATGGATTGAATGGTGGGATGTACAGGTTGGAGGTCTTGCTTCGATGTTGGAAGTAGTAGGCTCTCAGCTGGCTTGTCGAAACTTGTCTGGTGGCCTTCAGCATAAAGAAGTACCAAAACAACGTCACTGCAGAGCCAGACGCACACAAGCATCTCACAGAAGTGCACAAACTCCATCGCCATCGCGAAGGAGTTCAGCGATAGGTGATGCAGCCTCAGGTTGAATGCTTCCAGCAGCGCAAGGAAGAATGAAGACACTGGGAGCCCGAGTCCGGCTGCCACAAATGCAGTGAGGAGGACAATCTCATCTTGGCGCAAGTCGCGAAGTGGGAGGGACCCGCAGTGGATCCACCTGCTCTGCTCATCGGCGTGCCAGCCGAGCATCCGCCTTACTGATACAAGGTTCTCGCTCTCTAAGAGTTGAGAGTGAGGCAGGCTTGACACCATTGAAGCAGGCCTGGTACAGGAACTTGGCAAAGAGGTGAAGGCTCGGGCGCTCAAGGAAGAAGACGAAGGCTTGGACTTTGGGGTGTGAATGAGGAAGGAACTGCCTTTGCCCGCAAAAGTTCTCTTTAACTCACCCCATCAACGCTTGGGCGCATTGTGCAGGTCGCCTAGACCCAGCACGCACTGCACAACCTCCAACACTGATGACAGCAGGGCCCAGGTCTCCTGTCAAAAAGCGTGGCCCGGGTGATCAACCAGCAAATAAGAAAACTCGTTAGTTCCCAAGAAGGCAGAGCGGCGGAAGCACAGCGGCTGCATCGAGAATCATTGCGGTTAAAGGCGTGCAACACACAAAGATCATGTTGCACGACCCGCTAACCAGGGGTGGATGCATGGCCACGACGACAAAGGCGTGCAGCCGCTTCAACTGCCTATGACAGAATCGGAAAGGCCGTGTGGGAAGTGATGGTGAAAGCCTCACCTGCGCGATTGTTGCCTCCCCTGAGGTGGACCCGGGGGCCACGTCGGTACCCTCAATACTGGTTACCCCCGAGCGATAGAAGAAATGTCTAAGGACCATGCCTCCCCGTTGAGGTAGGCTCCGGAGGTGCCACATGTCCAGTAAACTCAGGCACCATCCATCCTCAGGGACTGGCTCCGGTACTGCCACATGGACCTCGGCTCAGGACGCGGCTCCTCATAGAGGTGGGCTCCCGAGCCACCATGTGTCCAGCAGGAAAGGGCCCCACTACTCCACAGGAGCGGGCTCCGAGACTTCCACGTGGCCAGGGGCTCTGGGCCGGCCTCCCCCACAAAGGTGGACTGGACTCTAGAGCCACCACATGCCCAACAGCGTCAAACCCCAGCTCTCCTTAGAGTTGGGCTCTGGGGCTGCCACATGGCCTGCAGCGCGGGGCTCGGCCTCCCCCTCGGGGGCAGGCTCTGATGCTACCATGTGTCCTACCTCCAGCTCTAGGCAGTAGGTTGTAGGAGTTAAGTTTGGCGTGCCCTGTTCGAGTTGCGCATTGAAGGCACATGCCTTCCCTAGGTGCATGGGTGCAGCGCACGCTCCTGTAAGGTGCCATTGTGCCCAATCACATCATAGTGAAGACGCCGCAGAGCTACCCCACGCTGCTGACAAGGTAGCTTATAGTGATGCGACAGACAAAAAATTCCTTGCCATCATGAACAATTGCGCCTAGCTTATGCTGATTGGCGCAGCAGGACGGCGGGTCTTCAAGCCATTGTAAAAGGCACCAAGCAGCAATGAAGCCTTAGATCTTGTACAGGCATAAGATCACCCTGGGGCGAGCTGTCGGTCCCCAGACCCCACTTGTAAGGTGTTCGGACTTGATTATAAAAGGATCAGAGAGCGGTCGACATGAAGGATTTCCTCTCAGACACTCACAACACACCCTCTCAAGGAATACAACCCTCATCATGGACGTAGGGTGTTACGCTCCGACGGCCCAAACCATGTAAACCCACCGTGTTCACCATCTCTCATACGCGCAAGCTCCTCGGAGACGAGCCCCTCCTAAAAAAGAACCTTCACGAGATACTCCTTAGCAGGTCTGGGGGAAGTGTCGTTCCCACATTTCAACACATGGAATCTGAAATTGAATCCATGCATGAGAATCAAGTTTGTAACTTGGTTGATCCAATCGAAGGTTTGAGACCTATCGATTGTAAATGGATTTTCAAGAAAAAAAGACTGACATGGATGGAAATGTTCACATCTATAAACCGCGATTGGTGGCGAAAGGTTTCAAACAAGTTCAAGGTGTTGATTGTGATGAAACTTCCTCACCCTCGCAATGCTAAAGTCTATTCGGATTCTTCTAGCAATTGCTACATATTTTGATTATGAAATATGGTAGATGGATGTCAAAACAACATTTCTTAATGAAAGTCTGACTGAGGATGTGTACATGACACAACCTGGGGGTTTTATTGATCCTAAAAATGCTAGTAAACTATGCAAACTTCAAAAGTCTATATATGGATTGAAGCAAGCATCTCGGAGTTGGTTCTACATTTTGATGAAGTTGTCAAAAGGTTTGGTTTCATCAAGAACATAGAAGAACCTTGTATTTCCGATCCTATATGTAGATGACATATTATTGATCAGAAATGACGTTCCAATGCTTGATGATGTTAAATCCTCATTAAGAAAAAGTTTCTCAATGAAGTATTTAAGAGAGGTAGCGTACATTTTGGGCATAAAGATCTATAGAGATAGATCTGAAAGGCTAATTGGATTAAGACAAGATAGATATATTGACAAGATATTGAATCGGTTCAATATGCAAGATTCCAAGAAAGGTTTCCTACCAATATCACATGACATTACTTTAAGCAAGATTCAGTGTCATTCGACACTTGATGATAAAAAGAGGATGAGTGCGATTCCTTATGCTTCGTCTATTGGATACATCATGTATGCCATGTTATGTACACGCCTAGATGTATCCTATGCTTTAAGCATCACGAGCAGATATCAATCAGATTATGGTGAGGCTCATTGGATAGTTGTTAAAAACATTCTTAAGTACTCAAGAAGAACTAAGAATGTGTTCCTAGTTTTTGGAGATGAAGAAGAGCTCGTTGTAAAAGGTTACACCAATGCTAGTTTCCAAACAGATAAGGATGATTCTAGATCGCAATCCGGTTTTGTATTCTGCATCAGTGGAGGGGCAATGAGCTGGAAAAGTTCCAAGCAAGATACAGTAGCAGATTCAACGACAGAGGCAGAATATATTGCAGGTTCTATAGCTGCAAAGGAAGCTGTTTGGATCAAAAAAATTGTTTCTGAGTTGGGTGTTGTTCTTAATGTGTCCAGTATTGTGGATCACTATTATGACAATAGTGGAGCCATTGCACAGGCAAAGGAGCCTAGATCAAACAAAAGACCAAACATATTGTACGACACTATCACCTCATCCGAGAGATCATTGACCGGGGTGATGTGAAGATATGCAAGGTGCACACAAATTTGAATGTTGCAGATTCATTGACAAAGACTCTTCCACAATCAAAGCATGAGGCGCACACGAGATCTTTGGGTATTAGATACTTACATCAGTGATCATAGTGTGTAGTGGGAGACTTGTGTCATAGATATGTTTATGTACTACTAAATAAATTGTTATATGAGTAATCATTGTTTACATTGATCATCAAGTATGTGACTTGTTCGTGGGTCTACAAGACATCCAATGCTACTTAACTATCCTAGCACCATGCTAGCATATTAAGTAAATACTTTAGGAGCCCGGGCACAAGCCATCCTAAGGCAATGACTAACCTAAACATCGTTGAACCAATGTTGAGACATAACATAAGTTATTCATATTAACATGATCATATCATAACTAACTAGACTATAGTGGGGGTTTGTAGTGTTTATGATAATAGATTAAGATTGTTATGGCATAATCATAAATATACTCCTACCACATACATGGAATCCACAATCAAACAAGAAACTCTTCATCCAAGTATATGTATAAAGGAAGACTAAAGATAATATCTTTATTATGCATAATGTCACACATATAAGAAAAGATACATGAGCCATACCTTTCCCAATTTGGACTTGGGACTAGAGGCTCCTCTCTACAAACTAACCTCCACTAATAAACTAGGAGAACTAGTGTATACAATAGAATGATGCTCAAGTGGTGTGTGTGAAGTGAGGATAGGGGGTCCTATTTATAGATGGATAAGGGTCGGTTCCTGCCACCAAATGCGCACAAATCAGTCATAATCATCTTCAAGAAGCCGGAAGGAGCCAACAAGTGTCGATTGATCGAGTTTGGCTCCAGGACCAAGTCGGCCAACTAGGGGGATTCACCGACCTGGTCAGGGCTCCGTTGGGACTGTGTTTTCTCCAAGTCCTTGATAGGTGGGTCCCCTTTACTGGTATAGGTGATACACTGTTGGATGGCCCCAGATACTTCTGTTTGTGGGCCATTTGATCCATGTGGTGTCACATATCAGCGCTTGATTGGCTGGGATGATAATTTATAGGATCCACCCTCTTGTTTCACTTAAATTCTGTATAAAATACCCACATGCACCAATTACTCCAAGTACAAGTGGAACTAGGTCATTTCTAACTATAATGTGTGTAATAAATAGTCTTTCCTTCACATAATTGAGTTATATTGACCGTTGAAATTGGTATATAACGATCATCATAAACTCCCCTAAGCTTACCCTTTGTTGTCCTGAAGCAAAGTTAAAGCCTTAGGTTGTTGATCAGGAGTTGCTACAATGTCCTATTTTGCAAAAGTACCAAGTGCACAACAAAGTATTCTACCTTGTATTGAATAAATTGGCTATGATACCTCACCCTTTTTCTTAGTCTTTATGGGGATTATGCCTCATCCTTTTCTTGGGTGTGATGCGGAGATCACTTCTATGGATACAAACAACACTCCATTGAACATACAATATGCAATCAATAGAGTTCATACACAACAACTAATTTCAGAAGTGAGCTCGTTCTTATATGTTTCCTTATATGCTTTTGAGCATAGATTGCTACCTAATGATTTAATTGTGATTAGGATCCATGGAGAGTTTAAAGGAGTACTTGGAGGAAGTAATAGGGACGTGGAGGACCAGAGAATTCGTTCAAATAAGATGGAAACCGAGCCAAACTCAAAATCGTGTCCAACTCGGAGTCCAGGAGCAGTTTGCACTAAAACCGACGCTCAGGACGCATACAATCTCCGTTTTGGACGTTCTACATATGCACGGAAAGGGGAGATGATAAACTTTCCAATGCCACTAGTCCCATGTCAAAACACCTTTGGAGGCGACAGGAATATTCGAAACAAAATCGAGTTCAGAATCTGTCAGGGTGCTGCGCACCATATTGGGCCATTGGGCCTTGTATCAAGTCTACATCTCTTATTTTCGTGTCTTAGGGTTAGGTTACGACCCCAACACTCCCTTGGACGTCCTTTCACCTATATATACTCCATAGTAGCCACGGCAAACAATTGGGTTTTGCTTAGATCAATAATATCGTCGTTCTACGGTTTGTGAAACCCCAACTTCGCGATTTCAGATCGTGTCTTCTACGTTCTTGCTTGTGTTCTCAGTTGCACTTGCAGGTATTAGCCTTCTTGGCGAGGTAAATCGTGTGAAGCATGGTTGATAACCAACAGAGCGGTGGTGTAGTGATTGCAGGAGTTGTTCGTGTTCTACTCGAGAGCCTCGGATCATCAACGTCGAGATCTTCACATCAATCAACTTATCCATTACCTTTCGGAAGATCGGACTCATCTTTCTTATCAATTGATATCAGATTCCAGGTTTCCTGTTAGGTAATTCATCTATCCTTTCGATTTGTTTGTTTTCCATACCTAGAGTCCACAAAAAAAGCCACAAAAACTTGTAGTTTAGTAGATATATTCATCACTTTGTCCAAACCACCATTGAGCCTTTGCAACTTTGTTATTCAGTTTGATTTTATTGATTTTGTGTCCGTAGTTGAGTCATATTGCTGGTTTAGAAGTGTTTTTGGTCTTAGTTTGAGTTTTGCATTGTGTTGATTCATCCTTTTGAATCACGTCATCACTTCTAGATTAGATTTATCTCTGTCCAGTTCAGTATTTTCATCATATATCGCTCATATGAACTCGTATTTTGGTGTTCTTGTACTTCTTGGAAAGATTAAGAAGTTCTCTATAATTTTTGTATTCACCAGTTTCCCAGAAAATAGAGTTATCAAAGTCGAAATTGCATTAGATCTGAATCTGTTATTGACCTAGAAATTCTGAACAATCTGTATTTCGGGGGCAATATCTCCTACTTTTCTGCTCCAAAATAGATCTTCCATATACTGAAATTAAATATGAGAGATAGATATATAATCTTTCTGTTGAAAGTTTATAGATTTAAAGCCTCTAAGTGTGCCTATTTGTCCTTAGACGATTGAGCAAAAAATCTGTGACAAACTCACGAGATATCTTTGATTGCTTTTCATTGTGTTCTTCTTTTGCAGCACATTCTGAAAAAAAAAGGAAGAAAAAATAAAAAGACAAGTGCGAAACAAAATACAAAAGCCACACAAAAAAGGAGAAAAAACAACAACAAAAAAACATAAGTGCTTGCATTCTTTGTGTCATCTAGTTTTGTCTCATGTCTTGCTAGCTTGAACTACTAGGAACACATTTAGACCAGCAACTTTGACCAGTACTTTGGACACTTATTCAACTTTACTATCTGATTGCATTGTTACTAATCCTTGCTACATATAAAGTGCCATCCAAACTATACCTTACTCTTGAGCAGAATCGATACACCTTTGCAATCATCCCATGCTTCATTGGTTTCTTCATACCGGCCACCGTTTGCCACCTGTAGTGTCGGTAAGAACACTTGTAAGAGCGTTATAAGACGTTTGAGTGTGTGTGATTCCACTTCCACATTGCCATTATCCTTTCTAGTTGATAGGGATAACATATTTTTTTGTTGTCTTCTGTTTGCTACTAACAATGTCAGGTAAAAGCAAGAATCATGCATTATATGTTGAGATGATTGACATGATGAAGACGATGATGGAGTTGCTTGCTAAGAATCAAACATCAAACAAGGTTTCACATGACATTCAGACCATCTTTACAACTCCTTCCACAAAAAGTAATTACATTCTCCCATCTCTTCCTTCTGATGATGGTTTTGGTTACGATGAATATATTGCTTGGGAAATAGAGATTGATAAGATTTTTGGACAATGTCATATGTTTGAGAGGAGAAAGATTAAGAATGTTGCAAGTGCATTAGTAGATTGTGCATTAACTTGGTGGAACAATTTAAATGAATTAGAAAAACCTCGAACATGGAAAGAAACAAAAATTCTTATGCGAGAAACTTTTGCTAATGTATCTATGTGCAAAGAAGAAATTCAGCAATTTGAGGAGCAGATCCTTGTTGTACGTCCTGTTGTGGCTAATCTTTTGCAATACAATGTAGAAAGGAATGCAGCTCGTGCAAAAGAAAATGAGGTGATACACAATTTTTGTGAACTTTCAGATTTATCCATTCATATTTCACCAACAATTACTGCTGAAAATGAGAATGAAGGTAATGCACCTGATACTACACTTATCGATGTTGAGAAGTTTTTGAATGTCTCAAATTTTTTCTCTCAATCATTCTATTGGACAACAACAACTCGAGGAGCCTTTTCTGAAAACACCATTATACCTAGTTGATTTTCCTACTGATTCTTACAGTAAAAATGAGTTGTATGCTGATAATTATATTGTACCGATGCTAGAACAAGTCGATGAATTTGATACTTTATTACCCACTTGTGCTGAAATTAAGAATTTGATTCCAATTACTTCTGAAAATGATGAACTGAAATTGTTGTCTTCTCTAAATACCTTGGTATATATTGAATTTGACACTCTTTGTGATCTAGATGTTGTAGAGAGAAGAATATTTCCCAATCTGAATTACCTTTGTTAAGTAGAAATATTTTTCATGCTATAGACAACTATGAAGATAGTGGTGAATTTATGGTGCATAAAGTTTACATATGTTCCAATGTGCAAGCTCCTTTTTTGCTACAACAACATGGTAAAGTAAATAAATGCACTAATGCTAATAATGCCTTGTCAATTTTTTCTAGTATTTTTTCCTTGCAGCGGAGACAACAAATAAAAGAGAAGCATTGTTCGCTGCGGTTGTGCAATATGGACAGTGCTCATACTATCCCCAAAAGCCTCTTTCCTGGACATACGAGCAAGACGAGGACGACTTGTCATAAAGAAGGGGAGAATGATGAGATCATGCATGTTATTATTGCACCTACAAATATGACACAATGTTTATTTGTTTAGGATCCTGGCTCAAGTGAATGTGCACTCTTATTTGATGGACAAGATCAAGATGGCACACTATGTCGTCCACCACCTTGGCCTCCTCCATTTATGCATACAAAAAGATTTGATGGCGTTGTACATTTGGACCAACACATGAGAGAAGATGAACTTGAGTCGAGGACGACTCCAATTCAAGAAGGAGAGGATGATGAGGAGATCACTTCTATGGATACAAACAACACTCCATTGAACATACAAGATGCAACCAATAGAGTTCATACACAACAATTAATTTCAGAGGTGAGCTCGTTCTTATATGTTTCCTTATATGCTTCTGAGAATAGATTGCTACCTAATGATTTAATTGTGATTAGAATCCACGGAGAGTTTCAAGGAGTACTTGGAGGAAGTATTAGGGACGTGGAGGACCAGAGAATTCGTTCAAATAAGATGGAAACCGAGCCAAACTAAAAATCGTGTCCAACTCGGAGTTCAAGAGCATTTCACACTAAAATGGACGCTAAGGACGCATACGATCTCCATTTTGGACATTCTACATATGCACGGAAAGGGAAGAGGATAAAATTTCCAATGCCATAGGTCCCATGTCAAAACACCTGTGGAGTCGACAGGAATATTCGAAACAAAATCGAGCTCAGAATCTATCAGGGTGCTGCGCCACCATATTGGGCCATTGAGCCTTGTATCAAGTCTACATCTCTTATTTTCGTGTCTTAGGGTTAGGTTACAATCCCAAAACCCCCTTGGACGTCCTCCCACCTATATATACTCCATAGTAGTCGCCGCAAACAATTGGGTTTTGCTTAGATCAATAATATCGTTGTTCTATGGTTTGTGAAACCCCAACTTTGCGATTTCATATCGTATCTTCTACGTTCTTGCTTGTGTTCTCGGTTGCACTTGCAGGGATTAGCCTTCTTGGAGAGGTCAATTGTGTGAAGCAGAATTGATAACTAACGGAGCGGTGGTGTAGTGATTGCAGGGGTTGTTCATGTTCTACTCGAAAGCTTCAGATCATCAACGTCGAGATCTCCACATCAATCGACTTATCCATTACCTTTCAGAAGATCGGGCCTAAACTTCTTATTAGGGTGGTTGAAGGACAGAACAGTAAAATGAGAATGCATCACCTAATGTATGAGTTCCACTCAAATTTCCGAAGAATTTCAAATGGTGTTTGGGTTTAAGTTCCTCAAATGATGCACTCAATCACTCATATGTGGGAAGTTGTATTTGTATCCTCACCAAGGCAGTGACTTTCTTGTCCTACATCTAAATAAGGCTTGTATGTGGAGCTTGGTAGGGATCAAGAGTAGGCATATTTGCAATACATATATTACTTATTCAAAAGAGTAAGCCTTAGGAGAAAACAAATCATACTTTTGATCAAGATTTGTGCAAGTGTGATGGAATATTTGTGGAGTGGGAATATAAGGATGACTCCTTTGTATGCACTCTCTTTTTGTGAGGATGAAACATGGCTACTTCTTCTCTTTTTTTTTCCCTCACGCTCTTATACATGAGCATGCATTTTCTTTTTCTTGTAGCCATGTCTTCTACTCCTCTTTTCAAATAATTTTGAGAGAGTATTATGCATGAAAATCATGGGGTATCTTTTTGGTGGTGGAATGGTATGATAGAATTTTGCTAACTTCTAGTGTAGAAGTTTAGCATGTCTGTGTAATCTTGATCTTAAAAGCATGAAAAGATTCACACATAGGTCTATACTAGTTTGACCAAGATCAATGTGAAGGCAAATAGCATATGCATAAGTTTATCTAATTCAAATCATCATATGACTTTGGTAGGAATTTCTATCAAATGAGGAACTCCCATTTTAAATTTTCTCTGTGAAATCAAGTTTCACTTTTAACTAGGATGTTAGCAGCTCTTATCACTATATCATATCCCACAACAAACTAGAATTGGTTGTAGCCTTTGCTACCCGCAAATTCCAAGTTTAAGGCAAGGATATTATAAGCCAATAAATTCAATACTTGGAGAATACTAAGTTGTATGCAAGGGGCTAGAGAAAATAAAACAGAGCAACTATTCATCATTTCAACTTATGAAATGTAAAAATATTGTTACGGCACATCTTTTATTTTTATTAACCTAATCTATACTAAATTATTATTTATTATTTTTTAGTTACAAATGTGATGGAAAGAAATAGATAAAATAAAGGAATGCAGATGGGGTGTGATACAAGATACCTCAAGTGGGGTCCCCAAGCTTGTTCTTGGTCAAGGTACGCGATAGGGGTTGAAACCCTAACAACGGATGTAGGCTATGAGGTTGGCCTAACCTTGTTGCAGCATGTTTCGACATTGAAGGGTTGAGTATCGATGTTGGGTATCCTTCCATAGATTCCATGAGTGCGGTCGAGGAGAATGTTGTCGATGTCGCTCATCCACACCTCAAGGTTTCCATAGGTTGGATGTACCTTGTTATTCCTTGGCTAACGTAATGATAACCCTTGGCTACAAAGGAATGACGTGCACTCAACATGGTTTAGCGTGTTCCGTCATTCTTTGGCTAAGGTGTATCATACCTTCTTGCCATATAGGAATAGCTTGTACCTCTCATGCATTGCGTGTGATCCGTCACTCCTTAACTAAGTTAATGATAACCTTTAGCCACAAAGGAGTGACATGTATCCAACATGTGTTGAGTACGATCCGTTATTCCTTGGATAAGGTACACCATACCTATAGCCACAAAGGGATGACATGCACTCAACATGGGTTGAGTGTGATCCATTGTTCCTTGGCTAAGGTATAAAATATCTTCTAGCCACATAGGAACAACTTGCACCTAATATATATTAGATGTGATCTTGTCATTCCTTGGTTAAGGTACATCATACCTTGTAGACATAAAGGAATAACTTACACCCAATGATGGTGGCGATTCTCTTGAGCTTGAATGAGTGCTTAGAATAGTTGAGAGCATAATGCTCTCACATATTCATAGCAGTCCATTAGTTGCTCATGGAGGGTTACCATTTCAAATCTCCGACCTCGTTTGTTATGGTTAACCTTCGGGCTTAATTTTCGATAGGTAGCAACCATCCTAATTACTCCTTAATCAAGAGATATTGAAATGGAATCCTCTAGGGATACCAATAATCAGATCTTTGAATGCCTGCATAGTTATTTTACTCCTGCAAACTTCCCCTCTATGATAGAGAGGAATGGTTAGCTCCCGATACTTGTACAAATGAATTTTTGGGTTAGATAACTGAATCTTCATTTGCACGTACGGGGAAGAACAAGACCAAAGATTCATTAGGTCCAATTTCAAGCGTATTCATGAACAATGTATTATTCATTGGTAGGAGAGCTTTATGGATAAATCAATTTGCACATTTTCTAAAGCTCCCACTCATAGCAATGCAAGTGGTATAAATACACTATATAGATCTCTTCATCTTGTAAAATGGCTAACCATCATAACTTTTTACAAGAGCAAATATTTACCATGTAGATCATGGCAAACAAGATTCTCAATTTTATCCTCCTGAACATTTTTTATTTCTTGCCTAAGAATTTGAAATTTAGTGATTCATGCATGAATGAGTTTCAAATCAAAATTATGGACATCACTATTTCTAGGTTGCTACATACCAATTCAACCGTTAAGTAATTCCATAAGCATTACCTAGGCAGAAAATGTCTAAGTTAATTTTAGCAATGCTTATGAAATTCTAGATACTTGTTTAAAGTTATTCCTAAGTAAGCTGACATTTCTTTTTTGAAGAATAAAAAAGAGCAATGCCAACATTGACTCTCGTGAGGATGCATAAGAATTGAATGATGAGAAGGTATAAACCTTCCTTACCAATGTAAGCAAAAATCATTCAACCCTAATGCAATTCAAACGACGGAAAATTTTTAAACTTTTACCTCAATTGAAGAGGAGTACGGGTTGAAGGTTGTTGTGTGAGAAACTCACAACCATGAATTTTGCTGTAACCTTCATGTTCTATGTCTTCTACCAAGTTGAGGTTAGAGTTGAATGAGTTTCATCTTGCTCCTCCATTGAGCCACCATCTTGAGCATTCCTCCAGCATGAACTCAAAATGAGATTGATGGAGGGATATGCGCTTGATGAGGCCTTCCAACCTCTTTACAAATTTTGTCCTAGCTGCACTAAAATCAAGAACAAACAAAACAACTTGAAAACGGGTTACGTTATCTTAAAAGCATGTTGTACCCTTTGTCAATTTGTTTTGCCCAACTTGAAACAACTTGCAAATGCATTGAATATTAAGGGATTTTTTGGTTTGAATTAGGAAGATAAATTCAAGTGGTTACATCCAAGGTTCATATCCAACTAAATTTATTTCCTAATTCAAAATTTTAGTTTTATGATGGTTGGAAATTTTAATCTGCAACATGCAAGTGTGAAAATTCAAACATGCTTGTCGACTGTTGGAGTCGGCAGATCTCCTGACACTGCTAAAGTGTTGAAGGAGTTTGTAGTTCAGTGCGGGCGCGCGGAGACTCAAGAAGGTGAATCGCGGTTTAACGCAGGAGACACTAGGATTTACGTGGTTCGGGCCGCCTAAGCGTAATACCCTACTCCACGAGTGTGTTGGTGTTGTATTAGTTTTTCACGTATGATCTCCACGTCTGTCTCTGTGTGTGTCCCTGTCTATATCGACGGCCTGTCCTTTTATAGTACAAAGACAGGCCGTTACAAGCTGGCCTGGACCGACATGTGGCCCCGACGGTTACTAGTATTGATACACGATTAATTGTTGTTAATGATCCTGTAACGGGCTCCGACAGTGCCATTACAGGTGTTAAGATCGTTCGTTTAAGTGTCATTAATATGGCATTAATGACATTTAAACTGGTCTTGAAGTCCTTGGCTCTCCTTTGAAGATCCGGAGCCGTTACAAGGTCTTCCGGAGGTTAGAGGCTGCCAGCTCCGACGTTTGGACACGTGGCTGCTCCGGAGCTTGCTGTGGGAAGCAGGAAGCTCCGGGGCTACCTGACACGTGTCAGGTCCGGAGCTTCTCTCGGTCAGGGGTTAGGTCCGGAGGTGCCATTTCGGTACTTGGTCTGGAGCCTCCCCCTTGTGGGCGGTAGCTCCGGTTCGGCAGTACACGTGGCGACCTAGGGATTAACCATGTTGGAGAAGCAGGTCCGGTCATGTCTGACAAGTGGGCCTCCGAGGGTCTTCAATTCAAGTAGTCGTCCTTCCCTCGAGATCTTTGTAATCTCAGGGGGTGTACGGTTTTTAGGGTATCGACAATGCTAAATGCAAATGCAAAGATTGATGAGAAATTCAAATATGCAAATGAGAAAGCAGATATGAGAAAACTACCAATTAACCTATTTGCAAGGACTCACCGAATTTTTGAAGTCCGATGAGTGGAACTTACCTCCATCATGTTTAGTGTGCTAATTTGTTGTTCAATCCCAGAGTTCAAGATGTGGACAACTTCTCTTGATTGACATGCCAACTCTCCTTTGGCATGTCAGGGTGACATGTGGACCACATGATAGCCCTAGCCTCTCCGTCGTCTTGATGGAGACTTGTTGATGTAGTGACGGCTTCTCCCTTTTGAAGATATTATTTCGTGAGCATGGTGAGGATTGTCCTTCTTTTTGGGGTGCCACTTCGACTTTCTTGATGTTCCTTTTATTTAACCCATACTTTGATCATATATCAAAGACTTCCTTGGTCATGATGACATGTGGATTCCACAATCAAACAAGAAACGCTTCGTGCACAATGTCATTTGCTTGAGGTTGCACAGGCTTGGTCGAAGGGTAGGAATCCCAACAAGTTATTGTGGAATATCTTGGATCTTGAATGCTCTTTTAAGTTTCTTGTGCTTGGCAAAGAGCTTTATATAAATGTTGTCTTGATTTATTGCTTGGGCCATGGACAAGATACTTCAAGGTAGACTAGTTGAACTTAAATTCATCAAAATCCTCATAGCCTCCTTGATTACAAGATAATGGTATAGCATAATCATAAATACTACTCCTACCACATACATGGAATCCACAATCAAACAAGAAACACTTCATCCAAGTATATGAACAATGAAAGACTAAAGATAACATCTTTATTAAGAATAAAGTCACAAATACAAATAGGAATATGGGAGGCATACCTTTCCCAATTGGAAATTGGGAAGAGACTCCTTCTACTCCTCTCCTACTTGGACTATGGACTAGAGACTCTCCTGTCTACAGCCTATACTCCTCTAAACCTATAGAGAGTAGTGGATACAATGGATGAATACTCAAGTGGTGTGTGTTGAAGTGAGGGGTGAGGGGTCCTATTTATAGCTTGGAGAAGGGTCGGTTCCCGTAACCAAAAGCGTGCGAATCAGTCACCCATGACCTCTTCAAGCCGAGAGGAGCCAACACGTGGCGTTTGATCGCGAAAGGCGTCAGGACCTAGTCGGCCGACCTAGTCTTGGCTCCTTTTGCATTGTTCTTCCTCCAAGTCTCTGCCATATTGGTGCTACACCGTTGGATGGCCTCGGATACTTCTGTTTGTGGGCCATTTGATCCATGTGGTGCCACGTGGCGTCACCTGATTGACTGGAATGATACTTTATACGATCCATCCTCTTGTTTCACTTCAATTCTACATAGAATCCTTGCATGCACTACTTTCTCCAAGGACAAGTGGAAATAGGTTAAATAGAAAGGTGATCTGTGCAAGAAATGATATTTCCTTCACATATTTGAGTTATATTGACGAGTGAATTTGGTATATAATAGTCGTAAAAAAACTCCCCCAAGCTTATCCTTTGCTCGTCCAGAGCAAAGTCAAATCTTTAGGTTCATGATCAGGAGTTGCTACAATGTTCTATTTTTCAAAAGTACCGTGTGCACAACAAAATACTCTACCTAGTATTGCAAAAATTGACATGGTACTTCACCCATCTTAAGTCATTATGGGGCTTATGCCATCTCCTATTCATGGGTAGTTGAAAGATAGAACAGCAAATGGAGCACACATACCCTAGAAGTCAGGTTCCACTCAAATTCCGGAGAGTTCAATTCAGATTTTAAGTATCTCAATTTGATTCTCTCAAGTCTCTCTTTTGTGTGTATTTGAAATATATCCTCACCAAGGCATTTTGCCTAAATTCATCCTACCCCTACATAAGGCTTGTATGTGGAGCTTGGTAGGGAATATAATAGGCATATTTGCAACACATAATATTGCTAAGTCAAAAGAGTAAGCCTTAGGATAAATCAATTCAAAACAATTTGATTCAAGATGTGTGCATATGTGATGGAATGGATTCAATGTGGATCTTTAGATGACTCCTTTTTGAGTGGACTCTCTTATTTTGCAGGGATAAAACATGGCTATTTTTTCTCATGCTTATGATGTAAGCATGCATTTTTTATTTTTATTTTTGCTGTAGCCATATCTTCTACTCTCTTTTTATGCAATGAATTTTGGAGAGAGTACTAAGAATATGATATAGAGTTTCTCTTTTTATTGTGGAATGGTGGTATTGTGGAATTTTGCTTACTTCTAGTGTAGAAGTATAACATGTGCAAGTGAAGTCATGAATTCAAAAAGTAATGAATGAAATCTCACATAGGTCTATACTAGTTTGACACAGCTTAATATGAATACAAATAGCATATGCGTAAGGTTTATCAATGTAATATATCATATGGCTTTGGTAGGTATTTCCAATCAAATGAGAGTAACTTAAATCTTTTTAAAATTTCTCCAAAAATCTAAGTTTCACTTTCAAACTAGGAATAGCAGCTCTATCACTATATCATATCTCACAAAAACTTATAATGGATTAAGCTTTTGCTACCCACAATTTCCAAATCAAGGCAAAAGAATTTTATCCAATGAGAGCAATATGTTGGAGAGTAGTAAGTTGTAAACTAGGGACTTAGGAAAATTAAAACAGAGCAACTATTCATCATTTCATCTATGTGAATTCCAAACCATTCTTACCGCACATCATTTATTTTATTTGAAATACAAATATATCCTAAAATTTGTTATTATTTTTTATATGCAAGGTGAATGATGGTCTAATGGAAAATAAATATGCAAATGGGTTGATACAATTTACCTCGTGGGGGTCCTCCCCCAAGATTGTTCTTCACTCACCTCCGTGTCGAGGGTTGAACCCTTGATGACGGAAGTATGCCACGAGATCGGCTTGTTGTTGTAGCGTGGAGTTGAGGTTGATGAATTGAGCATCCATGTGTTGTTGCCAGTCTTGGGTACCTTTGACATGCCCTTGGAGAGTGTTGTAGATGTCACCCGTTCTCACTTCAAGCTCATACATACATCTAGTGAGATCCACCATTCCTTGGCTATAGTCATGATGACTTCTAGCCGAAGAGGAACGACATCTTCTTATGGATGATGGAGGCAAGCTGCTAGAGCTTGAAGTGGATAGAGGCGGCTCCCATGTGTCACCTGGCCATCCATGCCAAGACGGACCTTCGGTCTCATACGATGGAGGTTGAGTCCATCCGGGTGCATCACTCGTTGGGTTCTCTTCCTCTTCGTACTCATGGACCGTGGAGGTTGTCGAAGGCATAGTCGCTCTCCTTGTACGGCTTCTAGTTACCCTGCCAGAGACATTACTTCTTCCAGTTTCCTTGATGGGAAGAAGGTCAATGGTTAGCCTCTGGCATTTGTACAAATGATAATCTGGGTTAGGTATCTGAATTTCATTGACAAAGTCGGGATAATAAAATATTAAAGAGTCATCTTGATCATGGTTAAGAGTATGTCCTTGCACTAAATAATCTTCATCAATTGACTCTCTTTCATTTTTAATACTCAAATGAAGAATATTATAGTGCTCCTACCCTAGTAGCAATACGGGTAATCAATGAAGTACATTCAATTGGCCCTACCTTTGGAATGTAATCTAACCATTGTGTCATCATGGCGATAACTGGAGCAACATTTATCTTTTTAATCATGGCAAATAAAATTTTCAGCTCATCATCACGTATTATCCTTACATCTCCTCTAGGGAACATAGTCATAGCCACCCATCTATGCATGAAGCGTAAAGTAGGGTTGTGCAAGTGGCTATTCCTAGGTGCACTACATGTGACCTCACCAGTTAAATATTGCCAAATATTTTGTTTGTTAAACTTAGGCAAAATGTCTAAATCTAGCAAACAACGTTTATTGAAGCCTAGGATTTCACTTAATTCTTTCCATAGGATGTTGTATTCTTTTTTAAATAATCTAAAAGTAGCTAAGGAATTGTATGGAGAGAAGGTGTAAACCTTTCTCCTCTATGTGAGCAAAGTTTTCCCATCCTAATGCACGCCAAATGGAAAAGTATTCGGAATCCATACTTTTTTAGATCAAATCTGGATGATAAGCTTTCGTATGAGAAAACTCACGATCTTGGAGGAGCTTGCGTGCTTGATCTTCAACTTCACTTTGAATGTTGAGGCCGTCGTCGTGATGAAGTTGATGAAGGTTGCTCCTCTCACCCATGGGAGTGTTCTCTCCTACACTCCTCCTCCGTGAACTTGGTGTAGCAACGGGAGAGGGGCGTGCACTTGAGTCTCCACCATGGCTTGAGTTTGCATCCTCCTTCCTCTTTCCAAACAACCTCTTCATTCCTGTTATGGCCACAACAAACAAGAACACAACAAGACAAAAACTCGAAAGAGGTGATGTTGGTAACAGCAAAACCCCGACGAATTTTCCCTTGAAGAACTTGAGAGCAAATTGCAAATGCAAACAAAAGCAAATATTTTTGAGTTGGGAATTTGAGCAAGAGTGCTTCAATGAAGAGCAAGTAAACAATGTTAGCAAGAGTGACTTTGGGCAGGTATGAAATGAGGTGGAGTGTGAGGATAAGAGCTCCTCACGACCACCATTTATAGTGTGCAATCCCCAACGGTCACTAGAGAACCAAATGTAGCCGTTGGAGGAGAGAGAGCCAAAATGTTTTTTCCCCTAGTCGACTGAACAGGGGGTCGGCCGACCTGACAGGTGGGCCCTCCTGTTCCTCCTTTTGGCAGGTGGCTCCCCAACGGCTATGAAATTAGCACGTTGGTAAAATACCACTTTTGCAACTCAAAAAAAAATTTACAAATAAAAACTTCTTTTTCAAAACCCAACAATTTTCTTTTTGTGAAAATAAAGAAATAAAAATGATAGTTGAGAATATAAGATTCTCAACTTACTAAGAAAATCCAAATATGCAGTGGGGAAAATCAAACTAAATAGGGAAAACCAAATAAAGAGAAAAGAAAAACAAAGAAAAGGATAACTACCAATTTAACCTATTGGCTAGGTCTCACCACCGTCCGATGAGATGGGCATTCCTCCTTCTTCATTTCTTGACATTCGGGCTCGGAGGGATGGGCTCAGATGACTTGTCTTGCTTCTTCCGCCATACCTTCTTTGGAGGCTTAGTGGACTTGGGCGTTTGGGGAGGCCCGGACTTCTCTGTCTTCTTGGGGTGTCGGCGTGGATGATAAGACAGGTTTTCCGCATAGATCAAATTCCTCATGAATGCAATGAGCGGATACACCTTTCGAGGTGTGATTTCGATCTCTTGAATGTGTTTAACAGTCGGCCCATACTTGATACGGATCATGGAGCATTTCTCCAACTTTGGACGGAAGTTAAACTTCTCCTCCTTGCCATTGATATGGGAGTGGATTTCTCCAGCTCCCACATCTATGTGAGCCTTCGCGGTGCTTAGGAATGGGTGCTTAAGAATGAGCGGTGTATCCTTCTCGACCTCCATGTCGAGCACCATGAAATCCACGGCTATGAAGTAGTTCCAGATTTTCACCAGGACATCTTCAGCGATACCCGCCAGATAATGAACTGAGGAATAACCCAATTGGAGCTGCATTGGTGTTGGAGTAAGTTCCGTAAAGTTCAGCTGGTCGAAAACCACCTTGGGCATCACACTCACACTTGCTCCAAGGTCACAAAGGGCCTTGTCAAAGTGGTGTGCCCCAATTGAGCATGAGATTGTAGGACATTCGGGGTCCTTCAGTCAGTTACCTCCTTGTAGAGAAATCATGTTGACATTTTCCACAGGGGGTTCAGGTTGTCCTGGCATCTTGCCATTCTTCACTGGAGGAACAGCAGCTTTCAGTTGAGCCAACTAAGTTTCCAACATCTTTTTGAAACTCAATTGATTCTTGAAGGCTAAGTATAGTCCTTCAATCTTGGCATTTGTACTATATAGGGTCTTGTCATTGGCCGACAACTTCTTGGATATAGCCTCATTGATCTTCAGCTGGCCAGTGGCAAGTTCTCTCAAGTTGGGTTGATTTCCATTGTTGCCATTGTTATTGTATGCTCCTTGAAAGAATGGGCGTGGTTGGCCCCGCCCTTGACCTCTTGGACGGTAACCATTGTTGTTTCCATTGTTGGCTACGTATATGGCATCTGCACGGGTTTCTGGGCAGTCATTGCCCAAATGGCTCGTGTTGCCACAGACTTCACAAGTGATGTGAGAGTCTAAGGCATAAGCATTGCCACATACCTCACCATTGCCTTGTCCATCAATCTTCTTCATAAGGAGGTCTAATTTGGCAATGATCATGTCCACCTCCTTCAAGGTGTGCATGCCTCGCTGGCAGGTATGGAGATGTTCGTCGCTCCAACCCATGTTTGACACCATCTTCTTAATCAAATCTTTAGCTTTCGGCACCGTCAATGAGAAGAAGGCACCTCCAGCAGCACCATCAACATGGTCACGGGCGAAAGGGATCGGCCCGTTGTATAAGTTTTGGATAATGAGCCAGTTATCCATCCCATGGTGACGACAGGCTAGGATGTACTCCTGAAGCCTTTCCCAAGCCTCGGGAATAGATTCCTTGACATCTTGCTAGGTGGATCTACAAGACATTCAATGCTACTTTCTATCCTAGCACCATACTAGCATATTAAGTAATTACCTTAAGAGTGTAGGCACAAGCCATCCTAAGGCAATGAACTACATCATTGTTGAACCAATGTTAATTTATAGCATAAGTGATTCATGTTAA
Organism: Tuctoria greenei; assembly: GCA_036927565.1. Taxonomy (NCBI): domain Eukaryota; kingdom Viridiplantae; phylum Streptophyta; class Magnoliopsida; order Poales; family Poaceae; genus Tuctoria; species Tuctoria greenei. The sequence continues at coordinate 192,299,960 of JAYESD010000007.1, read as the reverse complement.
CATAATCATGTCATAGCTAATTAGACTATAGTGTAGGTTTATAGTGTTTATGATGATGTAATGATAATGGTATATACTACTCCTACCACATACATGGAATCCACAATCAAACAAGAAATACTTCATCCAAGTATATGAACAATGGAAGACGAAAGATAACATCTTTATTAAGAATAAAGTCACAAATACAAATAGGAATATGGGAGACATACCTTTCCGAATTGGAAATTGGGAAGAGACTCCATCTACTCCTCTCCTACTTGGACTGTGGACTAGAGACTCTCCTCTCTATAGCCTATACTCCTCTAAACCTATGGAGAGTAGTAGATACAACGGATGAATACTCGAGTGGTGTGTGTTGAAGTGAGGGGTGAGGGGTACTATTTATAGCTTGGAGAAAGGTTGGTTCTCACCACCAAAAGCGCGCGAATCAGTCACCCATGACCTCTTCAAGTCGGGAGGAGCCAACACGTGGCGTTTGACCGCGAAAGGCGCTAGGACCTAGTCGGCCGACTAGGGGGGTCGGCCGACCCGGTCTTGGCTCCTTTTGCGGTGTGCTTCCTCCAGGTCTCTGCCAGGTGGGTCCAATTGACTGGTATTAGTGCTACACCATTGGATGACCTCGGATACTTCTGTTTGTGGGCCATTTGATCCATGTGGTGCCACGTGGCGTCGCCTGATTGGCTGGAATGATATTTTATAGGATTCATCCCCTTGTTTCACTTCAATTCTGCATAGAATCTCTGCATGCACTACTTTCTCCAAGGACAAGTGGAAATAGGTTAAACAGAAAGATGATGTATGCAAGAAATGATATTTCCTTCACATAATTGAGTTATATTGACGGGTGAATTTGGTATATTATAGTCGTCAACACTTGCCTCCAACGTCTATGAGAAGATGTCATTCCTCTTCGGCTAGAAGTCATCGTGACTATAGTCAAGGAATGATGGATCTCACTAGACGTATGGAAGAGCTTGAAGTGAGAATGGGTGATATCTACAACACTCTCCAAGGACATGTCCAAGGTACCCAAGACTGGCAACAACACGTGGACGCTCAATTCACCAACTTCAACTCCACGCTACAACAACAACAAGTCGATCTCGCGGCATACTTCCGTCATCAAGGGTTCGACCATCATCACGGAGGTGCGTGAAGAACAAGCTTGGGGGAGGACCCCCATTTGAGGTAAATTGTATCAACCCCTTTGCATATTTATTTTTCATTCACCCATCATCCACCTTGCATATAAAAAAATAATAAAGTAGTATAGATTTGTTTTCAAATAAAATAATAGATGTGCGGTAAGAATGACTTGGAATTCACATAGATGAAATGATGAATAGTTGCTCTGTTTACAACTTAGTACTCTCCAACATATTGCTCTCATTGGCTAAAATTGCTTTTGTCTTGATTTAGAAATTTTGGGTAGCAAAAGTCTAATCCATTCTAAGTTGTTGTGAGATATGATATAGTGATAGGGCTTCTATTCCTAGTTTGAAAGTAAAATTTGGATTTCCACAGAAAATTCTAAAAAGATTTAAGATGCTCTCATTTGATTGGAAATATTGTAACACCCTAATTTCATGCATCATGCATTCATAAATTCATAAGAATTCTGGAAAGTGTGGACTAGTCTGATTTCTCTGCGGACTAGTCCGATTTCTCTCTGACTTCAAACGGACTTGTCCGTTTTTCCGCGGACTAGTTTGTTTTTCCCTCTGAACACCTTCAGACTTGTCCGGTCCTGATCGGACTAGTCCCGTATTCCAATTCCTTGAAAATTTTGCTAAGTCCGTGGACTTGTCCAGACTAGTCCGGTATTCCAGCGGACTTGTCCATTTTCCCCTCTGACTAAAGTCGGACATGTCCAATTTTGGCTAGACTTGTATGTTTTTCCCCTCTGGATAAGTTCGTACTTGTCCGATGTCTAGTGCGGACTTGTCTGATTTTTCTCTGTCTGACTTCGGACTAGTTCGGCCCTTTTCGGACTTGTCCAATAAATCTCGACTCTAAGTTGATTTTTTGTTTCACGACTTGTTTTCGGGTTTTGACTTAAATGGGCCTAGGGACGTCGTGCCTAACTCTTTTAGAGCTCATGTGGGACTCTAAATCGACCCCTACTCATCTCGAACTCGAAACCCACCCAACCCTAGCCCTCCACCTCTATATAAACAACCCCACCCCTTGGCTTGACATCTATTTGCCACTTTCCAACCTCACCCAAACCTAGCTCGTGAGTAGCCACCACCAAGGAGGGAGAAGGAGATCTAGAGCAAGAAGAAGAAGAGGAGGAAACAAAAGAGGATCAAGATCTCCATCAACTTTGTGTTCTTCATCAACAATTCACCATCAAGTTCTTCATCAACCCTAGATCGTCAAGATCCAAGTGTTGCCTCCAAGATCCTTGATCCTTTGGAGTCTTAGACACCTGGTATACCTTCTATTCTCTTTTCCTTACGTGAATTCAACCTCGTTTTTCCATATTCATGTCGATCTAGAAAACCCTAATTCGCCAGTTCTGCAAAGTGCAGACTTGTCCGGTCCCTAGCAGACTAGTCCGATTTTCCTGGTTAATTTCTGTTGAATTAATTCAAAATTGACTCGAATCAAATCCAAACCTGTATAAACTTGTTAAAATCTATTAGAACTAGTTATTGATCATTAAAAGCAACTCATTAACAGGTTCCACTTTGCATTTGCATTAATCATGCATGTCATGTCATATTGAGTAATATTTGTGCACTCTTTGATTGTGTTTCTTGTATTGTATGTTTATTGTGTGGATTAGACGGATTTGCGCTAGAGAGTGCCGTAGAGGATCTTCAGCACCAAGAGTATGAAGGCTTTGACCCGAACCAATCTCAAGAGCAAGACAAGTGTCCTTGAAGCATATTGATCCTATTTTAAAAGTAAATGTTTTGTTTGCAAAATTGCATGCTTGTGACAATTTGATGGGAATCTTATGATAGGAGGTTTACTAGATTTGTTAAACCACCCTTGTCACCTGAAATTCATGGTAGAGAGTCGGGATGGGCTTTTTACCCTTTTTGTTTCGCTTAATTAATTGGGATGTGAAGACAACTATACCACTTAACTTAATTATGCATTTATGAGATTATGATTAACATGAACTGGTTAATATGATATGGTAATGGGTGATCTAAGCAAGCATGGTATGCGGATGGGTTGGATGTTATGGTGGTCGCTTGCTTTAGATCTAAGGACCGGTCCATGCGAGAATAAGCCAGGACTACAGTGCCACCACGAGGCCAAGTATGGGTATGGCATAGCTGACTAATTAGGGTTTTACCAGTGCTATTTGGACCATTAAGGATGCTCGGGGAAGGGGTAGTCGGATTGGGTTTGTTGATGATTGGTGGGACTACCCTGGGATCCGAATGGCTCAAGAGGGGGCCCTTGGTTGAAGATGTGCTCTATAGGATAGATCGCCACCGGTGAAACCTCAGTGGGGTCTAAATAGCTAGTAATCCCTTTGTAAAGGCTATTTTGTGATCTCTTGCCCACACACCAACGGAAGTGTGTAATGTGACCGACGGGTCATGGGCATAAGGGAGGTTCTTAGTCACCGAAAGGTGATGAAATCACAAACACGTGGGTAAAGTGGTACAAACTTTGCAAAGTCTAATAAAAATATCATGATAGCTGTGCTCCCGGTTAAGAGCACCTGGACAACTTCTATGATTAGAGGGTACTTGGGATTCGGGGTGGTTATGGTTGGTAATGGTTATAGATGGTTTATGGCTTATGTTTTTGGATATGAATTTGAGTTATGGTAACTGGACATGGATAATGATGATGATAGCAATAATTGGATATGATTTCATATTATGTCAATATGATGGATATGATGTGATTATCTCACATAGACATAGTATAATGCTTTTTACTTGTTTTAATGTACTTTTCAGCACTTAGCCTTTATTATATTCGTCATTTGAATCAGCTACATGTCATACTTTCTACACTTTCTAAGTACGACATGTACTCCCTCTTGCGATTCCCCACCAACAGTTGCAGATCAGGGATGGGAGTTTAATGATAATAATGCAGAGTTCTAGGTTGTGTATGCCGTCAGCTTTGCCTGTGGAGTGTTGGAGTTGTGCTATCCCTTTTGCTTAGTTGCTTCTTAGTTTATTTCCGCTGCATTAGTTCAAACTTGTCATTAATATTTATTAGAGCTTGTATTCGAGGATAGTATGAATTGTGTAATAAAAGTAGTTAATTAATCTTGTTCTGTGATAATTTTCTGTATATCCTTTTGTGACTGCACTCGTGTATGTGTGTTGAACGTCCTGGGCACACATATGCGTTCACTTGGTTCATTTTCGGAATCGGGTGTCACAAATACCTACCAAATCCATATGATACATCACATTTATAGACCTTATGCATATGTTATGTGTCTTCACATTGAGCTCTGCCAAACCAGTATAGACCTATGTGAGATTTCATTTATTACTTTTTGAATTCAAGACTTCACTTGCACATGCTATACTTCTACACTAGAAGTAAGCAAAATCCCATCATACCACCATTCCACAATAAAAAGAGAAACTCCATATCATTCATGCTTAGTACTCTCTCCAAAATTTATTGTATAAAAAGGGAGTAGAAGACATGGCTACAGGAAAAAGAAAAAGAAAAAGAAAAAATGCATGCTTACATCATAAGCATGAGAAAAAAAAAAGAAAAATAGCCATATTTCATCCCTGCAAAATAAGCGAGTCCACTCAAAAAGGAGTCATCTCAATATCACATCCACTCTATTCCATCACACATGCACAAGTTTTGAATCAAATTATTTTGAATTGATTTCTCCTAAGGCTTGCTCCTTTGACTTAGCAATATTATGTGTTGTAAATATGCCTACTATATTCCCTACCAAGCTCCACATACAAGCCTTATTTAGAGGTAGGAAGTGTGTAGCCACAATGCCTTGGTGAGGACATATTTCCACTACACATAAAGGAGAAATCGAGAGAATCAAATTGAGGTACTTAAAATCTAAATTGAACTCTCCGGAATTTGAGTGAAACTTGATTTCTAGGGTATGTGTGCTCCATTTACTGTTCTATCTCTCAACCACCCATGAATAGAAAGAGGCATAAGCCCCATAATGACTTGATATGGGTGAAGTACCATGCCAAATTTTGTAATACTAGGTAGAGTATTTTGTTGTGCACATGGTACTTTTGAAAAGTAAAACATTGTAGCAACTCCTGATCATCAACCTAAAGTCTTGATTTTGCTCGGGGCGAGCAAAGGATAAGCTTGGGGGAGTTTGTTGACGGCTGTTATATACCAATTTTACTCGTCAATATAACTCAATTATGTGAAGGAATTGTCATTTCTTGCACACATAACCTTTCGATTTAACCTATTTCCACTTGTCTTTGGAGAAATAGTGCATGATGGGCATTATTGCAGAAAATGAGGTAAAAGAGGGGGAGCAATCCTATAAAATATCATCCTAGCCAATCAAGCGATGACATGTGGCACCACATGGATCAAATGGCCCTCAAACAGAAGTATTCGAGGTCATCCAACGGTGTAGCACCTATATCAAGGGATGGGACCCACCTGTCAGTGACCTGGAGAAATCACACAAGAAATAGTGCAAAGACCAGGTTGGGGCTGTGTTTTCTCCAGGTCCCTAACAGGTGGGTCCCCTTTACTGATATAGGTGTACACCTTTGGATGGCCTCGGATACTTCTGTTTGTGGGTCATTTGATCCATGTGGTGCCACGTGTCGGCGCTTGATTGGTTGAGATGATAATTTATAGGATTTATCCCCTTGTTTCACTTTAATTCTGTATAAAATACCTGCATGCACTAACTATAATGTGTGTAAGAAATAGTCTTTCTTTCACATAATTGAGTTATGTTGACGGTTGGAATTGGTATAAAACAACCGTCAACACTTGTCTATATGATTGTCTCTAGTGCAAGTGGAGGATTGTTGGTGATATGCTTAAGAGGCAATCATAACAATTTGGATTAAGGTCTGATGGATATTAGATCCATAAGCAATTAGGATACTAATGGGTCTGCGACCTAAAAGCCTATTAGTACACTCATAAATACGAGGGGTGGGGTTAGGGGTGAATTTCTCCACCACGTGACAATCCTAGCCGTCACCCCTCGCAGGCCTCACGCCGACTCCCTTGCTGCGCGCACGGTGCTAGCACACCGGCGCACGGCGTTTCTTCCCGTACGTGTGGACTCTGTTAAGGAGCTGCTGCTACTGTTGTGCTGATCGGCTATGACAACGTAATCGTCTACCCGCTACTATGACGAGGACGAGGAGGAGACGAACTTGGTCGTCTACTTCCCTTACACCGACGCGTGTCTACATTCTGCTGTGATGCGCGTCTAGTGATAACGATTTATGAGCTCTGTACTCGTATGTTTACTAGATGATGCAGTTGAATTGTTAGAGTAGTATATTGCCGTTTTCCCAACATGATGAACAATAAATTATAACTAACCATTTTTATGGAGATGAAACTCTAAAAAAATTGTTAGAACTCCCCCTTAATAACATCTTATATCAGAACCCGAATATGGCGTTATATGAGCAGGGACCAGGCCTATAGCCTGTTGGTGGCGCGTTGTATTTTGATCTACTGTGATAATTGAATAGGAACCGGGTCATAGCATTCGTAGTGGCGCGTCACATCGACATCTGGGTGCAGTGCAAAATGAATGACTGTTTTCGCATTGGACTTCACGGACGCCAAGGGTAATGATGCATATAAGACAACGTGAACTACTAATTAAAAACAAAGGCTTTGGTATCATTTGAATAATTGGAACTAATTAAGGCGCCACTCTACTATCAAATCATCTAGGTGTCTGCCTAATCTAGTTCCTAGATCCTCGTACAGGTAACTAGGAACACTATCGTCTACCTTTGATCTCTTCCCTTTTCTCTAGTTTCTAATGAGATAATAATATCATTGTAATGATTTAACCGTTTCCCTTAGGTAAACGTGCAATTTTCCTAACATAGGACAACAGAAACGACTACATGATCAAATTGATCTAAGACTTTATTTGAGACTGGCTCGAGTTTTGCCGAGCTTGATGATGAGGAAGCAAGTTTCTATTGAGCTTGACAACCTACAAGCAAGTGGCCATATTCGTATCTCGCTTATCTCAAGTGAGCCATAACAACAATTTCTGTAGTGCTACCTTCTTAATTAATGAAAACCGGCTGTGCCGGCACTTTTCGGGAAAAAAAATACAAGGAAGCGGCCATATTCGGCTCTGCTTGTCACTGCGCATGGCCAAGCAAATGATAGGACAACCATGGAGCGATCAAGCGGCCTTGGAAAACCTGGCGTGCTGCACGGTCGTACCAACAAAAATCAGGCGACGATGTGCAACGCGTCCATTAAACAGAAACGTAGAGGCCCACGCAAAAGGATGAAAAGAAAACGGAAGAAATAGGATACCGAGTCGCCGCGAGTCAGCGATGGATCAGTGTTCTAGTCGGACTCGTGTCATCATGTTCATGCGTACTCGGATTGTGGATATATAAAGCACCGACCACCATACCCTAGACCTAGTAGCGTCGAAACTTTCTTTGGCGACATGCCGACCTCCTTCACAATCTCGTTCGCCGCGGATGAGCGCGGCGGTCAGTCGCGACTCCACCCCGCCGATCATCTCATAGCAACTAAAACAGTGATGCCGTCGCGCGTGCTGCAGCTGCTGGATGACCACCGACCGTGGGACATCATGGACAACATGGCCCTGATCATCGTAAACCAGACGTACGCCGCCCTACTGGAGATCCTCGGGCCCGCGGCGCCGCCTGCGACTTCCGACAACGGGCACGTCGAGGTCAGCCGGCCCGTCGACCCCACCGACCCAGACTCGCCGCTGCTCTCCGTGAACGCCAGCGCCACGCACTGCTCCATCTGCCTCGTCAACTGCCTCCACAGCGGCGCAACCTCGGAGTACAAGAGGTACACCTCGCGGAAGCAGAAGGGCAGGCCGCACTACCACCTCGCCCACGCGAGCGTGAGCGTCTCGTCGGGCACGCTCCACGTGGCCCTCACCGGCGGAGTCCCGGCGACCGACTGCTGGACGTCCGCGGACGTCCGGCCCAACGTGTCGGAGAGGGGCTTGTTCGGGGTCCTGGACACCATCATGTCGCGCCTTGACGCGGCGATCCGGATCGAGGCGAGGCTGATCGAGATGGCCAAGGCAAGCGGCTGCAAGAGCTGCCCCAAGGTCAACGAGATCATCAAGGTGCGCATGGCGTTGGAGAAGATGCGAGGGGAGTTGGACCTCTACGCGATCGTGCGCAGGAGGCGCCAAAAGCGACGACGTGGGATCCAAGAAATCAGCTGCGGACCGGATGTGAACATGGTTGACGATGCCGACGTGTTGGTTAATAGGTTGAGGGAACTACGTATATGCAAGAAACGCTGCCCGCCGGCGGCCGAGATGGATCAGGTGGACGACGCCGATGTCCTGACGAAGAGGTTGAGGGCACTGCAGGTGTGACAAGACGATAGAAGAAGATCAATGTGATCCTGCGGATCAGGCACGGACGTGGGCACGTACAGATGGAAGATGGAATCACGGTATGAGTGGATCAGAGCATCAGGCTGATGGCGAACACAGAACGGAGGATAGATTGCAAGAACTCCTTTGTTGCAACATCGCCGGCTTATTCTAAAAACAAGCTGCTAAGGGCAACCTGTGTTCTCGAGAACAGCACGATGATTCCCCACTGCAGTGTTGTACATTACTCTGTGATTTGAACCCTAATGTTCACGCTCTGTCGGTACTCTGTAAATTGAATTGCTGATGAACACGGCACTAGTTGAACAGGGCATCTGAACATAGGAAATACTGCAAGAAACCGTTGCTTGCAGCAGCTTCATCAGTTTGCCCTTGTAAGCTAGAGGTGAATTGCAGAGAGTCTCCCTAACGTTACCGTATTGTGTATACTCTGATGTGAAGGATCCGTGTTAGGTTTAATCCCACATCGGATATTGATATTGGGGGAGCCCAACATATAAGGTGGAGGGAGCCTCACCTATCAGGCTAGTCTTTTGAGTTGAGGTGGTCCAGGACCTTGGTTGGGGCTCCAGTTGGGCCTGTTTGCGTGGCAGACCCGTTGCAACCTGGGCTGGCGGCAGGGGCCCGTCTGTGCAACGGGTCGGACCTCGTTCTAACAAGTGATATCAGAGCCAGGTCGGAAAATTGTAACTTCTCCCGGGTCACACACGGATATCGGGCTGTTGGATAGATCTTCCGATGTGTGATGAAGTGGGAGATTGTTAGGTTTAATCCCACATCGGATATTGATGCTGAGGGAGCCCAACATATAAGGTAGAGGGAGCCTCACCTACCATGCTAGTCTTTTGAGTTGAGGTGGCCCAGGACCTTGTTGGGGCTCCAGTTGGGTCTGTTTACATGGCAGACCCGTTGCGACCTGGGCTGGCGGCAGAGGCCCGTCTGTATGACGAGTCAGACCGCGTTCTAACAATCTGTCCAACGTGCACTCTCCACGAGTGGCCTCCAAATTGCATTGCCTATGTTTGTGGTGCTGCTAGCATGTGGGTTTTGTTCTAGTGTACTGTTATGTTCGATGATCTATATGTGTTTTACTTTTTTTTTTAAGATATGTGGAGTTCCTAATGTTGATATTGAACTGTTTCCGACCTCAAAATCGTTCCATAACTTCGAAAGTTGTCACCTATAGTGTTTGCACAGAGTCACTGACCCTAGTCGATTGACGAGTTCAATCTCATGAGAAACGGAGAGCATACTCTTCACACGATCTATTACACGGATAACAATACCCATCTCGATTGAGGGTGTTTATTCAGAACAATGTAAATACGCGGACCGGCAACAGCAGAAAACGCGATGGTACAGTGATTCTCGCCGCCACATCCCGTTCCGTCGAGATCAGAACGGCGCCTCCGCGGATGGCGGGCGCTGCAGCTCCTTGACCATCTTCCACGACTCGCGGTTGGAGATATCGTCCCACCACCTGCTCACGTTCTGGCGCGACTCGATGAGGTGCGCCGAGCGCGGGTCAGACGCGATGGCGTCGGCGTTGGGCAGGTGCGACAGGTCGGCGAGCGTGAACTTGTCCCCGGCCAGGTACCTCGTCTCGTACAGCCTCTGCTCGTAGATATTCAGCATCTTACTCAGCTGCTTCATGCTCTTCTCGTACCGCTGCCGCGTCTCCTCCACCTTCTCCATGTGCTGCCGGTGCGCCGGGTGCATCCCGGTCGCCGCCGGCGGCGGCCCGCCGCGGCCGCCATCCAGCGGCATGTCGATGGGCAGGTAGCTGAGGCTGTAGAGCATGTCGGTGCTGGGGACGTCGAAGTTCTGCGCCTCCGTCTGCAGCCACTGCTCGATGGAGGCACGCTCCAGCGCGCCCGGGCCGAACAGCTCCTTGTTGCCCTGGTTCCTGTACTTGTCCGCGTCTGCGACGTGCCGCAGGATCTTCCTCGAGTCTGTACAGTGTTCTTGGTTGAGCAACCACGCATCAAAACTTTATAATTGATCATTATTTTTCGTACCGACGAGAATGACGCTGCCGTCGTCGAAGGTGATGGACTCGCCGTGAGGGTGCAGCTTGGGGCGTTCCAGGCGCTTGGGGCCGTGGAAGGAGTTGACGCGGATGAGCTGGAACTCGACGTCCTTCTCGAAGAGGCAGGTCATGACGCGCGCGACCTCAGCCGACGCCGGCGACCCGAACACCTGCACCGGCATTTCCTCCGGCCGCCCGTGGATCCGCCGCGCGCAGCTGAAGGTTTGCAGAAGGAAACAAAAGCCTATAACCTATCGTTGGATGTTAATTGGTGATGCTGTGCGTTTTTGAAGTTTGGTCGTTTCAGAGGTCTGTATATATGTGCATGTGCACGAGAAAAGCAAGATAGTGATCAGAATGCCTTGCTTCCCAAGAGGTTCATGCAAAAGCGAAAGGGAAGCAAGCAAAGCGTTGGTTCGAAGAGGGCCATGCTGTCTGCGTGATCATGGCGTACAGAAGCAATCGAGTAAAGAGTTTCGTCATTTTAAACCCAAAGAAACAGCACGGTGCAAGAACTCATGAGAATCCCATTATGATAGATTCCGTTTTCCAACTGGAGGCCCCGGACATGTTCGTTTCCTTGCCTTGCTACCAACTTTTGAGCATCAGATGCAATTTTTGTTTATCAAGGTAAAGTATGTAGAATCAACTCAGTTCTACTTTTCGTACACCCGCTGCCCTGCAGCTAGGCCGGTTATACTCGAGCCCGCCGGTGAGCAGAGACGGAGAGCCCTACTGATAGAGGTTTGTACCCTCTCTTTCCCAGCCCTCGATGCGTTCTCCTGTATTGCCGAAGTCGTCATCAGCCGACCATAGCTGGTCAAATAGGCCGGGCTGATCGAACCGACACAAAATCTGACAATTTTGGCCCAGCACGAGCACAACACGACACGGTTGGGACCGGATCCGGGCCGGACCGAAGCTCAACCCGGGTCCTGATTGGGCTCAGCCATCGGCCCATCGGGCTAGCCCAACACAGCCCGATTAACAAGCGGCCCGACGAGCCCGGTAGCAAGCCCGTGTAGCCCGACTTGGACGACCCGGCATGGGCACGACCCGATTACCCCCGGCCTTTTTTTCTTCATCCATCCCTCGGCCCACCTAGCACCCGGCCTTTTTTCGGGATTTTTTCCATTTTAATATCAATTTATAATGAATTTACATCATTAGCTATTAAAAAAATTGCCAATCTAACCACCCTACCGTCCACGGTGTGGACGAGTCGTCCACACCATGGACGATTGGCCACGTGTCAGCCTCTCGGACGTCTCAAAAAATCTGAGCCATATTCATTTTTGGATGACTATTTTAAATATTTAGAGACATATTTTGGAATGTAATTATTAAATAAACTGTAGTAAGAAATGTGTACTACACTTTTTTCAATAACAAAATATGTCTCTAAGTATTTTAAAATAGCCGTACAAAAGTAAATAAAACTCAAGAAATTTGAGCTGCAGAGCAAAATTTGTTGAGTCTAGTCACTTTTGGACGACTATTTTGGGCTTTGTAGAGACATCTTTCGGATATGTTGTTATTTAAGTAAATGTAGAACACAATGTGTACTACATTTGTACTAATAAAAATATTTATAAAATATGTCTCTAAGTATTTTAAAATAGCAGTTCAATAGTTACTAAAACTAAGAAAATTTGGACGTTCCAGTGACAAATAGCCCAAATTTTCTGAGTTTTAGTCACTTTTGAATGGATATTTTAAAATACTTGCATACATATTTTGTGAATTTCCTTATTTAACTAAATGTAGTTCACATTGTGTTCTACATTTACTTAAATAACAACATTTCCGAATGATGTCCCTAGATACCCCAAAATAGCCGTCTAAAAGTGACCAAACTCAGCAAATTTTCCTAACCAGCTCAAATTTCTTGAGTTTTATTTACTTTTATACAGCTATTTAAAAATATCTAGATGCATATTTTGGGAATTTTGTTATTTAAGAAAGTGTAGTACACATTTCGTACTACAGTTTCTTCAGTAATTATATTTCCAAAATATGTCTCTAAATATTTTGAAATAGTTGTCCAAAAATGAATATGACTCAGAATTTTTAAGATGTCCGAGAGACTGACACGTGGTCACTCGTCCACACTGTGGAAAATAGGGTGGTTAGAATGGCAAAAAAAGGTTTTTGATAGCTAATGATGTAAATTCATTATAAATTGATATTAAAATGGAAAACATTCCTTTTTCCGGTTCCGTTGATCCCTCTCCACTTCGCATCTGGCATCTCCGATCCCAGAAACCCTAGCTGCCACATCTGGCATCTCTGATCGTCCCTTCCTAGTTCGCATCTCCTTCCTCGTGGCTCGGCCTCTCCCTTCGCCCCTCCGCACTCATTCTCGTGGTGCCGCCTCTCCCCCTGCGGCTCGCCCGGCTCCGCGTCACCACTGTCGAGTTCTCCCGCCTCACCACCGCCGACAGCGCGTCGCCCACCGTCCTCTTCCGACGCCGGAGCCAGTGTCTATGCGCGCCTACCAAGCAACCTTCCTCTCCTGTGGCGGTTGCCTCCGCTCTTGTCCCGCCTCTTCCCTTTCCAAAAGCTACCGCCGATCGGCCGCCTCGCACGCGCGTCGGCGTATCGACTTCTCCTCGGCAGACGGTCGCCGAATCCTCCTCTGTTTCGACACCTCGGGTCTAGCTCGCCTGCTATCTCGATGACTCTGTCACCGCGCGGATCTAGTGTTCTGCGCGTCGCTCGAATCGATCGTGCTTCGAGCTAGACAGGCATGTTTGGCCTGGCACGTGCAAAGCTCAACACAGCCTGTTAAATCGTGCCTCGAACTGTGCTTGGGCCGAGACAAATGTCAATCAGGCCAACCCAACATAGCCCGTTTAAGAATCATGTCGGGTCGGATCCAAGCTTTTCAAGCCCGAGCCTAACCGACCTCATGCCCAGGCTGACTCAGCACAGCCCATTAACCACCTATACAGCGGACGATGGAGTTAAAAGCACTGTCGCTCCATGCCCTCCACCAGCCCTGCGGGATCCCAGCGTGCCCTGCCTGCCAAAAACCAGCTCTACACTCACCATCTTGTGCGTCAACCTCCATATAGCAGCGACTAGTCTGTCATCCGTACATTCCGAGGACATCCTCGCGTCTTCACTTGCAACATCGCGGGCCACGTGCATGGTTCGTGCCACCCGCCACGATGACACCGTCAGCGAGCTCATCTATAGTTTTGGCGTTTCGCCGCTCAACTTCGTCTTCTACAGCACCCTTATCCTCTTGCCACGGTGGGGCTGGCCATGTCGCTAGCGAAAGAGGTCTACCAAGACGAGTTCACCTTCACGCCGAGGAGGGTAGATGGAGCTAGGAATGTATGCATAGTTCTCTCACTGGTTTTTATGTCGTCACGTAGAGATGAAAATCAAACGTTTTTTTATGGTTTTTGCTGGCAGCACGCACGTATTGGAAAGTCCATGGGCCCAAACTAGCATTGCTGGAAGCGAAAGCCCATTTCAAACGATGCAACTAGCTAGCAACAGAATCAGCGTACAAGTATAAAAATGCCCTAGTCAGGTGATTTTTTTTATTTTAGTCATTTGACACAACTGTTGAAATACAACCTCGATTATGACTGATAATCTAATAACCGATCAATAATGTCAACAAGCACATTTACAGAACAGACTACAAGTAACATAAAGTGTTCATGCGTGTTTTATTTTGATACGGCAGATATACAAATAAGTACTCCCTCCATACTTAAAAATTTGTCGATTTCTAATTCAAAAATAAATACAAAGCAACAAACTTTCAATCTGAGTACGTACGTACACAACTACACAAGATGAAATTACGCTGTTACGAAGGCCCGATGTCACAAGTCAAGTTTAAACGGCGCCGTGGGGCCTCTCATGGGTCCAAAACGACCGCAGGCCAGTGCGCGCTCCGGGCCTGCACGCTGACCACCTGCCTCCACGCCGGCCGCGCCGAGATGGCGTCGTACCAGCGCGCCACGTTCTCGCGGGACGCCAGCAGCGCCCTGCCCCTCGCCGTGCACGCCAGGTAGTAAGCGTTCGGGAGGTGGGACAGGTCGGCCAGCGTGAACTCGTCGCCCGCGAGGTACGCGCTCCGGGCGAGCGCGTCGTCGTACACGTCCAGCACGCGCAGCAGCAGGGCCTCGCTCTCCGCGACGCCGGCGCGGTGGCGGTCCTCCTCCTCCTTGTCTTCGTGCACGTCCAGCACGTGCACTAGCCGGACCTCGCTCTCCGCGACGCCGGCGAGGTGGGGCTCCTCCTCCTGGTCTTCGTCGGCGGCAGCGTAGGGCGAGGTCGGCGATGGGCGCATCCGCGGCGTGAACGCGAGGTGGAAAGCCAGCGCGGAGCTTGGCGCGTCGAAGCTCTGTGCCTCCGCCTGCAACCACTTCTCGATGGAGGCGCGCTCCAGCGCGCCCGCGCCGTACAGGCTCCTGGTGCACCGCCGCGGGAACTCGGTGCACACGTACCGGCATATGTCCCTCGAATCTACAGGGACGAAGAATCAGCAAGAACGATAAGCCACACGAGACATGGATCGACAGGGGATAGTTCAGGATTCACAATGTCGCGCTGATCATTAGCTACCGGTGAGGGTTACGTCGGCGTGCTTGAGCGTCACATAGCCGCTGGGACCCTGCATGGATGCGAGAGCGCCAAGCAGAGCAAGAAGAGGGCAGAACATAGTGTGAAAACGCCATTTTGTAGGTGCAGAAATACCCTAGTAGGTGTTAAAATTTCTCGAGAATAACGATGCACGAATTTGAACAACGTGCCTTCATCGTGACGAGCCGAGGAACCTTGTCGTGCGCTTGCTTGAACGTGTCGGTGCGGACCAGCTCGAACTCGAGCTTACGCTCGAAGAGGCACGCCATGACCCGGGCCACGCCCGTCGACGCCGGCTGGCCGAACACCTGCAGGACGGCCGCCGGAGCCATCGCCCTGATGAACTATATCTGACAAAGAACTGCCTGAAGGCTGTGAAGCTTTGCACGGCTCCATTCCTCCATCACACGCACGGTATTTATAGAGTAGCAAGCAGCTCAGGCCTCAGGCGTATCGTTATACGGCCACATCATCATGTGCATGTAAAGCAGAAAGACAAAGTGAAAGTGGACAGGCCAAGTAGTCCTAGGCTAATGGGCTACACAGGAGTTTAAAAATGGCCGAACTTTGGGACACCTCGATTCCTTGCTTGTCGCGAGCTCCGTGCCATCACCATGAGTTCCCTCTACTCGACGCAACGCAACTCAACAGAGGTTGACGACGATACTCTTCCCTACCCGCTCTTCACTCTTCGATCAACATGGGGATTAAAGCTACGATACCCACATTGTTTTGTACTTTTGTCGTGTAGCTTGCTGCTGCCGACCGGATGATTGATGTATAGCTCGAGATGCACATGCAGCAAAGCAACCTGGTTGGTTGCTTGTTGGTCGGTGCACGACACTAGACATTCCGCCCCCCTTACGATTGAAGGAATCGTGGTGGTGGCACTATCTCCCGCACTGGTGTTCAGGATAAACCTCGAGGTTTCCGAACTTTTGGCGTGGAGATGCATATGGATTTTGCTACGTCCTGCTTGTGTACCTGGTTGTATGCACGGTCAATAAAAGGGGAAACAAGTTAAGCTGCTAACGCAAGCATATTTTGGCAAAAATTGAGTGAGAACATCAAATGAGAGGTGAATCAAAATCACATGCATCAATGGAGCTGTAACATGGATATTTAAACTACGTTTCACCTGAAAAAAAAAGTTGTCCATATTTTAGGTGCCTGAAATTTTAAAAAAAGTTGTCTATATTTTAGGTGCCTGAAATTTGAAAAAATTTCAGGCGTTGAGTAATTAGCTGATAATTACTATCATTAACTGTTAGTCACTGTAATTAATTGTTAATCCTTTATTCTACAGGTTAATCAATCATAAAACTATTTGTTTTATTATTTTACAATTAACATAATTCTTACAAATTTACGAATTAACAATTAACAAAATATAAAAAAGTTAATCATCTTCCACCCTCGTCTGTGCTGCGTGTGCAGCGTTGCTTGAAATTTGCGGTGGCCTCAGGCACCTGAGGATCAGGATTCCTAAAAAAAGGGTTGTCTAAATTTCAAGTGTCTAAAATTTGAGAAAATTTCAAGCACCAGGTAATTAGCAGTTAATTACTATTATTAATCACTAATCTTTGTAATTAACTAGGTTAACCAATCACATTTTTTTCCTATTTTACAATTAACATAACTTTATAAATTACAAATTAACAACTAACAAATTATAAAAAAAACTGAGATCAGGCAGCGAGCAACGTGAGGTGAGGCGAGTGACTGGGATGAGGATCCCCTGACTTAATCAACGATCACTGACATGTTGATCCGGTCCCACACGTCAGTGACTACGTCACGGTGTGCAGTAAAGTCAGGGCATCTCTGTCCTGTGACTGAGGCATCGCCTGACGCCTCAGTCGCATGACGCCTAGCCTTACAAGGACGGTGAAGCCCAAAACAAAACTGACTCATCCAGGTTCTAAATCATTTGGAAATACCGCACCTAGAAACTGCATTGCTACGGCTACGGTACCAGAAATGAGCTATTCCAAAAAAAACACGAAAGTTGGGTGAGTGTTGAAGTTGAGATTCCCTAGCATTGAACCCGGCCTGCGCCGCGCGCAGAGGCAGAGCGAGCTGCCTGCAGAACCATACTCCGGCCGGCCGCACTGCCCTGTCTCTTTTGTCTCGCCGGCCACATGGCCTGACTGCCCGGCCTCTCAACGGCCTGATCGGATCATTGCAATTTGTACCCAGCACGTTCACGCATCGACGCGAAGAGGTCACGTGTTCATCTCTCCCTACGTAGAACTACATACTCTCGCCGCCCTTAGTTAAGTACAGTATATTTACTAACTGGAACTACAAAAGTACCATAGTACATTCATATGCGAGACAAATTTTGCAGCAAAGTTATTGAAGGACCGAGCAAGACGAGATCAGAGGGGGTCTAGCACCAAGTCCCTAAAAGTGTCCGATTCTCTCACTGTTGACCGTCAATTTGACTCCATTAACCTACACATCATGAGAAAAGCAAAAAAAAAAGTCCTTCTCTTCTAATTTCTCCAACAACTTCACCAGTAGTCATAAAACGTAATCATGCACAAGCTCATGCAACCCTCAAAACCCCGCACGGCCGCATTTCAACTCAAACTTCAAATAAACTAACATCGCAATTACTCATTAAAAAGGATGGGCACCAGGGATCGATCACTGGCGGCACGGGCGCAACTGAAGCGCACTGGCCATCTGGGCCACAGCCCGTTCCCAAGGGACCATATTTGATTTAAAGTCCAGGGTCCAAATCTTTTGGCAAGAATGACAAGTGTGAGGAAGGAAATATTTTGACCCATGCATGGCTGCAAATTCAAGTAGTAACTAGCAAGACTAAATCATTTTACGTTCTTGCAAAAATCACCACCAAGAAAATCTAGTGATCAATGGAGAGATACCAAACATCCATGGAATGCTTTTTGATGCAAGCAATCGTGATGGCTAGGTTGGGAGATTGGAGGGGCTGAATTATGGACTTCCAAGTTCAGACACTAGCTGCACCACGTACGTACATACGTACTCATGCATGGCTAGTGTTGGAATTTCAGTCTTCATATAATCAATGCCTAAAATAAAATAAAATCTAAAATGCTCATATATGACTAGGGGTGGGTGTTAAACTTTAGTAACACATGGGAAGTTAGAGGAAAGTGAGACTCACTTATAGTTATAGCACTTTTCCAAGTGAGTAAGAAGAGAGATGATACACGGACACTCCTCACACGCCACGCCACCCGTGTGGCGTTAAATGAACCAATAATCTTTATTTTTGCTGATCAAGAATTTTAGTCAAAGTCGATTAGGTCGACCCCGAAGCAACACGAACATGACATGCACTAGCAGTTGGGTGTGGTAACTGACTCGACTCGGAGTTGGTTACCGACTTGAACATGTTACGGACTCAAAGTCGGTTGTTGGAACCGACTAGAACAAGAGTCCACACATCACAATCTACAACTCTTTGTGATCTAGGTCGTCCCTCTCGCTACTTGTGACATTGCTATTTTCTACTTCATCATGTTCACCGATGTGCACCACCAAACGGGAGAGAGGATCTCCAAAACAACTCATCTTTGCGATCCTCTAACGAAAGAGGATGAATAAGATTTTTATAAAATGATCTGTACGACTGCTCTTATTCTTCATCATGCATCATTTTTCATCAAGTCGAGATGTGCTACTTTTTTGCCGTCTTCGTCGCTGTATATTCATGGATCGGTCGCCAACAGTCGACTATAGCACTGCCACAACTGTGCTAAAATCGTCTAATGTTAGTATGTTTAACGTGATCCGATCTGTTATTTTAATGTAACTGCTGTTATTTTATGCACTACTGTTGTTCATGTTAGCCAATACTTTTTATCTATTTTATATTCAATTAGTAAATTGTCTAAACTTGTAACAGTTCCCTCGGTCTAACGTGGTAAATGGTGGTAACAACTAGCTGGTCGTTACTACAGTAGTAATAACAGCCGGTAAGGATTTCCCACTTTGGCGAAAATAATGGGCGGCGTGTATCGCCCAACAAATTGCAGGGGAATCTCATTTACTAGCGTGTGCAGCACGATGAGTGAGAGAGAGAGAGGCGGGAGCTTGGTGGTTTCTATTAATGCTGCAGCCTATCTTACGTGATTTGGTACAGAGTGGAGTTAAATGCCCACCAACACCAGAGCTAGTGAAGTCGTGAAGAGAATCAAAGAATCGCGTCCATAAAGATCGGCCGGTCTCCCGCTTCAAACGCGCGTTCCTCTCGCTTTCGTACACACCAGCCCTTCTCGCCTTGGAGATCATCAGACATCCATATGGCCAATGTTTCTTCCGTTCTCCCTCCTTGCCGATCGGCCTCCCTCGTCTGTCTCGTCAGCTAGCCGGAGGTGAAAGAAAGAAATGAAAGCGTAGCTATGGTGTTGGCTCGACTCACTCAGAAGCTGGAGCCATGGATCTACCAACCTACTACTGGCGTTTCTGATTGAGCCGCGCCAATATCTTAGTACTCTTTCATGTAACCGTGTCTGCACTGTCTCCCCTTCGGTTCCTCTTCCTGCCGCGAATGGTGGCCGCATGCAAGGTAACTGTGCTCTTCCCTCTTTCATCTCCCCGTGCCTGCCTTCTCTGCCTGCTGGGGCATATGCATGAGTCGACTGCACACGCACATACGTTTTCGATTTGTTTTCTTTTAAGCCTAGCCGTGACTGAATTAACTTCCTTGGCATGCGTTTTCTTGCACCTTGTGTTTGTTCCGCTGGTTAGGTCATGCATGCAGAAATCGCTCTCGGCGGATCGACGAGTATACTAACTCATCTACCATTTTGTATGTCTAGTGGATGAAGGCTTGAGATGCATAAATGTATGCCAACACATGCTCGAAATTGGCTATATTTTGCTATTGATGTCGTATATCTTGACATTGAATCTCAAGTCAGTGAAAAGTTATCCGTGGAACCGCTTTACGGTTCTTTTCAGTGTATTGTGAGCACGTGTTTTTGTCATGCATGGCTGTTGGAGACTTGGAGTTTCGTATTTTAGTAGTACATCGAATTCCAGTTCCTGTTATCTCTGATACCTAATTTGCCGTAGCCACTATGTAACATCGTGCTGCTCCTTTTGTTTTTTACTTATACTTCCAAGTATTTTTTTAAGGGAGTGTCTATATTTCAGGTGCCTAAAATTTAGGAAAATTCGAGGCACTGAGTAATTAGCAGCTAATTACTATCATTAATTGCTAATCCTCATAATTAAGCACCAATCCTTAATTTTATAGGTCAATCAATTACAAAATTATTTTTGTTTGATTGTTTTAGAACTAATATAATCATTAAAAAATAACAATAAAAAAAGATTAACCACTAATCATCATCAATTATGAGGCAAGTGTGCAGTGAGTCAGACATCCGCTGCTGTGCAACTCAGCCCCTTAAATCAGAGCCGATTTCAGATGCCTGAGTTTTAGTCTTTTCTTTTTTTAACACAGTAGCTGATTTTTCCTGCAGACTAGGGTTCGTGCCGTTGATATACCGTCGAATTCAGGATTGTACTTGTAGCATCTACGTAATCGAGAAGACTGAATGAAAATTACCAGCACGCGAGCTAGGGTAACATATGCATGTGCCAGTGCTTCATCTTTCTGAAGCGCAGATGCATGGTCATCAAGGCATGTACACCCCGCGTAAATTGAATCCATGCCACTGGTCGCTGCAGCTTCCAACTTCCACGACTGTTAATGCGAACGCGGGCATTTATGCCCCATACTTCACTGCATTTTCGCCGCTGAAGATGACGAAAATGAGAAACCCGTTGTTCATTGTCTTGCTCTGTCGGACGACGCTCATCATCATCATCATAATCTCCTCTCTGCTTCAACTCCGATTTCTCGAACCTAGTTGCTCTGACACGTAAGTAAACATCAAATGCAGCAGTCTACAGTAGTAAAATATTGTTGCATCAAATTAAAAACAGCCGAGTTTTCTGAAAACACGCGACGGCAATTTCTCATACAGATCAGTTCAAGAACGAAACCTGCACGGCAGCACAGACCGATCGACAGCAAGCAGGTAGGAAGAGCACTGTGGTGTGGTAGTTGGGTCTTGCAAGTGAGATGTAACTGTGTGCAGACTGCAGAGCAACGACGCGAGATTGGAATAAATGAGGCGCGTGCCAGAGGCAATCGAAGTAAAACAAGGCCGCAACGGACAGCAAGAAGGAGAGGGGCATGCCTCATGCCTGGCCGTCTTTGCATTTAACACAACACGCACATCCCCGCGGACAGATGGACGGACGAGTAGGGAGGAATGGCCATGGCGCGCCGTCGTCAGACAAAGATTCCCCGCATTCACTCCTCCGGGTCCGAACCCTGCGGCTCTCTCTGCTGTCGCAGTGCATCTCGCCCATCCCGATGCCGTCCGCGAGCTGTAGCTTTGATGGTCCGGTGTCTCGTTAGTGGTCTCCCACTCTCCCTCCTCCACTCGTCCTCCGTTCTCACGGATCTCACGCATCTCACCTGTCTGCATTCACGCCCCCTTGCCTTCCGTTCCTCACGCACTGTAATGGAGCATTCATGCCAAGTAGGCGTAATCAACTGTAAGCATATGGAAAGATAGGCTTGTTAGAGCTTTTGAAGGACTGTATTACCGAACACAGCTTCATTGAGAATGACGTCACGTCGTTTTTTTTTGTGTGTGTGCGGTGTGTGTTGGGGATTAGCTAGGGTCCTCGGCAGTCACAGGGTTGATCCGATCGTGTCCAGCACATCCTACGGCTCACGAGAGCTGGAAGCCAGCAGCCCCGCGCGAGTCGGGCGTCAATCGACGGCCGCGACCGCGGCAAGCGGCGAGCTAGCGCTCTCTCTCCATGGCAGCGTTGTCACGGCACAGCGTGGTATGGTGAAACAGTACATGATCACATACGCTCCTCGGCCTGCAGGCTGCATACCGGGAATCTCTGCTCGCCTACCGTATCAATCCCTAGTACTAGTATAGGTAGGCTGGTATACGGAGAACAACACGGAACAAAGAAATAAAAATGTTCGGCGGGTATACGCTGCTCTGCAAACATTGATTCATGGCAGTGTTGATGGAGGCAATCAATCATTAGAGTTACGCGGTAACTACTACTAGTAGATCATTCCATTTCCATTTGTACAGGAGGAGAAGCAGATTACTACCACTACTTTGCAGGCATCTGGCGACGCAGCACCGGAAGATGTAGAACCGCGACAGCTGCTCCCGCTCCACCGCCAGGCACCCACTCCTCCCCTCGCCCGCTGCATCCTGGCGCGCACTACAGTAATCCGGACGAATAAAGAAAAAACCGTCGCAATAAGTTATTTGCGACGGTTCTTATTATTTGCGACAATTTTTGGCCGTCGCACATTTTTTTATCGCAATTAAGGTTGTTTGTGACGGTCACCATCGCAAATAAGGCTATTTGCGACGGCTCGCGGCGACCGTCGCAAATAATTGCCCGGACGCCGATGGGCTCCACACAGCAATTTGTGACGGCCCGACCGTCGCAATTAAGATCCTATTTGTGACGGCGTGGCAATCACAAATTATCCCAGCCGATGGGTCCCACATGGCAGTTTGCGACGATCGGGCCAGCGCAAATAGGATCTTAATTGTGACGGTTGTGCCATCGTAAATAACGTAGGTCAGTTTGCGACGGCCAGGAGCCTTATTTGCGACGGTACTGTATAAAAAGTCATCGCAAATAAGATTTTTTATTATTAAAAAAAAAACAGAAAATGCTACCCGGCTCGATGTCAGAAACACAGAACATACAATAATATCACAATAATCACAAAAGATATAACAATAGTCACAAAAGACACTATACACATCGTCAATACATTACATCACCATTATCAACAAACCGAACGAGGAGTCACTCGCCCGTCTGACCTCCGTAGCCACCCGCGAAGCCATCAAAGTCGTCGTCTCGCCTCACTCCAGGTGGCGGTAACGACAACAACGGGGTTTGAGCAGCCGTCACCAATCCCTGTAATTAATGAAACTTAGAGTTAGAATAGAAAAGCATCAGCATCCCTCTCCCTCCCTTCCTCTACCTCTATCTCCATCTACATCTCCCTCTATCCCTCTCCCTCTGGATAGAGAGAGGGGGAGAGGGGAGGGGGAGCTTACCTCGAGGCGGTGCCGGCGGCAGCGGCGGTGGCAGCGGCGAGCGGCGGCAGTTTGGGCGGGGCACGGTTTGGAAATGAGTCGGATGAAGGGAGAACAAGGGCATAAGGCTTTAATTTGTGACGGCCCCATTAATTGCGACGGCCCTAGGGTTGGTCATCGCAATTAACCCTATTTGCGACGGCTTCGTAATCTGGAAGTCGCAAATAACTCTTATTTGCGACGGCTTTCGTGGTGGCCGTCGCAAATTAACCACCTATTTACGACGACCCTCGTTATTTGCGACGGCTCATTGCGGGTCATTGCAAATACCGTTATTTGTGACAACCGGCCGTCACAAATGATCGCGTTTCCTATAGTCGCGACGCGCCCTCCCCGTTTTGCTCTGTGGAATTGCCTCGCTATCTTCTTCGCTCGCCTCCTGCAGTCCCACTCGCTCGGGTCGGGTGGAGCAATTGAGCCGATCAGTGAGCAGTGCACGCTTCGTAAGTTTTGCCGCCAAGTCGTGGATGGACGGAGCCTCGAAGTAGCAGGGTGCGTTAACCATGTGTGACGATGCCCGGTCACGGTCATCAGGGTCGCTCCTTCGATGGTTGCCGTGAGGCCCGGGCGGCGATTGAGGTGGTCATTTGGCTTGTCCCTTGCTGGAAAAAATTTCTCTGCATACGGTATGCATAGCGTCGTGTGTCCCAGTACCGATCTTAAAGCACCTGGGTTGTTTGGTTCCACAAAGAATCATCCCGATCGGCTGCGTTTTGAGTCCCTTCGAGCTTCGGCTCCACCTCTATCTCTGACGTGTCGAAGCCCTAGGCTCTGATTTATTTCCTGATCGGCTCGCCTTGTGCTCCTCCGCAGCCTTTCGCGATTGAAGCACCGGCGTCTTCCGGTTGAAGGTGAACCCGTCGGCCTCCCCATGTTGTCAGGCAGTGGAGTGTTGGAAGATAATCACCGCACGTATCAGAAGTGATAGATTGAGATTTGGCAGCATAACAAACGGAACAAATAGCTGGATAGAATCAAGACTTGTCATACAAGTATGAAGATAGGATCAGATTAGTTTAGAAGGTTCAGATCACATGTAAAAAAAATTCTAGAGAAATCTTCGTAGGAAATATTTTCTTTTTGTTTAAGTGATTGGTTGATTGGCTGCGCTGCACGTAACAACCATCACTATCCATATTGTACTCTGTTCTATTTAAGTAACACGTAACCCCGGCTCACCCGGGTTTGAGAGGCTTGGTTCTACCCAACTCGCCACGTACGATTTTCCACATGGTAATCAGCGCCCTCCTCCTCCTTTGAGAACATGGGTGGGTCATCTTCGAATCCATCTGGATTCAATACTCTCGGTCACCACGTCGAGAAATTGACGAGGGACAATTACCTCCTTTGGAAGGCTCAAGTCCTTCCATCAATTCGTGGGGCTCAATTGTTGGGTCTGCAGGATGGATCAACGAAGAAGCCTGGTGAGAAGATCTCGGTGGTCAATGCTGACAACACTCGAGAATTGACTTCTAATCCTGAGTATGCATCCTGGTTGGTGCAGGACCAACAGCTACTCAGTTATATCAATTCCACCTTGTCCAAGAGGTGTTAGCCCAAGTTGCGGCATGTACCTCGACAGCAGAAGCCTGGACAACCATTCCGGAGAGCTATGCATCACAATCCAGGGCTCGCGTGATGCTTCTCCAGGCCAAACTTTCCAACACCAGGAAAGGTGAGTCATCTATTGCTTGAAAGAATTGGTGGATGAGATGGCATCTGCAGGGAAAAAATGAAGACGATGACATTATCTTGTATATTCTGTTCGGTTTAGATGCTGAATACAATTCTCTCATTGAGAATATTAGCACTAGATCGGATCTAGTGTCATTGTTAGATCTCTATGCCCAACTCTTGATGACTGAGGCAAGAGTGGAGAGGCAACAAAACTCTCAACAATATCATATTAATGCTAATGCTGCCACTCATGGAAATTACTCTCGTGGAAGAAGGGGTGGCTGCTAGGGAGGTGGCCGTGGCAATTCTGGTATGCAAGGCCGACGGCGTGGCAATCCAGATAACAAGCTGATGTGTCACCTGTGTAATAAAATAGGACACACAATTGTGAGATGCTACAAACGTTTTGATCGTGACTTCAAGCCCAATGAGAGAGCTGCAAACAATGGCTTGTCATCTTACAATGCCGAGTCATATTATGGCATAGACACAAATTGGTACACGAATTCTGGAGCGAGGAATCACATCTCAGGAGAACTTGGCAAGCTCTCGGTCAAGGAGAGATATAACGGATCAGATAAGGTCCAGACGACGAATGGCTCAGGTATGGGAATCAATTTCGTTGGAGATTCTACTTAAAAAAAAACTATTTGTTCCTTGCATCTAAACCAAATCTTGCATGTTCATCCTGCCAAGAAAAATTTGATTTCAGTCCATAAGCTTACGACTTACAATTCTGTTTTTCTTGAATACCATCCAACTTTTTTCTTGGTGAAGGATCAAGTTTCGAAGAAAGTTCTGCTTGGCAAATGTAGAGGGGGTCTTTATCCATGGCCGACCTTGGAGCTTTCTTCATCACCTTCCAGTTGTGCACTCATGACCATCAAGCCATCCATCAACAGGTGGCATGATAGGTTTGGGCACCTGTCCATGTTAGTAGTCAATAAAATCGTGAGTGAACACAAGCTTCCATGTTCCTCCAAGTCTAGTGAATTCCAGATGTGTGATGCCTGTCAACAAGGCAAGAGTCATCAACTTCCCTTTACCAAGTCTGAGTCATCAACTTCCCTTTACCAAGTCCGTTAGTGTCTCAAAATATCCATCAGAACTTATTTTTCCAGATGTGTGGATACCTGCACCCACTTCTGTTGGAAGGCATAAGTATTATGTGAGCTTTATTGTCGATTATAGTAAGTTCACATGGATATATTTTGTCTATCATAAATATGATGCTTTTCAAAAATTTCATGCATTCCAAGTCTTGGTGGAACATATGTTCAATAGGAAGATTGTTGCTATTCAAACCGATTGGGGAGGGGGATATCAAAAATTGAATGTCTTTTTTTTTTTGAAAAAATTGGGATATCTCATATGGTGTCATGTCCACACACTCATCAACAAAATGGGTCGGCTGAAAGAAAACATCGTCATATTATTGAAATTGGACTTTCTTTGCTTGCTCGTGCATATATACCTTTGAAGTTTTGGGATGAAGCGTTTATTACAGCCACCTATTTGATTAATAGGATGCCAACCAGAGTTATCCAGCATCAAACACCACTAGAAAAGCTCATTGACACCAAACCGAATTATTTCCATCTCAAGAATTTTTGTTGCGCTTGCTGGCCAAACCTCGATCCTTATAATTCTCACAAATTATCATTTAGATCAAAGCAATGTGTCTTTTTGGGCTATAGCACGTTGCATAAGGGATACAAGTGTCTTGAGCTAGCTAGTGGACGGGTCTATATATCACGTGATGTAGTTTTTTATGAAACTGTACTTCTGCTCAAAAACTTACATCCAAATGCGGGTGCACAACTTAGATCGGAAATACCACTCCTTCATCCAACTTTGCATAATTTCCCAGGGGTTACTATAGAAAATCTCCAACAACACGATTCCGAGGACAGAACTAATTCTCTGGATTTATCTAACCCAAGTGAAGAAAGTTCTGTGCAGGAAGGGTGCATGGCATAGGAAAATGCAGAAGATCCTAAGTCTGGAGGTGAATAGCATTGGATCTGCCAACAATCCAATCGCAAGGGGAGACAACCTCGGCGCGTGTGCCTGCGACAGAACAACTCATTAGGAGCACGGGTGAAGCGTCATCAGATCACGTACCCGAACCAAACACTGACGCCGCAGGGGGATCATCCTTGGCACCTATGCGTGTGCGATGTCAGGTCCGATGCGCAGAAAACCAGAGCACCCCAGTGCTTCAGGTCCTCAGTACCCACACCCACTGATGCTCCGCCACGTGGATCAGAACCAGTTGCTGCACAGGAATCCAGTTTAGGGCAGGAAATACCTGAAGAACAAATTATTTTTGCAAACCAAGAGAACATGAACATCAACAGGGAAGTTTCTGTTTCCAGACCCACCACAAGATTGCAAAACAATATCTCAAAACCAAAGCAATT
This sequence comes from Tuctoria greenei, assembly GCA_036927565.1. NCBI lineage: Eukaryota > Viridiplantae > Streptophyta > Magnoliopsida > Poales > Poaceae > Tuctoria > Tuctoria greenei. Next base: position 192,272,486 of record JAYESD010000007.1, on the reverse strand, counting down.
TGATGACTATTTTGTGTGCTTATTTGTTGCAACAAGGGAACAGACAACTTGAAACATGCCTTGAAGGATCAAAACTGGAAAACAACAATGGATGAAGAATTTGGTGCACTAAAGAAAAACAAGACATGGAGTCTGGTTCCAAGAGAAAATGTAAGAAACGTCATAGACTCGAAATGGGTATATAAAATTAAGAAACGAGCAGATAGTTCAATTGACAGGTACAAGGCACGTTTAGTAGCAAAAGAATTCAAGCAAATGTATGGAATTGACTACAAAGATACTTTTAGTCCCGTTGTTAAAGCTGCTACTATATGAATTGTCTTGTCTATTGCTATTTCGAGAGGATGGTGCCTTAGACAACTTGATGTACAAAATGCTTTCCTCCATGGTACTTTAGATGAAGAAGCATATATGAGTCAGCCTCCGGGGTATGAAGATAAAATTTATCCTAACCATGTCTGCAGATTAGAAAATGCCATATACGGATTAAAACAAGCGTCACATGCATGGTACTCCAAGTTGAGTACAAAACTAACTCAACTCAGTTTTGAGACATCAAAGGGGGATACTTCTTTGTTTATGTATAAAAGAGATGATGTTACAATTTTTCTACTAATATACGTGGATGATATTATAGTGGCGAGTTCTTCAGAATAGGTTGTCCAAGTTCTACTGCTCAACCTCAAGAAAGACTTCGCTCCCAAGGACTTGGGAGCGCTGCATTATTTTTTGGTCCTAGAGGTTGAATGTATGAAAGAAGATATTCTTTTGAACCAAAAGAAATACGCTGCAGAAATAATCACGAAATCAGGTATGGGAAGCTGCAAGTCTGTCAATACTCCTCTTTCTGCTAGTGAAAAATATTCGGCACATGAAGGTGAGGTTCTAGATGCAAAGGAAGCCACTAAATATAGGAGTATTGCGGGAGCTTTACAGTACTCCACTTTAACTAGACCTGACTTAGCTTTTTCAGTCAACAAGGTTTGGCAGTTTCTTCATGCACCGACTACAGTTCATATGACTGCGGTTAAAAGAATTATTAGATATATTAAAGGAACTATTGGATGTGGCATAAAATTTCAGAAGGATAGTTCACTAAGAATTAATGCATTTTCAGACGCAGACTGAGTCGGCTGTCCTGATGACAGGAAATCTATAGATGATTTGCTATCTTTTTAGGTTGAAACCTGGTTTCTTGGAGTGCTAGGAAATAGACCACTGTGTCAAGATCTAGCATAGAAGCAAAATATAAAGCTTTTGCTAATGTCACAACCGAATTAATCTGAGTGCAGACTATTCTTAAAGAATTAGGAGTGGAACAGAGAGAATCTCCATGTTTGTGGTGTGATAACTTAGGGGCCACTTATATGACGGCAAATCCTATTTTCCATGCCCAAACAAAACATATTGAAATTGACTTTCATTTTGTCAGGAAAAGAGTAGTGAATAAATTGTTGCGGATAAGATTCATCTCCTCCAAGGATCAAATCGCCGACGGTTTCACATAGGTATTGCCAGTAAGAAAACTTGTTGATTTTAGATACAATCTCAACATGGGATATTGTGATTGAGGGAAGGTGTTGGAAGATAATCACCGGACGTATCAGACGTGATAGATTGAGATTTGACAGCATAACAAACAGAGCGAAGATCTGAATACAATCAAGACTTGTCATACAAGGATGAAGATATGATCATGTTAGTTTAGAAGGTTCAAATCACATGTAAACAAATTCTAGAGAAATCTTCGTAGGAAATATTTTCTTTCTGTTTAAGTGATTGGTTGATTGCCTGCGCCGCATGTAACAACCATCACTATCCATATTGTACTATGTTCTATTTAAGTAACACGTAACCCAAACTGACTCGAGTTTGAGAGGCTTGGTTCTACCCAACTCGCCAAGTACAATCAGTGCATGATGCCTTCCTTGTCGTGAGGCGGGGGAGGCGCGGCGACAATGTGAAGAGTGACCTTCATCCTTGGTTGTTGCTGGTCTCCTCGACATCTTCCCGAGAAAGTATGGTGGCGTTGTTTGAATCTGAATTGGACATGGCTTTGGCTCAGACGCGCTAGCTGGAGAAGTGTATGACGAGCAAGAGACTCGAACGGTTCTTGCGAAAGCTTGAGGAGGAGAAAAGCCGGACGAAGAAGGTTCTGAGGTGGAGCGGAAGCACCGGCAGGAGCTGGAGGTGGCGAACGCCAGGCTGCTACGGGAACTGTTTGAGACGTGGCTGGTGGCGAGGCAGCAGGTGCAGAGCTACGAGGTGGAGCGCAAGACGGGGAGTTGCATGCTTCCCAGCCGTGTGAAGTTGCCAACAGCCGGACGCGCACGCGTGCCGAATGCAGGATCGATCGGCAGCCAAAGCCGCACGCGAGATTGGGAGTGCTGGTGATGCTTTAGGATTCGTGCGCTGATGGCGTGGAGCGAATCGGAGTGGGTATGCATAGGTGTGAGAGTGCATACCGGATGCAGATAATTTTTTCCTCCGTTGCTTGGTTTTCTCTCCTCCGACGTCAGGTGATCTTGACCCGACGGAAAGTCCTAATTAGCCCCGACGAGTTTTGGCTTTGCAGGCAGTGTGATTTGAAAATTCGAATAAGTTCAAATCCAGGCTGCTCAAAACGAAGTACTCCCTGTATTTCATTTAAATGACACTGGTATTTTGAACTACTAATTACTAAATCTAATCATCTTGATCTAATGTGGATCACTAAAAGACCTGTAACATTAAAAAATGATAGTATCAACATCTTATGGATCACCTTCAACATTTCAGAAGAATATGTTCAACATTTTTGTAGAAAATATTAACAAAGCAGTCTAAAATATTGACACAATACTATAAAATATTGAAATAGTACATCAAATATTTTGATTAATAAAATAGAATTTTAAATTTAAAATATTGATATTATATTTCATATTGTAGCATTATTTAGAACCAACACGATGGTTCAAACAGATTTGAAACCAAAGCAATGGTTTGAAAGAAAAACCAATCCTTTTTCTCCCATCATCATCTCGCGCTAATCACATCGCGACCCGCGACAACATATTCTTCTTCCATTTTTTTCACCCGTGCAAATCTCATTGGTCCATCAATTTATATGAATATGAAACACTGATGTATCTTTAGCTAAATAAACTATGCCAAAAGCCGCCGTCGTGACCCCGAGACTTGACTTCAGGCTTGAATAAATTGGTTTCAGGCTTACCGCTGTGTAAGTGGGTTTATGAATTATGGTTGTGTAGATGCTTCAGGACAATTGGACAAAACACCATCTTAGTGGTAAGATAATTGCACGCCACGCGAGCGGAATAGAACAACTTGCCTGCGGGCCCATGTGTCACAGAGGATCGCCGTTTGTGGGTCATGTGCTTACAGCCCATGGAACAGCCCGGCCCACCGACACGTCACACGTGTACGTATCGTCCACGCCTCAACGCGGCAAGACATGTTTAGTTACTTATCCATGCGGACATTTTTAAAATTTGACTTTCATGAAGAATTTGATCATTCAAAGTTTGGCCAATGTTAGTAAGAAAAATAAACTAGTGCAACACATAGTTATATTAGCTTATCAAAATTTGATTTCAATCCAAATAATCAACTACCAAAATTTAATAAAGACATTCATGGTAACAATCTAAACAGCCCTAAACCTCCCACCCCGCGGGCCCCCGCACCCCTTTCCTTCCCTTCTAGACGGCTCGTGTTCGCCATTGCCTCACCACACAGCACCACACTTGCGGTCAAGCGTCATGCGCCGCCCATGGAGGCACCCAGCCCCGTCGGCCGCCGCCGCGGACCTCTGCCTCCGCGAGGTCGGGGACCTCCTCCCCCGCCGCTTCGCCCGCCGCTCCGCAGCATCCGAGGTTCCCCGCGGCTCCCTCCCTTCTCTCTGTCCTCCGATCGCGCTTTACTTCTCCTGACGCCCCCACCAGTGTCTCGATCTGTGCCGCCCGGGCGGATCAGCCGGTGCGCGCAGCGAACGGGCTGTATGGGTGGTCCTGTTCAATCTCCAACGGTGTGGCCTTGGGATGAGTGGCGGTTTGGGGCCAGGCTCAGTTTCGTGGAGCTAGGATTTAGCGTTTGTGCGATGCGATTTGCTACGCGTAGCGTTGGTCTCTGGGTTGGCGCATTAGTTTGGTCATTTGCTATTCATTAGAGCCAATCAGCTCGGTCTGAAATCTTAGCTGATCGCTCTACCATGTTCCGTAGCAACTTCAGCAGTGTGAGCGATGCATCTGTATGCTCTGCTAATGCGATTGCTGTACAGGACCTTGTGATGCGCCTCCAGATTCACCGGAAGCTTGAGAAGCACACGGGCTGTGTGAACACGGTGGCCTTCAATGAGGCTGGCGACACCCTCATATCAGGGTCCGATGACCAGATGGTGATGCTGTGGGACTGGGACACGGGATCTGTCAAACTAGAGTTCCATTCCGGCCATGGAGGCAATGTGTTCCAGGCACGGTTCATGCCCTGCACAGACGATCAAACCCTTGTCACCTGTGCAGCGGATGGCGAGGTTGGTGTGACAACTTTTGCTTTTCTGTACTACTTGAATTGATCTTGTTGGCCGGATCGGCTATAACGATCTTCTGTGTCGATTAGGTGAGATGCGCCAAGATACAGAGTGGTGGAGATGTGACCACTATGTTGCTTGGTGAGCATGCCGGAAGGGCTCACAATTTGGCAATAGAGCCTGGTAGCCCTTACATCTTTTATAGCTGTGGCGAGGATGGCCTTGTTCAACATGTAAGTTATTAAACACATGCCAAATATTCAGATGCTTACAAACCAGCTACTATATGTGCCTGTTTCATTTTTGTGCAGTTTGATTTGAGAACCAATACAGCCACACAACTGTTTATTTGCAGAAGCAATTTGAGTAAACCAGGATCCTCCTCTTACGTCCATCTTAATGCGATTACAATAGACCCAAGGAACCCAAATCTTTTTGCAGTTGGAGGAAGCAATGCATATGCCCGTGTGTATGACATCCGCAAGTGCAAGTGGGATGGATCGTCTGATTTTGGTTACCCGACGAACTGCTATTGCCCATTACATCTTATTGACGATAAAAGTGTTGGAATAACAGGGTTAGCATTCTCTCATCAGAGTGAGTTGCTTGTATCTTACAATGACGAGAATATCTACCTATTCCCTAAAAATGGAGGGCTTGGTTCTGATCCAAAGTTATCTGCCAAATTTGGATCTGACAAAAGGTGCAAATCTGCAAAGGTTGCATCTGGACTGGATGTTGACGAACTCGCTGCACCTCAGGCATATGTCGGTCATCGCAACCGTGAGACTGTAAAGCGTGTGAGTTTCATGGGGCCAAATGATGAATATGTTGCCAGTGGTTCTGACTGTGGTCGGATATTTATTTGGAGAAAGAGAGATGGGAAGTTCTTACGGGCCATGGAGGGTGATGAATGCATTGTGAACTGTATTGAGCCTCATCCTCATTCTATGGTGATTGCTAGCAGTGGAATCGACAATGATGTTAAGATATGGACTCCCTCTGCCATTGAGCGGGCACCAATCATAAATGTTGAGGAGGTAATTATCCCCAGGCCATCTACATCTCTCCTGATCATCCCAACTTTCAATCAACCTTTTATTCTCTATCCTGGATGTGCTTCCTCCAGTCATATATTTATGATGTTGGGACATGCTAATTAGTTTGATTAGCACGTCCTAATGTCATATATATGTGACTAGATGGAGTATTGTTACATCAGGGGCACTATTCATGTTGAGTTTAAGAGGTTCGTAACACAGCTTCAGTTGCATCAACATGTTTGTCATGAAACTACTTTTTTTTATCTATAGGAGGCTTTTGTATATAGTTACTAGCCGCTGTATATACCATATGCATTTGAAATACGAAATTCCATATATTCACTGAAGCACATTGTTTGGCTGGCTGAATTAGGAAGACTCGAACCATTAACATTTTGTCACTGGATGACTTGCCGTGGGGATTCGCGTCTTTAAATCTGCTTCGATATTGACATTCTTTCTGTTATTATCCACTGTTCCAGTTGAGGCCTCGCAAGAGAAGAGCCAAGCTCTGGCACTTCGACTTACCAGAGCTGTTGATCCAGCAGTTGCTGGGATCTGAACTTAGGCAGCAAGCATCAGAAGAAGATTCATCAGAAGACCTTGAGGACAACACTAGACTACATAATCTTGTAGTGCGTGCTGCAGATGGGGGCGTATCTTCGGCAGACGATGAAGAATCCTCAGAGGGCGCTGGAGAGTGTAGAGTCAACTAATATGTTGCCTGTTGCCCACCTTTCAGAATTGTACATATACAATAATAAGTTACTGCGTTCTCATGTATGACATATATCATCAAGTGTGGTTTAGCAGCTTGTCTCTTCTCTCTTCTATGTTATAGTGTATTTCAAGAGGCCATTTATTTAGACTTGAACGATTAAATGTGCACATCTTTTCAAATTATGCATTGATGTTGCATTTCTTTTAGATATTCAGTTGCCTGACAGAGAAGAAAACAAACACCTATGTGGTACCTTCCTTAAGCGTGTCTTCATTGGTGAGTATTTCACATTTTGTTGCACATCTTTCCATTGTTCTCTACAGATGTGATGTGCCTTTTTCTAAGCTGTGGTCATTCATATTTAACCAATAATTATTACAGAGATGAGAGATTCAAATTATCTGACTTTCAATGTAATCTTAAATGGCATTGCTGACTACATATTAGTGCTGGAGAATTTTTTGATGAAATCGTAATAATATTAGCCTTTTTGCTACTCGGTTGTCTGGTGCCGATTCTGCCAATTAATAGGATGTTACGATCTGCGGGATCAATTCTTCAGTGCCAGTTGCTGAAGTTACAGGAGTTGGTAGATGAATTAATTGGAAGTGGATGTGTTATGAAGTTATGGGTGTGGGGGACCAAGAATGAGTCAGAACCATACAACAGGTCACTGCTCCACATCACTTTCTCAGTATTCTTCTTAAATTGCAATATCTTGCTTTAGGACACATGCTATATCGGTATGACAGAACACAAGAAGACATCTAAGCTGCAAAAGCATTAATATTTTCTGTAGACACCTGATTTTTCTACAGTCATATACTCCCTCCATCCTAAAGTACTTGTCACTCTCTAGTTCAAAAAATACTTGTCACTCTCCAGTTTTGAACTAGAGAGTGACAAGTATTTTGGGATGGAGGGAGTATATTAAGAATCAAGATTGGGAGTACCAAACAAGTGTGAATGTCTGGTACAATTTTGCAACAATTATGCATACAGCTCATTGCAGTCTATTTCAATTATGAACACACTCAAGCCTGTAGAACATGTATGGTATTTTACACCACTATCAGACGTCCTTGTAAATAATCTAACAAGCACAGGGCAGACACCAAATTCTATTGTTATCTACATAAATTTCGAATATGGCTATAGACATTGGTTAATTGATGAGAGAAGGTTAGTAGTACAGACAGCTCTTGACTATGTACTTTCATGCATTCACTTCTTTTATACCACAGACATAGAGTACTCGATAGCTCTTCTATTTTCTGTCTGGCTGTTGAACTCCTGATGGCCTCATATTTATGCTCATTGCTAGTGCTACAAGCTGCAAAAAAAGTAGACTTTAACATCAAGGGACTAGAATCAAGCATCAACTTTTCAATAAATAAATTGTACAGAGATTCGTAATTTTTGCAACAAAGTAGTTTAACCACAGCAATAACATATTCAATTAGTGTGCCTACCGTTGCAAACCCAGAGCAGGCAATGCTGAAACCTTTGAAGTTGAAAGGTGCAGTTTCTGATAGAAACCAGGCTATCAAACCAAATAGAGAAAAAATACATTTATGAAAAACATTGTCCAAGCTTGTAAGGTAGCATTTAAGGATGAGAAAACAGCAGATGATCATAACATATTCTTTCTTAAGATGTGTTTGTAAAGACAATCACAAGCACATACCTGTGAGAGGAGTAAAGATTAGAGGAGATATCATATTTGCGGTCGAGCTTATTCCAGTGATGCACCCTTGAACCACTCCCTTAAGATTGCATTGCAAAAGCTAAGTCATATTTAAATAATCACACTTATGTTATGGAAACTAAGAAGCTTTGTTTAGTTTGCAAAGAATCATGACTGGAATTAATTTATGCAGGACATGTGCAAAAGCTGTGGATCTGTGGCCTGTGGTTGACTTGTGGATTCGTACCTGCTCAAAAGGACCCACTTTTCTGGATACGATGCTCCTTATCTGTCGAAAGTGAATCCATTGGAAAATCATTCGTATGATTCAATCAACTACGAGCAATGACTGCGAGGGAGCATTAACAGGTAACTACTTACACAAGGGGTGACCAAAAAGCTTAATATTACAAGGCTTGCAGCAAGATAAGGGACCTTCAAGAAGCACACACAACATGAATGGGATGGCAAACAAAATCTCACAACAAAATTAGTACTGCCGTTCAGTCCCTTGCATACCCAAAATGACCAAGCAATGCTGTATAGGAGTGCCTGGAGCATTCAATGGCAGAGCAAGTCAAATAGTTGTAAAGTAACGAGAAACAAATAAGCATTAATATTGAACACAACAGCATCTTACATGCCCGCAGCTTGCTATAAGTGCTATGATAAGCAACTTCTGCTCCCCTAGCTTTGGCACTAAGAGTGGCATCACGATAAGCTGCATCATAAATTTTGAACTGCTTTAGGTGCTGCTAAGATAGAATGGACCACCTAATTGATCAGAAATAAAGGCATTAAAACATTAAAGGATAAAAATTGTACCTGTGAGAAACTTCCTGTAATGCCAATAATTAGCAGCAAATTGGCATACTGGTTCTTACTGTAGTGGAATTTTGCCTTGAGGAAGTACTGCATTTGCACCCCATAAAGAAATTTTGAGACACCTGGTAGATATGTGAATGCTAAGGTTTGACATGTGAAACAGCACCTTTATTCGTGAATTCAGCATACTGAATCCTTTCATGACTGCTGCATACTATTTGCATCATTACAAGTGCCTATACATCTCTTATCCATATGTCATATTGTGTCTTTTCTAGTGGAGAAGAAGGGGTATACCATTAGTGCAGTTAGTAGTCCTGTCTCACCAAGGCTTTGAAAAAATGTGACAACCGCCGCTCTCGAGAAGGTGGAGCTGCAGGTCATTTGCAGGCATCAAAAGGTAATCTGATATGCATATCATGGTGCAATTTTCTTTGATCTATTGTGGCTCAGGAAACAGGGAGGGTGCCAATATCACACTATGACCTTGGAAAGAAACTTATGTGCAATCACACATCAGATGTAGGAATGATTGGTTTTTGGATGATTGAGAATCCTCTAGATTTCACGTTAACTGATTTTCATGATTGGATTGTGGTGGATTTTCTTTTTATGATTTTGAGCGAGTCATTATGTACCCACTTGCATCCCTAATCAGCTGCAAGGGGTTGGTGTGTGTCCAAAAAAGAAAAGAAGTTGGTTGTTTGAAAAAAATGCAAGGAGTTGGTAAGCACAGAACCGATGACTAAGAATTTTAACCTCTACAAGTTGATGGCGTAGGCTTGCTCAAAAAGTTATATAGACTTATAGGTAGGGTGGGATTTACTACTAATTTGCTTTGCAATGCAGGTACCAGTAACAAATTTCGAAAATCAGAGACCTATCTTGAGTTGAGAGTTCAGATAACGGGTTCACCTGCTGGTAAGAAAGGCAGCCATCTCCGACAGCGACGGTGCTTTCCGGAGCGGCGGGAGCCTTGGTGACACCTCTTGGCTGCTGGAGGAGGGAAGGCAGAGCGGACGGAAGGCCTCCTCGTCGCTGTGTGATGCCCCGCCGTCCGTCTCCTGGAGGAAGGCCCTCATGTACACGGCCGCCGCAACGGCTGCCACCGCGGACACCTTACACCAGAATGCAAGGTTGTGAGGGAATGTATATATGTGCAATCACACTCTCGGCACCAGAACATGTACGACTGTGACCTGTGCATTTAAATCAGGGTGTTCTGGTGCAGACCTGGAACGTGGATGAGACTGACAGGAAACGGGCCGCTACGGTTCCACCGACGAAGCCGGCTGTGCAGACGCCGGAGAACACGCTGAAGGCCGCGGCACGCCGCGCCTCCGGTGCCTTATCAGCCTGCAGTTGTGCTCAGTCAGGAGGAAGCATTGTTCATTACATTCAGCGAAAGCATGGCAGTTGTCACGGTTTGGTGATGAATGATGATCTGAAGTGAAGACTGGAGGCCACATGCACGAGCGGATACCACGTAAGCAAGCGAGAGGCATTGCATGGCGCCTTCGCATACCATCCCCGTCAGCGTCTTGGTTACATAGTACGCGCAGAAGTATGCCTTCGTCCGGTTGTACGCCAAGATGCCTTCAAATAAATGAAGCAGCTCCCAGATCTCATTATGCCATCGTCAGTGAAGAATGCTCAGTTATGACTCGTGACACGAGGAGTACCCACCCAGTGGAACGATGGACGCCATCGCCGGGAGCGCGAGCAACGCCTTCCTGCCGTACCTGTCGGACAGGTTGCCGACCACGGGCGTCACCACCAGAGCTCCCAGGCCAGTAACCTGACATAAGAGAAGCCAGAGACTGTCACGCAACGCAACAGTCACGTACGGTTAGCATGACGAGGGGATTTGGTAGACATGTCGTCCCACTTGGAAACTGCATTCTATTTCGCCGGGGGCCTGCTCGTTCGCGTGCCTACTTGTCGCGACCACGGCAATGACCGGATCGGTGCGTGTCCGACGTCGCGTCACTGGCGCAACACAGTGCTCGTGGCTTTAGCGGATGCCTTTTTCTTCCTCCCGGCGACACGATGTTAGTGGAGGCACAGTGATGTGGATTAGTGGTGTGGCGGCAAGGCCTGTGGTCCGAAGAACAATTGAGCAGCCTTTAGTTTCCGGTGGCCGGCCGGTGACGGATGCGTCACCGTCCATCGAGAGACTCGCTTTCGGGCAGAGATTTGACTGGTATTACACGGAAGGAAACCACAAGAGACCTCTCATGTACATACCTTCCGACCAGCTCGATCAACAAAGGGTAAAAAGTCGAGTGACGTGCATGCTTTTTCTTTTCTGGCCTGTTTCTCTAACTAGCTAGATGCGTGCCGATGGCGCTGAATTTTTCTAGGCAACCTATATGTGTCTCCGACCACTTTACCAGCTTCTGAGCAATGTTCCTTGCTTTTTGACATGCAGGGAGCAAGTAGTTAAAGGTCATGTTTGGAACTTCTAAAACTAACAGCTAGCTGCTAAAAATTACCTATAAAAGTTTCAAACCCCTCAGCTAATAGTATAGCTAATTATTAGCTAACTCTCAAGCTAACAATTATTTTATTAGCTGCCCCAACTCAGCTAATCCCAGCTAATTGTTGACTAAAATCAAAATTACTCATGCCCTCATCTCTCCCTCTCCCTCTCTTCTCGTACCCGCCGCCTTCTCTGTCAAACGAAGCCGCACGCGCCGCCGCCCGTGAGCCGCCCCTTGCCGCTCACGCCGCCGCTCGTGGGCCGCCTCCTGCTGCTCGAGGTGCGTGCATGAGTAGAGCACCGCCTCGACTCGTGGCTGAGAACTGCTCGATGTGTTCACGGTCGTGGCATCGCCCGACACCCATCACGGAGCGGAAGAATGGATGATTTTGATCGAGCCACCGGGGCAGCAGAGCAGAGGCGGCGTCGTCGTAGGCAGCGGGACAAGAATGAATGTGTATTGTTGGAGGTCCAGAGACAATCTAGGAGCACTACAGTTAAATGTGTTTTGGAACAAAATTAACTCTAGAGGTTACAAACACCCTCCAACTAATAATTAGCTAGTCAATAATTAATTGACCCAATTCAATTAATAGATTATTAGCTAGCTAATAATTAGTTTTAAAAGTTCTAAACATGGGCTAAATCGTAAATGGTCCGTACGACGTCGGTTACAAAGGGGTTAGCTTCTAAACGCGTTGACAAAGTCTACTGCATGACTATAGCATGAGCGGTAGAAATCGCCGGAAGTGACGTACAGCAGGATCACGCGCGGTGTGCCGGTTCTGGAGTAAACGGGGGAAATGGACTGCTCACCAAGCTTCAAGGTGACCGGCGTGGCGACGGTAGCGTCATGACCGACGCCACACACGGCCGGAGTCACAGAAAAAACGCCCGGACCCATGGGAAACACGGAATCCCAATGGCATCTGGTCATGATAATGGCATCTTATCGATCAGTCATCACTCGATTTGTCACTAGTGGCGGTTAAGCAGGCAGGGCGTGCACGGGGAGTGGGAACTGCAAAGACGTGCTTAGTGGGGCGGCTTCCACTCTCTTCATGCCGTCTTCATGTTTTTGAAAAAAAAAAAAGAGAAGAATCTAGTACTAACAACCTCAACTCTGTGAATGCTCAAGTGGAAAGAAGAACAAAGCAACCACGATCCCCAAAATCTATTATACTAGTTGGATGTGCGGCCTAGCTTCCGGCTAACGAGATATAGCGTTCAGTCAGTAGTCGAACTGCACTAATTAATTTGTTCCTATACAAACTGAAGGGACACTGCAAAAAAGAAGGCAAAATCGCGGTACAGTGGCCATGGATGATCTTGGTACTACTCACAGCTTGCTGGAGGCCGGTGAGGTAGATGGCGAGGGAGCACTCGTCGCGGCCGGGGCAGAGCGCGTCCATCGTCACGTCGGTGATCACCGGCGCCACCATGAAGCAGGCGAAGGAGAAGAGGAAGGCGAACACGAGCAGGTGTCCCAGCTCCGCGAGCTCCTCCATGCCGTTTCCGTTGCGTCGCTTGATTGGTCGCGGCTCGCCTCCGGCTCTCCTGCTTACTCTAGTTTTCTCTCTCTCGCACTTGCTCCCTCCCGAGCTGTGTCTATATCAGTATACACTGTGAGTGACGTAGGCAGCGAGCAGCGTGCGCTATGCCGGCATCAACTCTCAAATACTCTCTCTTCAACTCTCAAATACTCTCTCTTCGAAAATTTATCACTTCGTAGCTTAAAAATGAACTATAAAACGACGACAAACTTTCAAGGGAGTGTCACGGAGACGGAGATGTCCTTGCTTAGACTGCTCGCAGCGGGCGACGGTAAACGCCCCGCTATGTCAATTTATCGGTCGGGAGGACCGCAACGGGACCGCTAAAGTGACCGCTATCCAAGAGGTTGCTACAGGAGACCTCCAAAAGTGGAGGTCCACTGTAGAACCGCGACTGAGGAGAGAGAAGCGAAGTTGTTGTCTTTGCGCGAAGTGTCTCGACGAGGACGGATCCGAGGCGGCGCGACGCTCGACGCGGCGGCAAGGTTGATGAGGGAGGGGCCTATCGTGGTGGCCCTCGGCAGCGCTCCACGCTGGGGCAAGAGCGGCACGGGAGAAGACGAGGATGCACTTGAGGAGGGGACAGAGCTCGACGACGGGAGCGGTGGCCCACGGTGGGGAGGAGAGAAGAGCGGCGTTGTCGAGCTTCGGCGTTGTCGATGGTGGAGGGCCGGAGGAGAGAGAAGGGCGACAGGAAGAAGAGAGGGGTCGGGGCGGGGGAGGAGGAGCGGCGTTGTCGACGGTGGAGAGGCCGGGTGGGAGCACGATGGATCTGAGGGCGGCGAGGCGCGAAGGGCGACGCTCGGGAAGATGGACGAGCCCGTCGCCCGCTAGGAGCGATGGGAGATTGGGAGAGAAGTGCCGAGAAGGTTCCAGAAGCTCGGTTGGATGGGGAGATCGGTACAGGGAGAAAAAAGGAAAAAGAAAAAGAGATCTGCCGGGAATGTTCTAGAACGTGTGGGAGGGGAAATAACAAGAGGGAATTAAGAGAGAAAAAGAAAAAAATTATAGAAATTAAGGGAAAATAACTAAAAAGGAAAAAAGAAAATAAAGAGATGAAAAAAACAAAATAATAGAAATAAAGATGAAATATAGGAAAGTAGAAAATAAAAGATAGTCGTATAATATCATATAAATAGATAGTAGTTGATATAGATGTGTGATATAGATGTCCATGAGCGTGGAGAACAAAACTGTAAATCAGAGAATCTTTTAAAGATGTGAGAGAATATTTTTTTTTAAAGATCCTCTTTAGGGATGCATGAGTGTGGCCAGCCTCCTAAGCAAAGTCAGGAAAAGCATAAGAGGTGTGCACCACGCGCGCACACATGCTGGACTTAGATTTTCGAGACACCAGAAAAAAGAATCATTAGACACATGCTCTTAAGAAGAAACGTCGTGTCGTAAGCTGATTAGGCCGCGCTGAACGGAACACGTACGAGGTATATGCTATGCCATCACTCACCATATTAAAAGAGAAAATGGCGGTGGCGTTCACCTCTCCTCCGTTCTTTTTCGTGCACTTGACAACAACTTATTCGGATCAGCAGTAGATTTTTCTTTCACCCGAAAAAAAACAGCTAGCTTTTTGAATATTTTTAAGAAGACCAGGAGGATCGAGCGCATGTATTGAGAAGCATCGGCCGAGAAGAAGAAATGTTTTGGTTTCGGAAAAGAAGGTGCACCTTTCGGTTGCATTCGTAACCAAAATGCCCTCGGTGCGATCTGGTGATCCGAGTGGGCAGGCCGGCCCTGAGGCAGTGGCGCCTGCCCCAGCCCCATAAAAATTAGAGCCCCATCTAAATTTGTCAGACAGCATTTGAGGTTTTCAGAACCACTGCTTTTTGTGTGTTGAGTTGTACTACGTATCCTGCTACTACTATACATAGCTTTTGATTTGGTTGAGTAGTGGTGGCTGCACTGCAGCCGCACTACTGAGCGAGTGTGTTCGTTGTAGGCCGGCCGGCTGAAGTGGGACGACCTCCGGTGCTGTACGCATAGCCCATAGCCGGACTCCCCTTGCCGCCTTTCCGGTGCCGCCAACAATGCCCTGCTGCGTATCAGATCGACGTGTGACCGCAAGAAATGAAGAGACCCACAAGTACGTACGGTGATTGGTGAAGGGCAGGGACGTTTAAAGGCCGTGGGCGGTGGCGACGTCGCAGTTCGTTGTCGTGTCACGCGGCCACGGCGGTGTCCGCGCGAAGATCGTGGTAAGCAGGTGCGAGCTGGAGCGCATCGCCGCGGGCGTCACCCGTAGGCAATGCGGCGGAGCCACGCCTCGCCAGCACCAACGGCATTTGCCGGCGCCGGCGCCCGTGGCATCGATGGAACGTCACCTGAATCCGCGCAGGCCGCGGAGGAAGGCGCGGGCACTATGCGCGGCAGTGGCGAGTGGCCGCCGGCGCTGGACCTGGATGACACAGCGGACGAAGCGTAGATCATCGCTGCACAAGAAGGAATAATTATACTCGAGTTGATTTGGCTTCAAGGGCTGGGTTCTGCAGTGGCTGCAGCCTTAGAGAAAAATCCGCGATGGGGACTTGGACTCTTGGCCCGTTCTTCAAACAGGCCTTGTTGCAGGCCTCCATGCGCGCTTCCCACATATCGCACGTTGGAAACGGGGTTCAGCGCCAAACACTGTTCAAACATATCCGCCACGCTCCTGGATATTGAGATCGAAAATGTTTTGGCTCGCGGTCGCGCTACACCGTACACGCGTGCAAGGGCATTGAAACAGCTGCGTCAGCGTGCGATGCTGCCGAAACAGGAATTCCATCAAGATGAGCAGCAAAAAAAACAACAACATCTCGAATATATTTTCCCTAGCGCCAAAAAATATAATCGTCTCTGAAATTTTGCATCGCGTGACCACGAACAGAACAGTGACGTGGTGCCAGTTCCCAACGGCATTTTCATTGCAAGAGCAGTGAGTGTCTTTGGCAGCTTGCCATCCGTCTCAAATAACACTCGGTCCCATCAGCCTCGATCCCTCCCCCTTCCACCAGTGACGCGTGAACTGCAAACCTAACACTGGCACTCGTCATTGCAGATTCATGCGGCTGTTGTTCTTGCTGCCGGCGCTCTGCCCGCTCCGTTTCTGTTGTTCCCGTGATGTGGGGTCGAGCTAGCCAGCGTCCCGGTCGCGACACACACAGTCCAATAATTCACGTCGGCGACGGAGCACGGGCCGGGCGGGGGCTCCTGCCATGACATGTGGTCTGCGAACTCCTCGCCTGACGTATCACCTGCCGACTAAGCGGTAGGTTCGACATTTATATTATCAAGGACCATTTGCGTTTGCGATTGCATTTTGTCAATGTAACCGGCAGCCGGCCCGCGCCGTACGCCGCACCGGCCTCCTTGTCTTGACCCTTCAATTCATGAGGGAAAACAATAAGCCATTGCGCGGGGGCATTAGCAAGACGCGATCCGTGATCCCGGCTGCTTGGGTAAGCACTTGATTATCCAGCCGGGTCTTTTTACCAAATGGTTCCGTTTGATTTCGACCTGCGAATCGTGCCCCATAATACCATGCCTGCATGGCAAATCGATTTGTTTTGCTCTTGCAAGCGCAAGAAGCAACTTGGTCTCTTGCTCGCTCCGCAAGCTGCAGCCTGCGCGATGTGTATTCAGCAGCGAGACAGGTCGGCAATGACAGTGTGCAGTTCTTGATTTAGACTTATTTTTGTGCGCATGGACGAAGATTTCGACGTGCCACTCTTACACTGTATCTCGCCGCAACTGATAGTATGTGGTCTTGAAGAGGAAAGAAAGTTATAACCCGTCTTCAGCTGAACGTTTTAACTGAAGGTACAGCGATATGCTAGTCAAGTCCGGTGCCAGATGTCACTATCAGGCCACTGATGGCAACGCATCAAGCTCCATTGATCCGAGAATTGAGCTTAATTGCAGGCGGTTGAGCTTGCCACATTCGGCCGTCAGAATCCACCGCTAACAACGGCTGCAGAGCCGCAGAGAGAGAGACACAGCAACGTCCCTTTCAGTGGCCATGCTCGATTTGAAGAAGTTGCAGAGGGAGCGTGCCGTGCCCTTGTTCTGTTCTCATCTCCAAGATATTTCGTGGATCGTAAGTGGGCGCGGACCTTGCATTTCAGCGAGTTATTGTGCAGTGCCAGTATACATGCCGCCACGGCGCTCCCAGATCATGTCAGCCTTGTATACCTGTGGGCTCGGCAACGGCGGTATTGCCGTTCCGAGAGCCTTGGTTGTTTGGAAATGGCGGGTCTCGTTGTCCAAGCCAGATGAGCTCGGCAGATTGCGGCGTGTGGAGGATGGGCACGGGCGTGAAGAAGCATTTTACTACCAACTGCTGAACTGCCCGATGGATCATTTAGAACCCCAACCTGCCGACGCTGACGCTGACGGCGACTTAATTAGTTAATGTTCATTTATTATTGGAGGATAATGCGAGATGGTTGTGTGCTTATGTTAATCCGTTATACCATGCCGAAGAGTTTGTGATGCGCGGAGAAGAAAAACAAGGAGAACCTGTGAACTTGGAATACTACCACTAGGCAGTTAGCAACACAGGCCACCTTTTCTACCTTTGGTCATGTCAGTCCATACATATACTGCAGACACCGGAGGCAAAAAATAACAATAAGATGCAAAGCAGCAGGTGAGGCTGCACCGTTTTGTATGCAAAAAGCATGGGTGACTCGAACACCAGTGCAATCGGGGCATCGTTTTCGACTCAACCATAAATACTGAAGTGCTGACAGGGACTTTTGGCCCTGCTGCACACTTTGCAGTCAAAATCCTACGCCGTACTCTTGCCTGTTGATACACCAGACCCATGCGGATGGGATGGTACCGAGAACCGCTGTCGCAACTCGCTGTAGCTTTGATGTGGATTCTGTCCTTCAGTATTCACAAAATTTCAAACCGTTAGGCTATTAGCACTAGCGCTCTCTAAAACATATTCTATATACTATTCTCCTTTTATTTTTACAGTACGTATTCTAAATTACACTGCGAAACAATATATTCAGTATGCCACTGCGGATAGTTTTACCAACCAGGCAACTAGACGCGACAGTCAGGTTCAATCTCGAGAAAAACCAAATGCGACATATTACAACAGACTTTATTATTACACGAAGATGGAGTTGGACTGCAAACGTTGGATCGCACACTACAAACAGCCGAGTTGAGGTGCTTGTACAGTACTGCTGCAGGCCTGCAGCGTGTCGCTACCACCAAGTCGCCACAACTTCGCAGGGCGGGGACACTGGACACGGGCCACGGCCACACCACAGGTCCACGACGGTCTAAGACTGCCTAATTGTATAAATTTAAAGTTAATATTGTAAAAATAGAAAGAAAATAGTGTATAAAGTAGTGTACATAATAGCTATTACGGATAGCCTAAGCTAAAGCGGCTGGTGCTGAGCAGGTATGAAGCGTGCGTAGGCCTCACCTCCTCCTCAGGGCTGGGACGGAAGCACAAAACCGGCGGCCGCTCCACACTAGAAGACCAAACCAGACCACAGTTTTTATGCACCCCGCCACTATTTATACGCGCGCAGGCCACCTCGGTGAGACACTCCTCATCAACCCTTCTCCGGCCAGACTCTCTCTGCTGCGTCCTCGCCGAGACACTCCTCATCGTCACCGTGTTCAGTGTGTGCGAGATTGGCATCTCGGGCCTCGTTCTTCAGTTATTCCCGGATGGACCTGTTCCCGTCGACGACGGCCGGTCCCAGCTCGCCGCCGGTGGTACCGCGGCAGTGCTCCGGCCTCGTCTCCGCGGCGTGCGGCCTGGCCGGGAGAGTCCTCTGCGCCGTGGCCACCTGCGTCTTCGCCGCAGGTGCGTTGTGCATGCTGGCCTCGGCTCGATCGTGCGCTCTCGATTGACTGAACAGAGCACGTCGCTGAATGTGGTCGTTCGTCTCTGCATCAGTGGCGTCGCTGGTCGGAGCGGTGACGGGGTCGATGATCGGGCTGGCGACGGAGAGCGGGATGCTGCGCGGCGCCGGCATCGGGGCCATCTCTGGCGCCGTCTTCGCCATCGAGGTCACCGAGTCGTCGCGCGACCTCTGGCATTCCGGCGACTCCGGCGTCTGGAGCGTCATCCACATGGTACGCATCGCTTCCTCTCCCTTCCTCTGTCACACATTCAGGAGCATTGATCCGTCATTAACCAAACCGCAAAGTTTAGCCAAACAACGCTCTTTTCGTAAAATATGTTCGCTAATTCGATCGCGATTGTCGAATTGGGTATAAATCCAGTCAAATACAAGGAGTGATTGATTTCAGAGGTCATGGGTAAAACTGTTTTCTCGTACCCCCCGTCGCTTTCACAGCTTCTTGGGGCATGATGTCGATTGTCGATGACGATTAGGTGCGCCACGAGGATTCCGTGGGCAGGCAGGGGTTGATGCTACCCCACGGCCTCGCATGTTTTTCTTCCTCTGAACAAAAAAAAATTCTATTCATTTTCTTCGCCCGCAAATCAAATGCACGGTAATTATCACATATATTACGCTGGTCTGATCGTGTCTGTGCTCTGCTGCAGGTGGACATCGTCGCCAGCCTCCTGAGCGGTAGGCTGGTCCGCGAGAAGGCGGGGCCGGCGGTGCGGAGCGCCGTGCAGAGTCAGGTAGCCACTCTGCTACTGCCCAAACATGCGCAAAAGTCATGCTGCGATTTGTACAACACATATATTTATACAACAGCATATGGTATGGTAGCATGAAGGAAACTTAATCCCAGTGCTCAACGTTGCCCAGGCGCTACTGCTTTCATCTAATGCAGCTATTTCATCGTCTGCAACAAGCATAAGACATCCGTTTCATAACACGTCAGTTGCCCAGAGCAGGTGTTAGTGCACTAGTGCTTGAATTAAGAAACTAAGAACCTGTTAGGATCCTACGGACTGATTGTTAGCTGACTATTTTTAGTTCTTAACCCATATAAAACTGTTCAACTGTCCGTAGCTCAAATGATGGGTCTACATGCTTCTGTCAATTCACAAGACAGCAACTCAGCATGGTCGCGCGTCAGCTCTATCAGCCTGTAACATTCGTTTTTTTTTCCTGGACCGCAGATCAGCGCCATCAGCTCGCCGTTCGCGGAGACCAGCGACCTGTTCGAGACCGGCGGCGCCAAGGGCCTCCCGACGGACGCGCTCAGCCAGCTGCCAGAGGTCGAGATCACCGAGGACGACGCCGGCGACGCGCTGGGCTGCTCGGTGTGCCTGCAGGACTTCCGGGTGGGCGAGCCCGCCAGGCGGCTGCCCGACTGCCGCCACGTCTTCCACGTGCCATGCATCGACTGCTGGCTCGTCAGGCACGGCTCCTGCCCGCTCTGCCGCCGAGACATCTGAGTTCGCCACCGGCGCCTCTGTTTCCTCGGTTCGAATGGCCGTCGGCGCCATGTCATGGCGCGCGGATCGGATTGGACTAGGTTTCTTCATTCCGACTGTAGAAACTGCACCCGTAAGGGAACGGGGTGCGCGACCTCGTAAAAATACTAGTAAATGGGAAGGAAAGGAGTTAAAACGGCACGTGTAACGGTCGCGTGACGAGGAGAGAAGGATTGGTTCAGAATCGAGTGGCCTTGTGTCATCCTGAACTGGCTTCGTTCTCCGCTCCGAGTGTTTGTCTTTTTAGGCACCTTGGAAAGTTGCAAACATGTTCAGGCCGTGCTCGTCTGCTGCATAAACCTTTTTTTTTCTAGCACCAACACCACGTTTTATTAATCATAAGTAGAGAACGAGTTACAAATTCCTGTTACACGTGGTGTTAAAAATCAAACATGTCTACCGACAGAATTATAAATACAACTTTCGCTAGGCTGTGAGCGTCGCCGTTTGGTATTCGGTTTTCATGATCGAAATCAACCAAATCAAAGCTTCTCTTTCTGGACTTAATATCCCTCACGATCGAGCCATACCGCCCCATACCTGCGCCATGTATGTTCCTGACAACTGTGGCACAGCACAGTCACTCCCGATCCTGATCTTCTGCATGAGCACATGGCTCGATCGACAGATTCAGGCCTTCTCTACACGCCAATGCTTCCCCATCATCGCATCTGTCATCCCTTCAATTGCCACAGCCGAAGCTCACAGGAACACTCAATTTTTCTCCCCAGTCACAGCCTAGCCTCTACTGCAGCAATACTGGAGTTCTTTGACAAAGCTGCATCGACATTAATTTTTACGAAACCAGATGGCGGGGGAATCATCCACCGGGAAGGAGGAGCAGTCGGGCCAGCCGATCCCTCGGCTTTGGGGAAGCCAACTCCAGTTCAGAGATGTGCAGTGGTGGAAACCGGTAATAAGGATTGGAGAGTGCCTTTACCACTTTCACATCCATATTCTAAAACAAATATATAAAGTTTTCTAATATGAATGTGAATTAGACATTAAACGAAATCGAATAAAATGAATATCTCTTCAATTTGGTTGGATATGGATACATCAAAGTTTTTATGTTGTGAAGACAATGACTACATTCTTTTCTCTCAATCTTTAATCACTTAATTTCAGACCATAATAGCCACTAATTCATATGAAATTCAAATAGGTGTTCTAGTATTTTAGATATATTTATAATATGCTGGCCGATATGAATACCAAATATGAATAGTTCGAATATCGGATGGCAATACCTCAAACCACTATCATATCCATATTTTCTAACCGACTTCCAGTGTGAATATAAATAGTGTAAAAAAATCAGATAAACAAATTGTACCATATTAAAAAATATCTCTCACTTTGTAAAAACACCAACACACCTAATTTGTCTTCACAGTTGGTTCTCAGATTAGATAGAAAGAAGTCAACTTCTCAATAAGTTTTATCATCACACCCGTACTAGTCCATCATTGCGGCCTAGTTCTAAATCAGGCCCGTTGCTTCGGACGCGAGATTAAGGCTGGGACTGAGCCTTCGGTCTAATTCAGTATATTTCTTTTTTATTTTAAAAATAGTTTTTTGGAATCACTACCTTAGCCGTGGTTAAAATTTTGTTATCTGGGTATCAAAATTTTGAATTGATCTTTGGTTTTACTTAAAATAATCTTTGTAACATTTCAGCACAAGTTCTAGCAGCATTTCAACATATTTTTTAAAACCAAGCTGGTTAGCCCTGTTACAAACAAATTAACATGTGATCACTTGACACCAATAACTACCGGCAACACTGAATGGGCATACCTCTTCAGCGAATGGCCATAGTCGCGTCTCCTCCTTTGGTCGCGACCCCCCGCCATTGTGCCTCCTCATCATGTATAAAAGGAATACATCAATGAATGAAAAGGACACATAATCAATCTATTTCTCTCTTGCAAATTAATTTCAACACGTCATCAGCACTTTGCTCCAAGAACAGAGAAGAAATTCAATCAACGGTAAGATGGAAAATCTTACTTACCCGATCTTCGTCATGTTTTTCATTGAGGAAGATGGATCTCGCCGTCTGCGTCATCGTGGACACCGTGGTGGTCGTCGCCGGCACATTCACACCCTGCATAACCCTGCAACAACAAGGCAGAGGATAAGTTTTTGCCGCTACACACGCCAAGATGGAAGGCGCTGTCGTCGGTGCCGATTCTGTCGCCATGAACGACGGCGCCGCCATCGAACGGTAGCTGTTCCAGTCGTTCCATCGCCAAGGAGCATCTTGCGACGCCAGGTTCAAGACCGGCCGCCGACTCCATTCCCCGTCCAACCCTCAGACCAAGAGGCCCATCCAACGGGTCCTCAAGGTGGCCCGGGCGCCGTCCACGGAGGGGGGACCCCGATCCGGGTTGCGCCGGATCCCATTCCCTCATCACAGGGAGGACAGGAACAGGAAGGAAGGAGATTTGCAGAAGACGGCGGCCACGACATCATAGCAACCACCGAGGCTACCACAACGCCGGTGATCCGCCGCACGGCAAGGATTCGAGTCGGACCAAGGGGTCTTCCCCAAGGTCCTTTGGCCCCTCGATACTCCTTACCGGCGGCACCTTCTAGCACCCCGACGGCAAATCCTCAAGGAGAAGGTGAAACTCCGACGACGCTTGTGAGCCCGAGTGGCAACCGGATTCTTCGCCGGTTCGCGCACCTTGCCACCCCGACCCGAACGGCAAGGAGGTCCGGATCTCGGACCGCGATCGCCGTTTCCAACAACTAAGCAGTATGGGAAATGAGGGTCAAGGGGGAGCGGCACCAGAGAAGGGGAAGGAGAGGAGCGAACGGCGACGGGATCTAAAGTGGTGGCGGAGCGGTCGAAGTGAGGTGCGGCTAGGGTTTGCCTAGCGCGCCGAGCCGGCCTCCGCCCCCCTTTTTTATTCCTCGTGGTTGGGCTGCTCTACCCCCCGCGGGCCAGGCCGCCTGCCGATCGGACTACGCGGGCCAGGCCGCGCCCGGGCTGTCTCGCCTCACCCTCTAAACTGCGCTATTGGGCTCCAGTCCTTATAACAACCCAATTGTATATATTTCCAATTTACTTTTTTATTAATTTGCATTTTAATCTAGTTAAAGTTAGATTAAAATTTAAATTTCTGCAAGTGTGTATGTGTATATATTGTAAATATTTGTGTAATGTAAATATTTATTATGACAATGTTATATTGCATTTAAATGATATTTATTTGCAATAAATTCAATATTTGGCTAATTTTCAAATTTTGGCCATATTGATAAAATTAAAACTTACATTGTCCAAAATTCAAATTTTAGGCCAATTCCAGAATTTGGCCTCAATCTTGAATTTTGTTTATTACATTCGCAAATTTTACAAATTTTCGTCATTTAAAGCTAAATTTCAAATTTTGGCTTATGATGGAAATAAAACTACACATAAAATTTAAAGTAAATTGACTCATTTTGATTAAGCCATTTTTCTATAATTTGGCTTAATGCATTATGAATCATACCTTAATACAATAAAATGTATAATTCATTTTAATTTGGCTATTTCTTTAATTGACCATTTTAAACATGAAATATACATACATTAGTTCTTTTGGTCAAGCCATTTTCCTATATTTGGCTAGATAAGAAAGAATAAATTTAATATGTTTTTCATCATGATAAACACACATTATAACACCACCATGATGATTTTATTAATAAAATCTCTGGTTTCCTACATGTAGGAATCAATGTCTCGCGAGTTTGAAGAACTTGCACTTGATGGTCATAATTATCCGACATGGGCTCTTGATATCAAGATTAATTTGGCTTTCAGAGGACTCATGGCTGCACTTATTCCCCCTGAAGAAAGATCTGCAACATTTCTGGATACATTTAAGTACCAGACACTATACATCATCCGTAATCATCTCCATCCTGACTTGAAATCAGAATATGTGATGGAAGAAGAACCACATACTCTTTGGATGGCATTAAAAAGCCGTTATGAACAGCAAAAGGCAATTCTATTGCCTGAGGCTAATCATGAATGGACTCAACTACGTCTTCAAGATTTTAAGTCTATAGAAGACTATAATCATGCTGTTCATAAGATATGTGCTAAATTAAGGTTTTGTGAGAAAGAACCATCAGAAGAGGACAAAATAGAGAAGACTCTTCAAACTATGCTCCCTTCTGATAGGGTCTTACAACATCAATACCGAGCTCGCAACTACCAACATTATGCTGACCTCATTAGAGATTTACTTCAGGCAGAGAAGCACGATGAACTTACTATTAAGAATCATCACCAACGTCGTGTTGGGGCTGCTCCCCTACCTGAAATTCATCATAATGAGAAGAAAGCAAATGCTTCTAAGAATTTATATTCTAAGAAAAATGGTAGATCTGCTAGACGCCGCCGTAATAGGCAAAAGAATAAGAAATTCTCAAAGAAAATGAGAAAGGATGGTGTTCCCTTTAAGGAGAAAATAGTGCAGTGTAAGGCATGTGGCACTTATAAGCATACTGCTGATAAATGTCGCACGCCTAAACACCTTGTGGCTTTATACCAGAAATCACTGGGAAAAGACAAGAAAGCTCAAGGATCTGAAATTGAGTATGAAACTCATTTGAGTATTCAAACAAAGCCAACATTTGAAGTCGATTGTTCAAGCAAGGATATTGAAGATCCTAGAAACAACGATTCAACATTGAATGATGATGACCACATGGATTTGGACAATGCTATGGCGGAATACAATTCGAACGATGTATTCGATGATCTTTTATAGATCTTCTACCATAGAAATTTACATATGTTTAAGTCTATATAAATTTAAGTGTGTTGTAATGTAATATTAACTATATTGTATTAGGGTTATTCAGCACTCTAATATTGTATATACATATTTATATTTGAATGCAACTTATTATTATTATTCTTATTTCATAGATTTTACGGGAAACTTCTGATGGAAGAAGAAATGTGCCTTGTGGATAGTTGCACCACAAACTCTATACTTAGGGATACAAAATATTTTCAGACCCTAACTAGAAGGTCGGGAAATGTTTTGACCATCGCAGGACGCGATGCGATAATAGTTGGCTCTGGACAAGCCACCATTACTCTCCCTAATGGGATACAAGTGATGATTGAGGATGCTTTATTGTATCCCGATTCTACACGCACTCTCATAAGTTTTAGAGATATTCGGAAAAATGGGTTACATATACATACTCATGAAGAAAATAAAGAAGAATTTCTTCTTATTTCTAAATCTTCCGAATATGGCCAAGAAGTTCTAGAAAGAATTCCTTCTACTCCATCTGGACTGTACTACACGTACATAAAACCCGTACCATATGTTGCATACAAGATAATTTTCCAGAATGTTGATACATTCAGGACCTGGCATTCACGCCTAGGCCACCCCAGAATAGGGATGATGCGGAAAATTATTGGAAATTGCACCGGCCATGATTTAAAGAACACTAAATTTCCAAAATCTAATGATTTTATGTGTACTTCATGTGCTATGGGCAAGTTGATCTTGCGGCCTTCTCCGCTAAAGATCCATGCTGAACCATTAAAGTTCCTTAAAAGAATTCAAGGAGATATTTGTGGACCTATACAAATTATGTGTGGTCCATTTAGATACTTTATGGTTTTAATAGACGCATCTACTAGATGGTCACACGTGTATTTATTATCTACACGTAACCATGCTTTTGCCAAATTTATGATACAAATCATAAGGTTGAAAGCAAATTATCCTGAATATAGGATTAAAAGTATTCGTATGGACAATGCTGCTGAATTTTCATCTCGAGCCTTTAATGATTATTGTATGGCTCAAGGAATTGAAATACAGCATTCTGTTCCATATGTTCATACACAAAATGGTTTAGCAGAATCTTTAATAAAGAGGGTTAAACTCATAGCTAGGCCATTATTACAAGGATGCAATTTATCAACATCTTGTTGGGGTCATGCAGTTTTACACGCTGCTGATCTTCTACAATTAAGATCAACTGCATATCATACCACCTCCCCTTTACAACTTGTACGTGGAGATCAACCCAATATCTCCCATCTGCGGAAATTTGGTTGTGCTGTATACACACCAATTTCACCACCTAAGCGAACTTCTATGGGCCCTCACAGAAAATTAGGAATATACGTGGGATATCAATCCCCGTCTATTATTAAATATCTGGAGCCTTTAACAGGAGATTTATTCACGGCCCGGTTCGCTGATTGTATTTTTAATGAGAATCATTTCCCGGCTTTAGGGGGAGATAATAAATTTATCAATGACCACCGAGAAATAAATTGGATGACAAATCCACCCTAAATGTTGATCCACGTACAAAAGAAACTGAACTTCAAGTTCAGAAAATTATAGAGTTACAGCAACTTGCTAGTAACCTGCCAGATGCATTTACTGACTATAATAATGTCATAAAGTCTTTGAATCCCGCAATAAATGCACCTTGCCGAGTGGAGGTACCATCTAAAACCACTCAACCTCTGAAAAGGGGGAGAGCAAGTAAGAAAAAAGATGCTTCAAGCAAGCGTCCAAAGACTAAACCTTCCTCGAGGAAAGTAAATGCGAGTCAACAAAACGTTGACTTAAATCAAAGGAATATTTTAAATCCTTTATCTGGCCCTCATGTGCGCACTATAGAGCAGGCTAGACAATCGGAAAACCCTGATTCTTCTATGTTGGGAAGTCATGAAGAATTACAGGGGATAAAAGAAATTTCCATCAATTATACTAGTTCTGGAGAATTACTTGACCGTAATACAACAGTTGTCAACTCATGCTTTTCAACCATGATAGCTGATCTTCTCCAAGATCCTGATCCTAAGACCGTGGCAGAGTGTAAACAACGCTCGGACTGGATCAAATGGAAAGAAGCAATCAAGGCAGAACTTGACTCACTTAAAAAGAGAGAGGTATTCGGAAATGTAATACCTACTCCTCCTCGAACCTATCCTGTTGGGTTCAAATGGGTTTTCGTTCGAAAACGAAATGAAAACAATGAGGTTGTGAGATACAAGGCAAGGCTAGTTGCACAAGGGTTCACGCAGAGACCCGGCATTGATTTTAATGAAACATATTCTCCTGTTATGAATGGAATAACTTTCCGATACTTGATATCACTAGCAACACAAAAACATCTATCTTTGCAGTTGATGGATGTCGTGACTGCATATTTATATGGGTCACTAGATTCGGATATTTATATGAAGGTTCCCGATGGGATACCCATACCAAATGGAAAAGTAGATCGCAACATGTTTTGTGTTAAACTCAACAAGTCATTATATGGCTTGAAACAGTCTGGAAGGATGTGGTATAACCGACTGAAGGAGTTCCTTTTAAACAAAGGTTACTCTACTAATGATGATTGCCCTTGTGTCTTCATTCGAAGATCCTCAACTGGTTTTTGTATCATATCAGTATATGTTGATGATTTAAATATCATTGGCACTAAGAATGACATTAAAGAGGCGCAAAATCATCTTAAAAAGGAGTTTGAGATGAAGGATTCAGGTAAAACTAAATTTTGTTTGAGTTTACAACTCGAGCACCTTCATACGGGCATTCTCGTACACCAATCAGCTTATGTTCAAAAAGTATTGGAGAAATTCAATATGAACAAAGCATATCCATCTAAAACTTCTATGGTAGTAAGAGGCTTAGAAAGAGATACAGATCCATTTCGGCCATGCCAAGAAGGAGAAGAGGTGTTAGGTTCTGAATACCCATACCTTAGTGCCGTTGGTGCACTTATGTATCTTGCAAATAATACAAGACCCGATATTGCTTTCCCAGTTAATTTATTAGCAAGATATAGTAATGCTCCTACAATGAGACATTAGAATGGAGTAAAGAATGTATTAAGGTACCTTCAAGGTACACAACATCTTGGACTTTTCTTTCCAAAGAAACAAGATCTAAACCTCATCGGCTATGCCGATGCAGGTTATTTAAGTGATCCACACAACGGTAGATCACAAACTGGTTTCGTGTTCCTACACGAACAGCTGACAATTTCTTGGAAGTCTTCTAAACAGACTCTAATTGCTACGTCTTCTAATCACTCCGAAATCATAGCATTATATGAGGCCGCACGTGAATGTGCTTGGCTACATAGAGTGATTAATCATATCCAACTATCAAGTGGCATTGGGTCCATTGACTCACCAACCATTATCTATGAAGATAATGCCGCTTGCATTGCTCAGATGCAATCAGGTTATGTGAAAACTAATGTTACTAAACACATAGCTCCTAAACTATTTTATCCACATGAACTTCAAGTAAATGGAGAAATAGATCTCCAACAAACTAAGTCATGTGATAATTTAGCAGATTTATTTACTAAGTCCCTACCATACTCCACATTTTCTAAATGTGTTAAAAGTATTGGTATGCGTAGACTTAGAGATTTGCAAGGTTTAGGGGGAGCTTCATCGAAAGCCACCTGATAATTACGCATCAAGTTGCACTCTTTTTCTTATGTGAGTTTTCCTCTTAGAAGTTTTATCACAATAAGTTTTAATGAGGCAATGACAATGCAAGATAATGTATGTTTTCTTATTTTTCCCCATAGGGGTTTTTATATAAAAACATATATGACATTTAAATGTTGTGTTTTCTCCTGTTTTAATAATATTTTCAGGAGTTTTTACACAAGCATTCAATTATATATCTTCAGATTTTTCCCACTAGGTTTTTCGAAGATTATTTAAACAAAGACGTCAAGTGCTCAAAGGGGAGTGTTACAAACAAATTAACATGTGATCACTTGACACCAATAACTACGGGCAACACTGAATGGTCATACCTCTTCAGCGAATGGCCATAGTCGCGTCTCCTCCTTTGATCGCGACCCCCCGCCATTGTGCCTCCTCATCATGTATAAAAGGAATACATCAATGAATGAAAAGGACACAAAATCAATCTATTTCTCTCTTGTAAATTAATTTCAACAAGCCCGGTGCATATATTAAGCAGTGGAAGAGGTACAGGAGGTATTTGAGCGGCATTTACGATGGTACTCCCACAAGTCATGAATTAGAAATGATATCTGTATAATCTAATCTCAAAAAGTTACATTACAAATCAAACAATCAAATATCCAATTCTTCGTAGCATCCATGCATGGACCGATACAATCAAACACGAGCAGAGTGTGAGGTCCTCGCTCCCTGACGCAGGTTAGGGACAGCAATATGTTCATGCGTTTGTACACTAGATCAGGGTGCGGAAGCCAGTGAATCCAGACTAGCCGAATATTTGGGTATTCATGTATCCAAGGTGCTAAATATAATCATTTATCTGAATTCACTAGAAGTTTGAACCAGTTTTTACGGTTGCGTTTTTTCAATTTTTTCTCAAACCTAATTACAACATCACTTTTTTTAACGCATGGGTAGTAACTACCAAATACTTTTTTAAGAAGAGGATAATACTTTTTTAAGAAGAGGATGAGGCATCAGAGTTCGGAAAAAATCGAATTCAGATGGTCTGCGGTCACACTGGACGCGCCCACAGCCTAATAAAAACGTCACATTATTAGTATCTGTTTGGTTGATAGGAAAATATTATCACATATCTTTATCAAATTTTGCCAAAAATATTGTACAAATACGGTAGGCAAATTGCTCACCACACTTTTACCGAAGTTCATGAAAGATTTGAGTTCGACAGATGAGGTATCAGTTTGGCACGTTGCAGTTATAACAGACAACCAGACACTATCTAAAAAACTACAACATAACTAATGTTCCACGTGACAATATTCACGACAGTATTTAACATTTAACAACCTACCAGACACGCCCACACTGGCCATGCTCGGTCGCTGTCGTATTTCCCGGCCTGGTTTTAGCTTTAGCTTTCAGGGAGCAGAGAGCTACGAGCTCGGCGGCTGCGCAGTGCTGCTAGCGCTGACGAGACTAACGTGACTGGCTGAGCATCGAGACAGTTACGATCGAAATTCGATGATGAAACATGTAACCAGAGATGAGGCCTCCCGTCTGGTACTCACGATGAGCAGCCTCAGAAGAGACATAAATCAATTTGTGCATTCGAAACCACCCCCCTTATACCACCAAGATTTTCTCACTACTCAGATGGTTCAGTTCCATTCCCGTAAACCATTCGCATTCTCATGACAACAACTTCTTCCACCAGGCGTACCCCAATAACACGAGGAAGATTGCAAAGCAGCCCGATGAGGTGCCCCCAACAAATGGCCAAAATAAGCTGTAGTCGTTGTAGAGAGAGCAGGGGATGTTCATCGCAAAAGCCCCAACAATGAAAGTGTTGGCAGCTATGCCAAAGGCTGCAATGGTCAGAGTAAGCTGGAGCTGAATGAGCTCGTTACGCTGGTTGTCAAGTTGAATGTTCACGTAGTCTTCTGTGTCATCAATATACTCTCGAACCTGTTTAATTTGTAAAAACAAATTAGTATGCAAATCAAGATTCATATTAAACATGAGCACCAAATAGTCTTTTCATCTGTTGAAATTGGAAAACGCACAAAATAAATAGTTTCTTATAAGAAACAAGGAACTATAGTGACACATTTTGCCACCTCAAATATCAGGTGAACTCTATGTTCTGAAGGAAAAAATAAGCCATTTTATCAGTAGAATTAAATTATCTCTGAATTGATTAAATAACAATCATACCATGTATGATAGCTAATTTTAAAAAACGAAAAAATGCTGTTTCAATACGGGCAAAAGAACTAACCGACAAAATTCTGTTACGTATACCATCCAGCTGCATGAAGTAGGCCTCAAGCAACATCTCAAGGTCTTCCACATCATTCTCCAAATGCATACTGGTAGCAATGCTCACACTGCGCCTAAAGCTAGAGTTCAATCTGGAAATACTTGCTCCGGCAGGAACAATGCTATTGGAAGCTGCAGATGACATTATAGCCTCAACCTGCTGGTTCTGTACTTGCTTCCTTGTTAGATACAGATGTGCCATATCTTCGTTATCATCCAAAAGATGTTCTATTTCATCTCTGACCTGATAACATATAATAACGAAAGTAAATAACAGATAAAAATATAGTGCTCCATTATTTATTAATAGAATTACTTAGCAGCTAACAGCAATGTAGTATAGTATAGACACAGAGAAGATTGTCAAGTTTTAAGGTAGAGTGAAGGAGAGCCTAAGATCTCATGCAGATTGTTTTTCACTTGATGTAATCCTCAACTGATCCTTTTTTGTTTGTTTTATCAAACTAAAATTATTTATGAGTCATTCATATAATATAAGGCATAAACCCTAACAAAAATACATCAATTCCACCAGATAGGAATAATTTCAAAATCAAACACACTAGATGTCCTATTTTGTGAATTGTGACTAGTACAAGTAATCAAGCATAATAGATACAGGTTGATAAACTCAATTATATCTCCATTGATGCAAACTCGAAATAGACTGTTGAGAACCACTTAAAGATGACTGTCACAGTAGGGAGCAATTCACTAATGATCAATAAAATGTATATGCAGCAATTAAAGGTCCTTCACTCAGATAGTCATGAATGTTTAAACTTTAAACAGACTACAGAACTATGCAATGCAATATCTAATCTAATTATACCTTTTGCACACGGGCAAGCAGACGGGTAAGAGCACTCTTGAGGCTCCGCACACGCTCAAGGTTCCTCGTGCTAACATTCTTGGTCAGCTCATCAAGCACTGGAGTAGCATGCCTCTCAAGGTCAACTACACTCGAGTCCAGAGCCGAGCACACAGCCTCAAGGGCAACCTCGAGTACCTGAAACTCAAATGGCAGCTCATGCTCAGCCCCGGTCACCTCATTAAGACATGGAACCTGACGTCCAGGTGAGCCGTCCTGCTCTTTCCCATTTCCATCACCGTTTCTATCCACAAGGTTCCTCAATGGGAGAAGCTGCCTCAATTGGTCAATGAAAGGGATCACTTCATGCGCAAGAGGGTCCAATAGGAGGACCTCCTCAGCTGTAACTATTGCCGTGATGAATTCAAGGTTGACCACCATTGCCTTCTCCCTAGCTGCATAATTAATTGTGCCAAAGCTTGCGTCTTTTTTTTTTTTACCAACAAAAGCGATGGAGTATTAAAAATTGGGGGCGTGCGCTCACCAAGGATGTTGGAGGAGTGGGAAAAGACGGGGCCGAGGATGCGTAGATCGCGCGGAGGCAAGCCGGCGCGGCGGATGATGGATGCCTTGTCGAGCTCGACGATCTCGGAGGCGCCCCACCGGTCCAGCCGCATCCATAGGCGCGCACCGGCCTTCTTCTTGCCAGCCTTCCTTGACACGAGTCCCCCGGCAACCGCAGCGGCGTCAGGGGAGAGTGGAGGGGGCGGCTGATCGGTCTCCCCCGCCGCGGCGGGGGAAGGCACGGCTGGAAGAGCCGCCGCCACGCAGGGTTTGGGGAGGGCGGGCAGGCGGCGCGCGGATCGGGTCCGCTTGGAGGTGGACGACGACGAGGAGCCGAAGAATGGCAGCTTCCTGCCGCCGGATCGCCTCCCCATGGCGGCGGTAGAGGCGGTGCGGCGACGTGTCAAGGCGAAGGATGGGTTCGGTTGCCGAGGTTCGCGTCCAATCCATTGTTGTACCCGAGTGGGCCGGACCGGTACGGGCCGGGCCGGGCCGGCCTGCAGCCTAACGCCAACTACAGTACCCGAGAGGAATCTTCTCAGCGGTTTGACAGATGCTGATCCGACGGCTGGCGTCGTGCAGGTAACACAAGCGGCGCGGCAAAGCGCTGTCGGAACAGAAACCAAGAAACGGATAACTTTCTCGGCCTCGCCCCTCGCCGGCGTTGATGGCGATGACCACGCCCGCTGCCACCGTCATTCTCCACTGCGCTACCTCCGCCCCCCACCTCCGTCTCCCGCCGCGTTCTCTGTCCTCCGTTTCGGTCGCACCGCTGCCGATGAGACGGCGGTGGTGCGGTCCGGTCAGATCACTGCCTCCCGAAGGTGCGTCGTGCGGCGGCGATTGCGCGGGTTCAGGTAGGTTGTGGGACAGTAGGTTTCGGTTCACGTGCGTGACACTCGTGCTCTTCAGGAGTTCCGGCTGAGCTGATGGAAGAGGACTCCAAGTTCGTGCCGCTGAACGCGGATGACCCCACGTACGGCCCGCCGGTGAGTCGCGACGCACGGCTTTTTTCCTTCCCTGTCGTTGCGCAGTATATGTGGCGTGCGTAGATTTAGTGAACCCCAGCAAGCCATGACATGCTGAAATCGTATTGAATTATGCCTGCCTTTCAGGCGCTGTTGCTCATCGGATTTGAGAAGGGCGAAACGGGCAAGGTAATTCTCCATATGTATGAGCTTTATTTCCATACTATAATTTTTTAAATTTCAAAATAAAAGAGGGAGAATGATTCTTCGTTATTAATTTAATCGTACGACTCCTGTCGGACCGCTTATGATGATGGTTGCCTTATCCAAGTGATAGGCCTGTATCCATGCGATGTTATGGTTGGACTGGAGTCGGACGACTCCAGTCGGATGCACAGCACTGTTATTGTGGAAATCTACACCTTGTCAGATTTCATTAAGCACATTGCATATACTTTTTTGTTCGATGTGTATTTTTTAGGATATCTTCAGACGATAATCTGCCCAACACAAATATGCAAGGATGTTACAAGAAATGTTGGACTTTATGCGTGCGTTGTGTTGGACTAGGCTCATGTACCATACCCTATCAGGTTATATATGTGTACCCTACTCTATGGGGTTAATCAATCCACTAATCACCCTCTAATATGATATCATTAGTCAGGGAACTCTAACCCTAATTTCCCTCCTCTCCCACCCTCTCATGGCCCAGCCGCCGGCCTTCACCGTCGTGCCGCCGCCGGCCGTCGTCGTGGCACCGTCGTCGGCCGCCGCAACCGCGCCACCAACGGCCGCCGCCGTGCCATCCCTGGCCGCTGCCGCCCTACTCCTCCTAGATCCGCCCGTCGCTGGCCTCAGCCGCGGCACCTTCGGTCGCCACTCTCCGTATGGCCGCTGAAGCCGAACGCGTCGTGCGCCGATGCGGTCTCCCGGACCTCGTCCCTGTCCCCGCCGTCGGAGGAGTGGGATCTACGCCTGTACGTGCGCACGACCATGGTGTAGGCGCCCAACGAGCTGTCTTCCCCGCCTAGATCGGGCCGCCGCTGACCTACTCCGCCCAGAACAGGCCGCCGTCGGCCCCATCCGCGGCGCCTCCGGCCGCCATCCCCCCACGGGTGCACCGGTTTTGGCCGCCACCCTCCCCACGTCCGGCGCCCAGATCCGGTCGCCTGTTGCGACGCCCCCCCCCCCCCCCCCCCCCATTGGCCTCCCACCGCCGCTGCCGGGGAGCTGCCACCCTTGGATGGCACCGTCGGAACGGTTACTGGACTAGGCTCGCGCAGTCAGCCCGCATCCTGATGCAGGCGCACCGCGGGCGCCGCCGCCGGGTTGGCCGCCGGTGCCTCCTTCTCTCCAACGACCGGTCCAGTCGCCGCCGGCTCTGGTCTCGCGGCCAAGCTTTACAGTCTGCCCGCTGTCGCCCTCATGGCCGGTACCGTCTTTGGGCAGGATTGGCCTGCTGCCACTTCTGCCGAGCTCGTGCAGTCGTCGCCACCGTTCATCACTGGACTCGAGCCCCTGTCAGACGGTCTCGACGTGGGCACCACTGCCGCCGTCCCGCCGACATTCACTGTTCCTTCTACTGGTGCCGCTGTTGCTCCGTACACGGACAATACCACTACAACGGTTGTGGACACCTCTGGTGTTGTAGCGGCCTTGGCTGCCTGTCGTGAGCGCGAGTGGGCACTTGCTCCCGCCCAGGAGCAAGAGCGTGCTTCTGTTGCCGCTCTGTCTCATCAGCTCGGGGAGAGTGCTCATCGACCGTTGAGTGCTACCCACGAGCCTTACTCAGATGTTGGTGCTCACTCCGCATACTTGGCGTCCCTCGTCGCTGCTCTCCACGCCTAGGCTGTCGGGGTTCAGAACATCCAGACGCTCGTGTCGGTCGTCCTCAGTTCTGACTCCACCGCATACGCGCGCTGATGTCCCGTAATTCTCCTCATGTTGAGGCGTTTCCGTCTCGACGACCACGTCCTCAGGGAGGGCTCCTCGTTTGATGACTCTTGAATCAACATGGACAACCTGGTCCTAGCCTGGATCCTTGGATCCCTCTCCGACGAGCTACATGACATTGTCAGGCAGCCCAGTGGCAGTACCGCGCGCCAGGCGTGGCTGGTCCTCAAGTAGCAATTCTTGGGGAATCGTGCGACTCGTGCTCTCCACATCAGCATGCGGTTCCAGAACACCATCCAGGGCGACCGCTCCATCTCAGCCTATTGTCGGGAGATCAAGGGCATGGCTGACGCCTTGTGCGACCTTGGTAAGCCGGTTGCTGACAGCATGCTCGTCCTTCTGGTCCTTTCAGTGCTTGAACGAACGCTACTGCCACCTTTGTTCGTGGCTTCTTCGTGTGGAGCCGCCCCTGACCTTTGAGAAGGTTTGGTCCGATCTTGAGCTCGAGGATATCACTTTTGGTGGCCCTGCTGGCTCCGAGCCTACCACAACCTTCTACGGCTCTGGGTAGTCCCCGCGACCACCTGCTTCTGGTGGACCACCGCCGCAACCTCCTGCTCCGCCTACCACCTCAGCTGCTCCTGCAGGCTCTGGGGGTGGTAATCCTCGCTGCCGCGGTAAGCGCGGTGGCCGAGGTGGTGGTGTTGGCGGCACTTCTGCTCCTGCTCCAGCTACTGGAGGTGGTAGTGGTGGCACCGGCCGGGAAGGTGTGCCCTGGCCCACGCCCTACAACCCATGGACCGACCAGATCTCTATGTGGCCTAGGGCGTCTCCGGGTCTTCCACCTCCACGCTCGCCGCGTTCTCAGCCGTCGACTCAGGCCTACAGCGGGCCTGGCTACTCTGTTGGTGGGTAGTCGACCTCGACCTACGGGAGCACCAAGCAGGGTACTCAGAGTCGTTGGCACCATTCCAGGAGTTGCCCCTGGTGTGGGATCGGTGTGGGATCGCCGGTCACTGGCGTCTTCGTTCAACACCATGCACCTCACGCCACCTGCTGCTGATTGGGTGGCTGATTCCGGAGTTTCGTACCATAATACTCCTGAAGCTGGTATACTCTCTTCTACCCACCCTCCCCACCCTTATTTTCCTTCATCTATCGTCGTCGGGAATGGGTCTGTTCTTCCGATCACCTCAGTAGGTGACTCGGGTTCTCTGAGTACTTTGCAGCTCAAAAATATTCTTGTTGAGTTCAGAATTTTTTTTTGTTCGTTGTTTTACCACCGATAATAATGTTTCTGTTGAGTTTGATCCTTTTGGTTTATCAGTGAATGATCTTTCCACCCGACGTCTTCTTCTTCGATGTGATAGCCCGGAGCCTCTGTACATGCTTCGACTTCCTGCTTGCGCTGCTTCTCCGCCTTTTGCTCTAACTACGACAGCTTCATCCACCACTTGTTACCACCGGTTTGGCCATCATGGCGTAGATACCATGTCTAAGTTGTCTAGTAGTTCAGTTATCTCGTGTACTAGGGGTACACATGAGTTTTTATGTCATGCTTGTCAACTTGGTCGCCATGTTCGGCTTTCGTTTCCGACTTCTGTGACATGTTGAGCACATTTTTTTATCTTATTCATTGTGATTTGTGGACATCTCCTATTATCAGTGTTTCAGGGTTTAAATATTATTCGGTAGTAATTGATGATTTTTCACACTTTTCGTGGACCTTTCCTTTACGTTTGAAATTTAAGACATATATTACTCTTTCTCACTTCTTCGTTTGAGTGTCCACTCAGTTTGGACGCACTGTCCGAGTTCTCCAGTGCGATAACGGACGCGAGTTTGAGAACTCGACGCTCCGTAACTTTCTTCTCGCCCATGGCGTCCAGTTGCGCATGTCTTGTCCATACACCTCCTCTCAGAATGGCAAGACAAAGCGCATGATTCGCACCACAAATGATGTTATGCGCTCCCTGATGTTCCAGGCCTCTATTCTCGATCGGTACTGAGTAGAGGCCCTTAACACTGTCACTTTCCTCATTAATCGCCTTCCCACCAAGACGATTCGTGCACCTACCCCTTACTTTGACTTGTATGGCACCACCCCTCTTTACGACCACCTTCGAGTTTTCGGGTGTGCTTGCTACCCTAACCTTTCCGCTACGACCCCACATAAGCTTGCGTCTCGCTCTACTCGTTTTGTCTTTCTTGGGTACTCTCTAGATCATAAGAGGTACCAGTGGCTGGACCTCACTACTCACTGTATCTTGATCTCTTGACACGTCGTCTTCGACGAGCCCTCTTTTCCTTTCTCCACTTCCTCCTCTACTTACGCTGTAGAGTTGGATTCCCTGTTTTCTACTAACACGGAGGCTGCTCCACTACAGCTGCTTTGGCCTTTTTTGTACAACACCCGTTGTGCCACGCGCGGCCCCAACGTCTCCGACGTCACCCGCAGCGCCACAGGCGGCCCAGACGTCCCTGACGTGACCAGACACGCCTCGTGCAGCCTCGACGTCCTCGACGTTGCCCGGTGTGCCACACATGGCCCCGGCGTCTCCGACGTCGACAACTGCGCCCTACACTGTACCGGCGCCTCAAGCACCACCGGTTGCGCCTCCACAGCCCTGACGTCTCAGTTCACTGACCCCGCTCTCGTCTACCAGCGATGAGCGTGGGTTGGTGCTCAGGTTCTAGCAGCTCCGACTTCTCCGACCTCTACAGTTGCGCCACGCGCGGCCCCGACGTCTCCTACCTCCTCAGTTGCGCCACACGCGACCTTGGTGTCTCCAACCTCCACAGTTGTGCCACGCGCGGCCCCGGTGTCTCCGACGTCACTCGCTGCCCCACACGCGGCCACAGTTCCGCGGTTTGCCGACCCTGCTCTTGTTTATCGGCGACGAGAGTGGGTTGGTGATCCGACCCTTGCTCGCCCCGAGCCCCCGGTATACCACCCGCCTCAGCTCCCCCGGGACCCAGGTCACGTCCACCCGATGATGACTCGACGTGCACCTGGGGTCCTTCGACCGGTTGAGTGTTTCTCCGGGGTCGTCCTCTCGTCGACGACCTCTCCACCGTTTGCCTTCTCTTCGGTATCGCTTATACCGTCTTCTATCCGTAGCACCCTCGTCGACCCTCACTGGCGTCGCGCCATGGAGGAAGGGTATGCGGCTCTGCTTGCCAACAGGACCTGGTGCCCCGTCCCAGTCGTGGCAATGTTGTCACGGGCAAGTGGGTGTTCACACATAAGAAAAAGACGCTGGAGAGATACAAGGCTGAGTGGGTACTTCGGGGCTTTACTCAGCGCCCTGTAGTTGACTACGACGAGACCTTCAATCCGGTGGTGAAGTCGGCGATGGTCTGTACTGTTCTGTCGTTGGCTCTCTCGCTTTCTTGGCCCGTCCACCAGCTGATTGTCAAGAACGCCTTCCTCCACGACACTCTGATGGAGACGGTGTACTGCAGTCAGCTGATAGGGTTCGTTGATTCACTTCATCCAGACATGGTCTGCAAACTGAACAAGTCCTTATACGGTCTGAAGTAGGCATCCCGAGTCTGGTACAACCGGTTCGCCTCCTTCCTGGTCTCGTTGGGCTTCGTTGAGGCCACGTCAGACACTTCGCTGTTTGTCTATCGGCGGGCGGGTGAAACTGCCTACCTTCTCCTATATGTCGATGGCATTGTATTGACGGTGTCCAGTCTGGCTCTCCTTCAGCGCACTATCTCCGCCCTACAATAGGAGTTCACTATGAAGGACTTGGCCCAGCTTCACCACTTCCTGGGCATTGCGGTCGAGGACCACCCAGGTGGCCTATTCCTTCACCAGCAACAGTACTGCCTGGACATCCTCGAGCGAGCGGGCATGGCTGAGTGTAAGCCGTGTCCACGCCAGTGGATACCCAGGCTAAGGTCTCCTCTATCGACGGGACACTCGTCAGTGACCTGACTGCCTATAGGAGTCTTGCAGGTGCCCTCCAGTACATCACCTTCACCAGACCAGATATCTCCTACGCGGTTCAGCAAGTGTGCCTTCACATGCATTACTCGCGGGAGTCGGACCTCACCGCTGTGAAGCGGATCCTTCGGTACCTGCGCGGCACCCTCGACTACGGCCTCCTCCGTCGGCGTGACTCGACTTCCAAGCTGGTCGTCTACACCGACAATGACTGGGCATGCTGCCCAGGCACTCGTCGGTCCACCGCTGGCTACGCCGTCTTCATGGGCGGCAACCTCGTCTCCTGGTCCTCAAAGCGGCAGCCCGTGGTGTCGCACTCGAGTGCTGAGGCGGAGTACCGCGTCGTGGCTAACGGCGTGGATGAGGCTTTTTGGCTCCCGCAGCTGCTTCAGGAGCTCCACTCCTCGTTGTCCAGAGCACATTGGTCTACTGCGACAATATCAGTGCCGTCTACCTCTCCACCAACTCCGTCTAGCATTAGCGCACAAAGCATATGGAGATCGACCTCCATTTTGTTTGTGAGCGGGTTGCACGTGGCGAAGTTCGGGTTCTCCACGTCCTGAAGACGTCACAGTTCGCCGACATCTTCATGAAGGGGCTACCGTCGTCGTTGTTCTCCGAGTTTCGTTTCGGTCTCAACATCTGCCGTGGCTAGATGTTGGAACTGTTGGGCTAGGTGTATGTGCCAACCACTATGGGGCTATATATGTGTACCCTACCCCTGTAGGGTTAATCAATCCACTAATGACCCTCTAATAAGAAATATATATGAACTCAAAAAACAAAATATATGTATGCGTACAGCATGTAGAGAGCATGCGTAATTGTAAACCAATACCTTGTTGCAGTTCAACTTATGTGAATTCCGTATGTTGTGCAGATTCTGGCATTCCTCAAAGAGCTTGAAGGTGATTTCCTCAAGGTAAGTCTGGCATCTGCTGTCACTGACATCTAGCGCGAATGCCTCTAATGTCATGTTGTTTCTAAAGCTCTAGGTCCCATAAGATATCTTGATTAGAACAACACGGCATCTGGTTGTTGTGTGTATACACTGTCAGGAAACAATGCAGCCTTCTATGTGGCCGTTGTATAGCTTCCTATTAGCAAAAGTTATGTTGTTTCTAAAAGTAAAATTTGTGGTACATGTTATTGCTGGCAAAACATAAATGGAACAGACATACATACCTCCAAAAAGGACTATGGAAACTAGAAAATACGTTGAAATGCAAGGACTCAAGTTACTCTTGTTGAGAAAACAGTAGTGTAAGGTGAAGTTCTAAGAGAAATTTCAATAAAGAAATCTGAGAGAAATATCTATGTTCTGTCTCCAGTCATGGTAAAGAATACTAGTATGACTTAAGATCAACTGTTCCCTTCAGCTACTGTTGGTTTTCACTCTTTTCTTTAATGAAAATATGCTTTCTAGTTCATTCAGATGCTCTTTACTTGTGTCAGGTGATTCATTGTACAGAAGAAATGACAAAGAAAACCTTGTGGGACGCCATGCACACTGAGCAACCTGACTTAGAGGCTGTAAAGGTTTGCACTTATGACATCCGAGGCTTAACCGTTACACGTTCATAAATATTTCATTTGTACAGTTTGATCTAAATTCAGGTTTACCAATGCTTACCACCTATCAGTCTTTGTATTTGTTAATCCTTAATTTTGCATTAGCACTATACATTATACTTAGGAATAAAACACATGCTTGATTCGCAGATTGCAGGATCAATGTCAAGAATATGCATATTTTCTGGTCTGACCGGCGAGGAGATGATGATGTTCATCAACGCGTTCCCGGAAGCTGGTAATTCACATGTTCTTTTTAAAATTAGGGAACAGTAAAGTAGATTAGAAGAAACTGTGTTATGAGTAATGATAACGTAAACAAAATTTGAGCACTTCAAGTTAAATGTAATCAAATTAACAGCTCTTACTCATTTAACAGGATTGGAACCTGCTGCTTTTGCAGCCCTTGTTCCTAACAGCGCAGATAAGATCCTTGGTGAGGTGATTGAGGAAATAATGGGTGACCACGAGATGCTGGTTAGTTTGGATTGCTACCAACTCCTGTGTGATTCTTCTATTTCTCCGATTCAGTAACTTGCTAATAAAGCCCCGTAATACATGCAGACAGGGAAGAACTCGGGTTGAAGGGACTCTAAAGTATAGCAAATGGACTAAGCAGGTGATAAGGTTTACAGATAAAGTTCAGGCAGCATTGGAAGAACGTTGAATGATATCCTGAACTTTCAGGTCCAAGTGTCAGGATCAGGATTTTTTATTGAACTGTAGCAGAGAAACTCTTTTCGGTACATGTAGAACTGCAGGTACTTACACTGAACCTGCATACGATGTAGCGTTTTTTTCAGTTTGACTGATGCATATATAACGCCCGGCTCAAATTGTTGCAGGAAGCGCACATGAGAATTGTTTAGGGCGAGAATCTTTAGAAGTAGAACCATCGGTTTCATTCTATACTAGTAGTGATCAAATGTCAACCATTGTAGAATTTTAGCTACTTTCTGTATTGTAGCTCATCAGAAACCAATGAGACTTTTATCCACGTACCAAAATATTTCCTTTTTCCGATCACTTGCTTTTTTTGACGGTGAAGACAGGTGCACTGTCAATTTATTAAAGAAGGGTGAGAAAACACGTAGTCTGTTACAAAACGGGTAGCTTGGACTGTCCCCGTGGAAGAAAAAAACAACGAGAACAGAACAAAGGCAAAATAATTGATGCCTGTAACAAACATGCAGAGGCAGGCAATTAGTTTAATTCAGCAAGTGCAGATGGAAGAATTGCCGATGCCAGATTGAACTAATCTATCTCCTTCATCAAGAGGGTCACTTGCAGCTCAGTTTTTTCTTCCTCTTGAAAGATTCTTTGATTGCACTTCTTCCAAATATCCCATGGTCACTTGCAGCTCAGTTTTTTTCTCCTCTTGAAAGATTCTTTGATTGCACTTCTTGCAAATATTTCACCACACGTAAAAAATTTGAACCAGCCACTTTACTTGTTGTTTTGCTCCCATGTCGTGCACCGCCTTGATGAACCACTCCACGGCACTTCCCTCCTGAGTGGTTTGCAAGGCCGGAACCTGCAAGTGCAGCCACCTGAAAACATTCGTCATGGTTTGTATTGCAAAAGAGCACTCAGTCAGTTGAAGTTTCAGCTTCTTTGGAGCACAATGGACACACCATGTAATTGTCCCATTCTTTCCTATGCAAGTTGTCCGCCGTGTGCAGCCTTTGATGCAGCACAAGCCACCAACAAGAACACTTTAGGTTCGGCTTTGGAGTTCCGTAGTTTTGAAATTTTCATGGGAGTGATCACGCAATAAACTAGCATCCCCTGTACACAGAACACTACATTTCAGCCAGAGCCATTTTGTGTGCATATGACAAGACTTATGGACCACTCGTCCACCTATGGCACATCCCTCGTACCATTTGAGTCTAATATATCCATAGCCCTTCTGACATGGGTTGTTGAAGGCTGGATCAACTCGAATATTCAAAACCTTTGGGTTCTTTAAGCATAGGTGTAAGGCAATCAGAGAGTATATTAAGGATCGTGCAGAGAGGATCCGCTTCTCTTGAATCTTGATGCTCCTCTGTCTTCTGTCCAGCAATGCAAAGCCGGCACGTCTTGCTCGTATTATAAACGATCCGCGTCTGGACAAACAGATCGAACCAGAGACGAGGTAAAGAGAACAGAGTCCCTCGTCGGATCCTTGAATGCGCATGTCGTTTGCACGCGGCTCCAAACTATGTGCGCCCAGGTTTCCTGGTTCGTTTCTTCCAATTGGGGAGGAAACTATGTGCGACCGGGCTGAGGGTGGCTCGCTTACATGACCACCATGCACCAGTACCAGATGATCTTGGTGCGATGTAGCATGGCCGG
Organism: Tuctoria greenei; assembly: GCA_036927565.1. Taxonomy (NCBI): domain Eukaryota; kingdom Viridiplantae; phylum Streptophyta; class Magnoliopsida; order Poales; family Poaceae; genus Tuctoria; species Tuctoria greenei. Next base: position 192,229,347 of record JAYESD010000007.1, on the reverse strand, counting down.
TGGTGAATGTTTAGCGTAGTACGCCGTCCGTTCTGAAATATATAATGTTTGGGACAAAAATCTAATTTAATTTAAACTGAGTTTACTGGCATAAATGTTATATATTTCATTTGAGAACATATAGAGTACTTCACTTCTAGAAGGGAAGGGAATTTGTGCTTCTTGTATTCCTCCGTCTCGAAAAGTTTGTCGTTTTGTAGTTCATTTTTGAACCACAAAGCGACAAACTTTTCGAGACGGGTACCAATTAACATGCTTGTAATCGTACTCTTGGCCAATCATGCTCTCTTTTCAACAAGCTGACACGAGAAAAGAGAAGAGCGAGAATGACATCATGTTTGTGATTTCAAAAAGAAAAAGGTGATACGTGCCCGCATATTGGAGCCAGCGTGCGTGGTGTGTGGGGGCCTGGGACTCCGGAGGAGGCCACCACCACCACCACGGCACTGTGTGGGGGTCTGGGACTCCGGAGGAGGCCACCACCACCACCACGGCACCACCAGTACACCGTGAGATGGACCTTGAACAACGTATCGAACATAATACAGGAAACGTGATTCCCTCTTCAGTTTGAACCCCGACCACAAAAAAATTCGATGTTTCTAGGCTTGAAGCGACGACCAGGTTACAACAGCGTCACTTTCATTGCGTAGAGAGATGTGGCAGAACCGAAGCATTTCACCAGTTGCAGAAAGTCGTGGTTTGTTTTGCTGTTGTCGAAGTGTTCTTGCGACACTTCTCTCAGATCTGCTATGTGAGCACGCGAGGTTCTTAATTGGCAGGGTTTAGTCCTTGGGAGAGATTACGCGTATGAAAGATGGTGAGACGGTGGTTTTACGTGGTTTAGACGGCCAGAGCGTAATACCTTACTCCACAATATGAGTTGTATTGCTGGTGTGAATACCTGTGTTGAGTGTGTATGTGTTCGATTCCTTGTAACGGTGGCGGTCCGGTCCTTTTATAAACAAGGTCAGACGTCTTACAAGTGGGGTTCGGGACCCGACCGCTGGCCCCGCGACGATCTTATCTTAAATATCTAATGCTTCCCGCATAAGCTTCCTCTGACCGTGTCTTGAAGACCCGCTGTCTTGCCGCCTCAGATGCCAGTGGACCATGCGTAGACGTTGATGATGGTAGGAGATGTCTCGTCCAACTGTCATGTCGATGTAAGCTACCCACTTGGCAGAACGGGGTAAGCCTGTGGCGTCTTCACTGCGATGTGATTGGGCGTTGCGGTTCCTAACAGTAGGGGTGCGCCACGCCACGCGCCTGGAGAAGACGCGTGTCTTCAATGCCCAATTTAGACAAGGCGCACCGCCCCTTTACCCCCGTAACCCACCGTCTAGGACAAGTTGCAGGACACGTGGCAGATCAGAGGCTAGACTCTACAGGGGAGGTCGGATCCCGTACTGCGGGCCATGTGGCAGCCACGGAACTGACCCTTGAGGAGTGTCAGAGATCCGAGACTGTGGAACACGTGGTAGAGCCGGAGCTCGCCTCCGCTGGAGGTGGCCGACCTAGTATCGCGGACCACGTGGCAGCACCGGAGCCCACTCCCATGGAGGAGCGGGGTCCCGTCATGCTGGTCACGTGGCCTCTTAGGAGCCCATCTCTTAGGGGGAGCAGGACCCCGTCTTGAGGTCCACGTGGGGGTGCCGGATCTCGTATCTGAAGTATGGCAGAGTGCGGGCCTTCTGTATACGTGGCGCCATCAGACTCTGCCTGTGTAGGGAGGCAGGGTGCTTTTAGCCTGTACGCGAGGGTACCCGGTATGTCGGGTACCGACAGTGGCCCCTGGGTCCACCGTGGGGGGAGGTGATGAGCCCGAGGATGGAGCCATATCCTTGCTTTCCCGCGCTGCCTTTTGATTTCGTGGCGTAGCGGTGCGTGCCTCTGTCATTGTGGCCACGCGTCCCCTTCGGCTTGAGGGGTCATGGCGATGTGATGTTTGCTTGTTGCAGCTTCTTTATCACGACGATTCCCAATGTGGCTATTGCGCTTCTGCTGCTCTTGCTCCGCCTTTATGGGAACCGCCAGGTTGCCTTCTCAGGTGGGGGCCCGCTCGGGCCCATCTCTGTGACAAGGGACCTGGGCCCTGCTGTCATGGGCGTTGTGGGTTGAGCAGCGGGGGTTGGGCCCATGCGACCTACACAATGCGCTCAAACATCGCCAGGGTGTTTAAAAGGGAACCTTTGTAGGCAAAGGACATTCCTCCCTTACTCACACCCAATGTTCGATCCATCGTCTTCCTCCTTGAGCACCCAAGCTTTCCCCACCTTCGAGGTTCTTGACTCCTGCTCCAATAGCTCTGGACTTGCCTCCTTCCCGCGTGGTGGACATAGCACCCATGAGGCGGCTGCTTGGCTGGGAGAACTAGGAGTGGTGGAATCTGATACGCCCCGCCTCCCTGCCTCTAAAGTTGGAGGAGAAAGAGATCGTCTTCTTCACCTCGTGCGCATACTCCTGGTTCGTTCCACCCGTTTCCTCCTTCGTTGTGACACTTCTAGAGGTCCTCGGGCTCGAGCTTCATCACCTGTCAGTGAACTCTTTTGGTGTTGGCGATGGTGTTCTTGCACTTCTGCGAGATGTTCATCAGAGTGTACTCGTCTGTGCCGGTGTTCAGTCAGTTTTTGTGTTGAGGCGGACTGGGAAGACCAAGACGAACTTCCTCAGCGCTTACTACTTCCAGCATCGGGCCAATAGTCCCTTCAAGTACATCATCTCTATTTTCCACCACGAGGTGGGACGGCTAGAGGGGTGATTCGGTGATCCTGCACGCCGATGCCCACGATCGCATGGTCCTACCCACCGACCGGCCGGCTCTTAGGAAGAAGTCATGGGAGGAGCATCTGGAGCTGGAGCCGGCGTATACCTGTGATGGAGAGGATCTGATACCTGGCGGACCATGGGTTGTCATTGTTGATGGTGGTGGCAAACTTTGTGTGTCGACGCCTACCCCCCCCCCCCCCCCAACATCATTGGCGCACGATGTGGCTATACTTCGGGCCACAGGATGGCACCAGGCTCGTGAGGGGTCGTGACACGGAGATGACCCAGCAAGAGGTGTTTGATATGATGTCCAAGGCGTGTAGTAGACCCGTTGTCTTCCAACGTCTTCACTCTCCCGCATCCATATCTGCCACTTTGCACAGATCAGGACCTTAGGGTGAAGATCCTGAGGGAGATGCCAAACCTAGACGCGCTTGGCCTTTGTCGTGGCAGGTTGGAGATGCGGACTGTGGACTGATCATCACCGACACTCCGTAGGAGTCTGCACCTGCTCCAGGCTCCAAAGTGCCGAGGGTGGAAGACCCGTCCTCCGACAGGGGGAAGGGCAAAGCGTCAATCCCTAATACAGGGAAGGGGAAGTCGCTAGAGGTCGAGGTCCCGAAGGACAAACATCCTTGGTCACCGCCAAGGGCGGTCTTTTCCCAAGTCAAGGTCTGATGGGGCGCGCATCCTCTGCCTCAGGTGTTGGCGGTTCTTTGGGTGGAGGCCTACTCCGCCAAGCAATGAGTCTGCTATCGACTAAGGGTGGCGCAACAACCAGTGTCTTCGCTGCTATTGCAGTCCAAGGCGCCGAAGAGGGCTCTGGGAGCGCTACATCCACGGAGCCTCAGGCCAAGAGGCCTCGGGCAGCTAGCAATCTAGCCACGGGTTTGGCAATGGATGTCTGCAGCTCTGGAGGAGGCTCTGGAAGTGGCGCCGTTGGAGTCGGTGGAGACACGCCAATGTGGAGCGTAGAGCGTGAAGAGATCGCAACAGCAGAAGTCAAGGATGCCGCCAAACATGCGCCCCCTAGGCGGGGACATATTTGTATCTGGGGCCCGCCCCTTTGTAAATTCCTTCAATCGATTTGAATTTGTGTTTAGCTTCTTAGTTGTATCTTGTGCTTACCATCTTGTTCACCCGGGCTCTTGGCGGCGTAAGGGACTGAAGAACTTTGTCGACTTTGTTAGTTTTTAGGAACCAATGATCGCACAATTGACATGGTTGATCTGCCGTGAGCTGACGTCCTGTCTATGGAATCCCCTTAGAGGCCCCCTGGTAGATGTGGCCAACTGGTTGGGCACGCCTACCACTTGATCACAGGATGTCTTCGATGGGCCCCTAGCGAAGCGGGGAGATGGTTGGTTAGTTGACGTCGATGGGCTCCTTTAGGGGTGCCAAGCTCTATTTTTGAAACTTGCGGTTGGGGTCGGCAGCTCTGGCGTCGCCTGCCAACGCTGTAGAGACTTCGACAACTGGCCCTCTGGGAGGTGCCAGAGGGAGCTGGTTGCTCCGACTTCACCCACCATTGTTGTAGAAACATCAACGGTGGCCCCCCTGGATGGTGCCAGGGCTGGTCCAGGCGTCCAGCGTCGCCCACCATCGTTGTATAAACGTCGACGGCAGGCCCCCTGGGTGGTGTCAGAGTTAGCTGCTCCGACATCGCCCACCATCGTTGTACAAACGTCGACGGCAGACCCCCTAGGGGGTGTTGGAGCTAGCTGCTCCGGCGTCGCCCACCATTGTTGTATAAATGTTGACGGTAGGCCCCCTGGGGGGTGCCATAGCTGGCTGCTCTAGTTTCGCCCACCATCGCTATAGAAACGTCGACGACAGGCCCTCTGGGTGGTGTCGGAGCTGGCTGCTTCGGCGTTGCCTACCATCATTGTGTAAACGTCGATGATAGGCCCCCCTGGGTGGTGTCGGAGCTGGCTTCTCTGGCGTTGCCCACCATCATTGTATAAACGTCGATGGCAGGCCCTAGGGGCTGCCGGAGCTGGCTGCTCCGGCGTCGCCCACCATCGTTGTATAAACATCAACGGAAGGCCCCCTGGGTGGTGCCGAAGTTTGCTACTCCGGCTTCGCCCACCATCGTTGTAGAAATGTCGATGCCAGGCCTTTTGGGAGATGTCAGAGCTGGCTGCTCCGGCATCGCCCACCATCATTGTAGAAACGTCAACGGTAGGACCCCTGGCTGCTCTGACGTTGTCCGCCATCGTTGTATAGACATCAACAACATGGTGGGTGCTGGAGATGGTTGCTCCAGCTTCGTCCACCATTGATGTGTAGCAACTTCGACAGCAGACCCCTGGTATACAAGTTACCACAAGAGAACCCTATTAGCAACAAGAGCGGGGCAAGAGAGTGTACCCACGAGTAGCGCTTGTTACTTTCGTTGACATGCTGGGACGTTGATGGCGGGCCTCCTGGGAGGTGTCGAAGTTGGCTGCTCTGGCTTCGTCCACCACCGATGTGTAGCAACTTCGACGGTAGGCCCCTGGTATACAGTTTACCACAAGAGAACCCTATTAGCAACAAGAGCGGGGCGGGAGAGTGTACTCACGAATCATCGCTTGTTACTGTCATCGACATGCTGGGACATCGACGGCGGGCCCCCTAGGAGGTGTCAAAGCTGGATGTCATGCACACATGATAAAGGAGGGACTACTTTGCTCGCCGGTTTACCTCTTTTTTCTCCTTAGCTTTGTCATGTCCTACTGTCCTGAGCCGACACACGAGACTTGGGTAATTCAATGCGTTAGTGCTTCAGGGTCCGGCTCCCGCCGTCCTTAGGGTGCGAACTTTCCAGGCCCCAATTCTCAGTTGTAGCACTGGGAGGCAGAGTGTGCATGCTTAGGGTACAAGACCAGGCTAAGCAGTTTACACCCCCTGTACCTCTGGCTTGGTGTAGACCTTTCCTGGGAGGCCATCCGGCGTCACATGACTACAAGGATGGGGGCAGCCGAAAGAACCCCTCACACATTACAGGTACATCAAGCAGGTCCGCCTGCAGTAGGATTGCACAACTCCACTAAGGGTGAGATACATAGCATACAACCGTGTATATGAAGGCAATATACAAAAAACGAGCCTAGCATGGTTCATCATAAAATTAACGAGTAATTTAAATGAATTTTTTTAGGGAGACATGGAGTAAGACAATGATTCTTTTATATTGGTATTCATAGGAGGAGACAGACTTTTACAAAAGAAGGAAACGACTTGCTTCCATGTGACGAGGGAGGCAGGGTGCACAGGCTTAGGGTTCGGGATCAGGCTAAGCTGACTGCAAACTTTGGACCTAACCATCTCAAAGCTTGGTTGTCCTAAGTGCAACTCCTAGACTCTATGAAACCTTTACATTGTCCTACTAATAAGTTAAGGTTAACTTATATAAGTGCTCAAATCTCCGAGGGTAACTGTGACTGTTGCCTGGCAACTTGTTGTCATTAGCTACCAATGGGGCAATGAGCGGGTTTCCCTACTTTTTGCCTTGGACCCCTGCCTTGCGGGTGGTCTGGGCAGAGCCGGAGCTGATCTTGATAGCTTTGACGGGAGCATCAGTGCTGTCGGAAGGCTGCAAATAGGGTGCCACGGACAAGTCGCGCTGATGCAAGCTCGGCGGGGGCTGACTTGGTCCAACGCCGCTCGAGGCAGGTGCTGGGTGTGCTGCGAGTGCTTGGAGCTTCTCCAAGGTTAACAGCGCAGCGGTGCGGTCTCTGTGGATCCTGAGGATGCCGGAAGGGATCGACATCTTCAGGACAACGTAGCCGTAGTGGGCTACGGTCATGAATCGGTACAGGGTGGGCCTAGCGATGATGACATTGAAGGGGAGGCTGACCTCCCAACGTCGAACATGATTCTCTCCGTCCTGGAGTTTTTGAGTGTCCTGAAGGTCAGCCGAAGGTGGATGTTGGCGTACGGGATAATGTTCCTTGGTCCCACCCTTGAGAACAGGCTCGAGGGGGTGAGCTTGGACACCGGGATCTGCAGCTGGTTGCAGGCTACACGGCTGATGAGGTTGAGGCTAGCCCCGCCATCTATCAAGACATAGTGGAGTTTGGCATTGGCGATAGGGGTGGTGACGAGGAGAGGCAGGATCCCGGCTCCTACCATGTTCTTGGGGCAGTCGAAGGCGTCAAAGCTGATCGGCGTCTCCTTCCACTTGTGGTGCAGTGCCGGAGTGGGGGTAGGAGCTATTAAGGCCATCTCTCGGTGCAGATTCTTGACCGCGTTCCAGGAGCGGGGTCCAAGACCCCCCAAATATGACTTGGAGTGTCTTGCGACGCTCATTGTCGCTATTGGCATTGGAGTATTCGTCCTGGTGGAAAACTTTGACGACACGTTCATTCTTGTGGTACTCCATCTCCTCATCATCGGTGACCATGGGATCGACCTTCTGCTTGCCCTACCGCTGGCGGAAGGGTGCACCTTGAGGACGCTGCTGCACCCGCTCTTGGTATCGCTCGGCGCACCTCTTGATCTCCCAGCACTCGCTCGCGCTATGGTCACGAGTCTTGTCCACCGGGCAGGGCTTGATGCCATCATCAGTAGCAGGTGGCTGACGTGGGCGTTTGTTAGGGCGTGGGGGTCTAGCGCCACCGGTCGCAACTACTACCGCGACGGGTGCCCCTGCAGCGACTTATTTTAGCCACCGTCCTGGTTCATGTTCTTATTTTTTGCCCGTCCTGGAGGCGGGCTGTGTGTGCCAGTCACGGCCTTCTGCCGCCCTGGCGCACCGGTCGGCTATGGAGAAGAGCTTGGAGACATATTGCACGTTGTGCGTGGCTAACTTCTTGAGTATCTTCCTATCACACACTCCCTGTCGGAATGCCACTATGAAAGAAGCATTCAGGATGTTGGGGATGGAGTTGCGTACTGTCGGTACCCTACGTACCGGATACCCCTTGGAGCTGCGAAGAGTACAAAGGAACTCCACCTATCAGAGGTGAAGACCTCCAAAGGCCCCACGTGTCACTCGGAACCGGACCTGCCTCCCTTCCATGGTTAGTCCCAGTGCCGCCACATGTATCATAAAACCGGAGCTACATTCCATACATGGGAAAGCTCCGGACTAGATACCTGTGTGGCACCCCCGGACCTAACCCCCGACAGAGGGAAGCTCCGGTACCGACACGTGTACAACAACACCGGACCTACTCGTCCAAGAATGTAAGCTCTGAAGCTGCCACGTGTCCAACAGGGCCACATGTTGGGCCAGGCTAATGATGTAACGGCCAACCATTGTACTATAAAAGGACTGGCCGAACGATACATACGGGACAGATGCGCTCAGTCCAGACGAGACACGCTAGTCTTTCACACTCAAGCGCTTAGACGCTCAATACAACAACACACCTCTGTGGAGTAGGGTATTATGCACAGGTGGCCTGAACCACATAAATCGTCGTGTCAAATCGCCATCTTGTTCTGAATCTCTGCGCGCCCACAACCGAACTAAGAAACTCCGCGGGCTGACAACGGTAGTACCGGGAGAATTGCCGGAATCACACTCCAACAATTGGCACATCGGGTAGGGGCATGTTCGAGATTCAAAGATGGTTAATTCTGCTGTTGGGTCATCCAACGGTAACCATGCTATGCAACCTGCTGGAGGCAATCCCTCCAACATGCAGCAGCCAACAGGTGTTTTGGCTCCAGCGGGAGTCATGCCACTGCCGCCACCATCCGCTACGGCGAATCAAGCTGGACGTCGAGATGGGGCGTCCACATCGATCACTGCATCGGCGAACAACAACCCTGAACACGCGATTAATGTTGCGCGTGCTCTTCTTCAATGTCCACCGCCTCCAGGAGCACCCCATGGTGTAATGGAGCAGTGGAGAGCTGACGTGGAACATCTGGTTGCAGCAGCAGCCGATGGCATCAGCAATCAAGGTCCTCCCACCTCGGGACGGGCCCCTTCACAGCATCGGACCTTGTCGGGTAGACTTGATCTGCATGCTTCGTTGCACAGGAGGCGTGCTGCATCCCAACAGGCGACGTCGCTGCCTTTCGAGGCGCGACGTACTCACACGATAACAAGGCTTTTGACTCATGACCTCCGCGCGGAGCTCGATTGTCGTTACCGTCAACAGGACGATCGCGTCCACATCGAGCGTGTTCGCGAGAGACGAGAGGCTCGGGACTGCCCTGCCCCTGAGGGAGTAGGAGGAGACTGTTCTGCCTTGGCCATGCACCTACGCATGGTCAGATGGTGCAGAAGTTCCGGCCTCACCTCCTGGAGAAATTTGACGGGACTGTCAATCCCGCCGAATTTCTTCAAATCTACTCCACCGCTATCCTTGCGGCTGGAGGCAATGAGGCCATGATGGCCAATTATTTTCTTGTGGCTTTGAATGGGACCGCCAGGTCTTGGTTCATGAGCCTACGGCCTGACTCCATCAACAGTTGGGCTGAATTGTGCCAACAGTTCACCGCCAATTTCGGGAGCTCATACACCCGACCAGGCACGAAACTGGATCTTTTTGCTGTCAAGCAAAAAGGGGGAGAGTCCCTGCGATCTTTTATCCAGAGGTTCTCCCAGGTATGAAATATCATTCCTTCTATCTCAAGTGCTTCTATTATTGTGGCATTCAAACAGAGCGTTCGAGACAAGAAGATGATGGAGAAGCTGGCGACCAAGGAAGTCACCAGTGTCACGGAACTCTTCAGCTTGGCAGACAAGTGTGCCAAAGCTGCGGAGGGCCGTGAAATACACTCCCAACCACCTTCGGAGGACAACAAAAAGTCCTCCAAGGGTGAAGCCGTTACCTTCGGGAGTGGCAAGAAGAAGAAAAAGTCCAACGACAAGAAGAAGTTGTCGGTCGGCACACCCACTACCGCTGCTGCCGCAACTCCGGGTGGCCGGGGGCCACGCCCTGAGAAACGGCCTCGACAGTCGTTTGACGACGGTGGCAGCTCCAAGATGTGGTGTCTCATACACAAGACAAACAACCACAATCTGGAAAACTGTCGAGAGGTCCAGAACCTTGCCGAGCGCTACAACAAGCGCCGGGAAGAAGCTCCTTTCCATCAAAGGGAAGGAAAACAAAAAGTCAACAAAGCTCCGACTGAAGAGGAGTTAGGTTTTTAGGACCCCAAAAAGGTCTTGAAAGTTGTTTACACCTCCGTTGGTGATGACTCCGACGTCTCCGACAATGAGCGTCGGAAGACCATGAACACCATCTTTGGTGGTTCGTGGGACATTACTTCCCGCCGTGTCCTCAAGACAATGCGGCGGGTCATGGCCTCTGTAGATCCCACCGCCAGGGCAGAGCCTCATCAGAAGTGGATGGATACTGCCATCACCTTCGATGCTTCGGACTGCCCCCGGAACATGATCGGAGCTGGCCAAATTCCACTGATGGTATCTCCGACCATCAAGAACATCCAGCTCCACCACGTAATGGTGGACGAAGGTTCGGGGTTGAACCTCATAAGCTTTGTAGCCTTCGTCAAGCTTCAGCTCTGATCTTCAGATCTTCGCCCCTCTCGACTTTTCTCCGGAGTAGGTCCAGGGTCCATAACCCCACTTAATGCCATTACTCTCCCGGTGACTTTCAGAACCCGAGAGAATTACAGGACCGAGAAGTTGGTCTTCGACGTGGCACAAATCAACTTTCCATTCAACACCATCTTGGGCAGGCCAACTTTGTACAAATTCATGGCTGCTGCTCATTATGGCTACCTGGTGTTGAAGATGCCAACACCCTCAGGCGTTCTTCGGATCCGCAGAGATCGCACCGCCGGAGTCACTGCTTTGGAAGAACTTCATGCGCTTGCTACAGCGCAGGAGGAAGAATCTGGAAAGGAGCAAGCTCCGAAGCCCCCAAGCATTTGTCATCGAGGCTCAACTTCCGCAACTCGTGTGCAACCAAGCGGCGACACCGACATTCCCGTCAAAGTCGTCTAAATTGGTTCTGATGCTGCTCAGACCACCCGTATATCGGGAGGCTTGAACGACAAATAGGAACTCACGCTCATCACTTTCCTCTGGGCTAATGTCGACGTGTTTGCCTGGCAACCGTCACAAATGCCTGGGATCCCTAGGGAAGTGATTGAGCGCAATCTGAATATTTATTCCGACGCTCAGCCTATACATCAGAAGCCTCGGAAGCAATCAGTAGAGCGACAAAACTTCATATGTCAAGAAGTGAAGAAGTTGCTCGAAGGTGGATTCATCCGGGAAGTCTACCACCCAAAATGGCTGGCAAACCCAATCGTTGTACCCAAGGCCGACGATAAGCTTCAGATGTGTATCGACTACACAAAACTGAATAAGGCATGCCCAAAAGATCCATTTCCACTACCTAGAATAGATCAGATATTGGATTCCACCTCCGGGTGTGAATTACTATATTTCCTAGACGCATATTCTGGGTACCATCAAATCAGAATGTCTAGGGAAGATGAAGAGCATACTTTCTTCATCACAGTAGATGGATTGTACTGTTACACTGCCATGCCATTCGGTCTCAAAAACGCTACTTCAACATTTGTGCGAGCTATGTACAAAACTTTTGGAGAGCTCAACAGAGATGTAGTGGAAGTGTACATCGATGACATTGTCGTCAAGATTAAGAACAAGGAGTCATTTATTGACACCTTGCAAGCTGTCTTCGACAAGTTACGAGTCACACGCACAAAGCTGAACCCAGACAAGTGTGTCTTCGGGGTTAGCTCCGGAAAGCTTCTTGGATTCTTGGTGAACCACCGAGGAATAGAGGCAAATCCGGTGAAGATTAAAGCTATTGAAGACATGCGACCACCAGCTCGCATCAAGGATGTCCAGAAGCTAACTGGGTGTCTAGCAGCCCTCAACCGGTTTATCTCAAGGCTGGCGGAACGGACGCTATCCTTCTTCAAATTATTGAGGAAGTCCGGACCATTCCAATGGTCTGAAGAAGCAGAAAAGGCATTCCAAGAGCTGAATCAGCTCCTCACCACTCTACCAACTTTGGTAGCTCCAAACCCTGGTGAGCCACTTTTGCTTTACATTTCAGCAACCGACGAAGTTGTTAGCGTGGTCCTGGTTGCGGAAAGACCAGAATCATCCCCAGTTCAGGAATCCAGACCCCTCCGGGAAGGTCCCGAGCTACCTGAAGGTGAGTCTGGGTCCCAGACCCCAGACCTGGATCCTCGAGGTGAGACGCCAGAGGATCAACCTCCTTCAAATGAAGGAATTACTATTGCTGAACAAGAAGATCCGGACCCTTCCGGGAAGGTCCGGATAACTTCAGAAGAAGCTTCGGGTTCCTCTAGCAAGAACCTAGAGGTCCCCGAAGAAGGTCCGGACCCCTCTGGGAGGGTCCGGGTTGATGAGGAGGAAGCTCCGGGCCCCTCCGGGAGGGTCCGGACAATCCAGCGCCTAGTGTACTTCATCAGCGAAGTACTCCATGACGCCAAGACTCGGTACCTAGAGGTGCATAAGCTGCTCTACGCAGTTCTTATCACCTCTAGGAAGTTTCGTCACTACTTCCAAGCTCACAAGATTTCGGTGGTAACCTCTTATCCACTACGAGCAATCTTGCATAACCCCAACTCTACTGGGAACATTGCAAAGTGGGCAGCGGAATTGGCCGAGTTCAATCTTGAATTCGTCCCACGACAAGCGATCAAGAGTCAAGCATTGACTGACTTTGTGGCGGAATGGACCCCCTCTCCATCAAATCCTGGGGGCCCCAGTGAGCAGAAGCCAGAACCCAAGGTTTCTTCTTCACTGAGCCTCACAGGACTCTCTACTTTGATGGCTCCATGCAGAAGCAGAGGGCCAGAGCTAGAATCCTTCTCCTCGCTCCGACAGGGGAGAAAGTCAAATACATGGTTCACCTTGACTTCAAGGCAACCAACAACATGGCGGAGTATGAAGCACTAATCTATGGGCTCAAGGTGGCACTGTCATATGGTGTCAAGTAGCTGTTGGTAAAGGGTGATTCACAGCTTATTATAATGCAAGTCAAAGGTGAATGATGCTGCAACAACCCTCAACTAGTTGCATATCTACTTGAAGTCCAGAAGATTCAGAAGGACTTCGAAGTCCTGGATCTTTGCCATGTCCAGCGTCTCAACAACGCTAAAGCTGACGAACTCTCAACGAAAGCTTCAACCGGAGCTCCGGCTCCTAACGAAACCTTCGTTCGGAGATTGTCAAGACAAACAACTCAGCCTGCCGAACTGAGCGAAGGGGGCGAGACCAGCACCTCGAGGCTGGCGGTCCCGATGGCCCTGTTACCATGGCGTTTATCAAGGGTCGTAGGTGCTGCAGGAAGCTCCGAGCAACCCAGCACGCAAGACTCAGATGCTCAAGTTAGCTCCGATGCATGGATCTTGGAGATCCGGAGCTACTTGAAAGACAACATCCTTCCTGAAGACAATGTATTTGCTGACCGGATAGTCAGATTGGCTAAAATATACACATTGGTAGAAGGGGATCTCTACCGGCGTGGTGCCAATGGCGTCCTAATGCGGTGCATTACAAGGGAAGAAGGCCCCGAGCTTCTTGCGGAAATCCATGGAGGCGAGTGTGGGAACCACACGTCTTCCCGCACGTTGGTTGGTAAAGCCTTCCGACATGGTTTTTACTGGCCTACAGCAGTCCAGGATGCAACCATGCTAGTGAAGAAATGTGAAGCATGCCAGTTTCATGCGAAGCAAATTCACATACTAGCTCAACCTCTACAAATGATACCTCTGACATGGCCATTCGCTGTGTGGGGTATGGATATCTTGGGACCTTTCCCAAGAGCTGTCGGAGGTTACAAGTTCCTGTATGTCGCCATTGACAAGTTCACCAAGTGGCCGGAAGCAACTCCAGTTGTGATAATAAAGAAGCAATCATCTATCAATTTCTTGCAGTCCATAGTATGCAGATTTGGAGTCCCAAACAAGATCATAACTGACAACGGGACCCAATTCACAAGCTCTGCATTCCAAGGATATTGTGAAGACCTCAACATTCAAGTCAGCTACGCTTCCGTAGCTCACCCGGCAAGCAATGGCCAAGCTGAGAGAGCAAACACAGAAATCCTAAAAGGACCCAAGACGTGCACATATGAGCGCCTGAAAAAACATGGAGCCAACTGATTGAAGAGATTCCGCCCACCTTGTGGGCAAATAGAACAACTCCAAACCGGTCATCTGGAGAGACACCCTTCTTCCTGGTGTACGGAACTGAAGCAGTCCTTCCTCCGGAAATCACCTTGGAGTCGCTCCGGGTCTGAACCTTCGACGAAGCCACGCAGGACCAGCTCCGGTGTGAAGACCTTGACCTCGTTGAAGAGAGAAGGTGTCGAGCAGCTGTTCGAAATGCACGATATCGCCAAGCGCTCCGGCGCTATCACCAAAGGCATGTGCATAACCGACAACTCGAGGAAGGCGATCTGGTGCTACAGAAAATACAAACTCGAGAAGGGTTAAACAAACTCTCCCCCAGCTGGGAAGGACCCTTCCGAGTGATCAAAGTATCCCGTCCCGGATGCGTTCGCTTGGCAACCGAGGATGGAACACCGCTCCCTAATCCTTGGAACATTGAGCACCTCCGTAAGTTCTACGCTTAATATCACTGAGGTGAGTCTGTAATTACATATGATGTATGTTATAGCGTCATTGTACAGAGTCGGGTAGCTCCTCCGGGAGAACAACCGAACCTTTCCCAAAAGGTCCGCAAAGTTCAAGCAACACTTGACACAATCTCAGAACTAAAAGTGTAGCTAGCTACCTTGGGTCAAACAAGAAATGCAACACACTTAGTCGGGTTCCGTACCCTAAGAGTGTACTTGTTTCCCTTGTACCCCAGACCTTTAATGAAAGACATCATTATATAAAAACAAACTCCACATGCATTTATTTTGTACAAGCTCATTATTTTTTATTTTTCTTTTTCTTGTTTATAACAAAGTTGTGCAATTCTCGAGAAACTTTAGCTCGAACAATTTATATATAATTCAAATTGCATTGTTAATTCTTTCGGGTCTTAACATTATTGAATGGCCTACTCGCCTGAACGCCAAGCCAATCTAGGTCTGGAGTGTGCTATGGACTTAGCCTGGTCCTGCACCCTAAGTACGCTACTCTACCTACACCCGACATGCCTGAGTAAGGTGATTCCAGAAAACGATCGGACCTGGAGAAAATAAGCTGTCGGTATCCCACAGACCGGGTACCCCCGCACACAAGGAGAAAAAGGCTAAGGACTCAGCCCCTACTTGGAGGCCGGATCGAGGCTGCCACGTCGTGGAGGGAAGGACCGGATCCTGCCTCCCCGCCGAGGTGGGCTCTGGGGCTGCCACGTGGCCGGCAGAACCGGACCCTCGCCTCCCCATCGAGGCGGGCTCTGGGGCTGCCACGTAGCCGTCGAAACCCCCGGGACCAGACCCGTCTCCCCGCAGGGAAGGGCTTCGGGGCCGCCACGTGGCCCGCAGGGCTGAGCCTCCGCCCTTCCGCGGAGGTGGGCTCCGGAGGCACCACGTGGCATGTACAGTCGGGCGCTCGACTCCCCGCAGAGGCAGGCTCCGGTGCGACCACGTGGCGGACGGCCAACTCAATGCGGTAGGAGGCCGCAGTAAAGGAAAGAGTGCGCTGCTCAAACAGACATTAAGTACTCGCGCCTTCCCAAGGCGAAGCGGAGTCGCACATGCGCAAGTCAAGGCTCCAGTGTCCTGTCTTTTCCATGTAGCTTGTACAGACCCACTGCGCAAGACGGACGAGTGAGCCGCGGGGACAAGATGGGCGGGACATGCCCTGCCATCATCAACAACTACACGCGTCAGGGCGGCATATTGAAGCCCCTGACAAAGGGAAGTAGATAGCATTTAATCCTAGACCTTGTATAGGATTTGGCTCTCCCCGAGACCACCTGTCGGGCCCCAGGGCCCACCTTGTGACTGCAGAGTCCTTGGACTATAAAAGGACTCAGCAGGCGACCTTCACAGGGGATCGAAACTCATACACGCTCAAGCAAGGCAATACACAAACACTCCCGTGGACGTAGGGTGTTACGCTCTGGCGGCCCGAACCACGTAAACCCTCTGTTTTCATCATCTCGCTGCGCTCAATCTCCTGGGACTAGCCCTCGTGAATCAAAAGAACCTCCGTGGGCTGCTCTCTAAGCAGGTCCAGGGGAAGTGTCGTTTACGACCTTCGACATTTGGCGCGCCAGGTAGGGGGCTTTTTCCCCGTGAAGATTTCCACCGGCAGCATGGTGAACGCCCGTTCCAAGGCTAGATCCTCCAGGCCATGCTCGTTCTTGCATATTCTCTGTCATATTCTAGAGCACTCTCTTTTTGTCTTGCGCCTAGTGTAGTTATGCAATCCTGCTGCTGGCGGGTCTACTGGGGGTTCCTGTGATGTATTCAGGTTCTTTGGTTGTTTTCCTGCTCGGGAGCCCATGGCGTCGAATGGTCACTCCCCTGAAAAGCTAACGCCCGTGGAAGGTCCAAAGTGTACAGCCTGCTTAGCCTGGTCCTGCACCCTAAGCATGTAAACTTTGCCTCTTCAGCGCTAACGGCTGAGTACAGGGGGCCGGACGGCACACACTTCTGATCAGGGCGATAACCATAACTTGGATACTGTCGCGTTGAATTACACATGCATCGTAAGCCCGGCTCGGACCATAAGACATAACGAGACTAAAAGCAGGAAGGGAGTAACCGACTGTCGGTACCCCGCAGACTGGGTACCCCCGCGCACAAGGAGAAAATGGCTAAGGGCTCGACCTCTACTAAAGAGGCCAAATCCGAGGCTGCCACGTCGTAGAGCGAAGGACCAGATCCTACCTCTCCACCGGGGCAGGCTCCCGGGTTGCCGCGTGGCCGACTGAACTGGACCCTCGCCTCCCCGCTGAGGCGGGCTCCGGGGTTGCCACGTGGCCAATTGGAACCTCGGGGCCAGGCCTACTTCCTTACAGGGAAAGGCACCGGAACTACCACATGGCCAGCAGGGCTGAGCCTCCACCCCTCCACAGGGGTGGGCTCCGGATGCGCCAGTGGCCTTTACCATCGAGTGCTAGATTCCCCACAGAGGCAGGCTCCGGTGCAACCACGTGGCAGACGGCCAAATCAGTGCAGTAGGAGGTCGCCGTAAAGGAAGGCGTGCGCCGCTCGAACATGCATTAAAGTACGCGCGCCTTCCCCAGGCGAAGCGGAGTCGCGCATGCGTAAGTCAAGGATCCAGTGTCCTGTCTTGTCCAAGTAGCCGGTACAGACCCACGCTGCAAGACGGACGAATGGGGTGTAAGGACAAGACGGGCGGGACGTGCACCGCCATCATGACCAACTATGTGTAGCCCTGGCGCACGATGCGGCGAGACGGCGCATTGATGCCCCTAACAAAAGGAAGTAGATAGCATTTAATCCTAGATCTTGTATAGGATTTGGCTCTCCCCAGGACCACCTATCGGGCCCTGGGGCCCACCTTGTGACTGCAGAGTCCTTGAACTATAAAAGGACTCAGCAGACAACCTTGGAAGGGGATCGAAAAATCAGACTAAGACTCATACACGCTCAAGCAAGGCAATACACAAACACTCCCGTGGACGTAGGGTGTTATGCTCCAGCGGCCCGAACCATGTAAAACCCTCTGTGTTCACCATCCTGTTGCGCTCAATCTCCTGGGACTAGCCTTCGTGAATCCAAAGAACCTCCGCGGGCTGCTCTCTAAGCAGATCCAGGGGAAGTGTCGTTTAAGACCTTCGACATTTGGCGCGCCAGGTAGGGGGCTTTTTCCCCGAGAAGATTTCCACCAGCAGCAATGGTGAACGACCATTCCAACGCCGGTACATCAAGGCCACAGTCGGGGCGACAGGCAGCAGCGGAGGACCAGGCATCATCTCACTCTAGAGCGGGATCCCGCAGTAGAGCATCGAGGCCGGGACCTTCACGTCGCCTCGCTGTCACCTCGTCGGCTGCAGGTCGACACGCCACACCATGGCGTACTCCAGCTGTGACGGCAGCTACAGCGCTGCCAGCAGCAAGCCCGGAGAGTGCGCTCGTAGCAGCGCGCGCGCTACTCCATAATCCACCTGCTGGAGATGCTCCCTGGGGAGCAGCTCAGCAGTGGATCAACAACGTCGACCACCTCATCACCACTGCACTCAACGCACCTGCACCAAGGGAGACACATGCCCAGCCGATGCATGTGTCATTGTCACAGACTCCAATCATCGACCGATGGATGGCGGACTCGCGATCAACCAGGATCTCGGCAACAGACCTGAGAACCGGGCTGCAGCGCTGCAGGTCGGGAGAAGACTGCCGAATTACCATCGAGCGACAGAGGGAACGGCGGCGCAACCTTGAGGCGGACTACAGTGCACCGGGCCCTGTTCCCCAGGCTCACGCCGTGCCACCGCCAAACCCGGCGTATGTTACACCACCTCCATATC
This sequence comes from Tuctoria greenei, assembly GCA_036927565.1. Taxonomy (NCBI): domain Eukaryota; kingdom Viridiplantae; phylum Streptophyta; class Magnoliopsida; order Poales; family Poaceae; genus Tuctoria; species Tuctoria greenei. Next base: position 192,211,196 of record JAYESD010000007.1, on the reverse strand, counting down.
AGGCATACGTCGCGCCTCCACCCCCACAGGCGTACGCTGCACCGCCCCAGCATTAGGTGTATGGAGGCCCACATGCTCACCCGGGGTATGCAATGCCACCACCGGCGCCAGTCAGCCCCACCCAAGGGTGTGCGGCTCTGGCACCTCACCTCCATTTCGTGGTCTGGCCACGAAAGTTCCGGCCACACATGCCGGAGAAGTACGACAGGAGTGTCAACCCGAGTGAGTTCCTGCAGATCTACTCCACCGTGATACTAGCTGCAGGAGGCGACGAGGCCGTCATGGCCAACTACTTCCCCGTCGTCCTGACCGGCCCAGCCCGGTCATGGATCATGAACCTGCCCCAGGGGTCCATAACCTCCTGGGATGAACTGTGCCGACAGTTCGTGGCGAACTTCGGCAGTTCCTACAAGCGCCCCGGCACAGAGCTTGACCTCCACGCCATCAGACAGCGCGCTGGAGAGTCACTGCGATCATTCATCCAGTGGTTCTCTCAGGTACGGAACACAATCCCTCATATCACTGGCGCATCAGTTATTGTTGCGTTCAGGCAGGGTGTGAGGGACAAGAAAATGCTTGAGAAGCTAGCCACGCATGAAGTGCGTGATGTCTCCGAGTTGTTCGTCCTGGCAGACAGATGAGCTAGGGCAGCTGAGGGACGCAACTGGCACTCCCAACCTTCCTCAGAGGCAAGGGAAGCCACGCCGACTGAGGAAGGAGCCTCTGCAAAAAGCAGCGGCAAGAAGAAGAAGAAGGGCAATGGAAAGAACAAGCCAAAGCCCAGAGCCCATGCAGTGGCAGTCGCGGCTCCCGGCGGAGCCCGGCCGCCGCGCCGAGACAAGCGCCCTCGGCAGTCACTTGAACCCGAGGAGCTTGACTTCAAGTGCCCGGTGCACCGCACAAATAGCCATAGCACTAGCGAGTGTCGGGAGGTAAAGAAGTTCGCGGAGCGCTTCCGTGAACAAAAGCAGAAGCAGCAGCGCCAGGAGGGCGCACCTTCCCGCCAGAGGGAGGGCAAACAGAAGGTCGATCCTGAAAAGGAGGATGACAGCGAGATGGGGTTCCAGGAACCCCAGAGGGCAGTGAAGTCCGTCTTCGAGGGTGGCAACTCCGACTCCAGCAGCGATAAGGAGCACCACAAGACTCTCCACGTCATCTATGGTGGAGCCACAGATCCCACGTCCCAAAACGCAGTGAAGACTTTGTGACGGGCAGTGGTCGCGGTGGCCCCCGCTCTGAGCCCGGCTCCCCTCCACAAGTGGATGAGCACGGCAATCAGCTTCGACGCCTCTGACTACCCGAAGAACATGGCGGGGGCAGGCGTACTCCCGCTGCTGGTGTCCCCGACCATCGCCAACGTGAAGGTCTTTCACGTGCTGATTGATGGTGGGGCAGGCCTCAACCTCATCTCCATCGCAGCCTTCCAGAAGCTACAACTGTCGATGTCCCGGCTCACACCTTCGAGCCCGTTCTCAGGTGTCGGACCAGGACAATTTCTCCCGTACGGTAACATTCACCTCCCAGTGACCTTTGGGACCCCGGAGAATTACCGTACGGAGAGTGTTTTGTTCGACGTGGTAGACGTCGACCTCCCCTTCAATGCAATCATCGGGAGGCTGGCGGGAAGCTCCGAATGTGCATCGACTACACCAACCTCAATAAGGCATGACCAAAGGATCCATTCCCTCTTCCTAGGACAGATCAAATAGTAGACTCAACATCAGGTTGTGATCTTCTGTGTTTCCTAGATGCGTATTCTGGTTTTCACCAAATACCAATGTCTAGGGAAGATGAGGAACACACTGCTTTCATAACAGTAGATGACCTGTATTGTTATGTCTCCATGCCTTATGGACTCAAGAATGCTCTCCCCACCTTTGTGCGTGCAATGCATAAGACATTTGGGGACCTCATTAGAGACCTGGTAGAGGTGTATGTTGATGACATCGTGGTAAGAATTAGAGCCCGCACATCCTTATTAGACAACCTGGCCCAGGTCTTCAGCAAGCTGCGCACGACACGCACAATGTTGAACCCCGACAAGTGCGTCTTTGGGGTTTCTGCAGGGAAGCTCCTTGGTTTCTTGGTCTCACACCAAGGAATTGGAGCTAACCCAGAGAAGATCAAGGCAATAGAGCTGATGCGGCCGCCGACCCGTATCAAGGATGTGCAGAAGCTTGCAGGGTGTTTGGCGGCCCTTAGCTGGTTCATCTCAAGACTAGCTGAGCGAGCCCTGCCCTTCTTCAAGATTCTGCGGAAATCGGGTCCCTTTGAGTGGATCGAGGAAGCGGAAGCGGCATTCCAAGAGCTCAAGAAGCATCTGACAACGCTACCCATTATGGTGGCGCCAGAACCCGGAGAATTGCTCCTGCTATACATCACCGCAACAACGGAGGTGGTCAGCATGGTCTTGGTTGCAGAGCGGCCGGAGCTACTGCCGCAACAAGCACCAGAAGGAGCCCCAGAGGGGGAGGCTGAGCCTCAGGGGTCGGACCCAGAAGAGAACCCCCCCCCCCCCCCCGCCCCCCCCCCCCCCCCCCCGCTGTGTGCTCCGGCAACCAAGTGCCCTCCGGGTCCCAGCCCCTGGAGGTCCGACTAGACCCTGGGAGCCACATTCCCCAGGATACAAACGCATTGCAAGGAGCCCCGGACCCCCCCAGGGAGGGTTCAGACCTCCCAACGGCCAGTCTACTACATCAATGAGGTCCTCCATGAAGCAAAAACAAGATACTTGGAGGTACACAAACTGATGTATGCAGTACTCATAGCGTCGAGGAAGCTCCGGCATTACTTCCAGGCTCACCGGGTTTCAGTGGTGACCTCCTTCCCACTAAAAACCGTGATCCACAGCCCCAACTCGTCTGGCAACATTGCCAAGTGGGTAGCGGAGCTGGCGAAGTTCGAGGTGGAGTTCCTACCTCGACATGCAGTCAAGAGCCAAGCACTGGCGGACTTCCTGGCAGAATGGACTCCATCGCCAAGCAACCCAGGGGACCCGGACAACGAAGAAACGATGCCCAAGGCTCCAGTTTTCACCAAACCTCTCTGGACGCTCTACTTCGACGGCTCCTCGCGGAAGCAGGGGGCCGGGGCCGGGGTCCTGCTCCTCACCTCGACTCGGGAGCAGTTCAAGTACATGGTGCGCCTCGACTTCAAGGTGACTAACAACATGGGAGAATACGAAGCCCTAATCTTCGGGCTAAAGACTGCCCTGATTCTCAATGTCCGTCAACTTCTGGCTAAAGGTGATTCCCAGTTGATCATCAAGCAAGCCAAAGGGGAGTGCAACTGCAATGACCCTCAGCTAGCAGCATACTTGGTGCATGTCCAGAAGCTGGAGAAGGACTTTGAAGTCTTGGACCTGAGCCATGTACCCCGAGCCGACAACTCAATCGCAGACGACCTGTTAACGAAGGCCTCCACAGGAGCCCCAGTGCTCGAAGGAGTCTTTGCAAGGACGTTACCGCGACCAACCGCCCGAGCAGCCGAACCGGGCGAAGGGGGCGATCCCAGCACCTCGAAGCTGGCAGTCCCGGCGGCCCTGCTACCATGGAGCCCGCCAAGGATCGTATGCGCCACCGGGAGCTCCAAGCTACCGGGCGCCCAAGATCCAGAGGCTCAAGTAAGTCCCTATGCATGGATCTCAGAGGTCCGGGACTACTTGAAAGACAACATCCTTCCCGAAGAACATGCCCTGGCAGAAAGGATAGTCCGCATGGCTAAGAGGTACACGCTGGTGGAAGGGGATCTCTACCGGCGTGGCACCAACGACATCCTGCTGCGTTGCATTACCTAGGAGGAGTGCTGCGACTTGCTCGCAGAGATCCATGGAGGCGAGTGTGGGAACCACGCGTCATCCCGCACGCTGGTCGGTAAAGCCTTTTGGCACGGCTTTTACTGGCCGACAACACTCCAGGATGCCGCCGAGATGGTCAGGAGATGCAAGGCGTGCCAGTTCCATGCCAAGCATATCCACACACCACCTCAGGAGCTGCAGATGATCCCATCCTCATGGCCATTCGCTGTATGGGGGTTGGACATCCAGGGACCCTTTCCCAGAGCCGTCGGAGGATTACAGCACCTCTACGTCGCCGTAGACAAGTTCACCAAGTAGCCGGAAGCCGCCCCAGTCGTCACCATCAACAAGCAGTCAGCAGTCAAATTCATCAAGTCGATCGTCTGCCAGTTCGGGGTCCCTAACAGAATCATCACTGATAACGGGACCCAGTTCACAAGTGCAGCGTTCCAGGAATACTGCGAGGACCTTGAGATCCAAGTCTACTATGCATCTGTCGCTCATCCAGAGAGCAATGGACAGGTCGAGAGGGCCAATGCAGAGATCCTCAAGGGCCTCAAGACTCGCACATTCTCACGCCTTGAGAAGCATGGTGCAAACTGGGTAGACGAGCTTCCGTGTGCACTGTGGGCTAGCCGGACATCAACCGGCCAGGCCACGGGGGAAACGCCTTTCTTCGTGGTGTACGAGGCAGAGGTCGTCCCCCCCCCCCCCCCCCCAGAAATTACCAGGGGCTCCCCCCGTGTCCGGCTGTATGACGAAGCCGCGCAGGACCAACTCTGGCGTGAAGACGTGGACCTCGTCGACGAGGGACGAGTGAGGGCGGCTCTCCGAAATGCACGGTACAGGCAGACGCTCCAGCGCTACCACCAGAGGACCGTGCGGGGTAGGGAGCTAAAGGTAGACGACCTGGTGCTGCGTCACATACTCTCCCGGGAAAGGGCTAACAAACTCTCCCCCAGATGGGAGGGCCCCTTCCGGGTTACGGAGGTATGCCGCCCTGGGTGCGTCCGCCTAGCCACGGAGGATGGAGAGCGACTGCCCAACCCTTGGAACATCGAGCACCTCTGTAAGTTCTACCCCTAGACCAGCGTTAGGACAGTTTTCTTTCATTGTAAAAGGTACATGGTGCCTAGGAACGGTACTTAGGGCAACTAAGGCTCCGCGGACGAGGCTCTGAGTGCACATTTCGCTTAGCCTGGTCTAGAACCCTAAGTAGGTGCACTCGACTTCCTTTGTCACCCGAGCTGGGTCGTTCCCCTTGTAAAACCTATCCCATCTTATGGGAGACCACAACGAAAGATTGTTGTCCTACCCTGTATAGGGTTCCTCATTCAAAAAATTATCTTTAATTTTTTATGATATTGCTATACGTTTGCTGTAGCTCGTGATCTATCATGAGCGCTGTCATTTTTCCCTGCTCTAGCAATAGTGGGAGTCTTGCTATCTGGTTGTAGGTGGGGTAGCTTGAGGTACCTGCAATGTGACTGGGGCCTCGGATGTTCCCATACTCGGGGGTAAGTGTCTCCAGATGGTCTCCCCCGGGAAAAGCTTACGCCGAGAGGGAGGTCCAGGGGCACAACCTGCTTAGCCTGGTCCTGTACCCTAAGACTATGCGCCCTGCCTCCCCAGCGCTACAGCTGAGTACTGGGGGCCAGATGGACCACCCTTAAGTAGTATGGATAGCGAGCCCTAGGTGCAGACGCACTGAATTACCCAAGCCCCATGAGTCAGCCCAAGATCGTAAGTCAAGTGACACTAAAAAGGAGCAGGGAAACAATGACCAGCGGACAAAATTACTTCTCCTGTTTTTTTATCTGTAAGCAGGTCTTCAAGGAATTATCCCGGTGATAACCGTCAGAGTACCCATGAAGATGGTGGGCACCACCGGACCAAGGCTCCGATGGCACCCCCAGGGGGCCTGCCGTCGATCTTTCACCAGAGATGGTGGGCATCGGCGGACCGAAGCTCCAGTGGTACCCCCAGGGGGCCCACCGTCGACGTTTCACAAAAGATGGTGGACACCACCAGACCGAAGCTCCAGCGGCACCCCCAGGGGGCCCGCCGTCGACGTCCCTGCATACTCAGTTACAGCAATGCAACCTATGCATCCTAAGCTCCCCTGCAACCGTCCACCCTAACTTCTAGGTATCTGACAGGTGTGCCCATAACAACTGGCCACACCTATCAGGGGGCCACACTCCGGGGGGGGGGGGGGGGGGGGGCGGCAGGTCCTGGAAGCTAAGGATCAACAAGCAACTAGAAGATATTGCTGGAAATAAAAGCATGTTGAGTATAAGAGACACCACAGGCAGATTTTTTGTTCCAAAATAAAAAGTTTGCCACCGCAAGCAACCACAAACAAAAGCTGAAAGAAACACAAAACATAAACAGCGCATGGGGAGCCCTCAGCCGCTCCGCTAGAACCTTGAGGTGATAAGCGCCACCACATCCGAGACTCCAGACTTGGCGGCCTCTTCCCTCTCGGCGATGGGCCCCTCGAGGACCGGCTGCAGAGAGACATCAGGGTACCAGCTCCGGTAGCAGGCCAGGATGTGCGTCGCCATCTCCTGCACCAGCATCCTCCCTTCTGCATCCAGCTGGTTGTCGATGATGGCCCCCAGCGAACACATCCTCGAGCTGGTGGAGTCGAGTGCTGGGAACACCTAGCTCACCTCCTGCGCTGGTACCCCCACGCGCACCGGGCTGAAGCCGAGCGGCACCAGAGCCGAGTCAACGCTGCCAAGGAACTCCCAGACCTTCTCGGCCTCAGCAGAGCGCGACGCCCGGAGCTCCTGCACCTCCTGATGGGCCGCCGCCAACGCCCGGGGGCCGCCGTCCAGGAACCGCTTCTCCTTGGCCGACAGGGCCCTCTCGCGCTCACTGACCTCCCGCTTGCGGTGGTTCAAGTCACCCTCCTTGATGGTGACGTTGAACTCGCGGTCCAGGAGGACCTGGCGCTCGGTGAGCTGGGCTTGCTCCGCTTCAGCCAAGGCAGCATCCCGATGGTCTAGCTCGGCGGCGCGGATCCTCACCCCTTCCTGCTGGAGGAAGAGCCAACGGGAGGTCGCCTCCACCTTAGCCTGCTTCGCCGCCAGCTCCTGCTCCCGTTCGACAAGAGCAGCTTCCCGTCGAGACAGCAGTTGCTGAAGGTCCTCGTAGGACTGGAGGCGGGAGCTGGCCTCAACGTGGATAGCTGTGGCGTCCGCCTTCAACTTCTGGGTGACGGCGTCCAGTTGAGCGATGAGCTCGCGCTCCTGCTCAAGGATCTTCATCTCCTCCCGAACAAACGCCTCCCATTGAGCCGCTCGGCTCTTCGCCAGCCGGGTCCGGGCCTCCAGGGTCCTCATCCATTTGGAGGACCACTGGGGAGACGGGGACCAGAGCTCCCCCAATCGGAGAAGGCGGGGGGGGGGGGGGGGCACCGCCAGAAGCAGGTGCGTCGCCCCCAAGGGCCTCCTCCCCAGTGACGGCACCCGGGGCGGCGGCGCCAGCCGACGTAGCGGTGTCGGATGGCGCGGTGGCATCGGCCAGCACGGAGTAGCCGGTATATGCGGATTCGTTGGCGGGCGCGGCAACAGTCGCCGGCGTGTGCAGCTGGGCTTCAGCAGCCGCTGTGGGGGTCTCGGGCACGGAGGCCCAGGGCCCCCCGGTGGCAGCAACCCGGTGCGTCGGAGCGGTGCTTTCCCTTTCCCCTTGTCAACAGAGGCGTCGTCGCCTCCCTATTGACGGTGTTGGGGCCCACTTGAGGCGTATTCGCTTGAAGGATCCTCGCCGCTTGGGGGAGCCCCGCCTCCCTCAGCGTCGTCCACGATGTTGACCCCTCGGAACGGGTCCCCGATCTGGCGCTGCGCCAGCCCGGACTCGTCGAGTGTCGGCATCGTCTTCAGCAGCTGCCTCCTCAACTCGGAGTCTGAGCACAAGGTGCGGCAGGCCGTCGAAAGAGCCAGCTCCTCGGGGGAAATGTCTTCGGGACAGACCCGGGTCAACATGTCGTGCAGCTGCTGCTCGTCCAGGTTGGAGTTGGGGCCGGTCTTGAGCCAGGTGTAGTCTGATAGGCCGGTGAACATCCACGCCGGGCGGGTGCGGCGCTGGAGCGGAGCTATGCGGCGGGACATGAAGTCCCTCAGCACCATGGCAGACGACAGCCTGTGGTCTGCCAGCATCTGGATCCTCTCCAACACCGGGTTCAACGCCTCCTCCAGCTCTGGGTGCTCCTCCCAGAATGACCGCTCGGAGTAGGGGATCCCGGTGGGGAGGCAAATCCGGTTGTGGGCTTCGAACTTGGCGATCATCCAATCTTCGCGCCACTGCTCCCATCGTGCAGAGTTGAAGGAAGCAATGTACCTCGTGGGGACCTTGGTGCGGTGCTGGAAGTAGTAGGCGCCGAGGTGCTCCTTAGAGCTTCTGCCGGTGGCCCTCAGTACGAAAAAGTACCCGAAGAGCTTCACTGACGACATCACCCCCACGAACATCTCGCAGAGGTGAGCAAAGACCGCCAGCATGGCGATTGAGTTCGGTGCAAGGTGGTGGAGTTGGAGGCCGAAGGTCTCCAGGAGCATGACCAGGAAGGCGAATGCAGGCGGGACGAAGCCGGCTAGCACGTACGACGAAAAAATCACCATCTCCCCTGCCGAGAGGCTCAGCGGCAGCCTCCCGGGACGAAGCCACTTCTCCTGCTCAGGAGCGTTCCATCCGAGAAGCCGATGCATGAGGGCCAGGTCAGCGGACCTGGACAGCCGGGACTTGGGCAGGATGCTCGCCATGAGGATCGAAGGAGGAGGCTCTAGAAGGAGAGATCGGGAGCTAGAGCGCAAGAACTGGGCTTGGGGCAAGAAGGCACGAGCGCAAGGATGCAGAAGCGGAAGAAAGGACCCTTAGGGGGAAATGTCTCTTTTTATCCACCTCTGCAAGCTAACAGTCGCGGCGTGTGAATCGCCACGACCTCGGTAGAAGAGCAATAGACCCGCACAGGCAATGACATGAGGGCTCGGGTCACTCGACAAAGAAGGCGAGCCGGGTGGCTAACTATGCGGGATGTAACTCGACAGTTTCTGAAAAGGCAAAAGCAGCGGAAGTGCAGGAGCCACCTTGGGAACCACCGCAGTTAAAGCATGGTTGAAGACAGAAGTCATGTCCCATGGCGCCCTTCCAGTGCCTCCGCTTACCAGGAGGAGACGCATCGCCACAACGGTAGGGACGTGTCGCCCGGGGAGCTGCCTAGAATTGGAATCGAAAGAGTTGCGCGGGAAGATAAGGAAGAAGACCCCACCTGCGGTATCGACGACTCTCCCGAGGTGGGCTCGGGGGCCACTGTCGGTACCCCGCAGACCGGGTATTCCCGCGCACAAGGAGAAAATGGCTAAGGACTCGGCCTCTACTAAAGAGGCCGAATCCGAGGCTGCCACATCGTAGAGCGAAGGACCAGATCCTACCTCTCCGCCGGGGCAGGCTCCCGGGTTGCCGCGTGGCCGGCTGAATTGGACCCTCGCCTCCCCGCTGAGGTGGGCTCTGGGCTGCCACGTGGCCAATCGGAACCTCGGGGCCAGGCCTGCTTCCTTGTAGGGAAAGGCACCGGAACTACCACGTGGCTAGCAGGGCTGAGCCTCCACCCCTCCACATGGGTGGGCTCCGGATGCGCCACGTGGCCTTTACCATCAAGTGCTAGACTCCCCACAGAGGCAGGCTCCGGTGCAACCACGTGGCAGACGGCCAACTCAGTGCAGTAGGAGGCCGCAGTAAAGGAAGGCGTGCACCGCTCGAACATGCATTAAAGTACGCGCGCCTTCCCCAGGCGAAGCGGAGTCGCGTATGCATAAGTCAAGGCTCCAGTGTCCTGTCTTGTCCAAGTAGCCGGTACAGACCCACATCGCAAGACGGGCAAATGGGTCCTAAGGACAAGACGGGCGGGACGTGCACCGCCATCATGACAAACTATTTGTATCCCTGGCGCATGATGCGGCGGGACGGCGCATTGACGCCCCTAACAAAGGGAAGTAGATAGCATTTAATCCTAGATCTTGTATAGGATTTGGCTCTCCCCGGGACCACCTGTCGGGCCCTGGGGCCCACCTTGTGAAGAGTCCTTGAACTATAAAAGGACTCAGCAGACGACCTTGGAAGGGGATCGAAAAATCAGACTAAGACTCATACACGCTCAAGCAAGGCAATACACAAACACTCCCGTGGACGTAGGGTGTTACGCTCCGGCAGCCCGAACCACGTAAAACCCTCTATGTTCACCATCCTGTTGCGCTCAATCTCCTAGGACTAGCCCTCGTGAATCCAAAGAACCTCCGCGGGCTGCTCTCTAAGCAGGTCCGGGGGAAGTGTCGTTTAAGACCTTCGACACCGACGAACAAAACTATTTACATTATGCTTTAATTTTTTTCTTACTTTCACATATCATTTGCCATACATTCGGTTACATTTTTCTGCCTCGTCCTAGTTGAAGTTGTGCTATCCTGCTAAAGGCGGATCCACGTGAGGTACCTGCAATGTGTTTGGGGTCTGATGGTCGTTTTCTTGCTGGGGGTCCATGGTGTCGAATGGTTCTCACTCCTGAAAGGCTAAACGCCGAGTTGAAGGTCCAGAGTGTGTAGCTCGCTTAGCCTGGTTCCGTACCCTAAGCATGCACACTTTGCCTCCCAGTGCTAACAGCTGAGTACAGGGGGCCGGAGGACTCATACCCTGAGCAAGGCAGCGACCATACCCTGAATGTTGTCGCACCGAATTGCCCATGCTCCGTATCTTAGCTAAGGATTGTAAGCCATCACAAAACTAAAGAGCGGGGAAGGGATGACTTGTGAGTGAAATTACTTTTTATCTACCGTGTGTGCAGGACATATAGGGAGCCTGCCGCTGACGTTCTACGTGTCTGTGGTAGGCGCCAGCGATGCCTCGCCGAGCTCCGGTGCCCCCCAAGGGGGCCGCTGAAGTCACTTCTCCGAGCCCCGGCGTCCCCAAGCAGGTCGCCAACGTCGCTTTTGCGAGCTCCAGCGCCCCCAAGGGGGCCGCTGACGTCACTTCTCCAAGCTCCGGCGTCCCCAAGCGGGTCGTCGACATCGCTCCTGCAAGCTCCGGCGCCCCCCAAGGGGGCCACCGACGTCACTTCTCCGAGCTCTGGCGTCCCCGAGCGGGTCGCCGATGTCGCTCCTGCAAGCTCCGGCGCCCCCAAGGGGGCCATCGATGTTACTTTTCCAAGCTCCGATGCCCCCCGATGGGGCCCGCTGGTGTCACTTTTACAAGACAAGATGAAGGCCCCACCCACGAGATCGTCATCTCTCCAAAGGTGGGCCCGGGGGCCACTGTCGGTACCCCGCAGACCGGGTACCCCCGCGCATAAGGAGAAAACGGCTAAGGACTCGGCCCCTGCTTGTAGGCCGGATCCGAGGCTGCCACGTCGTGGAGGGAAGGACCGGATCATGCCTCCCCGCCGAGGTGGGCTCCGGGGCTGCCACGTGGTCGGCAGAACCGGACCCTCGCCTCCCCGCCGAGGCGGGCTCCGGGGCTGCCACGTAGCCGTCGGAACCCCCGAGACCAGACTCGTCTCCCCGCAGGGAAGGGCTCCGGGGGCGCCACGTGGCCCGCAGGGATGAGCCTCCGCCCTTTCGCGGAGGTGGGCTCCGGAGGCGCCACGTGGCCTGTACAGCCGGGCGCTCGACTCCCCGCGGAGGCAGGCTCCGGTGCGACCACGTGGCGGACGACCCAGTAGTCCGCAGTAAAGGAAAGAGTGCGCTGCTCAGACAGGCATTAAGTACGCGTGCCTTCCCCAGGCGAAGCGGAGTCGCGCATGCGCAAGTCAAGGCTCCAGTGTCCTGTCTTGTCCAAGTAGCCGGTACAGACCCACTGCGCAAGACGGACGAGTGAGCCGCGGGGACAAGACGGGTGGGACATGCCCTGCCATCATCAACAACTATGTGTAGCCCTGGCGCACGACGCGCCAGGACGACACATTGAAGCCCCTGACAAAGATAAGTAGATAGCATTTAATCCTATATCTTGTATAGGATTTGGCTCTCCCCGGGACCACCTGTCGGACCCCGGGCCCACCTTGTGACTGCAGAGTCCTTGGACTATAAAAGGACTCAGCAGGCGACCTTCACAGGGGATCGAAACTCATACACGCTCAAGCAAGGCAATACACAAACACTCCCGTGGACGTAGGGTGTTACGCTCCGGCGGCCCGAACCACGTAAACCCTCTGGGTTCATCATCTCGCTGCGCTCAATCTCCTGGGACTAGCCCTCTTGAATCAAAAGAACCTCTGCGGGCTGCTCTCTAAGCAGGTCTGTCGTTTACGACCTTCAACATAAGTCAATGCACTTGATTGTATATAGAATTGTTGTCGATCTAAAAATTTCTTTCGGGAATAATAAGCCGCAAACGAGTTATAGATAAGAAATGGATTTTATCGTTTTTCTTGACTTCATTGTGCAGGAAAAATAAAAATCTCATGATGATGGTGGATGATGCCGGAGCTATCAAAGCCTCGACATCCCCTAAGGTGACCCATTGTCAATGTTTTAAACATTGATAGTAGGCGTCGCCGGAGCTATCAAGTTCCGACAAACCCAGGGGGCCAGCTGTCAACGTGAAGAAAAGATGGTGGGAGGACACCCCAATGGGGTCTGCTGTCAATGCTCCGCGTGTTGACAGTGGTCGCTGCCGGAGCTACTAAGCTCCGACAACCCTAGACGACCAACTGTCGACGCTCCACGTGTTGACAAGGGTCACTGCCGGAGCTACTAAGCTCCAACAACCTCAGGGGGCCCCTGCTGTCGACGACTTCAGACCTATATTCTACAAGTTCGAAGCACTCAAGTCTTCAAAAAAATGCTACATTCTTTTGGTACATGTTCGCAATCAAATTGTGTACATCTACTAGGGGGCCAAGTGAGACAAAGGTTGAAGACAAAAAAATGAAATTCATAAAATTCTTGGATTTCATTCATATGAGGACAAGAGATTACAAAATTGAGGAAAAGAAGAGAAGATACAAGTGGGAACTACAGGGAGAAAGTCCTAAATCCTACGGAAGAACGAGGCAACCTTCTGGGCAACCTCCGACATGCTGTCCTTGGCGGCATCTCCCTCTCCATCGATGGGACCTTCAAGCACCAGATCTAGTGGGAAATGAGGATCCCGGCTTGTGTAGCATGTCAGCATATATTCTGCGACGTTCTACACAAGGGATTTTCCTTCTGTTTCCAACTAATCTATGATGACATCACCCATCTTGTTGAGTTTGTTGCCATCCGAACTCAACGCCTCCAACGCATGGTCTAGCTCCGGCTCCGGATTGTCCGGACGCACAGGACTAAAGCCCAGCAGCGTCAGCGCGTCATTGGCTTTGACCAAGAAGTCCCATACTTGTTGGGACTCTGCATCCCTTGAGCCTCACATCTCTTCCAGGGACCTCTTGGTCGCCGCAAGCTCTGAACCTTCCCGGGCAAAGCGCTCGACCTCCTTGGCATGCTACTGAATCCTCTCAGCAACTTGCCTTCCGAGGTTGGCAAGCTCCTCTTTCCGGACGTGGATCTTATTCCGGTGGTCAACTAGGTCTCTCTCCCGTCCTCGCACCTTCTTCTCCCTGGCAGCGACTTCATTCTCTCTTTTGGTGAGGTTCTGTCCCCGCTACCAGGCCTTCTTCTCCTTGCTCTCGTAGAGCTCCTCCATCTTATTGGTACGCTCTGCAAGGCTCTTGTCACCCAGAGACAACCTCTGGGCGAGCTCCTCCTCTCTCTTCATGAGGTCATCTCGCAGCTCTAGGAGTTTTTGCTCTTCATCTTCGAGATTTTTTTCCTGCTCCTCAAGAGCCTCCCGGCGCTTGACGAGGCTGTCGTGGATGGCACTGAGTTTCTCCTAGCGATCATTTGCTGCTTCATTAGCAGCCACGGCTTGTTCGTGGATAGCCCGGGATTGATTGTCGAGGGATCGCACCATGCTTTCCCTCTCGTCCAGCAGCTGGCCCCAGTACTCCATCCGGGCCTTCTCCCTCTTGACCAACTCCTTGTCATCGTCCAGTCTTGTCTGTGCCAGCTTGGTCTTGAATTGGAGCCGATTGTTCCACATTCTAAGGGTTTGGCGCTCCTTCTTGAGGGCCTTGCTGTCGTGATAAATGGCCAGCTGGACCCAATGAAGGCTGGAGCAGGCGTTGTCGATAGATAACGACAGGGGGATCGGCTCTGGACCTGCACGGGTCCTCTCTGCTGACTCCAGCGGGTTCTCCATAACAAAAATTAGGTCCCACTCTACAAGAGTGGTCCCCTGAGCTTCCACGACACTAGGGACGCTCTCCGGGATAGCCTCAGTCACCACCGAGGAAGGTCCTGCAACAGAAGTCTCTACCTCCGGAGTCGGCTCCGAAGGTCTCGCCACCACATCATCAGCAACTGGTCCCTCAAGCAAGGGACCGACCGCTTTCTCTTGGCACCTTGGCTCAGGCGCGGGTACCTCCAGAACTACCACCTCTGAGGCAGGCGTTGAAGATTTGCCCGGAGCTGAGGCCACTTCCAGCTCCGATGCTGGTGCCTCCTCCACCGCCGGTTTAGGCGTCGGTGCTTCGACCTCCACTGGTTCGGGCCCCAGCAGCTCTGCGACAACCGGCTTGAGCGCCGGAACTTCATCAACCACCGGCTCCGCCGCCGGGGCTTCAATAACATCCGGCCCTAAGGCCGGAACTGCAGTTACCTCCGGCTCTAAGGCCGGAGCGTTCGTCATCACAACATCCAAACCCAGAGCTTCAACCTCCGGAACTGGTGCCGCTGGTACATCTTCATTCCCGTGGTCCGGCACTACCACAGGAGCTTCGGGAGATGAGTAGAGATCCACGACAGCCGGCGTCGGAACTGCAGTGACCTCAGCCACCACCTGGAGCGGCGCTGGAATTGGAGCCGGAGCCTCCGCCTGCACAGCATTAGCTGTTGTCGCAGGAACCGGATCCTCAACCCCTTTTTTAGAGACCCTGTGGATGAAGGACGAAGAAACTCAAAATATGATTACAACAAAAATAACCAACTGAGGTAAAAAAGCAAATTTACCTTGGGAAACTTCCGCTCCAGCTAGTGCGGAACCTCTTCACCGGGCGCTCAGAACTCGACCCAGCCGCAACTGGGGTAGTAGCTCCGGAAGGCTCTTAGGAGCTTGCTGCCACCGTCAGCGACGTATTGGTCGAGGCCTCCCTCGAATGAGAAGGACCCTCGGACCTAGAGCCTTAGCTGGCCCTGGTGCCGGAGTCACACGGCCGGAGCTGGCGTCTCGGGAAGACGCCGATGCTGGAGCTGGTGTCGCCATTGAAGACCCCCCCCCCCCCCCCCCCCCCCCCGCCGGGGAGAAGGAGCAGTTGTGGAAGGAGTAGGTCTGACGGACCTCCCGTCAGAGTGCTTCAACTTCCTCTTTCAGTTGGAGGGATCAGCCAACTCTTTGCCCTTGCCTACAGCTTAAGCTCTCTGTCTTGGAGCAGGAGAAGGGCCACCCTTGGAAGCTCCGGGGATCACTAATTTGGTGGTCAAACGCCTCTCTACTTCACCGAGGTCGTCAAGCACCGGCATGTTCTGTCGGAGCTCCCTGCTGAACTCCACCTCCATATTCAAAGGGAGGAAAGCCACTGGCGGTGTTAAGTCATCGCTCTCGATGTCGATGCCATGCTAGAACTTCTTCGGATGAAGCTCCAAAGCAGCGCCTTCCAAATTGGACTTTAGACTGGTTTTAATCCGGTCATCGTCCATCACACTGTTGAGGGCCCAGGCGAGCTTCTCCCTCTTCTTCAGCGGAGCCCACCTATTGTCCAGGAAGTTGCAGAAAACCGTCTGGGGGGTCACCCCTCCTTCCACACATTAGCGAATCCTGGTCAAGGCAGGGTTGAAGGCCTCCGACAGCACCGGAACCTCACTCCATGCGTCCGTGTCAGCATTGGGAAGACCCTCAGGCAGTTCCAGCCTCTCGTGCCCCTCAGCCATGACGACAATCCAATCCTTCTTCCAGTCATCCCACTTTCCGAAAGGAAATGACCTCAAATAGTTGTGGGGGCATTTCTCGCGCTTCACAAAATAGTAGAAGCCAAGATACTCGTCACTCTTGTCGGTAGTGTGGATGGTGAAAAAGGTTCCGGAAAAGCTCGACATAGGGGGGAATACCCACCCCCATCTTGCATAAGTGGACAAATATGGATACAAGAAGAAGGGACTGAGGGACAAGGTGGTACAACTGTAGACCATAGAAGTCTAACAGCATCAAGAGGAAAGTGGAGAAAGGTGGGATCAGACCCACCATGGCGTACGCGGAAAAGTACACCATGTTGCCGGCGCGCTTCTTCTTGAACGGGAGCTTGTTGGCACGGACCAGGTGGTTGAAGGAGTCTCTGGACCACCCCATGTAGGTCCGGACCTTCTTCAAATCGTCATCAGTCTTGAGACGGCTCTTGCGGAGACCCAACTCCATCGCAGCACGGCGGGGCGAGAGAGGAAAAGCAAGCGAAAGTTTGGGGGATTCGAGCGCAAGTTCAAATGAAGGCGTAAGGAATCTCCAAACGGTGCGTGCTTTCCTTCTTATGTAAGCCCCCACAACGCTTCGATGGAAACCGCAGAAGAGCCAAGGATACAGTTCAAAAATTTCACCCTACCAATGACAAGGGGGCCTAGGGTCACCCAGACGATCAAGTCGAGGTCCTTACCCCAGGCGAACCGTTGTCATGATGGGAGGCGGGAAACCCGAGGGCGGCGACCTGACAGGACGCGCAGAACCGATACAGTTTTTGTATTGGGAACCAGCAACCTTCAATTGCGTGAGATCCGCATGCACATATCTCACCTGCCACATCCTGAAGATGCCACACGGCAATGGTTTAACTTTGAACCACCGCCTCAATGACACCCTTGAAGACACAGCGCAGAAATCGAAAGATGGACCCACCTCCGGCAGAATGACTTAATCCAAAAGGTCTCTCCCAGAGGTGGGCCCAGGGGGACACTGTCGGTACCCTACGTACCGGATACCCCTTGGAGCTGCGAAGAGTACAAAGGAACTCCACCTATCAGAGGTGAAGACCTCCGAAGGCCCCACGTGTCACTCGGAACCGGACCTGCCTCCCTTCTATGGTTAGTCCCAGCGCCGCCGCATGTATCATAAAACCGGAGCTACATTCCATACATGGGAAAGCTCCGGACTAGATACCTGTGTGGCACCCCCGGACCTAACCCCCAACAGAGGGAAGCTCCGGTACCGACATGTGTACAACAGCACCGGACCTGCTCGTCCAAGACTGTAAGCTCCGGAGCTGCCACGTGTCCAATAGTCGGACCTTCAACTTCAACAGGTAGATTGGTGGACCTCCAATGGCTCGGACCTTCAAGGAGCATTAAAGACTTCAAGACCTGATTACGTGTCATTAATACTATCTTAATGACACACAATCGGATGACCCTTAATAACAGTAACGCCACCATTAAAGGGCGTTATCACACTATAAAGGGGAATTAAGCATATTAACTGTGTATTAGGCATCAGTAACCGACAGGGCCACATGTCGGGCCAGGCTAATGATGTAACGGCCATCCCTTGTACTATAAAAGGACTGGTCGAGCGATACACATGGGAAAGACGCGCGCAGTCCAGACGATACACGCTAGTCTTTCACACTCAAGCGCTCAGACGCTCGATACAACAACAACACACCTCCGTGGAGTAGGATATTACGCACAGGCGGCCCAAACCAAATAAATCCCCGTGTCAAATCGCCATCTTGTTCTGAATCTCTACGCACCCACAACTGAACTAAGAAACTCCGCGGGCTACCAATGGTAGTACCGGGAGAATTGCCGGAATCACACTCCGACACGTACCCCAGGAGAACCGCTGGATGAATGATCGCAGCATCTCCTTGGGTTGCTAGCGCACGGTGTGGAGGTCGAGCTCGGTGTCGGGGCGTGTGTAGAAACTGCCGAAGTTAGCCGTGAACTGTCACCAAAGCTCTTCCCAATAGGTTATAGATCCCTCGGGTAGGTTCATGAGCCATGACCAGGCTGAGCCGGTTAGGGTGACGAGGAAGTAGTTGGCTAGGGTGAGCTCATCTGCACCTGCAGCAAGGAGTGCCATTGTGTAGATCTCCAGGAACTCGACAGAGTTGACGCTTCCGTCAAACTTCTGCGACAGGTGTGGCCAGAACTTGCGCGGTTACGTCGTCTG
Organism: Tuctoria greenei; assembly: GCA_036927565.1. Classification (NCBI taxonomy): domain Eukaryota; kingdom Viridiplantae; phylum Streptophyta; class Magnoliopsida; order Poales; family Poaceae; genus Tuctoria; species Tuctoria greenei. The sequence goes on along the minus strand of JAYESD010000007.1, from coordinate 192,193,216 downwards.
GCGGAGGTATGGAACCAAGGTTGTGCACCCTCCGATGGGCTTCGCCGGAGAAGCGTACGAAACGACATACCCCGGGGACGTTTGTTGCGCACCATGTGGTGAATGCAATGCTGCCGCCTGCACGACGTGTGGCTGCTGCGAAGCCTGCTGCGCCAAGTATTGCTGCTGTGGCGCCTGCTGCGCCAAGTACTGCTATTGTGGCTCCTACTGTGCAAAGTACTGCTGGGAGGCAGTCGACCCAACATTATCCTGGTGAGGCGGCAAATGAGGATTTACATGTGGCGCACCTTGGCGGAGGACACCTCCTTCTCAGGCCCTTGAGGGCCGTATTTGGCTTCAAGATTGCATCGTCTCTCATGCTGCCGCTCGATGATGATGTGGCCGTCTACTTGATCTTGATGACAGTCAAGCTCGGCCCTCAGGTCAACCGTGGGGATCCTGCCAACGCTAGTAAGTCTGGTGGAACGGGAGTCGGCGGAGCGACGGTCGATGGATGGTGTGCGTGATAGCAACACGTGACGCCTCCCTCTGACGGGAGAGTTGATGGTCACAACGACGAGGTGGTAGATATCATGGACCCATTACTGAGCTGCTCCCTAGGAAGCGTTCAAGGACGGTGGATGGTGCAGAAGGGCCCTGACTGCTGCTAGAGAGCTCTTCGAACTTGCAGCCGACGACTCCAGGGCACTGACTGGGTCAGGATGTGCCCGGATGCACTGCCCTGGCCAGCCGCATCTATACGGGGGTGTGATGGACCAGACTGTGCCGCCCGGGCGTAGGATCTGGTCACCGGACAACGGCCACGAAAACCGCCATCCACAGGCTTGATGTACACTATTGCGATGAAAGCGCAACCACTTTTTAGAGGAAAAAGCCCCTACATGGCGTACCAAATGTCGAAGTGTTCTTGCAACACTTCCCCCGGACCTGCTATGCGAGCAGCTCGCGGAGGTTCTTGATCGGCAGGGCTTAGTCCTCGGGAGAGATTGCACGTATGAAAGATGGTGAGATGGTAGTTTTACGTGGTTCAGGCCACCAGAGCGTAATACCTTACTCCACAATGTGAGTTGTATTGCTGGTGTGAATGCGTGTGTTGAGTGTATATGCATTCGATCCCTTATAACGGTGATGATCTGATCCTTTTATAGACAAAGCCGGTGGCCTTACAAGTGGGGTCTAAGGCCTGACAGGTGGCCCCATGATGATCTTATCATAAAGATCTAAGGCTTCCCGCATAAGCTTCCTCTGACTGTGGCTTGAAGACTCGCTGTCTTGCCGCCTCAGACGCAAGTGGCCCATGCGTAGTCGTTGATGATGGTAGGCGATGCCCCGTCCAACTTTCCTGTCGCCGTAAGCTACCCACTTAGCGGAGCAGAGTAGACATGCAGCATCTTCACTGCAATTTGATTGAGCGTAGCGGTACATGATAGTAGGTGTGCGCCGTGCCACGCGCCTAGGGAAGGCTCACGTCTTGAATGCCCGATTTAGACAAGTCGCACCGCCTGTTTACTCCCGCAACCCACCTTCCAGGGCAGATTGCAGGACATGTGACAACTCGGGAGCTCGCCTCTGCGTGGGAGGCCGGGTCCCGTACTGCAGGCCACATGGCAGCCCCAGAACCTGCCCCTGAGGAGTGTCGGAGATCCAAGACCGCAGGACACATGTTAGAGCCGGAGCTCGCTTTCGCGAAAAGTGGCCGACCTAGTGTCGCGGACCACGTGACAACACCAGAGCCCACTCCTATGGAAGAGCGAGTCCTGTCCTGCTGGTCACGTGGCCGCTTGGGAGCCCGTCTCTTTGGGGGAGCAAGACCCCGTCTTGAGGTCCACGTGGGAGCGCCGGATCGCGTACCTGAGGTAGGGCGGGGTCCAAGCCTTCTGAACACGTGGCGCTATCGGATCCTGCCTCTACAGGGAGACAGGTCACTTAGGTGCTTTTAGCTTGTACGCGAAGATACTCAATATGCCGAGTACCAACAACTATCGATATGAATGTTCAGAATATCTTTGTGGCCATTGAAAGTAGTATAAATTGAATAGCTTTTAGAAAGATCGGTCTAGTCGCATGTAAATGTACTTTGCTCGCAAATTGGATGGAAAAGGTGAAAAATGTCCTTTTATCTGGCCTTTTGGGCGAACTAGAATCACCACCAGTTCTAAAACTTATCCGGGTTCTCATCTAGGTCCTAGTACTCCTAAATTATGATTTTTTTAGTTCCTAGAACTTGCTAAGGCTCTGTATTGCGGTGCTATATATGTTGGGTTGTGCTGCAAAATCTAGTTTGTTGGAGTAATGTTTGACACTTCTAGTCTGAATTATATTGTAACAGATCTAAAAATATGCTATCAAATAAACTAACTACCAAAATTTAAAATCAATTTTCATAAGCCACCATAATGTCAAATGACCTTAGTAGTCTCTTATCCTGGTCCGAATCGTCTTAGGGGCCGTTTGAAACAAATGATTTTCAAAGGAAATTTGAAGGAACGGCTTCCTGTGGAAAGGAATCTTGATGTTGTGTTTGGATTGGAGGATCGGTGTGTTTCATTCTTGAGGAAAGGAAACTATTCACACCCATTTCACAGGAAAGAAAACATCCACTTCTATCTAAAGGAAATAATCTTCCCTTGCGCCCTTGATATTCATGATGGTTTTGACACAGGTCACTACTCAGGATGATTAAATCTGGCCATCATCCTCCACCTAATGACCGCTTTATTTCGCCATTTTTTTATTATGAACAGTTATGCTTGTGAGCAGCAAGCATGCAGGATACATGCAGCAGGAGGTGACTTAGGCAAGGAGGAAATACCCTAATTTTTTTCTATTATAGTCCGCTACGCCATTAGCAATCATATTTTTTGCATATCTAAAGCCAACTCTTATTTATTACTTAAGTGTTATGTTAAAATGTTAACTATAACCTATTATAGATTGGTTGGTTGTACTTAATTTTGCCTAGAAATGAAATGATCACCGTGTACTTTCACTAAACGTGTCATATATCATGATCAAGAAAATATTATTATGTTGTGTTTATGGATTATGATTCTACAAGTTCCTACATTCCAAACGTCACAAATTCTTCATTCCTGTATTTTGAGATCATGTGGTTTTCCACTTTTCATTTCCCCTCATTCCTTCAATTTTTTCCTATTTCTGCATTTTACATTCCTCTATTCCAAACATGCCCTTAAGATGTGACGGAGGTAACAAGGTGCAGGGGTTGAGTCTCCCTACCCGTGGAAAGACAGTGGAGCCCCCTTCCAGCCCCTCTACTTTTTGGACATGGAAGAAAGATTTAGAGCTGCAGAACCACAAGCTGCATCGTGAGTTAGATCATCCGCACTCGTTACTCTATACACTATTCTCCTTCTATTTTTATAGTATTTACTCTATATTTACACTATCCAGTAACTTATCCAGCACAACCGGTGTGGACGGTCTTAGACTCGAATTTCTCCGGTTCATCCTTAGTCCTTACTAATAAAAAAATGATTCTAGTCAGCAAAAACAGCTCAAATAATTAATAAGCTGTCAATAGCCCATGATGCTCAATAAAGATCAGCTAGCCACTAACCAATCACGTTGAGTCCACAGTACGATGTAGTTGTTGAATCGTCAATCTCGTTCAATCGAGCAATGACCTTGACGACTGGTGTGCAGCGACCGTGGAAGCGGAGCCAGTCGGATGCGATAACACATAGAAAGATAGGGTCGACGGCTCCTCTCACCGCGAGGGATGGAGAAGGATGGATGATGAATAGAGAGTACCACTACACTACACAAACAATAGATTCAAAGTTGTTGCGTCATGTTAATGCAATTAGTTGTTTGAAAGGTGATTTTACACTTGGATGAGACTGATTAGCAAGTTCTTAGATCTGGAAATGAACTTTTATTTTTAAAAATCTCTCGAACAAGTATATCTGTCCATATGCATTCACTTTCAGCTCTACCATCTATACACATTCATCCCTACAATTACATACGACTTCTAATACCAAGTCATTCAAAAGATCTGAATTGACCAGAGTTCGATTCGTGATAGAGACGCCACATTCTCATTGTGGCTTCACGAGTGAGAGGTACTTAAAATATTATTCTCACGGTGAGCTTCGATGAGACATGCAAGTCCAATTTGAAACTCTAACCTGATCATGATATCCCACTGTGCTAACCATCCAAGTAAGCCTCAATTCTTTAGAAATCAAGATTTGAGAGTACTGAGCCTACTCAAGAACTTAGGATAAGTCTGAAGACTGTTGATGCATCCTACTTTATTTTTGTGTTCTTATGGCATTGGTTTGGGAATGAATTATCACTTTGCAATTGGATCCTCATGTTTGGACAATGTCAGAGGTGTATAAGTAGGGGTGCACCTAACGGAAGTAGCGGACCCTTTCTAATTTTTTGATGTAATGGAAGAAGATTTGGAAGATGGAGGTTGAAGATGACATCTATTTTTACTATTGCAGTGTACTTTCTCTATTTTAAAATACTTGTTACTTTTTAGTTCAGAAATGAATTATAAAATGATAAGTATTTTGAGACGAAGAGAGTATGTTCAACCTTTATAATTTTAATCTGCATCAACCACTGTCTGTAAGATGTCAGTGCAATGGTATCATGCGTTCACAGATTCCACTCTCTCGATTCACCACTAAACTACTAGTAGACAAAACTAATAAGTAACGACTCCAAAACGAAAAGCTGATCCGGGGACCGGAACTCCAAGTCCAGAACATCACACGAGCCTAGCCTCGCACTCCCGACGTGACTGCATCCAACGGCTCATGTCGCACCACGCCCGGCGCATGCTCCCGCCCACTGGTTGCCAAGCGGTGCCGGCGCCCACCGCGGACAGTCACGGCCGGCCCACTAAGCAGTGTCAGAGAGAGGCCAGCATAAAGTGAACCACCGCTCGTGCTGTCCGCCGGTCCACTGGCGCTCCTCGCCTCCTCCTCCAGATCAAGGTGTGAGCCGGCGGTCGGCTAACGAACAGCCTCGAAGCGGGGAGCACCACCCAGCGGTTTTCGGAAATCGCGGACAGGTCCCTGGTGCATTGTGAAGTGTTTGGGTGAAGTTTTGCAGCGAGGTCCCTCCCAAGTCCCTCTCGTTGGCTCGCCGGAGATGCTGCCCTACGCGACGGCGGTGGATGCGGAGGCCGCGTTGGGCCGGGCCATGACGCCCGCGGAGGCGCTGTGGTTCCGGTACACGGCGTCCGTTTCGGACTACCACCTCTACTGCTGCAACATCCTCTTCCTCTTCGTCGTCTTCACGCTCGCGCCGCTCCCCGTCGCTCTGCTCGAACTCCGTGCCCCCGCCGCCGTCGTTCCGTACAAGCTGCAGCCACGGGTGCGGCTCTCCAAGGCAGAGTTCATCCGGTGCTACAAGGACGTCCTACGAATGTTCTTCCTCGTCATCGGCCCGCTCCAGCTCGTTTCCTACCCGGCTGTCAAGGTCCGGTTCACTCCTTCCTCCCTGCTCTAGTTCCGCTAGGTGAATCTGTGCAATGTATTAGATTATTCGTGGAGATTTCCGGTTTTGGGGCGGATTCTACGCGAGAGATCACGTCCTCCTACTGTTCCTACACTTAGATTCCCATACCTGTACCACTGATCTATCTGATCGTGGATGGGACAATTTTTAGTTACATTTCTATGCATATTTTCCAGTCATTTCAGGATTCGTGATCTGGGTTTTGCTTTCAGAACTCTTCTTGGATGCGCCCCACGTCTCTTTTGTTTACCTATTCCTGGCACCCATTTTCCTCCTGTTAAAGATTCTATTATATTCATAATAAAATTACGTGCTCTTCTTTGATCATTGCAGATGGTGGGAATTCACACGGGATTGCCGCTGCCGTCTCTGGGGGAGATGGCTGCACAGCTGTTGGTGTATTTCTTGGTTGAGGACTACCTCAACTATTGGATCCACCGACTGCTACATGGGGAGTGGGGGTACCAGAGGATCCACCGCGTCCACCATGAGTTTACGGCACCCATCGGCTTCGCAGCACCATATGCACACTGGGCTGAGGTGCTTATACTTGGCATCCCCTCCTTTGCTGGTCCGGCAATCGCACCGGGCCACATGATCACATTCTGGCTCTGGATTGTGCTCCGCCAGGTGGAGGCCATTGAGACGCACAGCGGGTAAGGAGTTTTTGTTTTCCTGCCTTTTTAAAAACTCTTTAAGAATGCACAACTGGTGGTTTGGCATATGTTTGTAACCATGCAAGCAACGCTGCATTGTTTTGGTGTGAGTTTTTGCTGCTAGTGGTGGATGTATTTCATTGGTGGGGTTGGTTGGTGATTGCGATATTAGCTACATGACATCGACAACGACTTGCTAGGAGTGATAGCTGAATTGGACTGAGGTTGATGTCTGTATAGTTGAGTGTCTTTAGTGTTCTTAGCAAACTGTCTACTTATATGGCTCTCCTAGCAATAGGAATTTTTTAGTAATCTACTGAATTGAGAAAGACCTGTCACCAAAGAAACAATAGAACATGATTTTTAAAAGGCTGCTGTTCTCTGGGGTAACAGAAGAGAACACAATTGCACTTCTGTTCAGCTATTGAGGTGTAATTTGAATTTACTGAAGTTATACTACTTGTGTTTGAATGTGCTAAGAAAACGACATACAAGTATACAACCAACCAATCCTTGGTGCAATGGTTGAAACAGTGGTACCTAGAAGCTTATCACAGTCTGAGTAATGATGTGCATGTTAAGATATATATATATATGAAAGATATCGACACCTAGTAAAAGGAAGCCTGGATCTTGCTACCTAATCCAGGATTCACTGGTTCATTACTTTGTTGTAGCTGTACACCTAGACTGGTATGTCTGCCAGTGGACTGTGTGGAAGTAATTACCACGCTTGACTTGTATCTTACCTAATGAAAAGTTGATGTCTCTTTGGGAAGCAAGCAGTTGCTTGTTTGGTTTTATTCCTGGATGTGTCAATCTGAAAGTTAGGTCATGCTATGCATGTGATAGTGTCAAGACTGTTTCTGTTTTGTAAAGGATAGACCCAGTGCGGAAGCTCCCACGTGAGGTGGGGTCTCAGTACGTTTCTTCCTTCTAGGCGTGTGCATTGGAGAATGCAACAGGAGATGAGAGTGGGGATGAGAGCGCAGGGTGTAGGAAGATCTGTAGGGCGACTGGGAGGCCTGCTCTCCTGCGCTGGAATAAGTTCCAGCCAGGATGATCAAGCAGTCGCCCTGCAGAGGAGACTTCTTTCTTGATGAAAATCCCTAATACACTCTAAGGCTGCCTTTATAGAGTTCCAGGCGCCTGACACTTAACAGATTGCCTCTAGCAACTGACTGCTAACAAACCTCCTTATCTATCTAGCAACTGACTGCTAACAGACCTCCTTATCTTTTTATTGACCTAACAAACTTAATCTATTTTTTTATTCTTCTCCTGGCTGGTGCCCCTGGTGGGTCCTTTTGTGGGCTCGCCAAACATACTGGCGGCCCACAAAAGCAGCCACAACACTTCCCTCCTTCCCGGCAAAAAGGTCGTCCGCGAGCTTTATTTCAGGGTACTGTCTTTTAAAATCTTCCAGTGGTTCCCAGGATGCTTCAGATGCATCTCGACCAACCCACTCGATCAACACTTCCCAACACCCCTTTTCAGCCTAGCCTTGAGAACTTCTTTTGGTGCAGGCACCACACGCCCATGTAGCAATGGGGGAAGCGGCACCACCTTGGTTGGTGTCGGAACCACAAACTTCTTGAGCAATGAAACGTGAAACACATCATGAATACGAGCCCTAGAGGGCAGTTGCAGCTTGTATGAGCCATTCCCAATTCGCTGTATAATCTGGTAAGGCCCATAGTATTTTGGCCCCAACTTGGAACGTGCTGCAGAAGTGACACCAACTGCAGACCGCTGCTGTAATTTCAACCAAACTCAATCACCCAACATATAGTCCACTTGTCGCCGTGTCTTGTCGTGATGGTTGGTCATAGTGACTTGCGCTTGAATCAAGCGGTCTTTAATCTCCGATAAAAACTCATCTCTATCTTTCAGCTGCTGATCCACTGCTGCAACCTTTACTGCCCCTTGTTGATAAGACAAAATAGAGGGTGGGTCCCGACCATACACAACTTTGAAAGGGGAACATTAGAGTGCAGTTTGATAGGACGAGTTATAGCAAAACTCACCCCATGGAAGACATTGTTGTTATGAATATTGAATCTTGTATTATTGAGGAGGCCATAGACCTCTATATATAGATGTACAGGGATTACAAATATGCAAATAAGTCCCTAATACATCATCTAATATAATATTACTATTATATCCCTAACACCCCCCTCAAACTCAAGATACATCAAGAACATTGAGTTTGAAAATAAAAACATGCTGAAGCCACAAAGATAATCCTTGGTGTCATTGAGCAGAACGTCGAAGTAGATGAAGCAGCAAAACTGGAGCCGACAAAACTGGCAGGCGCAGCGGAAGAAAGACGAAGCCAGTCAAGCTCTCAAAGATGTTGTGAATCACGACGACGAGGGCTAGTACCAATTAGAGATCTTCCATGAGCAACTCCTAAAGTCGTAGGCTGCACATATGTAGACGCATACAAGGAACTTAATCACGGTAATTGATGCAATTGAAAAGCACCACACACCGCACAAATAAAATTCCGGTCAAAGAAGAAAAAGTCACCATGACGAAGATGACAAAAAAACGGCAAGAGCGCAAAATAAGCAGCAGCGAGCGACGGGGAGAGCACAAAGAAAAAGCGGCGCAAGCATCATCATTATTTTTTATCCTTTTTTTTTCGAGGTGCAGACGGAGCTCCCGAATCAACGATGGATCAAGGCGTCACAGACAGTCAAAACAAAGGCGCCCAAAAGATGTCAATTCCATCCCAAATGCGAAGAGGAGGCGACATCGCATTATTTTTCTTTAAGTTGCGCATTTTTTTTAAGTTCCTGAGAACCCTAGCTGAGCCACGGGCAAGACAACCCACGCAGCCGCCACTCCGAAAGTGTTGACATCATGATGATGCCATGCTGATGTCAGCAAGAAGCACCCTGTACTCTCGATGAGATGACAAGCAGACGGAAACGCGCGGCCTGGCGAGGCTGGCGTGGAACGCGGCCAACGAGCCCATGTAGGTGACGTAACAGAAGACAAAATTGACGAGCGCTGCCTCCCAGCTTGAAGGAAAAGCACGGTCAAGTCTGCCACGTGCGTATACCTGCAGATCCAATCTGTCGCCCTTCCCGCGCACATGGCCAGCCCTAAATGCGTTGCGCCATCAACATCGCCGCGTATTGCGGCCGCTGGGCCCTCGTCAACCTCAACGCGCACCTGGCCGTGGCGGCGATGTCTCTCCTCAGCGTGGCGGCGATGTCTCTCCTCAGCCGCGGAGGCACGCAACGGATCACCGTCTGCGTCCCCTCGCCTGAGCTCCTCGGCAAGGCGGTTGAAGGTCGGGTCTAGCGGCGTGGCCGGCACGAGGAGGAGGTCATGGTCCGGGTCGAGGCCCAAGAAGACACGAAGACACCCGGATCGAAGCCGCGAGGCAGTGGCATCCAGATCGAAGATGCCAGCTGGACAGAGACGGGAGCCGCGGTCGGATCTTGGGGGAGCTCGCGCTGGAAGGAGGTGCCAGGCAGAAGACGAAAGCAGCACCATGGGTACGGAAGGAGCACCACAGCGCCGCGCCAGCAGGATCAGATGCAACACTGCGTGACCTTCGAATGCGGCGGCGGCGCATGAATCGATCAGATCCGAAGAAGAGCCGCCCCCGCTGCCGGAAAAAATAACCTGGCTCTGAGACCATGTTATGAATATTGGATCTTGTATTATTGAGGAGACCGTAGACAGGGATTACAAATATGCAAATAAGTCCCTAATACATCATCTAATATAATATTACTATTATATTTATATCCCTAACAATTGTAACCAAGACATAGGCCTGTCCCCTACCAAGCAATGCAGGTACATCGTAATGACCCTATTAACCACCTCCGATTGCCCATTTGTTTGAGGGTGAAAGGCTGAACTCATGTGAAGCTTTACCCCTGCCAAAGGAAATAATTCTGACCAAAATGTGCTAGTAAAAACCGTGTCCCTGTCCCTGTCACTGACAATGGAACAAGGAAAACCATGAAGGCGCACAATTTCATCAAAGAATGATTTTGCTACTGTGGATGCACTGTAGGGGTGACCCAAAGCAATAAAATGAGCAAATTTGGAAAACCGATCCACTGCTGTGAGAATGACAGATTTGCCACCAGCCTTAGGAAAGCTCTCTATAAAATCCATCGATATATCATTCTAGACCGTACATGGTATGGGTAAAGGTTGAAGCAATCCTACCGGGTGCAAATGTTCTGATTTGTTCCTCGGACAAACAGCACATACCCTCACAAACTCCCGGACACGCTGCAGCGTCATAGGACTATAGAATGAAGCTCTCCACCCGTGTAAAGTTTTATGCACCCCTTCATGACCTGCCTCATGTACATCAGCCAACAACTGCGACCACAATGATGAATTATCTGGCACAAATACTTTACCCCGAAGCAGGAGCAGATCATCAACAATGGTTCCACCCTTACTTGGTTGTCCCTTCCTGAACTTGAGCCTTCAAAGCTACTACTTGGGAATCTTGTGCTGCTTCTGCCCGAATTGTATGAAATAACTGAAATGTCGGAGAAGAAATACTGTGCAGAGATGCACTGTCCTCATCACGGCGGCACAAGGCATCCGCTGCGCCATTAGTTTTCCAGGCTTGTACTCCACCACTAAGTCATATCCAAACAACTTGCTAACCCAAGCATGCTGCGGAATTGTAGAAAGCCGCTGATCAAGGATGAATTTGAGACTATAATGGTCTGTACGCACCGTAAATGGTCGGCCCCACGAATATGGTCTCCAATTCTTGACTGCCTTGACAAGCTCAATTAATTCTCGTTCATATGCTGGAAGCTTTGTATGATGTGGTGGCACAGGCCTGCTGAAAAATGCAAGGGACAATTGTGATTTAACCCTTGTTTTGAAGCTTAATTGTGATTTTAACCTCCAAATTGTGACTTTGTGAATTTGCCCCTCCTTTTTTAGAACAAAAGAACCGTTTGCCCCTGGTTTGTAACACCGTTAGTTTGTCCAGATTTAAATGATTTAAAAAAATAAAATAAAAATTAGAATTTTAAAAAGACTACAATACCCTTATGTATTGTACATCTTCCTAACCCTAGGTCAGGGACCACATGACCGCCGCCCCTGCGGTTCTCCCTAGCCGCCCACGCTCGAGTGCCCGACGGGCCAAGACGCCTGCTCGGGGAGCCGTCGCTGTCCGCTTGGGAGCCGCGCGCCACCGCCTAGGAAGGTGCCGCCGTCCACCTGGGAAGCACGCCTGCCGAGGGAGCCGTCGCCGTTCGCCTGGGAGCCGCGCACCGCTGCCTGGAAGCCGCCGCCGTCGCATGACGGTTCAACGAGATGCCGCCGTCTGGGGTACCTCGTGACAAGCTGCAGAAGGAGCTCAAAATGTGGGTGGTCAACTCCATCCTTGTCTTCCAGAACCAGCAATTTTTCTGTAAACAGATGATGGCTTGGCTCTTCTTGTTTCTTCATCATCTTTGTAGCAAGTCACGGTGATAGCATGTTTGCCTTTGGATCTAGCAGGGTCCTGCTGAACAAATGCTCTCAAAATGCTGCTGAAATGTTCCGTAAATAATGCTGAATTATGTAAATAATGTTGAAATATTTACTAAATAATGCAAAAATATTATGTAAATAATGCTGAAATATTGTATAAATAATTCTAAATTTTTGTGCAAGTAATTTTGAAAATATTGTCAAAATCTTGTTCAAATAGTGTAAAAAACATTGTTATTATCAAATTCTTAGGATACTAAAACAAGGGTAAAATCACAAATACAAATTAAAGTAGGGGTAAAATCACAAGAGCATTTTAGTCTTTTTTTTGTCATCTTTAACACCGTTAACACCAACTAACGGAATATGGGTATACTTTGCTTTCGTTTCAAAAAGACGGGTAAATTCACAAACTCTCAATTTGGAGGGTAAATTCACATTTAGCTTTCAAACTAGGGAGAAAATCACAATAGGCCCAAAATGCAATGGCGCCATCCCCTTAATGTAGCACAGCCCCAAAACCAGCTCCAGAAGCATCACAATCCACAATAAATCTTTTAGTAAAATCTGACATTTGCAATAAAGGTGCAGTCATCAGGGACTGTTTCAGCTGTCCAAAAGCCTCCTCAGCTTCTCCAGTCCATTTTAAAGCCTCTTTCTTTAGGAGGGCTGTTAGAGGGGCAGCCACTAGCCCACCACTCCATACCCGGCGATAAATTTCCTGTAATATCCCGTGAGACCGAGCGTGAGACCGAGGAATCCCCTTAGTGCCTTGAAGGACCGAGGCTTGGGCCATTTTTCCACGACATCTACCTTGGCTGGATCCATGAAAACTCCTTGTGCTGAAATAACATGCCCCAAATAGGACACTGATTCCTGTCCAAACAAACATTTCGATTGCTTCAATGCTAGTTTATTTTGGCGCAGGACTTGAAACTTGCTTTATATGCTGAAGATGTTCAGACCACGTCTTGCTGAAAATTAGGATGTCGTCAAAGAAAACCAGAGCAAACCGCCGAATAAAGGGCTTCAACACATCATTCATAAGGGCTTGAAACGTAGATGGAGCATTAGTGAGGCCAAAGGGCATAACCAAGAACTCGAAATGACCTCGATGTGTCCTGAATGCTGTCTTTTCAATGTCATCCAGATGCATGAGCACCTAATGATACCCACTGCGAAGGTCCAACTTGGTGAAGAATTTAGCACCACGGAGTTCATCCAATAACTCATCAATGACTGGAATGGGGAATTTATCCTTCACAGTTTTTGCATTCAGTTTCCGATAGTCAATGCAAAAACGCCATGTACCATCTGCCTTTTTTGACAAGCAACACCGGCGAGGAGAATGCGGAGGAACATTCCCTAATAATTCCTTGTTGCAGCATAGCCTCACATTGTTGCTCGATTTCATCCTTTAAGAGTTGTGGGTAATGATAGGGCCGGACAGCAATGGGGCATGTACCTTGCAGAAGTCGAATTCTGTGATCATGGCGTCGTGAAGACGGCAGTCCCCTGGGCTCCTCGAAAATGTCCTCGAAAATGTCCTGGAATGAGGCTAGTAGTGCAGAGAGGACCTCCTGTTCAGAGGACAGGAGGGCACATTGAGGAGTCGGACTCCCCACACCGGTCCAATGAAGCTGCCTGCCTTGGCGCCAAAAATTCATTGTCAGGTCATTGAAATTCCAAATAATAGGCCCTAGTGTGCGCAACCACTTCACTCCAAGAACGATATCAAATCCTTGGCAAGCTGTAGCAGATCGTCTGGAAAATATCCCCACTGATATCCAGTGGTACTTTCAGACAACTGCCACTGCATGGTATCCTGTCACTATTGGCGACCTTGACCAGCAAACCAGGACGCGCCTCAACATTTAATCCCAGGTTCCTAATGATTGATTCGCGGATAAATGTGTGTGTAGAACCTGTGTCAACTAATGCCAGCAGCATCTGACCACCCAGGTTAACCCGCAACTTCATAGTATTGGCCACATCAATCCCTGTTAAGGTGTGCTTAAGGTGTGCAGAGAAATGCCCAGATCAGTGGCTGCCTCCTCTTCTTCTATCAACTCATCCATCTCCAGCAGATAAGACTCCTTTGGTGGTACACTTGTGATCAGGAGTGTATTTCTCAGAGAGTGGTAGCACTCTCCATTAGCCCTCTTAGTAGCCAATTCCTCAGGAGAAAGTCCCTGAACTTAGGTTTGCTAGTGCTGGACCGAGCCAAACGAGTGGTTGCAAATTCCTTAGCAGCGATGGCAGGTACAGATTTAGTGGTGCCACTTGCAGGAGCTGGGACAGACAAGCGGCGCTCATAAGCCCCAACAAGACTCATCGCTATCTGTAGATTTGAAGGAAATTGGAGCTCAACATCTGTTCTCAACGGTTCACCAAGGCCAGCAGTGAATAAATTCACTTGTTGTCGAGCTGTTAAGTCTGCACATCTACATAATAACACCAAGAATTGGCGCTGATATTCTTCAACAGTCTCTGTCTGGCGCAAGTCTTTCAGTTCAGCTAAGTCATTGGACCATAGAGGTGGTCCAAATCTCATATTCATAAATTCAGAAAAACGTGCTCAGGAAACAATTCCAAAATCCGGCTCCAAGGCAAAATACCATTCAGCCGCAACCCCCTCCATATGTAAGGATGCAAGCCAAACCTTCTCCTCAGCCAAAGTCCTCATGCATCGAAAATAAGCCTCACACTTATTGATCTAAGGTAGCAGATCAGTTTCCCCATCATATTTAGGGAAACTGATCTTGTGACGGCGAGATGCCAGATCATCGGAACGGCCGTGGCCCCAAGGACTGCCACTTTGCGTTCCTGGTCCTTGATTAAAGGTGCCCGCATGCCCCTGTTCCTCATTTGTAGAGGGGGGAATCAGGGGCACAGAGCCTCTGGTTTCAGGGCCTTTCTCCTTCTCCAATCTAGCAAGGCACTGATCATGTCTCTCAAGTCTGGAATTGGTAGTAGTCAGCTGCGCCATGATGCAGGTTAGTGTGTCATTGATGTTGCCCATAGTAGTGGAGGGGTCGCCCATCTTGGAGTCGAGGACACCCATCTTAGAGTCAAGGGCGCCCAAGGACAGAGCCTCAGGATCAGTGTCGAGGCCGGACATGGTCAATGCCTCGAATGAATCGGATACCAAATTGGTACGTTTCTTCCTTCTAGGCGTGTGCAGTGGAGAATGCAACAGGAGATGATAGTGGGGATGAGAGCACAGGGTGTAGGAAGATCTGTAGGGCGACTAGGAGGCCTGCTCTCCTGCGCTGGAATAAGTTCCAGCCAGGATGGTCAAGCAGTCGTCCCACAGGGGAGACTTCTTTCTTGATGAAAATCCCTAATACACTCTAAGACTGCTTTTATAGAGTTCCAGGTGCCTGACACTTAACAGATTGCCTCTAGCAACTGACTGCTAACAACTCTTTATCTCTCTGGCAACTAACTGCTAACAGACCTCCTTATCTTTTTATTGACCAAACAAACTTAATCTATATTTTTATTCTTCTCCTGGCTGGCGCCCCTGGTGGGTCCTTTTGTGGGCCCGCCGAACATACTGGCAACCCACAAAAGCATCCACAATTGGTCTGGGGAAGGATTATACGAGGCCAGTCTTACCCCGCAATGTGCAGTGTGGCAAGACGGCGTCGAACCCAGAACCTCTTGGCATAGTGGGATGACTTCACCACTGCGCCAGGCCTGTCCTTCAGTGTTTCTTTTTTGTAATTGTACATAATTCTCTTCTGTAGGCCCAGTGAAAAGCGGTGCTAGATATTGTGGCCCCCTTTGACACAACTCCACGAAGCTGATTCTCTAGATTCACTTCTGATTCTCTGGCGAAGTGATTCTGTGTTTGAAAGTGATTCTCTATGATTTCCTATAATAAACTCTTAGAATTAGGACAGAGAATCACTTCACAGAATCAGGAGAAACTATTTTTTTCAGCTCTCAGCCCCTTAGTTCATTTTAGAGAATTACTTCACAGAATCAGCCAAGAAACACTTTTTTTGAAAAACATTGTTTGGTACAGCTTCCCTGATTCTGCCTGAGAATCAGCTCCGTAGAGCTTTGACAAAGGGGTCTGTATCTGGTTGAGGTTAACTTCAACTAGATGTTACAAAATTATGATACCATGATGAATCTTTGGCAATTGCTATGATTGGATAAAAATTTATAACTATAACATCATGTTTCTTTATTCACACCTTTTTATAAGATCCAGTCATCATAACTTATAAAATTCTAAGTTGTCTGCAACTCCACCATGTCAGCTAAGATATACTATAGTTTGTCCAGTTTTATAGTTAGTAGTACTTGTTATGCCTTAATATTCCCTCCATTCTTTTCTATTTGACACTGGTTCAAAACTGAACTAACCAGTGCCAAATAAAAGAGAACAGATGGAGTATTTGTTGATGCAGTGACCAAACATGCCACCCATGATAACTACATCTTATCTGTGTAATTTTACATGGGGAAACATAATTCATTTTATTATCTTGCAGCTTTGATTTCCCATTCAGTCCAACAAAGTATTTTCCATTCTATGGAGGAGCAGAATATCATGACTACCATCACTTTGTAGGAGGCCAAAGCCAAAGCAATTTTGCTTCTGTTTTCACGTATTGTGATTATATATATGGGACTGATAAAGTAAGTTCCCCCTTTACGCATACGCTCTATTGAGAAATGCTGAAAGTTTCAGATTTCCGATGCTGAGTTATTTGCTCTTTCAGGGTTACAGATTCCATAAGGCGTACCTAGCAAAGGTATTTTTTTTTTAACGTTGAAAGCTTGTCCATAAAATTCTATGCTTCCAGGACAAGGAATTTTCTATTCTTTATGGTTACCATATGCCAAACAAACCATCGCGTTGACTATGTAGCTGATTCCCTTTCTTTCTCCTTGGATGTTCAGTCGAAGGGCTTGGGACAAAATGATGGCGTGGAAGGGGATGGCAATGGATTCAGCTACGCTAAATTGGATTAGTTCGCTTTACAGTGCTCATGTCAAGTGCCTCCGTGATTGATCAGTTCGTTGTAGCATCCTGAGGAATTGGAGATCCGTCAAGTTGCCAAGTTGGTCATATGTGGTGTTGTGATTTGGAAACAGGCAAATGTCCTTTTGTTTTGCCTCTTGTGTTTCAGTGTTCGTGAACCTTAATGGTACCTGTACGCTGACCAATAACACTGCAACTCCCGCAGTCTATCAGCGTGTTTGCCTAATCCATGGTTCTTTGAAAGCATAAGATCATCCGGCAGTGCCACACTATAAAACATACTAGATACATTGTTTCGCAGACTGTAAAAGCTGAAGGAGAATAGTATATAAAGTATGATTTAGAGTAGGCTGGTGCGAATGGTCTGCGAATGGTCTAACATTACCCATGTCCGGGTCCTTGTCCTAACTATGTACAAAATCCGAATTTCAACACCAAACTGTTGAACCTATATGCAAAATCTGAATTTCAGCTGCTCAACATACAAATTTCCAAAATGCGAGTTGATATGAAGCATCAAAAGATGTCTTGTCCATTTGAATATAACCCTGGGCCCAAATATGTACTAAGATGTCGATACTCTCAGATCCTCACCTACATCCTCTGAAATGCACAGGCCCAGAATGCATGTGCGTTGTTTACTTAAAACAGCATGCAATGATACGAAGGAACAATAACAGGCTTCTAACTCCCCATTTAGTAGGGATCTCCAAGCGCACAATTGTACTGCTTATACCATATCATAATACAAGACCACGGGGAATGAGCAGTAGAAGTAACGAATTCTGAAATTGTAAGCATAGAGAAAATAAACAGTTTCATCCAGAAATAACCATCCTTAAGAGAGTATCAGTTACATAACTGATCCCACAATGACAACTAAAACAGACAACGTACGGAATACCATGTAGCTGGAAACCCTTTTTGGTTCATAAAACACGAAGTGATAATAATTATTCAAAATGCAGGGGGTTCAACCGACCAGTTATTCTGTCCGGAAAAGGTGTTCAATAGCGGCGAAGGGGAAACCGGTCCACGAGCCTACCAGAGGGGCACTCGTAAGCCATGTGGCCACGACCACCGCAGTTTTGGCAGATCATGAAGGCACCAGCCATGCAGTCACGGCTCATATGGCCAACCTGGTGGCACGACCTGCAGACCACGTCACTGTAGCTGTCACGGAAGGGGGCACCACCACCATGGTAGGGAGCAATGCCACCACGGATGGGAGGAGGTCCACTCCTCTCCATGATGGTATCAGCTTTCGGGCACTGACGAGCCAAATGGCCAGCAACATTGCAGAGGTTACAAACAGGATCATTGGTGCAGTTACGGGCAATATGGCCACTCTGCCTACAGTTGTTGCAGGCCTTCTCATTGGTGCATTCCTCCCGTAAGTGCCCTGGTTTGTAGCAGTTGCTGCAAAGGATCACTTCTCCAGGAGGTACTGGTGGAGCAGTGCAGTCTTTTGCAATGTGTCCAGACTTGCCACAGTTACGGCATATCCCTTCATTCGGGCAGCTGTTAGCCATGTGGCCAGACTTTTTGCAGTTCCAGCACATATCTTTGGAAGAACACTCAGCTGCAACATGCCTGCCAAATGAAAACAAGATTAAAATTTGAAAAGCTGGTACCGGTTGAGCAAAGAAGGTACATTAATTGTAATTCAGCCATCCTAGTAATGGAAACCGTATAAACTTTTCTTTATATATGGCTTAAGCTTCAATGTATTTAGTAATGACCAGATCCCAATGGTTATAAATTATGATCATGTGTAATTAACCATGTCAAAGACGATAAAAAACTAATCGATCTTTGATAAGGTCTCATACAATAAGATCCTGAGACAATAGTGATTTCCCACAATGGATTATACCTCACAATATAAGATGCGAGAAGTACTGTTCAGGTGACATGAACATAATCAGAATAATAGGTGGTACATGGAAATTGGGCCCTTGTTGGAATTCCGAACATGGGAAAAGGTATGAATGGAGAGGATTCTATTGCCAATTATATGCTGGCTCTGTATAGTGGGTTACATACCCTGATTTGTTTCCAAATAGGACTCTCCTAACTTCTAGGACTCTCCATCCTAATCTAAATGAAAGTACCCTTTCCATCTTTCGGACTTGCCTAATCTATGGATTCCTTGACTTATGTATTAGAGTCCTACCCCTAATCTACTCCTAGGCACCCATGGGCTGATCCGGCCTGCAGCAGCCCATGCCTAGTTCACGTTGTAATACATCAGGATTACACAACATTCTCCCCTAATTCTGATGCTTGTGCTTGTCTCATAATCTTGTAGCCACTCCCTCCACGTGTCGAGCCTCCTTCTCACCAACACCCCAGCGCGTCCGAGCTGCCGTGGGAGAAGGTAGTCGGGTCCTGCTGCGTTGCTCTAGATTCTCCCGATCTGAGCCCCGCCGCGTCTTCTATCAACCATTGCCACGTGCTCACCGTTGTGTGTCCGCTCGTGCCCATCGGCCTCATGTGCAACCGTGTTGGCCTAGCCTCGACCACGTGGACCACCGAGGTTCATGTATTCCACACCGCACCGCCGGGTCCTCGGTCGTCTTCAGTCTGCATCCGGATCACCAACAATCTTGGTCAATGTTCTTCGTGCATTCCAGTCATGAGTCCTCCACATACACCTCCAGTGTACGTGCAACAAAGGAACAGAGAACCTCTGGGTATACTTCACTGGATGCCCTTAGCTAAAATCCAACTCATGGTTCTCTCTCAGGTGCATGTAGCAGCAATTACCAAAAGAAAGGCGATCTGATTTGGGCCGCACAGTGCCTCCGACACCAAAACATATCTTTTCTTCACCGTTGGTCGTGCGCGCGCCAAACCCGAACCAACCGACCCTGCTCCGCCGAGCTTCGCGGACCTCCGAGCTCCCCACGTTGAGGGACCAGAATTGCAACAGCCCTTAGGACCCTTATCGACACAACTGAGGACATATTCTATGTATAAATCATGGATGAATTTGATGCAGCACCAGCTCGATGTATTTTTATGAAGCATGGACAAGCAGTTCTGCATAGTTTATGGTTATGGCAGCAGGGATAATGAGCTATTATGACTGAAAGCGCAGTACACATTTCTAGCAACATGCACTAGTGAACAAATTATGGAAGACCTTAGCGCAATTAACATACAGAGCATGAATATAAAAAACAAATTGACTAAAATATCTTACCCAGGAAGTCTGCAGTTATGGCAGACAGCCACAATGGGACACTCTCGAGCGAAATGCCCAGGAAGCTTACAATTGTGGCACAGATCATTAGGAATCCTGCACAATGAAAAAAATGGAAATGACACTGGGATACATATTGGGGATGACTAGGATGCAAATACCTCTTTGGTGCAATCATGCAAAAATCTCTCCTAAGCCACATGATCTCCTTCATACGGTCACTGTATTTTTGCACTTAAGCCCTCCCATATGACAATAGTGTTCACACTTTATTTTTTCAATTTATGTTGTCAGGTGGGAGGGTTTAATTGCAACAATACAGTGAACACATGATGGAGATCGTGTGGACTAGGAGAGATTTTTGTACGATTGCACCAGACAACTGTTTGCATTCTATTCGTTCCAGTACATATAAGTCTTTCAAATATCGGTAACAGCACATGACAGATCCACATAAGTTACTTAGTAATCCTCCATATTTGAAGTTACGATGTCTAATCAACTAAATTAGCTGTTCAAACGTCAAGTAATTATTAGTGAATCCAGTGGGAGAACTTGCATAATTCTTGCACTATAATGTCTAACTACCAAACCTGCACAGAGGACTTTACAAAAGCAATGAAAATACATGGATTGAATCATCATTTCCACTCCCCAAAAATGTTACCATCTCAAGATAGCAACTTTATCCTATAGACATGCATATAAATTAGTGTTGCCATGATTCAATATCATGTACCCTAGTAATGTTGAATGCATTCATTATAATAAATAAAATGCAACCATTTACACAAAAAATAATAATAAAAGAAGATTGTTATCCTGCCACTGTACAATCTTGAAGTTTGTTTTAAGACCCTTTGGTATGGCATTCGAGCCAAACAATAGAAAACAAGGGGAAGTAGTAATGTTCCGATGAACATTGTCAAATGTCTTGTTTGACTTAAAGGTCAAACCTGCTCGGTCCATGGCGGCTTTCCCTCCGGTACGGTGCAACACGGTACGAAGTGCGTTCAGTACGCATCCTGCGATCCTTCGGCAGCGGGCTGCGGCTCCTCATCGTCAACTCCTCTCTCTAAACTCCGTGCTCCAACCAAACTGCAACACCACACCACATAATCACCAACCTATTCTGAGGCTCCCACAACCAGGAAAACTCTCTATTCTTCCTTCCTTCCTATCTAGAACAAAACAAGACTGAAATTCAACAACATGAATCCAACCACCACCACCAACCTTCACTATGGGCATGCTCAAGTTATATCAAAAGGTTGCACCAAGTCGCTGAACATCCTATTTCCTACCACCCTTGCTCAGGACAAACGGGCACAAACCTCTTCAGGCTCAGAAGCTTTGCTTTTTTCAACGCAAGTACCTTATCTACAACATGCAATCAGATTTAACTAGAGTTTCCACCACACTTTCTCCTTCCTACAAGCACCTCGGGACAAAGAATTCCTGACGAACTCAACAACACCGCTGACCCGTTACCTCCGCTATCCTACTAGGAAGCGTCCAGGATTGGAAACCCTAGGGCTAAGAATGTACGCCGGTAAAATCAAAAACGAAAAAAAAAAATAGATTCATCTAATTCGACAGCTTATGCACGAACCGAAGGCAAAAAATGATTTGTCTTCGTCACACAACAACGCATAATAGGGACAGGGGAATTGACCGAGGCTAGGGCTTACCGAAAGGATGGACCTCCTGCGGAGGGTGGCAGAAGGGGAGGACCAAATCTACCCTCAACGAGGCCTGGGGTCAGCAGTGAGGTTCCTCCGGGGCAGGTCGCCGACGGAGCACGGGCGGTGGCGGAGTCGCGGTTTGCGAGGTGCGGCCGGATGGATTCGACTTCCGTCCGAACTACGAAAGGAACGAACGCCGGAACGCGACCGACTCGAGAAGAAGGCGAAAGAGATGGACTATCCCGTACGGCGCCCGTGTTTTCAGTTCGTCCGATGGATGATCAACGGTGCACTAGAGCGGGCGCTTTGGGTCCTCATCAATAAAAAAAATTAGGGTGACCGTTTTGTGCCTACGGTGCACCCACAGCTGAGGTTGCCTGGTACTAGTGGGCCGCAAAAAGTGCTGGGCTTTTGGGACTCGGCCGAACGAAAAGAGATGCTATTTTTTTAAAAAAAATAGGATACTTTAAAATCAAATTTACAAAACTGGGTGGCACCTCAAACAATTACAAAAATGGGCACAGGGGGCGATTATCCACTGTAGGCCTCGTTTGGCTGGTAGGACAGCATTTTCAAGTGTGACGCAGCTCATGCCGTAATTGGGTGGACACCCGGCAGGGGTCATTCCACACCAGGTTTAATTTTTTGTTCATTTGGGGTTGGATAGTATTCTTGAACCAAAGAATATTATTGATATGTGCTATAAAAAATATAGTCTTTGTTTTAAAAATGATAAAAAGAAAAAGATTCTTGAACATGCTGCAGCTCAAATTTTTTCTAAGGCAACTGCTTGCCAGTATATGAAAAAACTGTAACATAAAATAGAGTGTAGAGTTAAAAATGAGAAAAATAAAATAAAAATTCTTGATCATTGCCTTACGCTTTGTAGTACATGACTTCACAAACAAAGTTTCACTCCAGTTTAACATAGTTTCGTAGTGACTGCATATGAAGCACTAGTTCCAAGAAATTACAGTTTTTGTAGACTCAAAGAGCAATCACAGAATAAAAAAATGCCAACAAACAAGTGGTGGACTGGTGGCTGTGATCTAATAATGTAGAAGCAGTTGAGTTGATCTGAGCACCATCTAATTTGAATTGATCTCCCAACAAATGAACAACTACATGGTTAAAAACACTTTCCCATCATATAATTCAGATTACACACATTGTACAAATATCTATGCAATCAGACAACTAATATCAAATTTCAGTGTAAGCAACTAGTAAGGCAAAAACAAGTCCAAAAAGGCACTGGCAATATTGTACAGATATAGAACAACAAGGACATTCATCAGGAGTACAAAATAAGGCACTAGCAATATTAATCCCAAGCACCACTGAAAAGCTGGAGAGAATGGGTACTTAGGGACCACAAATCCATCTGTGAACAGAAAAGTTGTTAAGCGTGAATAATGTGAAAGAAACATAGTATCCCTTACCCACTAATGAACACACATAAAGCTGTAACATGGGATAAACACCAAATACAGTTGAACGTAAATGAGAAAAAAAACCGAATACAAAAAAAAGACTGGTACAACCTTGTACATTACTTATACAAATACAATCGAAGTCAATAAAATTATCGAATGATGCCCTTTTAATTTTGTGCCTACTGTGATAATAGAAATTCACTATATACTTGTGCTGCAGACCAAATAGGACTAACAAAGTACAAAGTTTGCATATACAATGATAGGACAGTGTACTACAACCAGGCTTGCATATGGGAACCAACATCTAGAGTAATCTACATTTCCAAGTTAGAAACCGGTTTAAGACATGAATTCACGAGGATGGATACCTGAATTAAGTTCCATGAGCCTAAATGCACAGTTATAATGTCATATTTTATGCTTATTGAGGAACAGATGGATTTTTATCACACCTCGCAAAACCGAGATCTGGTGAAGGGAAGCACCACCGATCTGGCAAAGGGGAGTGTCATCGACTGGCGAAGGGAAGCGTCGCAGCCATCGATCTTGCAAAGGAAAGCGCCGCCTTCGCCGTAGTCGGCCTGGAGCAGCATCGCTAGAGCAGGGACGACGACGGCGGAGTCATCGGGAGAGGAGGAGGGTGGCGGCGGCGGAGTTGTTAGGAGAGAGAGGGTGGGCGGCAGCAGAGTCGTGAGAGGACTCGCGAGTCGTGGTGGACTGTTGTCCCGGTCTGAGGAGGAGTCGGTGGATTTCTACTCCTATCGACATGGGTCGGGAGTCGGACCGACCAATCCACTTCGTAGCCAAATGCAATTTCAGCCCACGATGAATATTTTAGATGGACAGGTATTTTACCCATGTGTGGAGTGTATTGAGCCAGAAAACTTTCCTATCCACTCCTTTCCAAACAAAGTCGTAGAGATGAACCCCCCCCCCCCCCCCCGAGTCGTCTATTTTTTTTGATATTTTTATTTCACTCGAAACTTACAACGAGGCCTCTGACGATAAATCGTCCATTAACCAGCGATATTTTATAACCTGTGGATGAATTGCACGGTGTAAGGGCCATTTTTATGTACGTTGTCCACGTAGAGGTGGCCAGATGGGCTGGCATGAAGCCCGACAATTTCAGCCCAACACGAACATGGCTAGATGGGCCGGCACGAAGCCCGACAATTTTGGCCCAACATGAACACAGCATGACACGGTGGAGACCGGGCCCGAGCCGACCCGAAGCTCGACCCGGGTCATGCCTGGGCTCAGCCTTCAGCTCGTTGGGCCAGCTCGAATAAGAGGCGGCCAAGTAGGCCCGGTCTCCGGCACGAATGACCCATTAGTGCACAACCCGGCTTGGCACGACCCGAGAAAGCTCATCCTTGTTGATTCAATATAAAAGCTGGATGCTCCTCTTCAAACCCTCTAATTCATTTTCCATCCAATCGCCGCAATCCACGTTCCAGCCAGCCTCGCTCACGACCCCTTCTCTGCACAACACACAACTGCACTCGCTCGTCGGTCTATGCACGTCCTCGACGCCGCGACGGCCC
Organism: Tuctoria greenei; assembly: GCA_036927565.1. Taxonomy (NCBI): domain Eukaryota; kingdom Viridiplantae; phylum Streptophyta; class Magnoliopsida; order Poales; family Poaceae; genus Tuctoria; species Tuctoria greenei. Next base: position 192,168,693 of record JAYESD010000007.1, on the reverse strand, counting down.
CTCCTCTGCACGCCCTCAGTGCCGCGATGGCTATTCTCACCCGCTCTCCTCGACGTGACGACACCCCTCCTCTCCACCTCTCGCGCCTCGCCCTTGCCCTCTTCTACGCATCTCGCCATCACCCTCCCATCCTCGCTGTCGCCATCGCCCACCTCCGACCATCCTCCTCGCCATCACGAGCAGATCCAACAGTCAACGCCTTGATGGCAAGTGATCGGCGCGAATCCACCTCGCCGCTGACAGATATTTCCTTGTGGCGGCCGACGGATCTGACGAGAGTGTGTCTCCAACTCGTCGGGTCTCAAGCCAGCCTGCCACGACCCGTGTAACCGGGCTCCGTTCCATGCCTGGGCCTAGGTGAATGACTATCGGGCTGGTACAACATGACCTGTTTAAAAATCATACCGGGCTGGGCCAACGATTTCCAGGCCTGAGCCCGACCAGGCTCGTGCCATGCGGGCTCGGCATGGCCCATTGGCCACCTATATATCCACGTCCCATGTTTGGAATATTCCACAAAAAATCATTTGAAAATCAGAAAAAAAGCATGTGGGAGAGGAGGTGTGACTTAAGATACTAGTTCGTTGGATCTGCAATTTTATTAGTTAGGGGAGGCGCAAAGCGTCTCGCTGGGAGACGGAGGCAGGAGAAGACGGGTTGTGCCAGCTGGATCGGGAGACGAAAGACAAAGCAGGACCGGGTTAAGTTTCCTAAGAACAAAATCATGGTACCGAAATAACAAATAGATGTCTATGTTATCCTTAAAGTGATGGGCAATGATGATACTGGTACAGACCGGGAATATCAGCTTACTGAAATAGGGTTATGTGAAACTAAACCAACAGGGAACCCATGACCCTGGGTCGCTCTCCCTAGGCGACTCAGACGGAACCCTAGCCGGGTCCCCATCACTGGCTTGCCTCGCTGTGCCACCATCGGAGCGGAATGGCCGCCAGCGCCCTCCGCAAGGATGGTGGCGGCAGGGCCGTTTCTTTCCCAGCAAACTTCAGAGCATCGAGGCGAGGAAGCTTCCGAGCGGAGGAGATGAGGAGGATTACGCGGTGGTACGGGTGACAAGTGAGGCCCGGCGGTGCGGATGCGGCTGCGTGTCGCATGCGCTAACGACGGCAGCGAGCTGCAAGCACGGGCGATGGCAGTGCCCTTCCCCTTGTTGGCCTGCAAGCATGCGACGACGGCAGGTGGTGGAGGATCGACGGCACATGGCCGCGAAGACGGCAGATCTAGGACAGGGGCCGCCGGTCAGACCGCAAAGAGGATCAGCACGTATGCTCTGTGCAGGATTCCGTCGAAAACCTGGTGCCTGTTCGGTTCCATCAAAGACGGTGAAGTAGCGGCGCACAGTAAGATGCAAGGGTGCGTGCAGTGAACTGCAAGAGTGGTGTACGCCCCCGAGCAGGGAAGTTTGTGGTGCATGCAACGATTGAAGAGGAGGCGCTGGCTGGATCTGGCGGTAGGGTCGGATTTAGCGGCAGCGCACGGTGAAGCAACTATGACCATGTGGAGTGGGCAGGCAAAGTTGATGATGGGGACATTGATTTCCGTGATGGAGGTGGCCATTTCTGGTGGTTTGCTCACCCGTGGAGACTTCGGCGACGATGAGCCCCTTTCTATCCTCGGAGGGTCTCCTGAAGCGGTGGCGGTAAAGCCTACGGGCGGTCGTGATGGCTCGCGGTTGTCTCCGACGGCAGATTTGGGTGGCAGGACCCGAGCGGTGCATGTGACAGCAGATCTAGGCGGTATCAAGGCATTTGCAGCGGTGGATCTGGGCGGCGGAGCTTGCGGGCGTTGGCGTCAGCAGATGGGGGCACTCTTGGGTAGGTCAAGGTCACTGCCTCGCCTTTGTGGTGCTGTGACCGGAAGGTGAGTTGTGCGAGCGAGCCCCGGAGGTTGACGTTTCCTGGTGTTGTGCGTGGTCCTAGCTTGGTTCAGGTTGGTAGTGTTGCACTTGTGAGTTTCAACGAGGGTGTGGTGGTGGTTTTGGATGTAGTGGCTTGGTGGTGTCGATGTTGGTCGCGGTGGTGATCGCGCATGTGGTGTGGTGGTGATTGTTGGTGTTGCAGACAACTCTGCTTGGTGGTGTCATGAGTCAGGCGCTTGCTAGCCTAGTTGTTGTTGGTGGTGACATAGACTCTTGTTCAGTTTTTCTTGGAGTGGAGGTGCTTAGGTGCGGGTGAAAGCCTAGCCTGGAGGGAAAGCCAGGCTGACAACATCGACGAGTGTGCGTGTCGTAAGTCCTGGTGTTATTGAGGTACCTCTCCGCTCATCCTTCGGGTGAAAACCTTATTCGTGACGGCGGCGTTTCTACGTCGTTTCCCTCCTTGGAGGCGTCACCTTTGGAGTATGGACACTCTATGATTGTTTTTGTTATATCTAACTATTATCTAGATATAATGAGTCGTCCGTCTTTAGATATCACATGTTTAGTGTTGTTTGTATCACTGGGTGGAGGATTTGACATCATCCTCTATGTTATTTGGTTTTCAGACCCAATTTCCCTTATAAATTGGCTCATCTTCTTCTATATGATATTACGCGGGTGTTATATTGATCATGTTAAGGGTATGGGGCCCACCCATACCGAGTCCAACTCCCTCCGTTCTGATCGGGGGCGGTTACCAACCCAAGTGTTGGCGGCCCCCTCTCACGCCGAGGCATATAAATAAGAGGCAATAGTTTTGCCTAACTAAGAGAGTTAATCACAATTTCTGATCTAAGTGCTACAGGAAGTAAGGGGAAGGCCCCACCACTCGTTGTCACCATCGGACAAACGTCGTCGCCGCTCACCTTGTCGACGTCGTCGCCATGTCTGCGGCTCCCAACCTAGGCCAAGGTATGTCATCCTCCTAGTCCCCTCTGTCAATCGTGTAAGTATTGTGAACATTCATTTATTGTTCTAGATCCAGATTTAGATTTGATTAAGGACCCGATTAGGACCATGCCTTGTGGATTAATGAACCTTAAGTTTTAACAATGGTATTAGATCCAGGTTAGTGCATCCCTAATTCGAGTTTTCAATTTCGGTTAAGATCAAAACCACAACAATTAGAAAAGGAGGGGAACATTTAGTTTCGGTCTTGAATCTTCATTAAGAAAGAACATATCAACTCAGCGAATCAAGACTGAATTCGAATAAGAAATTAGAGAGCAAAAGGGGAATTAAGGGTGAATCTGCATACCTTAAGTTGAGCCACTGGCCTTGAGGCTCGCCGGATTCACCAAGGGGCGTTTTTTGACATCAGTTTCAACAGCGACGCTGTCGGTACCCTGGGTACCGGGCCCCCCTTGGTACCGTAAAAAAAAGCCATGGAGTTCCTATGTCCAGGTGGTAGACGTCCGGAGGGAATACACATCCCACAGTATCGGATCTGCCTCCCATCATAGGGTGGCTCTGGTACTGCCAAGTGTCCAGAAGAGCCAGACCTTGCCTCCCTCCTCAGGGAGGCTCCAGCACTGCCATGTGTCCAGTAGCACTAGACCTATGCCCCAGTAGAGGGAAGCTCCAAAGCTACCACGTGTCAACACCCAGACCTAAGTCTGCAATGGGAAGACAACAGGATCTCCAACAGCACGGACATTCAAGGGTCATGAACTGGCCGTAACAAGACTTGGTTAACATGTCATTAATGCTATATTAATGACGCACGATCAGAGGAATATCAAGACCGGTAACGCTGCTATTAAGGCACGTTATCACACTATTAACCACCCATAACACTGTAGATCGTATATAGTGTGGTTTATTACATTCGGGACCACTTGTCAGGCCAGGCACATACTGTAACAACCAGTCCTTGACATATAAAAAGGTTGCGCTCCACGATAGAAGGACAACTCATCACAACTGATCTCAAGCCAACTCATAGACACTCAAGCTCATACAATCAACAAACACCCCGTGGAGTAGGGTATTATGCTCAGCCGGCTCGAACCACGCAAAACTCTCGGTGTTCACCTCTTGTCTCGATCTTGACTCGCGCCCCAACCGAATACTAACCTCCGCGAACTACTTCATAGCAGTACCGGGGGAAGTGTCCTAGTCCACACTTCGACATTTGGCGCGCCAGGTAGGGGCATATTCAAGATTCCAAGATGGTGAACTCCGCCACCGCTTCATCCAACGGACTGGATGTACATCCTACTGGAGGAAATCCCTCCAATGTGCAGCAGCCGACCAATGCTGATGTTCCGGCAGGTGTTGTTCCTCCACCACCACCACCACCATCTTAGTGGGATGGTGTATTCGCGTCGATTACTGCATCGACAAATAACCCTGAGAACACGTTGAACGCAACGCAGACTCTCCTCCAGCATCCACCAGCGCCGAGAGCTCCTCCCGCCGCGCTAGAAAAGTGGTGCGCTGATGCTGAGCGGTTGTAGCATCAGCCAATGTGATCAGCAACCAAGGTCTGCTCCATGCAGGGCAGGCACCTTCTCGGAATAGGACCTTGTCTGGTAGACTTGGTCCTCAGGCGTCGTAGCTCAGGAGACATGTGCCTTCCTAGTAAGTGATGTCACTGCCCTCCGGGGCTCGTCGTACTCACACGGTGACAAGGCTCCCGACTCAGGATCTCCGGTCGGAGCTCGACCATTGCTACATGCGGCAAGATGGCTGCATCAACATTGAGTGATATCGCGAGAGGAAAATTGCTCGAGAAAACCCTTCTCCTCTTGGAGTTGGGGACGATGTTCAGTCCTTGTCATGTATCTTCGCATGGTCGAGTGGCTACCCAAGTTCCGGCCTCATCTGCCAGAGAAATACGACGGGACAGTCAACCCTATCGAGTTTCTTTAGAATTACTCCACCGCCATCCTTGTGGCTGGAGGCAATGAGGTTGTGATGGCCAACTAGTTCACCGTGGCTCTGACTAGGACTGCAAGGTCCTGGTTTATGAGCTTACCACCCGACTCCATCTACAGTTGGGTGGAACTTTGTCACCAGTTCACCGCCAACTTTGGGAGCTCCTACACCCAGCCTAGCACCGAGCTGGACCTCTTCGCCGTACAATAGAAGTTGGGGGAGTCATTGCGATCCCTCATCCAACAATTCTCTCAGGTACGGAACACCATCCCTTCTATCTTCAATGCTTCTGTCCTCATCGCATTTTGACATGGGGTCCGAGATAAGAAGATGTTGGAGAAGCTGGCAACCAAGATTGTCAATAGCGTCATGGAGCTCTTCAGCCTGGTAGAAAAATGTGCCAGAGCTGCGAAGGGCCTTGAAATGCACTCCAAACCAGTTGCAAGGCCAGACAATTCTCCATAGCTGAAGCTACTGTCTTTGGCAGTGGAAGAAAGAAGAAGAAGTCAAGTCATAAGAAGAAGTCACTTTCCAACACACCTACTGCCGTCGTAGCTCCTGGTGGTCGGGGGCCATGCCCCGATAAACGACATCAACCATCTTCTGAAGATGGAGATGGTGAAAAGATGTGGTGTCCGATCCACAAATCGACAACCAACAATCTTGAAGACTGTCGCGAGGTCAAGAGGCTTGCTGAATGCAATAGCAAGCATCAAGATGAGACCCCTTTCTGTCAGCGGGAAGTAAGAAGTCGACAAAGCTCCGTCCGACTAGGAGCTAGGCTTTCAAGATGCCAAGAAGGCGTTAAAGGCGGTCTACAACACCGTCGATGATGGCTCTGATATCTCCGACAATGAGCATCAAAAGACCCTCCATATGATGTATGAAGGGTCCTGGGATATCACCTCCCGGCGCATCCTGAAGACTATGCGTCGAGGGATGGCTGCTGCTGCTCCTACTGCCAAGGCGGAGCCACATCGGAAGTGGATGGATACTTCCATCAGCTTGAATTCTTCAGACTGCATGAAGAACACGGTGGGAGCTGGAAAATTACACATGATGGTCTCCCTGACTATCAACAATATCCAACCCTACCATGTCCTGGTGGATGGAGGTGCGGCGCTCAACCTCCTCAGTTTCGCAGCTTTTGTGAAGCTCCAACTCAACCTCTCAGACCTAAGGCCCTCACGCCCCTTCTCTGGACTAGGTCCGGGAGCTATGACACCTCCTGGATCGGTTACTTTACCTGTAACCTTCAGGACATGGGATAACTACCGGTCCGAGAAGCTAGTGTTTGATGTGGCTCACATCAACCTTCCCTTCAACGCAACCCTAGGCAAGTCAACCTTGTATAGGTTCATGGCCATGATCCACTACGCTACCTCGTGTTTAATATGCCGACTCCTTCAAGCGTCCTACGGATCCGAGGGGACCGCACTGCTGGGGTCACTGCGCTGGAATAACTTCATGCGCTTGCAACAGCGCAAGAAGAAGGGCCCAGCAAGGAGCAAGCTGCTCAACCACCCCCAAGTTCGCGCCAACGTGGCTCATCTTCCGCACCTCGTGTGCAACCAAGCAGCGACACCGATGTTCCCGTCAAAGTCGTCCAACTCAGTTCTGATGTCGCTCAGACCACCCGTATATCGAGAGGTTTGATTGACAAATAGGAACTCGCGCTCGTCACTTTCCTCCGGCTAAATACTGATGTGTTTGCATGCCAACCATCGCAAATGTCTGGGCTCCCTAGGGAAGTGATCGATCACCGTCTGAAGATCTGCCCCGACGCATGGCTTATACAACAAAAGCCCCAGAAGCAATCAATTGAGCGGCAGAACTTCAGAAGACAAGAAGTCAAGAATATGCTCGACGTTAGATTCATCCGGGAGGTTCACCATCCACGACGGCTGGCAAACCCAATTGTTGTACCAAACCGACGGGAAGCTTGAGATGTGCATCGACTACACTACATTGAATAAGGCATGCCCAAAAGACCCTTTTCCACTACCTAGAATAGATCAGATAGTGGATTCTACCTCCGGGTGTGAACTACTGTGTTTCTTACATGCGTATTATGGATACCATCAATTCCAATGTCCAAGGAAGATGAAGAGCATACTGCCTTCATAACAGTATATGTGTTGTATTGTTACACTGCCATGCCTTTTGGTCTTAAAAATGCTGCCTAAACTTTTGTGCGAGCCATGCAAAAAACCTTTGGGGAGCTGATTAGGGACCTGGTGGAAGTTTACGTCGATGACATCATCATCAAGGTGAAGAACCAGGACTCGCTCCTGGACAATCTTCAAGCCGTCTTCGACAAGCTACGCTTGACGCGCACAAAGCTCAACCCAGACAAGTGCATCTTCGGGGTTAGCTCCAGAAAGCTACTTGGTTTCTTGGTGACTGACCAAGGAATTGAGGCAAATCCGGCCAAGATTAAAGTCATTGAAGAGATGCGGCCTCCAGCCCGTATCAAGGACGTCTAGAAGCTAACTTGGTGTCTAGCTTCACTCAGCTGATTCATTTCAAGACTGACAGAGCGAGCACTTCCCTTCTTCATTATGTTGAGGAAGTCCAGACCATTCCATTGGTCTGAAGAAGCAGAGAAGGTGTTCCAGAAGCTCAAGAAACTTCTCACTGCACTACCAATCATGGTAGCTCCGGAGCCTGGTGAGCCTCTTCTGCTTTACATCGCTGCAATTACGGAGGTTGTCAGCATGGTCCTGGTTGTTGAGAGACCAGAAACATCTTCAACTCAGAAGCTTTGACCCCTCTGGGAGGGTCTGGAGCTACCTGAAGGCGAGTCTTGGTCCCAGTCCCCAGGCACAGAACCTAAAGGCAAGATGCCTGTGGATCAACCTCCCTCATTCGAGGGAGTACCTACTCAAGAAGGAGAAGGTCCGGATCACTTGGGAGGGTCTGGGTTAATGAAGAAGAAGCTCCAGACCTCTTTGGGAGGGTTCGAACTGTCCAGAGGCCAGTGTACTTCATCACCAAAGTACTTCACGACGCAAGGACTCGATATATTGAGGTGCATAAGCTATTGTACGCAGTGCTTATTGCCTTAAGGAAGCTTTGTCACTACTTACAGGCCCACAAGATTTCAGTGGTAACTTCTTATCCACTGTGAGCAATTTTACATAATCCCAATTCTACAGGAAATATCGCCAAGTGGGCAGCGGAGTTGGCAGAATTCGATCTCGAACTCCTGCCTCGACATGCAATCAAGAGTCAGGCGCTGGCTGATTTCGTAGCGGAGTGGACACCTTCTTCATCAACTCCAGGGGGCCTCGACGAGCAGAAGTCAAAACTTAAGGTCCCGGTCTTCACCGAGCCTCACTGGACTCTCTACTTCGATGGCTCCATGCAGAAGCAGAGGGCCGGAGCTGGAATCCTTCTCCTCGCTCCGACCAGGGAGAAGGTCAAGTACATGGTGCGCCTTGACTTGAAGGCAACCAACAACATGGCGGAATATGAAGCTCTCATCTTGGGACTCAAGGTGGCGCTATCATATGGCGTCTGGCGGCTCCTAGTGAAGGGTGACTCGCAACTCATTATCAAGCAAGTCAAAGGTGAATGTAGTTGCAATAACCTCAACTTGATGCATATCTACTTGAAGTCCAGAAGCTACAGAAAGACTTCCAGATCCTGGACCTTCGTCATGTCTAGTGTCTCAACAACGTTGAAGCTGATGACCTCTCGACGAAGGCTTCAACCGGGACTCAAGCTCCCGACGAAGTTTTTGTCAGGAGATTACCAGCGCCCGCCGCTCAGCCCGCTGAACTGAGTGATGGGGGCGAGACCCAGTGGCCCTGTTACCATGGCGCCCACCAATGATTGTAGGCGCTATAGGAAGCTCCGGGCAACCAAGCACGCAAGATCCACAAGCTCAAGTTAGTCCCAATGCATGGACATCGGAGGTCTGAGACTACTTGAAATATAACATCCTTCCTAAAGATGGTGTATCCGCTGAGTGAATTGTTAAGTTGGCTAAAAGATACACATTGATAGAAGGGGATCTCTATCGATGTGGCGCCAACAGCATTCTAATGCAGTGCATTTCTTGGGAAGAAGGTTGCGAGATCCTCGCAGAAATCCATGGAGGCGAGTGTGGGAACCACGCGCCATCCTGGACGCTGGACAGTAAGGCCTTTAGGCATGGTTTTTATTAGCCTATAGCACTCCGGCATGGATAGAAGAGCTTCTGTCTGCATTGTGGGTGACTCAGACTACACCGAGTCGGGCTATAGGAGAGACACCATTCTTCCTGGTATACAGAGCCATAGCAGTCCTTCTTCCGGAGATCACCATGGACTCTCTCCGGTTCCGGACCTTCGACGAAGCCACGCAGGACCAGCTCCGGCGTGAAGACCTAAACCTCGTCGATGAGGCAAGGTGCCAAGCAGCTGTCCGAAATGCGCGCTACCGTCAAGCGCTCCGGTGGTATCACCAAATGTTTGTGCGCAACCAACAGTTGGAGGAAGGCGATCTGATGTTGCGGAGAATACTTACTTGAAAAGGGATGAACAAACTTTCCCCCAGCTGGGTAGGTCCCTTTCGAGTCATCAAAGTTTCCCATCCTGAATGCGTCTGCTTGGCAATAGAGGATGGAATACCACTTCCCAATCCTTGGAACATCAAGCACCTCCATAAGTTCTACACTTAGTTGCATGGAGGTAAGTCTTCATTTGCATCAAATGTATATTATAGTGTCTATGAACAGAGTCGGGAGGGTCTTAGATCAAAAGTGCACAAAACTTGGTCCTGTAATTTAGGTGTGTCTTTACCTTCCCCAGGTTAGAACAAGATATAGCACACTTAACTTGGTCATGTACTTTAAGTGTGTCCTTGTCACCCGTGTTATTCGGACCTATAATGAAAGACATTTGTGCAAGCAGACTCTACGTGCATATATTTTGCGCAAGCTCACTATTTTCATTATTTTTTACCTTATTGTAAATAGCAATTTTGTGCAATCCATCTGAAATTTAGTACTAGATATTCATTTGATATATAAGTCTTATTGGTGATCTTCTATCGGATCTCAGTATTGCTAGATGGCATACTAGCCTGAAAACCAAAGCCAGTGACAGGTTCTGAGTGCGCTATCGACTTAGCTTGGTCAAGCACCCTAAGTACGCCACTCTATCTATTCTGATGGCTCTCAGTAAGGTGGGACCGGAAGTCATTTGGATCTAAGGAAGTTTAACCCGTATACTTATGTTGTCACAGTGAATTGTTAGGATCTAAAGTTCCAAAAAGGATAATAAGTCGCAGATGAGCTATAGGCAAGAGAACAAATTTTACTGCTTTTCTTGTTTCTTATGCGCAGAAAAAATGAACAACTAATGACCATTTACATGGACGATGGTGGATGCTGCCGGAGCATCAAGCTCCGATAACCCCCAGGGGGCCCGCTGTCAACGTTCTACGCGTTGACAGCGGGCGCCGTTGAAGCATCAAGCTCCAACAACCTCCAAGGGGCCCGCCACCGACGTTTCATGCGTTGATAGTGGGTGTTGTCAAAGAATTAAGCTCCGATAACCCCCAGGGGCCCCGCTATTGACGTTTCACATGTTGAGAGTGGGCGCTGTCGAAGCATCAAGCTCCGACAACTCCAAGGGGCCCGCTGTCGACGTTCAACACGTTAACAGTGGATGCTGTCGAAGCAAACAAGCTCCGACAACTCCGAGGGGGCCCGTTGTCGACGCAATAAAGAGTTCTCAGAGATTTTAGAAGCAAGACTCAGACCTTGGGGCTATCATACTGGCTATGAGTTCGGAGCTATCAAGTTTTCAAGACATTGTCTAAATCCTCATGGTAGATGTCCTCAATCCATTGAAAACATCTACTAGGAGGCGAACAAGATAAAGGGCAATGTATTGAAGACAAAAATGGAATTCTAAAGAATTTCATTCATTAAAAGTTGGAGAATTGCAAGGTGAAGGTACAAAGAAAAAGGTTGTAGCTACTGGAGTTCCTCACGAAGAACGAAGCAATCTTCTCTGCGGCTTCTTGGACACTAGCCTTGGCAGCTCCCTCCTCCCCGGCGATGGGTCCTTCGAACACCAGAGCTAGAGACATTGAGGAGTCTCGGCTTCGAAAGCACGTCAGCACATACTCTACAACATTTCGAGCTATAGATTTCTCTTTAGTCTCGATCTCGTCGACGACCACATCTCCGATAGCTTCCAGCTTTGTGCCGGTGGAGTTGAGTGCCACCAGGGCCTTGTCCATCTCTGGCTCTGGATCAGCCGGTCGGATCGAACTGAATCTAAAAGGTATCAAAGCTTCATTTGCCCGTTTGAGGAAGTCCCAGATCTATTGGGATTCGATTGCTATCGCACTTTGGAGCTCCTCTGGTGACCTCCTTGCAGAAGATAGCTCCGTAGAACCCTTTGAGAAATGCTCGACCTCCTTGGCATGATGCTAATTTTCTCAACCAACAGCTTTTCTTGGTCAGCAATGTTTTTCTCTCAGAGGTGAATGCGGCCTCACCTGTCCACAAGGTCCTTCTCCTTCGCCTTCATCTTGTCCTCTCGGGCAGAGATAGAACTTTCTCTTTTGCTAACATCTTCGCCTGCCCACCATGATTGGTGCTTCTCTTGTACGCAACAGGACTCAAATTCTTTCACACGGTTAGCCAAGTCTTGCTCACCACGTGCCAGCTTCTGGGATAGCTCATCCTCCCTTTGCTGGATCTTATCTTCTTTTTCTTGTAGGTTAACCTCTTTATTATCGAGCTCGTCCCAGCGCTTGAGGAAATTTTCCCTCAACTCTTCAAGACTATTCGAGCGGTTGTCGGCCATTTCACGGGCCCTATGCCCGTGCTCGTAGATATCCTAAGTCTTCTTGTCGAGGGCCTTTATAGTGGCCTCTCGTGCATTCATCGCCTTGTTCAGGCGCGACTGACGGGCCTTCTCTAACGCCACCCACTCTGTCTGGTCTGCTATTGACAGTCCTTAAGTGCCATATTTAGACCGTCAATTCACCTCATAAAGTGCACAAAAGAGAAACACAACGTAGTGGTAGGGTTAAAAACTAACCAATTCTACAAGTGTTGGTGTTTATTTGTAAGCAAGTGAATTTAGACCCAAAATAGCAAGACATGTAGGGAGTAATCCATAAAATTGGATTTCAACGAATCAGGCCACACCAGTGTCATCACATGGATCAAATGACCGACAAACAGAAGTATCCGAGACCATTCAACGGTGTAGCACACATTTCAGTCAATGGGACCCACCTGAAAGTCACCCTGAGGAAGCACACTAGAATTGGTCCAACTTTTTGTTCGAAACAACTAGAATTGTGATTTAGAACGTAAGTGCGGTGCTTAGGTTAGAAATCACCAGTGAATATCTCGTAGACCCACAGATTGAAGAGGTAGGCAGTAGGTGGTGATAGTCCTATATGTCCTTAGTAATCCTCCACGTTCGGCTATGCCATAGGCTCTTGGCGGGAGTCATCCTAGTGTTGCTAGGGGTAAACCCGTGCCCGAAGCAAGCAGCTACTGCAAATTCCTTTGAATTAGAATCAATACTTTAAATTTCTCTCTCTTCCTCGCCCACCAAACAACTTTGTGTCCTTGGGTGAATTAGTTCGTAAGATTACACACACGTTCCTTGGATTTGATACCCTTGAGAATAATATCTTAAGGAGAATTGCTACATGACAGTTTTCGTGCGCTTGCGAATTTTTCTGTGAAGTAAGAAACGTCAACAAGCATTTTTGGCGCCGTTGCAGGGGAACAATTGTTGTTAATCTTTGAACCTTGTTCACCCTTGTATCTATCTCCTTATCTTATGTTTCCTTTTCTTACCACCACCACCTTTATGGACCATCCCACCATTTTTTCATATTTTGCCCCTAAGGGCAAGTTCTGTGAGCCACCACCTTCGACGGAACCCATCTGTTCTACCAGCTATGAACTTCGCTCGGCTTTATAGCCATGGTTCGGGATCAATCCTTCTTAGGAACAAATTGTGAAAACCCTTACCACCATCTAAGAGAGTTTGAACAATTGTGTTCATGCCTTCTAATCAAAGGTATGACGCTAGAAACTCTCAAATGGAAGTTGTTTCCTTTTTCTCTCAAGAAAAAGGCCAAACAATAGTATGACCACAACGTTGGAAAGACAAACGTAAATTGGAATGAATTATGAGACAAATTTTTTCTTGCTTTCTTTCTAGTTGTCCAAATTGTTTCCTTACGGAAGGAAGTACTATGCTTCCAGCAGATGGAGAAGGAGTCCATAGGTGCAGCTTGGGATATATTTTCTCTTCTGAGAAATTCTGGCCCAGATTTGTCCATTCCTGATTCGTTGCTGTAAGGATTGAAACGCCCAAGAGGGGGGGTGAATTGGGCTTTCTTTCAAATTTTAAGGCAATTAAAAACAAACTATTTAAGCCCAATTCCCAATGCGGTTCTAACTATGCAATCAACGTAGATATAACTTGTGAAGTAAAGATTGCATAATGTAAAGAGAGGGAGAGAAATGCAAACGCTAGGGGACACGAAGGTTTATCCCGTGGTTCAGCAAGATTGCAAGGATCTTCCTACGTCCACGTTGTGGCACCCACCGAAGGGTTTTGCCACTTCCAATGTCACCGAGACAATGGGGTCTTCACTAATCTTCTCCGTTCGCCATCTCCGGCAAGGTGGAGCTCAAGCCTTGTACAACCTTCGATGTTCCGGGCTTCCACACACACCTTGGCAAGCTCCGGAACGATCTTCTTCAACTTCTCACTAGCCTAGAGAGTTCAATAACAAAGAAAGAACGCACACAAGCTTCTCTCTAGCCTATTACAAATGATATAAAAGTGTGGAAATGTATGCTCTATAGTCTTGAATGCTCTTGGATGTGTAGTTGGCTTCAGGTGATCAAGACTCTCCGGAATGACAGGGTTAGAGGGGTTTTATAGCCACCTTAACTGAAATAGCCGTTGGAAAAGTAGGCTGACAGAACTTTACTGTGAACACCGGATGATCCGATGTCTCCCCTCTAGTTATCATCGGTGTAATTACTTCGGCTGACGTCATTTTGTCAGATATTACCGTTATTAGACCGATGTTGCCCCCTGTCTTCTCATCGGATGATCCGGTGGCTCTTCCTCCAGAATCTGCTTGATCTTGATGCTTACTGGAGTGATCAACCGATGTGTGTAAGTCTGCACATCGGATGATCCGGTGCTTCACTTGGTCCAATTGTACTGCAAACTGTACCGATGCACCGATGTTGTTGAGCCCTTCACATCGGATGATCCGGTGAGTTCATTTGTCTAAGGTCTTTTTCTTCAGTTGAATCAACTCGACCGATGTGTTCATTTTGGAAATCATCGGTTGATCCGGTGAGTTGTTTTTGTTTGCTACGAGTTGTTTTGAGTGAATCTTTTGTGTCTTGCTCGAATGACCTCTTAGATATTTGTTCCACAAGGCTCTCTGATGATTCTTAAGCATTGTATGTTGTCAATTTTTGATTGAGTGACTTAGACATAGAGCCTTCGCATCTTGTTTTTATCTCATGAATTTGATCTCGAAAGTTGAGTATCTATGGGTCTCCAATGACATGTTCATTTCATCTTATTGAGTGTTTATGGGGACCTTGCATTCACAAATTCATTAGTAAAGTTCAATGGTTGTCATTAATCACCAAAACCGTACTACATGAGGGGGGCCTAGATGCTTTCAGTCTCCCCCTTTTTGGTGATTGATGACAACACAATAATCAAGGCGCAATGGTAGTGAATTTGATAGAATGAGATATGCAATGAATACAGATGTCACACTTGAAGCTTTAAACATCAATTAATAACACAAGTTTGAATTCAAAGAGATCATAATAATAGATAAACATCAAATGAGTTCAAATGATTAACAACTCATGGAAATAGGTTCATTACACACCAAATGTAGCAAATACGCAAATACAATAAAGATAAGCAAAGATAAGCTGGACTCGACTCCCCCTTACACTAGGACTCCCCCTGACTCCTCTAACTCTTCTCCCCCTTTGGCATCAAGGCACCAAAAAGGGATCCGAGCGCCTACGGACCCTGAGAGCTGGGCGCGATGACGAACTGGTCACCGCCGCTGTCGTCGGAGCTGCTGGCCGGAGTAGCGGAGGAGGGTGCTGCCGGAGTCGAAGGTGCCACCGTCGGTGCCTGCTGAGGAGGAGGTGCTGGAGCAGGGGCACTGGTGATGGAGGCCGGCGTCTGAAGAAACAGTGTCGTGGCCGACAGTGGGGAGTGAAGAGGAGCACCAGGAGCCAGCAGCGGGGACATGCTGAATGAAGGGATCGGAGTGGAGGGAACTGGAGCCACTGGTGTAGCGGCTGGAGCCAAGACGGGAGGCGGAGGAGCTACTCCAGGCAGCTGCGATGGGAGGGCGATCCCGGTCTGGGTGTAGAGGTTGGTGATTAACCCCAGGATCCCCATCATCGCCTACTGCGTCTGCTGGTGCTGGTCCAGAGTGCGCTGGTGCATCTGGTTGATGAGCCCTGTCAACCGGTCAGTGTCTTCATGCCTCTCACGGGCGATCTGACGCTGCATCTCCTGCTGCTGGAGCTCAAGAAGACGTGCAGCCTGCTCTGCGCGGGCCTGCTCGGCGGCCAGCCTGTCTAGCCTCTGTTGCTCGACCATCTGCTGGAGGAGCGAAGTTAGCTCAGACGGCTGCGTGACCTGCGCCTCAGTGATGGGAGGTGGAGTGGCTGGTGGCGCTGTAGAACCTCCAACCTCCGCGTCGTGCTGTCGGGGAGAGGGGGGAGGAGGGAAATACTCCTCTACACTGTCGTCAGTGTCGCTCTCTGACCAAATGTGCTGCAGGTCCTCCCCCTGAGCCTCAGCCTCTGCAAGTCTCTCGTCCTCCCGCTCTAGCTCGGACCAATCTTCCTCTGTCAGACGGGCCCTGACCTGGCGCTCAACTGGACGACCAAGGAGGCAGTCTCTAGGAGCCGGGGCACGGTGTGACCAAAGCGAGTCACACTCTCGTCAGCAAGTCTGACCTGTGCTGCATCCCCCTCAGGCACCATCATAGTGCATAGGTAACTGATCCAGTGCCCGTAGACCATCTGCCTCATCATGCCTACCCCATCTGTGATCACGTCTTCCGTCTCGCACAGGAGAATGTCCACAATGTCAAAATCCATCCCGTTCATTATGTAGAACAGGAGGGTCTGCTGTAAACTAGTGAACCCCTCCAAGTACCCCGACCTCGGCAGGAGCGTGCGGCGCAAGGCGAGGTGCACAATGCGCGCAGCTGGGGTCAGAAGTGCTGGAACTCTCGGCTGGTCCGGAGAGAACGTGGGGCCGAACAGGGACCGGATCTCCTCAAGCTGTGGTGCCACCCCTCCAGTAAGTGGCCTCCTTGGTGGATCTGCCTGCCCGTATACCCTCTCGTGCACGCAGGTGTCATGCAGGTCCATACCAAGAAGCTGCCCCAACGTCTGCCTCGTGTAGTGCTGACCCATAAACATGAAGTCGATCGACCTCCTGCCCTCAGAGATGTACAGGGTCGCGTAGAAGACACGGACCCAATCTTCCACATATGCACTCCTCTCGTAAGCTAGCAGCTGCACCAATCCTCGGTATCTCTCAAAGTACGGACGGACCTCCGTCTCCGCTGCCAATGCAAGCTGCTCCCAGTCCAGGTAGTTATGCTGAAATAGATTGTGCCCCCGACGTTTGTAGGTCTCGTAGAGAGACGCCTGGGCGACAGTCCAGAAGCGACTGTCCACAAGAGCCTCTCGGGGCTCTGGGTACCACTCCTCAAGCAGCACGTTCCATCGAAGCTTGCGTAGCTGCTTGGCCTTCATCTTCCGGTAGTCCGTCAACCGGACTCCCTCGGCCACGTGGACAGAGGTGTCCAACTCGTATATGGCCTGCTGAGCTTCCCTGTCCTCACGACGGTCAGCGGCCGTCGGTCTTGGACGAGGAACGGCCGGGGACTGACCCCCACGTGTCCGGGCTGAGCGCCGGCGGACAAGCGGCTCAACCGGCTCATCTTCGATGTCAGAGTCGTCGATCACAGGAGGTTGCCGAGCCTTGCGGATCCTCAGGGATCCCCCTCGGCCGCGCTCACGCTCCTCGGTGGCGCGAGCGGCCATTAGAGCCTTCTTCTCTTCTTTGGATAGCTTCTGTTTCTTCGCGGCGGGCTCCGCGATCGCCTTGCCTTTATTTCTTTTGTCGCGAGCCATAGTGATGTGGGAGAATGAACTTGAAGACGTGGAACGACGTTGGGCGGCCGGAAACCCTAGCGGCGATGAGGACGGACAGTGGTGATGCTTGGAAGCGGTGGAAACGGCGGCGGTGAGGAGAGGCGGCGGCGAGGTCGATGGCGGTGGAGACGGCGGAGGTGGGAAAAGCCGGCGCGTGGGTGCGTGGATGGAGGCGGCGCGTGGAGCGGCGGTGCGGCGAGCGGTGGCGGCGCGGTGGCGTGGGTGACGGCGGTGGAGTGTGGGAGGTGGCCGGAGACGGCGGCGGCGGCCTGAGGGCGACGGCGGCGGCGTCCGGCGGCGGAGGAGATGGAGGGCGCGAGAAGAATTGGCTGGCGGCGTCGGGATCGGGAGAAGGAAGACGAAAGGGGGTACGACCGAGTTTAAATAGTGGGTCCCAAACCCTAGCCGTTTTTTTAAACGCCGGATGGACCGATGCTTATCGATGTGAACATCGGTCGAATAGTACAGTATGGATATTCAAAGAGTCACTAAAGACATCGGATGGACCGACGTTTAGAGTTTTGATCATCGGATGAATGGCACAGTAAGGGTATTCAGGAGAGGGAAGTTGACACCGGATGGTCCGACGTTAGATGGAAAAGCATCGGTGGAATTCATCAAGGTTTCATATTTGTAAACATCGGATGGACCGATGTTTTTCTGTTTGAACTCATCGGTCGATTTTGGATATTGACTTAACTGGCACTTGGATTTTGAACACCTACTGATCCAATGGGGGATGGACCTAGGCATCGGATAATCCGATGATAACTAAACACCAACATCCCATATATGTCCTTTGAACAAACAATCAAACAATGGGAAACACATGTCTTAGGACTTTTTGGGCAACCCCTTACCCCTCAAAAATACAAGTATGCCAATAATTTGGCTAGTCCTTAAAACAATTTGAACAATCGAGAAAAATGAGAGGAAATTATCCAAATGGAATGTAAGGCCCATGCTTTGTGAGGTAGAGTATGAAGACTACTATCTCAATGAAGCATGTTCCTCTAGGCATTAATGCACCTAACATTTCGTTCTTTCCACCTTATATGAGTTGAGATATTGCATTTCAAACAAGTCTCTTTCTCATGAGGTGGGTTCCCCTTTGTGACAATCTACCGTTATGCAATGTCAAACATTTTAATGCAATAGATATGGCAGGCACTATGCAAGACATAAAATAAATCTATCTCGCCAAATTTGGTCCTTTCAAAGGCTTCTTCAGGGAGAGCCACTCTCCAAACCTTGGGTACACCCAAAAGAACTTTCATCCCAAGCTAACCCTAGCTCACCCCTATCCTTTGAGAGTTAGGCAAGACCTACATGATATGCATTCTTACATGACGTTCGTTGCATCTAGCACATTTAATTCACTTCTAAACCTAGAAAAGGTTTTCTCATCAAGTGGTTTAGTGAAGATATCCGCCAATTGTTCTTCGGACCTAATACCTCGCAATGAGATGTCTCCCTTAGCTTCATGGTCCCTCAAGAAGTGGTGGCGAATATCAATGTGCTTAGTGCGGGAGTGTTGAACGGGGTTTTTAACTATCTTAACCGCACTTTCATTGTCATAAAGGAGAGGCACACAACCAAGTTTAATACCAAAGTCCAAAAGGGTTTGCTTCATGTAAAGAATTTGGGCACAACATGCACCGGCCGCTATATACTCCGCTTCCGCCGTGGACAAGGCGACGGAGTTTTGCTTTTTGCTAGACCAAGACACTAGGGAACGCCCAAGCAAGTGGCACCCACCGGAGGTACTCTTGCGATCCACGCGGCATCCGACAAAGTCCGAATCCGAGTATCCCAAGAGTTGGAAGGTTGTACCTTTAGGGTACCACAAGCCCATACTAGGGGTATGCTTAAGATACCTAAGTATCCTAAAGACCGCCTTCTTATGCGATTCTTTAGGAGCCGCTTGAAAGCGAGCACATAAGCATCCACTAAACATTATATCGGGCCTAGATGCGGTAATATAAAGCAATGAACCAATCATAGAGCGGTAGTGAGATTGGTCAATAGGTTTACCGTCCTTATCCGCGTCGAGATGACAATTTGTTGCCATTGGAGTGCTTCTTGAGCTACAATCTCCCATCTCAAATTTCTTCAAGAGGTCCTTGGTGTATTTCTCTTGGTAGACGAAGGTTCCCTCTTGAAGTTGCTTGATTTGGAATCCAAGGAAGAAGTTGAGATCTCCAATCATTGACATCTCGAATTCCCTAGACATCATTTTGCCAAACTCATGGCTAAAAGCTTCGTTAGTTGAACCAAAGATAATATCATCAACATAAATTTGACAAATGAACAAATCTCCGTTGATGTCTTTGGTGAAGAGTGTGGTGTCCACCCTCCCGATCTTAAATCCTTGCATGATGAGGAAGTCCCGTAGTCGTTCATACCACGCCCTAGGTGCTTGCTTGAGCCCGTAGAGCGCCTTGTGCAACCTATACACATGGTTAGGATTCCTCGGATCTTCAAACCCGGGAGGTTGTTCAACATAAACAAGCTCATTAATGTAGCCATTAAGAAAGGCACTTTTCACATCCATTTGATAAAGAGTAATATTATGATGTGAAGCAAAAGCAAGGAGAATATGAATTGCCTCTAACCGGGCGACCGGAGCAAATGTCTCCCCAAAGTCTAGTCCTTCAACTTGCAAGAACCCTTTGGCCACAAGTCTTGCCTTGTTGCGGACCACAACGCCATTCTCGTCTTGTTTGTTGCGGTACACCCACTTTGTTCCGATGACGTTCTTGTCCTTGGGTCGCTCCTCCAACACCCAAACTTCATTGCGGATGAAGTTGTTGAGTTCTTCTTGCATAGCCATCACCCAATTTGGGTCTTGGAGTGCTTCCTCAATGTGAGTGGGTTCTACATACGAAACAAATGAGTAGTGCTCACAAAATGAGGCAACGTGGCGGGAACGAGTACTTACGCCCCTTGAAGGACTTCCAATGATTTGGTCCATTGGATGCGCCTTGGAGATGCGTCCATGTCTCATAAGTGG
Source organism: Tuctoria greenei (assembly GCA_036927565.1). Lineage (NCBI taxonomy): Eukaryota > Viridiplantae > Streptophyta > Magnoliopsida > Poales > Poaceae > Tuctoria > Tuctoria greenei. Next base: position 192,148,647 of record JAYESD010000007.1, on the reverse strand, counting down.
TTGTGAAGCACTTGGCGGTGGTGAAGCGTGTTGCTCCTCTTGTGGTTGCACTTGATCATGGACTTCTTCTTCATCTTGATGTTGTATTGATTGTGAGTCTTGAGTTGGCAATGGATCATCTTTCTCCTCTTCGTCTACTTGAGGCGCCATGGAGGTGTTGTTGTTGGAACTTGAAGCTCCCCCTTGATCATGGCCCTCTTCAACTTCCGGCTTGATGTCTCCAATGGTCATGTTCTTCATGGCTTCTCGTAGAGGCTCATCATCTATTTCATCATGACCAAAACTCTCCTCTTGGGAGCCATTAGTCTCATCAAACTCAACATCACAACTTTCTTCAACTAGACTGGAGGTTTGGTTGAATACTCGATATGCTTTTGAGTTTGATGCATAACCAAGAAAAATGCCAACATCACATCTTCTTTCAAACTTACCGAGCCTTTTCTTGCGATAGATTTAGCATTTGCACCCAAAGACTCTAAAGTAGGAGATGTTGGGCTTTCTCCCAATGAGAATCTCATATGGGGTCTTTTGGAGTAGTTGGTGAATATAGACCCTGTTTGCGGCATGGCACGCCGTGTTGATTGCTTCGGCCCAAAACTTCTCCAACGTGCTGTAGTCATCAAGCATTGCTCTTGCAAGAGTGATGAGGGTTTTGTTCTTCCTCTCAACGACACCGTTTTGTTGAGGAGTGTATGTGGCGGAGAATTCATGCTTCACACCTTCACGGTCACACCACTCCCCAATGTTGTAGTTCTTGAATTCGGTGCCGTTGTCACTCCGGACCTTGATAATGGGAAGTTGGAATTCCCTTTGAGCACGATTGGCGAAGGTCTTGAACACTTCCGGAGTTTCACTCTTGTCACCTAAAAATAGAGTCCAAGCATAGCGAGAGTAGTCATCAACTATAACAAGACAATAGAGGTTACCGCCAAGGCTTTGGTATGTGGACGGTCCGAAGAGGTCCATGTGGAGTAGTTCAAGTGGCTTGGAGGTTGACACCATTGTCTTCATTGGGTGGTGTGAAGCAACTTGCTTCCCGGCTTGACAAGCGCTACAAAGTTTGTTCTTCTCAAACGTCACATCCTTCACGCCGGTCACCATCCCAAGCTTGAATGACTTCTTGAGTTTGCTCATTCCAATGTGTGCTATGCGTCGGTGCCATAGCCAACCCAAGCTTGTCTTAGTGAAAAGACAAGTGGTTAGGCTAGCATTCTTGTTGGAGAAGTCTACTAAGTAGAGATGTCCATGCCGAAACCCTTTGAAGATTAGCTCTTTGCTTGCCTCACTACTCACAATAACATCATTTTTGCTAAATGTGCATGTTAGTCCAAGATCACAAAGTTGTGCAATGGAAAGTAGATTAAAGCTAAGCGACTTAACATACAACACATTAGAAATGGATAAATCATTAGAGATAGCAATTTTACCTAATCCTATTACCTTACCCTTAGAATTGTCACCAAAAGTGACTTGTTCATGATTACCGGGGTTTTCTATGGTGGTGAACATACCATCATTGCCGGTTATGTGTTGAGTGCACCCGCTATCGAGTACCCAATGCTTTCCTCCGGCTTTGTAGTTCACCTACACACATGAAGTTAATTTTTAACTTTAGGAACCCAAGCCAACTTAGGTCCTTGTATGTGAGATACAAGTGTCTTTGGGACCCAAAGTTGCTTGGGGAGCTTCCCCTTCATGCTCTTCATGTCTTTGCCAATGAACCTAGCTTTCACCTTGCCATTCACTTTACTAAGAAGATAATAGCGATCATTGAAAATAGATTTGTAGTTAGTAGGCAATTTAGGTGAAGGTCGGTTAGGAAGAGGACACTCCCTTGTGTGGTGACCGGTGACCTCACAATGTTGGCAATAAGAACCAACTTCCTTGATGAAGCTTGTTCTAAGCTCTGGTGAGGGCACCTTTCCTTTGTTGGGCACCAGGAAGGATCCAAGTCCTCTTTTGTTGAAGGCTTTTGCTTGTTGGAAGAGGATTTCCTTGTGCTTGACTTCACCTTTTGAAAGTCTATCCACACTAGTGCGGAGACTCTCAATTTCTTCCAACAAGTCCTTCTCCCTAGCATTAGCTTTTAAAGACAAAGACTTGTCCAAGACATTAGAGACATGCGAAGTAATGGATATATTATCATTAAGAGTTTGTTTCTTTGCATCTTTTAACTCTTGATCAAGCATGTCATGAGCAATGTTAAGTGTTTGGTATTCTTGAGTTAGCTTGTTGTGCTCCTCCAAGAGAGTTTGGTGTGCTATGTTGAGCTCATCATTGTCTACCTTGATTTTAGCATTTTCTTCCTCAATTTGCTTGACATGAGATTTGAGCGTGTCATGCTCTTTAAGTATGCTTTCATGCTTGTCAAGCAAATCAAGGTTAGCACTCTCAAGTTTAGCACGAATTTCTTCAAGAGTTTTAACCTTACTCTTCTCTCTTTTAATGATAGCATGATATTCATTAATCAAAGAAGTTAAATCATCGGGGGAAAGCTCATCATCACTAGAGTCGTCACATACCTTGGTGTTACCTTTAGCCATGAGGCACATGGGTGGTGGAGGAAGAGGTGAGTCATCATGGTTGGCAATGGCAAGGCCGACCAAGCTTTCTTCTTCTTCTTCACTCTCTTCATCACTTGTTTCTTCGTCAGTGACCCATTCATTTGCCTCACACATAAACACCTTTTGTGGACCACTTCTCCTCTTTGGGAAGAGTCTTGCCTTCTTGCCCTTGTCTTGCTTCTTCTTCCCAAAGGCTCTTGGTTTGGGCTTGGCTTCTTCTTCATCATCATCACTTTCTTCAAGCTTGCGTTGCTTGCCTTTGTAGTTCTCTCTCCTTTTGTCCGGTTTTGGACAATCATAGGAGATGTGGCCTTGATCTCCGCAATTGTAGCATATCTTGTGATCGTCTCTTCTTGGTAGAAATGCCTTCTTCTTGGGATCAAAGGTGTATCCCTTTTTGGTGATCTTGGAGTTCAAGCGTGAGAACTTTCTCATCATCAAGGCAAGCTCATCATCGTCATCTTCACTTGACGCTTGCTCTTCTTCACTTGAGCTAGGCTCAACCACCTTCTTCTTCTTGAAGCTTGTCTTCTTGGTGGAGGCCTTTAGAGCAATTGTTTTTTATGATGATTGCTCCATCATCCCAAGTACACTCATCTCATGAGCGTGTATTTCTCCAATGAGCTCCGAAACTTCAATGTTGTCAAGTGATTCCTTTTGGAGCATGGAGTTGATGATGTTGTACTTCGGCTTGGGAAGGAGCATGAGGATCTTGAGGTTAATAAGTCCCTTGCCAAGAGACGCAATGTCAAGAGCATTAATTTCCTCAATAAGAACATTTAAGCGTGAAAACATTTCATTAACATTTTCATGAGGAAGCATCTTAAATTCATCATATTTAGCTTTGAGCATGTGATAGTTAAGTTCCTTTACACGAGATGAGCCCTCATGGATTTCTATCAAGCAAGCCCAAATTTCACAAGATTTCTCCTTACTAGCAATCCTAGAGAAGACATCTTGACTTATGCATTCATAAATAGCATTCCTAGCCTTAGCATCCCACTTAACTTGATCACCCACATAGTTAAGTTCTCCAAATCCCGCATGAGTCGCTTCCCAAACTTCGGGGGCAATAGCCTCAAGGTAAGCGCGCATGCGTGCTTTCCAATAGGCAAAATTCTTGCCCTCGAAGATAGGAACCGAACCCCCAACCTTGGCCATTTTCGCTCTCTAGCGGTGAAGCTAGAATGATCCTATGAGCAACCTTGCTCTGATACCAATTGTAAGGATCGAAACGCCCAAAAGGGGGGGGGGTGAATTGGGCTTTCTTTCAAATTTTAAGGCAACTAAAAAGGAACTATTTAAGCCCAATTCCCAATGCGGTTCTAACTATGCAATCAATGAAGTAAAGATTGCATAATGTAAAGAGAGGGAGAGAAATGCAAATGCTAGGGGACACGAAGGTTTATCCCGTGGTTCGGCAAGATCGCAAGGATCTTCCTACGTCCACGTTGTGGCACCCACCGAAGGGTTTTGCCACTTCCAATGTCACCGAGACAATGGGGTCTTCACTAATCTTCTCCGTTCGCCATCTCCGGCAAGGTGGAGCTCAAGCCTTGTACAACCTTCGATGTTCCGGGCTTCCACACACACCTTGGCAAGCTCCCGAACGATCTTATTCAACTTCTCACTAGCCTAGAGAGGTCAATAACAAAGAAAGAACGCACACAAGCTTCTCTCTAGCCTATTACAAATGATCTAAAAGTGTGGAAATGTATGCTCTATAGTCTTGAATGCTCTTGGATGTGTAGTTGGCTTCAAGTGATCAAGACTCTCCGGAATGACAGGGTTAGAGGGGTTTTATAGCCACCTTAACTGAAATAGCCGTTGGAAAAGTAGGCTGACAGAACTTTACTGTGAACACCGGATGATCCGATGTCTCCTCTCTAGTTATCATCGGTGTAATTACTTTGGCTGACGTCATTTTGTCAGATATTACCGTTATTAGACCGATGTTGCCCCCTGTCTTCTCATCGGATGATCCGGTGGCTCTTCCTCCAGAATTTGCTTGATCTTGATGCTTACTGGAGTGATCAACCGATGTGTGTAAGTCTGCACATCGGATGATCCGGTGCTTCACTTGGTCCAATTGTACTGCAAACTGTACTGATGCACCGATGTTGTTGAGCCCTTCACATCGGATGATCCGGTGAGTTCATTTGTCTGAGGTCTTTTTCTTCAGTTGAATCAACTCGACCGATGTGTTCATTTTGGAAATCATCGATTGATCCGGTGAGTTGTTTTTGTTTGCTACGAGTTGTTTTGAGTGAATCTTTTGTGTCTTGCTCGAATGACCTCTTAGACATTTGTTCCACAAGGCTCTCTGATGATTCTTAAGCTATGTATGTTGTCAATTTTTGATTGAGTGACTTAGACATAGAGCCTTCACATCTTGTCTTTATCTCATGAATTTGATCTCGAAAGTTGAGTATCTATGGGTCTCCAATGACATGTTCATTTCATCTTATTGAGTGTTTATGGGGACCTTGCATTCACAAATTCATTAGTAAAGTTCAATGGTTGTCATTAATCACCAAAACCGTACTACATGAGGGGGGCCTAGATGCTTTCAGTTGCTCTTGCAACGCTTATACATGGGATTGAACAAAGATTATGTCCTATATCTTGACATTACGGCTAGAGGATCTCTCCTCCATAAGATGCCGGAAGACGGCAAGGATCTTCTAGACATAATTCTAGAAAATTCCTCCTTCATTATGGGTCTTAGTGAGTCTCCTCAATTGGAAGTAGTGTCAAGATCTAAGGATAAATTCATGGACAAGGAAGAACCTATCTCTTGTTTATCTCAAACCTTGCCGGAGGAATCCTCTCCCGAATCCAAAACTATGAAGGAAGAAGATTCAACCTTCGATGTTTCCCTTCTACTTCGAGGAGGAGATATTTTAAGATTTTGGAAATACCTCAAAGTATTGTTGCCATAGGAAACCATCATTGCCATTAACTCCACATGACCCACCTGATGGAGTGTTCGTCCAACAGACGGTCAAGGAGTTAACCTCTATTCTAAGTACAGAATGGACTGCGGAAGTTGAGCAGTCACCCGAAATCCTTCAGATGACCTCACTTTTGGTAACTATTCTATGTTTTATTAGAGGAACACCAATGAAGGTCCTATACAACCCCACTGTTGGAGCAAATCTCATTTCCGATTCTTGTGCTTTTGCCATTCCGGGTGATGTGCCGTTGACACCAACATGTAAATCCTTACGAGATTCTTTCGGAAACATCCTTAAAGGATGCGGGGTTTTGCAGCAGGTGTCTGTAAGACACAAATATATTGAGGCAATCCTAGATTTCCAAGTGTTCGAAATCCAAGATTTCAACATTATGATTGGTATTCCCATTGAGAAATTTCTCATGGAAATTCCCTTGGAAGGAAACCTCAATGTCAAGCTTGGAGGAAGAAAGTTCTCTATTCCTATCATGCGTTTCAAGAACACATATGCAGAATCTCCCATCCAAGATGAGCCACTAAGGAGGTTATAACTCTTCAATTCTTAGCACCCCCTAAAATCGAAGGAGAAGAATATTTCATCCAAGAGGAGGATGAATTTCAGGAGGCAATTGAATTGCCAAAAGAAGAGTTCTTCCCAAAACCTCCTGTTGAGCTAAAAATTCTACCTCCAAGCCTACGTTATGCCTTTCTAAATGGCGATTTGAAAGCCCCTGTCATCATAAGTGACAAGCTTTCAGATGATGAGACACTCAAACTCATTGCCATGTTAGAAAAGCATAGAGCTGTTTTTGGCTATTCACTAGAGGATCTCAAGGGGATTAGTCCAGCGTTATGCACCAACCGCATTCCCATTGACCCCGAGAGTGTCCCCTCAAGGGAACCTTAAAGGCGATTGAATAATTCGATGCGGGAAGTTGTCAAGAAGTAAGTCTTGAAACTTCTGCACGCCAGGATTATCTACCCTGTTCCTCATAGTGAATGGGTCAATCCAGTTCAAGTAGTGCCTAAGAAGGGAGGTATGATGGTCGTTCAAAATGAGAAGAATGAATTAATTCCACAACGAACCGTCACGGATTGGAGCGGTTGGCAAAACACTCCTACTTTTGTTTTCTTGATGGGTATTCGGGTTATCATCAAATCCCAATCCATCCCGACAATCAAAGTAAGACCACATTCACATGTCCCTATGGAACTTACGCCTACCGACATATGTCCTTTGGATTGTATAATGCTACTGCCTCTTTTCAAAGATGCATGATGTCTATCTTTTCTGACATGATTGAGGAGATTATGGAAGTTTTCATGGACAATTTCTCCGTCTATGGGAAAACATTTGATCATTGTCTGGAAAATTTAGACAAGATCTTACAAAGATGCCAAGAGAAGGACACCTTGCACTTAATTGCGAAAAGTGCCATTTTATGGTCTGTGAAGGCATCGTTCTTGGACACTTAGTGTTCGAGAGAGGGATATAGGTGGACAAAGCAAAAATCGAGGTCATTGTAAAAGTTTCACCTCCTATCAATGTTAAGGGAATTCACAACTTTCTGGGTCATGTGGGGTTCTATCGGCGATTCATCAAAGATTTCTCAAAAGTCGCTAGACCCCTCACTAACCTATTAGTTAAGGAAGCTCCCTTTGATTTCGATGATGAATGCCTTAAATCATTTTATACACTCAGAAGGCACTCATCTCAGCTTCAATCATTCAACCTCCCAATTGGACGTTGCCATTCAAAATCATGTGTGATGCTAGTGATTTTGCTGCTGGTTGGGTCCTAGGTAGGGATGAAAACGGTCGAAAATGATCGAAAAAACATCAAACTCATTTTTGATTTCATATTTTTGAGTGGTACAAAAACAAAAATGAAAAATCACGATCGGGTTGCGAAAACGGTATTGTTGGTTATTCGAAAATGATCAAATCGGTACAAAAATATATCGATAACGATCAGAAAACGATAAATATGACGGTATGACAACCACATGCAACACTCAACACATAACAGATAGTCCATACATGATAGTTGATAGTGTAGCAATCTAACACATAACATAAAGTGCAACAATCTAACACATTACAAATCATGCAACAATCTAACACGTAACACATAGTCTGTATATGAATACGTAGTCCACACACATACATAATAACATGAATATATTGTTAATACAGTAACACATAACTCCACGTTGTTGTGTTCCCTTTTTATTTTTCTCCTCCGTTTTCTTTTGTGATGACATGACATTAGCTTGTTGAGCCATATTGGAATTTGTTGCTTGCTGTATCTGCTGTCACATCCAATCCAAGGGACTTAACAATGTAATGAACAATGTACTAGAGTAGTATATATTCTAATCAGTTGACTCTTTACACTACTAGTACTTACGCTAACGCTTCCAAACGCAAAGCGGCGAGCTCTGAAACCGATGAATGGATAAACAATCAAACAACGACACACGAGGCACGTCAGGGCATGTCATGGCAGCAGCGCAACAGAGATTCCCAGCACAAAGTCCTAAGCCTAATTAATTTGGGACGCAGGTGCAAGGCGGCGCGTCCAAGGGCTGTGTGACACCCGGTTCCGAAAATGAACCAAGTGAACACATATGTGTGCCTAGGATGTTCAACACACATACACGAGTGCATTCACAAAAGAGTATACAAAAAATTACCACATAACAAGATTAATTAACCAAATTTTATTACACAAACCATATTATCCTCGAATACAAGCTCTAATGAATATTAATGACATGTTCCAACTAATGCAGCGGAAATAAACTAATAAGCAACTAAACAAAAGGGAATGCGCAGCTCCAACACTCCACAAACAAGCTGATGGTAGGCACGGCCTAGAACTCCGCATTATCATCATTAAACTCCCAATCCTGACCTGCAACTATTTGTGAGGGAATTGCAAGGGTGAGTACATGTCGTACTCAACAAGTGTGGAAAGTATGACATGTAGCTGATTCAAATGACGAATATAATAATGGCTAAGTGCTGAAAAGTACATCAAAACATTTGAAAAGCAATATATTATATTTATGTGAAGTAATCCCATCATAGACCATAAGTAATATCATAGTACAATTCCATATTCCATATCCATCAACCATTATACCAGATTTTACCATTATCATTAATCATATCCAATACCAGCATTAAATCCATAACCAACCATAACCGTTACCAAACTATCCCAAAAACCATCCCAATACCAAGTTCCCACTAATCATGTAGGTCATCTAGTCGCTCATAACAGGGACCACGACTATCATGATAGTTTTATTAGACTCTGGAGAGTTTGTACCACTTTACTCACGTGTTTGTGATTTCATCACCATGCAGTGACTAGAACCTCTATTATGCCGCCTCACACTTCTATTGGTGTGTGGCCAAGAGATCACAAAATAACCTTTACAAAGGGATTACTATCCTATTTAGACCCCACTGAGGTTTCACCGGTGGCGATGTCTCCAACAGAGCACATCTTCAACCAAGAGCCCCCTCTTGAGTCATTCAGATCCCAGGGTAGTCCCACCAATCATCAACAAACCCAATCCGACTACCCCTTCCCCGAGTATCCTTAATGGTCCAAATAGCACTGGCAAGCCCTAATTAATCAGCTATGCTGCACCCATACTTGGCCTCGTGGTGGCACTGTAGTCCTGACTTATTCTCGCATGAACCGGTCCTTAGATCTAAAGCAAGCAAACCACCATATCATCCAACCCATCCACATACCAGGCTTGCTTAGATCACCCATTACCATATCATATTAACCAGTTCATATTAACCATAATCTCATAAATGCATAATTAAATTAAGTGGTATAGTTGTCTTCCCATCCCAATTGATTAAGCAAAGCAAAAAGGTAAAAATCCCATCTCGACTCTCTACCATATATTCCAAGGTGACAAGGGTGGTTTAACAAAGCTAGTAAACTTCCTACCATAGGATTCCCATCAAATTGACACAAGCATGCAGTTTTGCAAACAAAACATTTATTTTAAAAACAGGATCAATATGCTTCAAGGACACTTGCCTTGCTCTTGGGATTGGTTCGGGTCAAAGCCTTCAAACTCTTGGTGCTGGAGATCCTCTGCGGCACTCTCTAGCGCAAATCCGTCTAATCTGCAAAATAAACATACAAGACAAGAAACACAATCAAAGAGTGCACATATATTACTCAATATGACATGACATGCATGATTAATGCAAATGCAAGGTGGAATTTGTTAATGAGTTGCTTTTAAATGATCACTAACTAGTTCTAATAGATCTTAACAAGTTTATACATGTTTATGGTTGATTAGATCAAATTTCAGGATTAATTCAAAAGAAATTAACCAGGAAAATCGGACTAGTCCGCTAGGGACTGGACAAGTCCGCACCGCGCGAGACCAACAGATTAAGGTTTTCTAGATCGACGTGAATTTGGAGAAACGGGGTCAAATTCATGTAAGGAAAAGAAAGTAGAAGGTATACCAGGTGTTTAGAACTCCAATGAAGGAAGGACCTTGGAGGCAACACTTGGATCTTGACGATCTAGGGTTGATGAAGAACTTGATGGTGGATTCTTGACGAAGAACGCGAAGTTGATGGAGATCTTGATCCTCTTTCGTTTCCTCCTCTTCTTCTTCTTGCTCTAGATCTCCTTCTCCCTCTTTGGTGGCGACTATTCATGAGCTAGGGTTTGGGTGAGGTGGAAAAGTGGCAAATAGATGTCAAGCCAAGGGGTGGGGTTGTTTATATAGAGGTGGAGGCTAGGGTTAGATGGATTTCGAGTTTGGGGGTGAGTAGAGGTTGGTTTAGAGTCCCACACGGGCTCTAAAAGAGTTAGGCACGACGTCCCTAGGACCACTTAACGTAAAACCCAAGAAACAAGTCGTGAAACAAAAGATCAACTTGAGGTCGTGATTTATCAGACAAGTCCAAAACGGACCGGACTAGTCCGAAGTTGTCCAGAGAGAAATCAGACAAGTTCGGACTGGACATCGGAGAAGTCCAAACTTATCCAGAGGGGAAAAACAGACAAGTCTGTCCTAAAATCGGACAAGTCCGACTTTAGTCAGAGAGGAAAACGGACAAGTCCGCTGGAAGACCGGACTAGTCCGGACAAGTCCAGGGACTTAGCTAAATTTCCAAGGAAATTGGAACACCGGACCAGTCCGCACAGGACCGGACATGTATGAAAGTGTCCAGAGGCAAAAACAGACTAGACCGCAAAAAACGGACAAGTCCGATCGAGGTGAGAGGGAAATCGGACTAATCCACACCAAAATCGGACTAGTCCACACTTCCCAGAATTTTTAAGTGCGGTTTTGTTTCTAATTGCTTTTGAACTTGTTACATTTTATGTTGCTCAATATTAAACATGTATTAGAATGTATGCAATGCATGATGGATGAAAATGAGGGTGTTACAGGCTGCCCTCACGTGGGAGGGATGCAGCCGTAGCGCAGCGCCGGCGTCGGAGGCGAGAGCGAGGCGACGTGTGCGAGGGCGTGGCATCGGGGGTGAGGGCGAGGCGCGTGCTCGTGGCCTCGTGGGCGGCGGGTGGGTCACAGTTGCCGGTCGGTCTGTTGGGGACTCAGGCGGCGGCTTCCTCATGGTCACCAGTCACGGGAGAGTGGGGGACTAGGATAGCTAGGGTTTGGGCAACTGGGTCGGATAGGGGAACTGTGTGGGTGGCCAACTAGGCTGCCGCAGTGGCACGTGGGCCAAACTGGGTGGCTGTAAATTGTTGGGCTGTTTCATTCCGAATACAATAAAATAAAACGGTATTATCCCGAATAAAATATGGTTATAAAAAAATGGTCGGTAAAATACTTAACTCATTTTTGTACCATTTTCGAACGCTGCCGTCCCATTTTCGTACCAATTTTGAATGGTTACCGAAAAAATCAAAAACGATCGGGAAAAATCTAAAAAATACGGTATGCAGTACGGTTCGGGACGGGGTTTTCCCGTTCCGTTTTCATCCCTAGTCCTACGCCAAACCATAGATAAAAAGCATCATGCAATAGCCTAGCTCGTAAAACTCTGACAGGAGCTAAACTCAATTATGCCAGAACTGAAAAAGAGCTCTTGAATGTAGTTTTTGCTATCGATAATTTTAGGTCCTATTTGGTTGCAACCAAGTTCATAGTCTATACAGACCATGCTGCCTTGAAGGCCTTGCTCACCAAAAAGGATGCTAAACCAAGGCTAATCCGTTGGATTCTCCTACTCCAAGAGTTTGACTTGGAAATCAAGGATAAGAAAGGAGTAAAGAATTATGTGGCAGATCATCTCTCGCATATGGAAGTCACTCAAATCTTGGACATGCCTATCAATGACTTCCTACCAGATATGCTTCTCAAGGTGATTAACTCTCACCCTTGGTATGCGAATATCATGAACTTCATGGTCACGGGATACATACCACCAGGGGAAAACAAAAAGAAACTCATCTATGAGAGTCGTAGACACCTTTGTGATGACCCATACCTCTATCGAGTTTGTGTCAATGGCCTTCTTAGAAGGTGCGTCCCATCAATTGAAGGCACCAAGATTATTGAGAAATGCCATGCTAGCCCCTATGGTGGCCATTACGGTGTTTACCGTACCCAGACAAAGATCTGGCAAAGTGGATTCTATTGGCCTTCTATGTATGAAGATACAAAAGAATTCATTCAGTGATGTTGGAAATGCCAAAAGCATGGAGGAATCTCAGCTCACAATGTGATGCCCCTAACATATAATCTCCAAGTGGAGTTATTTGATGTGTGGGGTATTGATTTCATAGGACCTTTCCCTAGGTCCTATTATTGCGAGAAAATCCTGGTGGCCGTAGATTATGTGTCAAAATGGGTAGAAGCTTTGCCATGCAAAAATGCTGATTCCAAGCAAGCTAGGAAAATGTTCCATGAGATCATTTTTTCACGCTTTGGCACTCCCCATATGGTCATAAGTGATGGAGGGTCTCATTTCATAGATAAGACCTTCCGAAACTTTTTGAGGGAGCTTGATGTCCAGCATAACATTGCTACTCCATACCACCCACAAACAAGTGGTCAAGCAGAAACATCTAATAAGCAAATTAAGAATATTCTGCAAAAGATCGTCTTGGAAATGGGAACGGGATGGAAGCATAAGCTACCCGACACATTGTGGGCATACCGTACTACCTACAAAACTTCCATCGACATGTCTCCTTTCCAAATTGTATATGGGAAGACTTGTCATCTTCCTGTAGAGTTGAAACATAGAGCCTATTGGACCATCAAGCGATGGAATATGGACCTTCTTGAAGCAGGAAAACACCGACTAAAGCAACTTTCCGAGTTGGAAGAATGGAGAGATAAGGCGTACCATAATGCCAATATCTATAAGGAAAGAACCAAAAGATGGCACGATAAGAGGATTACACCTAAAGAGTTCATACCTAGAGATAAAGTTCTACTCTTCAACTCTAGGGTTAAACTCTTTGGACTTGGAAATCATAGAAGTAAATGGGAAGGACCCTTCACTGTGGTAGAAACCTCATCCCATGGAGAAATCACACTCCAAGGTGATGATGATCATCTATTTAAAGTGAATGGACACCAACTCAAGTTATTTCTTGAATCCTAGGAGGAGGCAGAAAAAGAAATTGACGTGATAAATCTTATTGATTTTCACGCCGTTTCTTTAAATTCTGTCTAAATTCTCCACATCCAATTAATGGACCCATCTGATTATTCATCCATGGGGCCCGTTAATCCAACCCACAAAAACTTAGCCCGAACAGAGCCAGGAAGGGTTCGGCCGATGTATCTCAACAAGACTCTCGGTGCTATCGTGCTTTCCCCGCTTATTTATTGACGGGAACAGAGACGAGAATCTTGCACCATCTAGAAAAATCCATCTCCTGTTCCTCTCATCCAAGTCATGGTCGACAAGAAAATTGTGCCTCATGCCTCCTCTAGCTAAACCTTCAACCTGAGCGGAGACATCGTGCTGGCCAATGACAAGTCCACCCTCGCTTTGGAGTCCGTCATGGCATTGGATGTTGTACCTCTCACCATGATGCCGCTGCCAACAACGACTCCGCGTGGGCGTAGCACCACGCCTCGTGGTGCTGCACGGTCGCTCTCCCCTCGGAGGATGCCCATGAAGTCGACGACACCTGCACGTCGTCCGACTATGGTTGGCCTTAAGTCAATCAAGACCTGTCTTTTTATTGAAAAAGACGAGTCTCTCTCAAAGTTGCAGCCTGACGAGGAGTTCATGTACACTCTGAAGACCAAAGGTGGTGACGTAGTGAGCCACACTACAAGTCACCTACGCGTACCTCGCCTGAGCGTGTGGGAGACCGCCTCATTATCCATGAGGTGCGCAAGCCTAAAGGAGGCTATGCAAAAGGCTTTTTCAAGCAGATGGATAATGTGGCAATGGAGGAATCGACGGGCTTGTCACCCTCTAATATTAGGCATCACCTCTCGCCACCTGCCATCAGAGGGCCACCTGGCCAATTTGAGGATAGCGATGAAAATCTCCTCGTTCCCCTAAAGTGGCACAACTCTCTAAGAAGTTAGCTTCTCTCCATTTGGAGAACAATACGCTATCGGACTTAGTGGATGAAGGGCGCATTAAGAGGGCGGAATTGAAGGATGAACTCTTATCCCTCAAGAAGGAGATTGATGGTGTTCGCCGTGGCTTGGGCGCCAAGCTGCGGCGCGTATGCAGTGCCGTCGGGAAGCCCCACATCTACAACGCTCTATAGTTTAGATGTCCTGACCACATAGGATGCTTACTAGCTTAGTTTAGTTTTATTCCAAATTTTTATTTCATTAAATTTAGATTGAATAATGTGAGCATCCTCATATTTTGAGTTCAATAAAGTGAACTTACCGGTTCATCTAACCCGTTAAAGTTCTCCCTTTAGTCTATTTGTGTTGAATAAAGAATTTAGGGAACAAGTGTGGGGGAGGCACCCCAAATTAGCAAAATCCTGACGTGAAAAAATAGTGTTGCATCTCAGAACACATCGCAACCAAACATACTACTCGACACGTAGAAACAGAACAATAGAGAGGCTAGAAGGGGGTCGGCTGAATCCCCTGGTTGGCTGACCTGGTGTGGGCCCCACACGGCTCTGTTTTGCTCCACAAATTCAGTTTGAATCTTCTACCCCTGAATATGCATGCTACGTTACTGTTTGAGTTGATTTAATATTTAATACTGAATATTTGAAAGCAATTCAACTCAACAATTTAAAATGTAAAACTTGTTAGTCAAAATTTGCTTGAACTAAAAATTTGAATACTTTATATTTTGATTTATTTCCTTGTTTATGATTCCCACAAGCAAAATAGGAAAAACATGTCCTCTAAGTATTTGACTAGTGCGATAGGTAAATGAGTTAATCGAGGAGATACCTCTTTGCTTGAAATTGATTTTGATGTTTGCACAATTTGGAGTATTGAACTTTGCCTGATTCTCTCATTGGAAATTTAAATACCCACCACGACCATATGATACAAATTCTTGAAAAAACACATGCATATACCATTTTGCTTTTCATTGAACTTTGTCAAACTCGTGACCCAATTGAGTGACATGCATGAACTTTTGACTTAGAAATTTTTGTGCACCTTATTCATGCAAAATTTCTCACATTGAGAATTTGCATCCACCACTCATCCATCCAATAAAGAAACTCCATACGTTTTGGTCATCAAAATATCTCTAAAAAAAGGAGTAGAAGACATGACTACGAAAAAAAGAGAAAAGCATCTACTCTTCAAGAGAGGAAGTATGGCAAAAGAAAAAAAAGTAGCCATGTTTCATCCTTAAAGAGAGAAAACCATGGAGTCCACAAAATATCCACTCCATTCACGTGCACAAGAATTTTCTTTGTCAATTTGTTTGTTGCATAAATCTCTCATAGGATCAAGTTTTTGACTTAGTAATATATGAATTGCAATGTGTGCCACATTTATCCCTACCAAGCTCCAGATATAGCCATATTTAGTATAGGGACAAAATTGGCACAACATGCCAAGGTGAGGATGAAAACACTCAAGACTTGAGATATTCCAAATGAGAGATACGGACAATTGTTTCTTTGACTTTCCAAATATAGCAAATCGTCAGATCAATTCGGCAGGGGAAGATCCAAGATAACGACATTCTAACCATTCCACTCTTCGAACATCCAAGATTGATGTGATAGCCACATTCCACAAAGGAAATTCATGAATTGAGGTATGAGTTAAAATATCTACTATTCTCTTTTTCTAACTTATAGTTAATTTATGACATCACCTTAGTTCTTTTTCCTTGCCTTCACTCGAGGACGAGCAAAGGACTAAGTGTGGCAGAGTTTGTTGACGGTCCTTAAGTGCCATATTTAGACCGTCAATTCACCTCATAATGTGCACAAAAGAGAAACTGTAACACCCTCATTTTCATGCATCATGCATTGCATACATCATTAAATATGTTTAACATTTAGTAACATAAAAAGGAACAAGTTTAAAATGAGTTAGAAGCAAAACCGCGCTTAAAATGTCTGAGAAGTGCGGACTTGTCCGATTTGCCCCGGACTAGTCTGATTTCTCTCTGAACCTGTTTCAGACATGTCCGTTTTCCTGCACACTAGTCCATTTTCTCTCTGTACCGGTTTCGGACTTGTCTGATAATCCCATCCTTTGAAAATTTTGCTAAGTCCCCAGACTTGTCCGGACTTGTCCGATTTCCGCTGGACTTGTCCGTTTTCCCTCTAACTAATATCGGACTTGTCCGATTTCGTCCGGACTTGTCTGATTTCTCTCTGACTAGCCATCAGACTATTCCGGTCTTGTGCGAACTTGTCCGATGCTCGCGACTCTGATTCAATCTTTTCTTCCACGACTTGTTATCGGGTATTTACCTTAGTTGGGCCCAAGAACATCGTGTCTAACCTCTTTGGAGCCCTTGTGGGACCCCAACCCGCCCTCCACCCAACCCTAACCCTCAACCCCTATAAAAACAACCCAACACCCCACTTTTACATCTCTTTGAAACAATTGAAAGCACCACAAGTCCTAGTTTGTGGGAGCCACCACCAAGGGGAGATCCAGCAACAAGGAAGAGAAGGAGATCATGAAGAAGGATCAAGCAATCAAGATCTTCATCGACTTTGCGTTCTTCATTGCCAATTCACCCTCAACTCTTCATCACCAATCCTAAATTGTTAAGATCCAAGTGTTTCCTCCAAACTCTTGTTATTTGGAGTTCTAAACACGTGGTATACCTTCTACTTTCTCTTTCCCACATGAATTCAATGCCAATTCTCCAAATTCTTATATATCAAGAAAACCCTAATTCGCTGGTTCTGCGTTGGGCGGACTAGTCCAGCCCCTAGCGGACTTGTCCGGCCTCTAGATTCGTTTAATGTTGAATTAATTCCAGATTGATGTAAATTAACTTAAAACATGTACAAACTTGATAAGAACCATTGTAACTGCTTAATAAACATTAAAAGCAACTTATTAGCTAGTTTCACTTCGTAATTGCATTAATCCTGCATGCCATGACATGTCATATTGAGTAATATATGAGAATTTATTGATTGTAATTATTGTTTTGAATGTTCGTTGCATGGGATAGAAGGATTTGCTCTAGAGGGTGCTATCGAGGACCTCCAGCACCAGTATTTTGAAGTGTTTGACCCTAATGAATCTTAGGAGCAAGGCAAGTGTCCTTGATCATATTGATCCTGTTTTTAAATGTCTTGTTTGCGAAATTGCATGCTTGTGTCAAATTGATGGGAAACCCATGATAGGTGTTTACTAGTCTTGTTTGACCATCCTTGACGCTTGGGATATATGGTAGAGAGTCGGGAAGGGTATTTTACCCTTTTGCTTTGCTCTAATTAATTGGGATGGGAAAATAACCAAATGGCTTAATTATGAATTAATGGACTTATGGATGACGAGAATTGATGGACATGGTTAATTGGTAATGTGGGACTTGGGAGATCTAAGCAAGCATGGTTTGTGAATTGGATTGGATGATATGGTGGTTTGCTTGCTTTAGATCTAAGGACCGGTTCATGCGAGAATAAGTTAGGACTACAGTGCTACCACAAGGCCAAGTATGGGTACGACTTAGCCAATTAATTAGGAGTATTACCAGCATCGATTCAGATCATTTGGAGGAGCGGGGAATGGGAGTCGGTTGGGTTTGCAATAGTGGCGGGACTGCTCTGAGATCTGAACGGCACAAGAGGGGGCCCTTGGTTTAGGATGTGCTCCGTTGGAGGCATCACCACCGGTGAAACCTCAGTGGGTCTGAATATGCTGGTAGTCCCTTTATAAATGCTATTTTGTGATCTCTTGGCCATACACCTAAGGAAGTGTAGTTGGCATAAGGGAGGTTCCTTTAGTCGTCGACGGGTGACGAAATCATGAACTACAACCTCAACAGAGTGTTAAAAACTATTATGATAGTCGTGCTCCCGGTTAAGAGCACCTGGATGACCTACATGATTAGATGGAACTTGAGATTTGGGATGGTTATGGTTGGTTATGGTTATGGAATGAATCATGATAAATGAACATAGATGATGTTGATGGTAATAATCTGGTATATGGATGGATAATTAATTATGGTTTCGTATTATGTTAATATTGTGGTATATGATGATATTGCTTCACATAGACATAGTATAATGCTTCTTACATTTTTTAAATGTACTTTTCAGCAATTAGCCATTGTTTATTATCATGCCTTGTTTAAGCTACATGTCATACTTTCCACACTTGCTGAGTACGACATGTACTCACCCTTGCAATTCCCCCACCAACAGTTTCAGGTGATGTCTGGGAGTATCAAGATGATAATGCGGAGTACTAGGTTGTGTGTTGCCGTCGACTTGCCTGTGGTGTTGCTTGGAGCCGCGCTTCCCTATATGCTTAGTTTGCTCAGTTTAGTTTGTTTCCGCTGTAGCAATATTATCATTACTGATCATTAGAGTTGTAATTTGAGGATTATTTAATATCATAATAAAAGTACCTTCTTTAATAATTTGTGATGTGGTAATTATTTGTTTATCATTTGTGATGCACTCGTGTATGAGTGCTTAACATTCTAAGAACACATACACTGTACTTGGTTCGTTTTTCAGAACTGGGTGTCACAAATTGGTATTAGAGACACAGGTTGACCGTAGGATGCAACCTAGATAGAATGGACACTTTAGAGCACATAGGGGCACTCAGGAAGCATTGTGATTTGTTTGGTGTGCTGATTGTTATATATGTTGCTTGTGTGCTTAGTAGAGGATTGTGGGATGCTTTAGCATTGCCATGTCCATATAGGCTTGTATAGTTAGTTGTTTAGTTTCATATCCCTTGATGCATATAGTTGGGGACTTTTTCTAAATCCTTTTATCTCTTGATTTTCTTCATATGGTGAGGACTCACAACTAGAGGGATGCCAATGATGACGAGGAGAGCAATGAAGCGCCTCAGAACAACCAGGGACCTGCTCAGGGAGCTATCAACCTTGAGCAGTTATTGGCTATGCGAAACCAGCTCATACAGACCACGATACAGACTATAGGACAGCTGTAAGATGGCAACAACAATCAGCCCCATATGCCTCCGCCACCACCCCCACCGCCTCATAACCGGTTGGGAGAGTTTTTGAGGACCATACCACCCACCTTTGCTCAAGCTATTGATTATATGGAGGCAGATGATTGGTTGACGTTCGTGGAGAATAAGCTTGCTATTGTCCAATGTAGCGACCGGGAGAAGGTCCTATTTGCTTCTCATCAAGTAGTTGGAGCAGCTGCGTATTGGTGGGATTTTTTGTGCGACGCCCATGAGAATCAAGAGAGGATCACTTGGGCTGAATTCAAGGAGAGCTTCCATTCTCATTATGTGCCGGAAGGTGTTATGATCCTAAAGAGGCAATAATTTGTGAACTTGAGGCAAGGAAGATCAAGCTTGAGTGAATATCTTGGTAAATTCACTCAACTTTCAAAGTATGCACCGAAAGATGTTAGCCGGGACAGTTGGAAGCAATATTTGTTTATGAGGGGCCTTAGCAATGAGATCCAAGTGCAATTTCTCAACTGTGATTATGCCAACTTTCATAAGCTTGTGGACAAAGCAATTGTGGTTGAGAACAAAGTTCGTGAGATGGAGCAAAAGACTAAGAAAAAAGCACCATATCAAGGACAGCCGCAAGGAAGCAATGTTTGCCCCCGCTTTGCACCACCCAATGCGCCATACTACAACCCCTCGGCTCCTGCATATCGCACTGCTATTCCACCGCGTCCAGCTCAACCAATCCAGAAACGCCCCGCTATGCAAGCACCTTGTCCTCCAATGCCTCAAGCACCCCGCGCCAACTTTCCTGCCAATGCCCAAAATCAAGTTCGTCCAAATAATTCTGGTGCAGCAAGGTCGTGCTATACTTGTGGTGAGGTAGGACACTTTGCATCTCAATGTCCTAAGTCAGGGCTTGGTCAAGGAAGCAATGCTCCAAGACAGAACCCAATACCGAATGGAGGAGGGCCACAAGGCAATCGTGGACAGCAGAATTTTGCTCGTGGCAATATGAACCATGTCTCTATGGAGGAATCACAACAAGCGAATGACGTGGTGATTGGTATGTTTCTCGCAAACTCCACCCCGACGACTATGTTATTTGATTCTAGAGCATCACATTCATTCATTGCATCGAAGTATGTTGCCAAGTATAGTTTGCCTATCTCACATATGAAGTATACTTTGTTGGTTAAATCTCCTGGAGGGGAGATGAGGACGAATATAGTATGTCCAAAAGTAAGCCTTAGAATAAGGGGGGGCGGACTTCTTTGCCAACCTCCTTGTTTTGGATTCTCAAGGATTGGACATTATACTTAGTATGGACTAGTTGAGGAAGCACAAAGGAGTTATACAATGTGCCACAAAGACTGTGAAGTTGACCAATGAGGAAGGGATCACCATATAATTTGAAGCATCTCAGCATGCACCAAAGTAATTGGAGTTGAATCACATGGACAATACCACAATTGAGGAGATTTCAGTGGTGTGTGAATTCTTGGTTGTGTTTCGGGATGAGTTGCCAGGTATGCCACCTGATCGAGACACAAAATTTGCTATTGAATTAATACCTGGAACTGCACCTATAGCTAAGAGGCCATATAGGATGCCTCCTAAGGAGTTAGCAGAGCTCAAGAAGCAGATTCAAGAGCAACTAGAGAAGGGTTTTATTCACCCAAGCTCTTAACCTTTGGGAGCGCCCGTACTTTTTATGGACAAGAAGGATGGATCCCAAAGGATGTGTGTGGACTACCGAGCTCTCAACAAGGTGACAATCAAGAACAAGTATACTTTGCCCCACATAGAGGATTTGCTCGACCAGATGAAGGGTGCATGTGTTTTCTCCAAAATTGATTTGAGGTCAGGCTACTTCCAAATGAAGATAAGACTGTCGGATATACCCAAAATAGCTTTTCGGACATGGTATAGATCTTATGAGTACACCGTTATGTCCTTTGGATTGACAAATGCACCTATATACTTTATGTACCTCATGAACAAGGTATTCATGGAGTACTTGGATAAATTTGTTGTGGTGTTCATTGATGACATTATGATCTACTCGAGAAGCGAGGAGGAGCATGAGGAACATTTGAGGCTCACATTGCAGAAATTGAGGGAGCATCAATTGTACGCCAAATTCAGCAAGTGCCAGTTTTGGTTGAGGAAAGTGTCATTTTTAGGCCATGTCATCTTCGGAGGAGGACTATCGGTTGACCCAGGAAAATGAGAGATGTGTTGAAATGGGAACACCCGCAGAATATAAAGGAGACCCGAAGTTTTCTTAGGATGGATGGATATTACCGTAGGTTCATCAAGGACTTTTCCAAGATATTCAAGCCAATGACAGAATTTCTAATGAAGGAGAAAGCTTTCAGATGGACTCAATCTTGTCAAGGCAGCTTTGAGGAGTTGAAGAAGAGGTTAACTACAACCCCAATCTTGATATTACTAGATGTGAGCAAAAGTTTTGATATCTATTGTGACGCCTCAAAACAAGGACTTGGATGTGTGCTCATGCAAGAAGTTCAAGTGGTAGCCTATGCATCAAGACAGTTGAAGAAACATGAGCAGAATTATCCAAGGCATGAACTCGAACTTGCAGTCGTGGTACATGCCTTGAAGATTTAGAGACATAACATTCTTGGTCATAGGTGTGAGATTTACACGGACCACAAGAGTCTCAAGTACATTTTCACGCAAACGGATCTTAATTTGAGGCAACGAAGATGGTTGGAGCTCATCAAGGATTATGATGTTGGAATCAATTATCGCCCGAGGAAGGCTAATGTAGTGGCCGATGCTTTGAGTCAGAAAGGAGTAAGCCGACAACTCACGGTTCGAGAGCTACCATCCGAGTTATGCAAGGAGTTTGAATGGTTGAATCTCAGATTTGTGAATGAGATGGGGATGATGGAATTAAATCCGACCTTAGAGCAAGAAATTCGAGAAGGTCAGACCAAGAATGAGGAAATCCAAGAAATCAAAGAAAGGACCCAAGAGGGGAGAGAATTCAGATTTGATGAGGATGATCATGGTACTCTATGGCTTGGGAAAAGAATTATGGCGCCGAATGTGAAATATATTCGGGAAACGATATTAAAGGAGGCACATGACTTACCTTACTCAATTCATCCCGGCTGTACGAAGATGTATAAGGACTTGAAAACGTGTTATTGGTGGGCCAGCATGAAAAAATACATAGCTGAGTATGTAGCCTTGTGTGAAGTGTGCCAACGGGTTAAAGCTGAACATCAAAAGACAGCTGGACTATTGCAGCTATTGAAGATTCCGGAATGGAAGTGGGAAGAGATCGGTATGGACTTCATTGTTGGATTATGTGACATCTCGATTTTCAAACTTGCGTAAATTAAAATTTGAATAGGAAGTTAGGATTTAAATATTAGAAATAAAATTTATTTCATGAGGAAAATATAAAATATATGCATCTCATCTTGCATGTGCATTCATCCTTAGATATTAAAAATTATTTACCAAAACAAATACATTAAAAGTAATTAAATTGGCATAACAAATATGGAAGAAAAGAAAAAAAGGCAAAGTTAATATGGAAGAAGGAATAATAATTAATAAAAATACTAAAATAAATTAAAACGTCTATACATATGTGTTCACATTTAGGCATAGACTAAGTGACTAGATCTATTAAAATAAAATTAGAAATTTGATACAATAGAAAAGTAATTAGAAAAGAAGATTAAAGAATAAGATGAACAATAATAATAAAAGAGGGAGAAGTATATATATAATAGAAATAATAAATAACTAAATAGAAAAAATAAATAATAAATAATATATAAAAAGGGAGATATAAATATAACTAAATAAATAATAAATAAATAATATATCAATATAATAATTAATAAGAAAATAAAAGAAAAACATATATACAAAAAAATTTTGTATGGAATCTAAAAAAATAAAAAAAGCTTCCGAAACCTTCCAGAAGATTCTGGGGGAAGCTTTGCTTCTACCCCGGAATGTTCCGGGCAAATAGTGCTCGAGCGGGGCCAAGCGCCCGAGCCACCCGCGCGCGTCAAACGCCTTCCACGCGCGTGCTGCGCGTCCGGGTCCGACGGGACCGAGCCGATCCACGCGTCTACGCGCATGTACGCACCCGCTCGCTAGAGACGTCGCGGCCGCCGCACGCCGTGTTTTGGGCTGCTTGGAACTCTATCCCAGGCTCGGTAACCAGCGCGTCCTTGACGCCTATAAAAGCCGCCATAGGGCTTCGTATACAATCGTAGTTTTCCAGCGCCAAAAAACCCTAGCCGCTAGACAAAAGAACAGGGGCTACGCCAGAGAAAAAAAGAGGAAAAAAAGGGAGGAAGAAGAGGAAAAAGAGAAGGGAGCCGCCGTCCACCGGAGATCGTCGTGCCGCCGTCATCGTGCCGCCGGAGGACCGCTGCGCCGTCTATTTCATCTACGCTACGCCTCCGTCCCGCGATCTTCGAAGTCGCCGCATCTACGGGATGATACCTTTTATGATACAAATGTTAGCAACGTATTAGATCTAATAACCGGAATTTAATTGTGGTTGCACCATCTATTGATTTTTAGCAACATTAGTTGTCGCTAAAACCCCGTAAACCCGCATGAACACATATGAATTAGTTGCATATAATTAATAAACAACTGTGGATATTTAATTATCGAACTTGCATGCATTCATGTCATTGCATATTGATTAATATGTGCGCATTGTGTTGATTCGTATGTGTATTCTTGTATGTGTGTGATCACGAGTAGAGGGACATGCTCAAGAGGCCGTGTGCGAGGATTTCCAGAACCAAGACTTCGAAGCACTTGAGCAACCCAACCCATCTGAGCAAGGCAAGTGTCCTTGACCATATTGATCCCATGTTTTTAAATGTTTTATTTGCAAACTGCATGCTTGTGTCAATTTGATTGGAAACCCACTCATAAGTGTTTACTAGTCTTGTTTGACCATCCTTGTCACTTGGAATACATTGTAGAGAGTTGGGAAGGCTTTTTTTTTACCTTTTTGCTTTGCTCTAATTAATTGGGATGGGAAAACAACCAAATGACTTAATTGTGAATTAATAAAGTTATGGATGATGAGAATTGATGAATATAGTTAATTGGTAACATGGGACTTGGGAGATCTAAGCAAGCATGGTTTGTGGATTGGGTTGGATGTTATGGTGGTTTGCTTGACTTGGATCTAAGGACCGGTTCATGCGAGAATAAACTAGGACAATAGTGCCACCACGAGGCCAAGTATGGGTGTGGCGTAGCTGATTAATTAGGGTATTGCTAGTATTGCGCGGACCATTTGGAAGAGTGGGGAAGGGGAGTCGGATTGGGTTTGTATGAGTGGCGGGACTCCCTGGGATCCAAACGGCACAAGAGGGGGCCCTTGGTTTAGGATGTGCTCAGTTGGAGACATCGCCACAGGTGAAACCTCGGTGGGTCCATACATGCTAGTAGTCCCTTTGTAAAGGCTATTTTGTGATCTCTTAGCCATACACCTATGGTAGTGTTTTGGCATAATAGAGGTTTTCTTTAGTCAAAGACGGGAGACAAAATTACGAACTTGTGGATGAAGTGGTACAACCTCTGCAGAGTGCTAAAAACTATCATGATAGCCATGCCCCGGTCAAGAGCACCTGGATGACCTACATGATTAGAGGGAACTTGAGATTTGGGGTGGTTGGTTATGGTTGGTTATAATTGGTTATGGTTATGGATTGAGTTATGATAAATGAACATGGATGATGATGATGGTAATAATCTGATATATGGATGGATAATTGATTATGGTTTCCTATTATGTTAATTATGTGGGACATGATGGGATTACTTCACATAGACATAGTATGATGCTTTTTACATGTTTTAAATGTACTTTTCAGCAATTAGCCATTGTTTATTATCATGTCTTGTTTAAGCTACATGTCATACTTTCTAACACTTGCTGAGTACGACATGTACTCACTCTTGCTATCCCCACATTAATTTAGCTACAAGAAATATTTTGGAGGTCGTCATGGAGTAATAGGCGTGCGTAGTACCCTCGATTGCCTGTGGAGTTGGAGTCGCCTACGCTAGATTATTTTCCACTGCAATAGAATCAAGGTATTTATTATTCATGACATGGTTAAATTCTGATTTCTAATTGTGATGCATTTTTGTGTGATGAACATCCTGGGTGCACATACACTGCACTTGGTTTGTTTTACAGAACTGGGTGTCACAAATTACCGCGAACTCGGTCCGGCTATGACTCAATATGGGTTATTGTGGATCGGTTGACCAAGTCAGTTCATTTCATTCTTGTCAAGACTACATATACCACAGCAAAGCTAACAAAATGTATATGGAGCATATTGTGTGCCGACATGGAGTTCCAAAGAAAATAGTCTCTTAGTGAGGTTCTCAATTTACCGCTAGGTTTTGAGAGACACTACATGAAGCTATGGGTACAAAGTTAAATTTCAGTTCTGCATATCACCCTCCAACGGATGGACAAACTGAGAGAACAAATCAGACTTTATAGGACAAGTTAAGAGCTTGTGCTTTAAAGCATGAAAGAAGTTGGGACAAAATCTTGCCATATGCGGAATTTTCATATAACAATAGTTACCAAGCAAGTTTGAAGATTTCACCCCAACTTAGCAATTCAGATTGCTTCTACCTTGTTCCTGCTTGTATTCTTGGTTGCACTTGCAGGGATTTGCCTTCTTGGTGAGGTCAATTGCGTGCAAAACGGTTGATAACCAACGGTGTAGTGGTGTAGTGATTCCAGGGGCTTTTTGTATTCTAATCGAGAGCCTCAGACCATAAACGTCGAGATCTCCATCAATCGACTTATCCATTACCTTTCGGAAGATCGGGCCTAAACCTCCTTATCAATTAGAATCAAATTTCTAGGTTTTCCGTTAGCTAATTCATCTATCCATTAGATTAGTTTTGTTTTTCATTCCTAGAGTCAACAAAAAAGGCCACAAAGAAACTTGTAGTTAAGTAGATCTATTCATCACATTGTCCAAACCACCATTGAGCCTTTGTAACTTTGGTTTTCGGTTCGGTTTTGTTGAGTTTGTGTCCGTAGTTGAGTCATATTTCTGGTTTAGGAAGTGTTTTGGTCTTAGTTTGAGTTTTGCATTGTGTTGAATCACATCATCACTTCCAAAATAGATTCATCTCTATCTAGTTCGGTATTTTCGTCATATCTCACTCATACAAACTTGTATTTTGGCATTCTTATACTTTATGGAAATCTTGAGAAGTTATATACAGCTTTCGTATTCATAGATTTCCCGTAAAATGGAGTTATCATGGTCAAAAGTGTATTAGATCTGAATCTGTTCTCGACCTAGAATTTTTGAACAGTCTGTGTTTCAGGGGAAATATCTCCTATTGTTCTTTTCAAAAATAGATCTTCCATATTTTGAAATTAAAGAGGAGAGATATATATACAATCATGCGGTTGTAAGTTTTTTTATTTAGAGCCTCTAAGTATGCCTATTTGTCCTTGGAAGATTGAGCAGAAAATTTGTGATGGACTCACGAGATATCTTTGATTGCTTTTCATTGTGTTCTTCTTTTGTAGCACATTCTGAAAAAAGGAAGACAAAATAAATAGGCAAGTGCAAAACAAGATACAAAAGCCGCACAAAAAAAGAGTACAAAAAAAAACAAAAAAAAACAGAAGTGTTTGCATCCTTTGTGTCATCTAGTTTTGTCTTATATCTTGCTAGCTTGAACTACTAGGAACACATTTAGGCCAGCAACTTTGACAAGTACTTTGGACACTTATTCAACTTTACTATCTGATTTATTGTTGCTAATCCTTGCTACATATAAAGTGACATCCAAGCTACACCTTACTCTTGAGAAGAATAGATACACCTTTGCAATCATCCCACACTTCATTGATTTCTTCATACCGTCCACCGTTTGCCACTTGCAGTGTCGGTAAGAACACTTGTAAGAGCGTGGTAAGACTCTTGAGAGTGTGTGATTCCACTTCCACTTTGCCATTATCCTTTTTAGTTGATAGGGATAATATATTTTATGTTGTCTTCTGTTTGCAACTAATAATGTCAGATAAAAGCAAGAATCATGCATTATATGCTGAGATGATTGACATGATGAACTCGACGATGGAGTTGCTCACTAAAAATCAAACATCAATCAAGGTTTCACATGACATGCATACCACCTTTACAACACCTTCCACAAGAAGTAATTACATTCTCCCATCTCTTCCTTCTTATGATGGTTTTGGTTACGATGAATATATTGCTTGGGAAATAGAGTTGGATAATTTTTTTGGACAATGGCATATGTGTGAGAGGAGAAAGATTAGGAATATTGCTAGTGCATTAGTTGATTGTGCATTAACTTGGTGGGACAACTTAAGTGATTCAGAAAAACCTCAAACATGAAAATATATGAAAATTCTTATGCGAGAAACTTTTGCTAATGTATCTAATTGCAAAGATGAAGTGCATCAATTTGAGGAGAAATTTCTTGTTGTACCCCTTTTGTGTCTAATGTTTTGCAGGACAATATAGAAAATAATGTAGATGATGCAAAAGAGAACGAGGTTTTCGACAACACTTGTGAAATTTTAGATGGATCTACTCATAATGCACTCGAAATGACTGTTGAAAATAAGGATAAAGGTAAGACACAACATTCTACAAATACAGAAGGTGAAAAGTTTTTGGATGTGCTGAATTTTTCGACCAATCACACTATTGTAGAGCACCAACTTATGAAAGCTTTTATAGATTTACCTTTGTCACAAGTTAATTTTCCTACTAGTCTTTGTGATAAAGAGAAGTTAGGTGTTGATAATTTTGTTATACCTATGCTAGAAAAATTGAACGAGTTTGATACGTTGTCACCCACATGTTCTGAAATTAAGCGTTTGATTCCCATTACTTGTAAAAATGATGAACTAAAATTGTTGTCTTCTCTAAATACCTTAGGATATATTAAATTCAATACTATTTGTGATCTACATATCGTAGAGAAGAGAATATTTTCCCAATCTGAATTGCCTTTGTTAAGTAGAAATATTTTTCCTAGTGGTGAATTTGTGGTGCATAAAGTTTACATATGTTCAAATCTGCAAGCTCCTTTTGTGCTACAACAACATGGTAAAGTAAATAAATGTACTAATGCTAATAATGCCTTATCAAGTTTTTCTAGTGTTTTTTCCTTGCAGCGGGGGCAACAAATAAATGAGAAGCATTGTTCACTGCGGTTGTGCAATATGAACATCGCTCATACTATCCCGAGAAGCCTATTTCCTAGACATACGAGCAAGCTGAGGAAGGCTTGTCATAAAGAAGGGGAGAATGACGAGATCATACATATTATCATTGCACCTACAAACATGGCACAATGTTTATTTGTTTGAGATCTTGGCTCTAGTGAATGTTCGCTCTTATTTGATGGACAAGATAAAGATGGTGCACTATGTCATCCACCACCTTGGCCTCCTCCTTTCATGCATACAAGAAGATTCGATGACATTGCACGTTTGGACCAACACATAAGAGAAGATGAACTTGAGTCGATGACGTCTCCAATTCAAGAAGGGGAGGATGATGAGGACATAACTTCTATGGATATAAACAACACTCCATTAAACATACAAGATACAATCAATAGAGTTCACACACAACAATTAAGTTCAGAGGTGAGCTCGTTCTTATATGTTCCTTATATGTTTTTGAGCATAGATTGCTACCTAATGATTTAATTGTTATTAGGATCCATGGAGAGGTTCAAGGAGTACTAGTAAAAAGTCTTAGGGGCGTGTAGAACCAGAGAATACGTTCAAATAAGATGGAAACCGAGCCCAACTCAAAATCGTCTCCAACTTGGAGTCTAGAAGCAGTTTGCACTCAAACGGACGTCCAGGATGCATACGATCTTCGTTTTGGACGTTCTACGTATGAACGGAAAGGGGAGAGGATAACCTTTCCAATGCCACTGGTACCATGTAAAAATTCCTTCCGAGTCGATGGAAATCATTGAAACAAAATCGAGTGTAGAATCTATTAGGGTGCTGCGCCATCGTATTGGGCTATTGGGCCTTGTATCAAGTCTAAGTCTATTATTTTCGTGTCTTAGGGTTAGTTCACGACCCCAACACCTACTTAGACGTCCTCCCACCTATACATACTCCATGGTGGCCGCCATAAACAATTGAGTTTTGCTTAGATTAATCTGTTATACACAGTTTTGCCGTTCATTAGTTTGTGAGACACCAACTTAGCAATTCAGTTTGCTTCTGCCTTGTTCTTGCTTGTGTTCTCGGTTGCACTTGCAGGGATTAGCCTTCTTGGCGAGATCAATCGTGTGCAACACGGTTGATAACCAACGGAGCGGTGGTGTAGTGATTGCAGGGGTTTTTCGTATTCTACTCGAGAGCCTCGGATCATCAACATCGAGATCTCCATCAATCGACTTATCCATTATCTTTTGGAAGATCATGCCTAAACCTCCTTATCAGCTATGGTGGGGCTCATCCCACCATTTTCAAGCTTTCTGCTGATGGTGTTGGACTTCTACAGTCTGCAGCTTCACCACCTCGGCCCCCACTCCTTCTTGCTAGTGGCGACATTTGTCCACTTTTGCGAGATGTGGGTGGGAGTGCCGCCCTGCATCGAGCTCTTCTGGTCATTCTTCACGGTCCACGTAACTAGGAAGAGCAACGAGTACCTGGGCTTCTACTACTTCGTGAAGTGCAAGAACTCGCCACTCAAGTACCTCAAGACATTTTCGTCTGGGAAGTGGGACAGCTGGAAGAAAGATTGGGTGGTGATCACGGTGGAATGCTATGACATGCTGGAGATACCCGAGAGTCTCCCCAACTTTGACACCGACATCTGGGAGGTGGTTCTGATGCTGTCAGAAGAATACAACCCAATCCTGATAAGGATCCGGGAGTACGTCGAGGGAGGGGTGACTCCTCTTATGGTCATCACCAACTTATTGACGAACCAGTGGGCTCCACTGCGGACGAGGGAATGGCTCGCCTGGGCATTCGGTGGAGAGCAGGACCACAACCGGATTGAGACTAGCTTCGGTTCCAATCTGAATGAAGGAGCTTTGAAACTCCATCTTTAGAAGCTGCAGTATGGAGTCATCTGTCCTGATGATATGACTCCTCCGGCGGATTTCTTGTCGTTAAACATGGTGCCAGAGATCAGAAGGGAGCTCCAGAAGAAGATGCCAGCTCTTGATGACTTGGGCCTCGTGGACAAGCGTCGAAGCGTTCCTCCACCCGGGATTGTTATCCCTGAAGCTCCCTGCTCCCATGAAAGCTCCAGACCTATGTTGGTCAGCGGCAAGGGCAAAGGTCCCACCACTTCCCCTCCAAAGAAGTCTACCTCCGGCAAGGGCAAGGAGAAGGCTCCCGTCAAAGTTCCGAGTCGCAAGTGGAAGCTGACGAGGAGCAATGGAAGAAAAGTAATGGAAGCTCCAGCAGAGGTAACCCCTCAACTTCGGCTTAGGTCCGTGGTGATCGTGCCTCCAGCTCCAGCTGATTCTTCAGCTCCAGCGTCAGGAGAAGGCGTTGGCTCTGGTAAGTCAACTACGGCCCCAGTGCCAACTGGTGGCTCTGGGTCCGGAGTACAACCTATGACGGTGGAGGTCTCAGAGGTGGTAGCTCCCGCTGCCGCCACAACTCCAAGTTCGGGCCCCGGAGCATCTGCCTTGCCGACGACGGTGGGCTCTAGATCCGAGGGCCAAGGAAGATGATCCACACTGATTGGAGCAGCAATACTCCAAGGCGAGGATTGGCTCTTTAATTTCTGTTTTGATTTTGCTCTTTGTTTTGTCTTGAACTCCCTACTTTCCGTTTCCAAAATGTCGAGAGTGAGTACAACAGCTCTGGTGCCTACTGCAGCTCCGGTGCCTGCTGCAACTCCGGTGCCTGCGACAACTCTAGAGGTTGCATCACCTGAAGCTCCCATCCAGGTTCTTGCTTCTTCCCCAGTGGTGGTGGTAGATGACACGACAACTCCGGTGTCGTCTGTCGTGGAAACAATTCCCGAATCGTCACCCGAGGATCCCGTGGTAGCGCCGAACCACGCGGAGGAAGATTTTGTGGAAGCTCCGGCTGTTCCAAAACATGTTGTGGAGGCTCCGGCGTCTGTGACGATGGTGGTGGAAGCTCTGGGTAACACTTCAATGCCACCTCTAGAAGCAGCGGCTCCAGAGGTGGCTATGTCCGAGCCGGGGCAATCAGAGATCAGCCTGCAGGTCCTTCATCTTCGGAGCCAATGATTGAAGATCTGGCCGAGGGACCTTCTTCGTCAGCCCCAGAGGTCGGAGCTCCCGCGGTGGGTCCTTCTTCTGTTGTTGATATTGATGAGCTCCTGGAAATCGGCCCTGGCAATGTGGAGCTGTTGAATAACATGCTTGCGCTGTGGGATCCAGTTGTAATTTTGGAAGACCCAATGGAGTCTGTCGAAGCACCTCAAGCCGGTACGGAGCGTATCCCCCTGACATTGTCTATTGACAACGCCTGTTCAAGTCTCCGCCAGGTCCAGCTCGCCTTTGACCATGAAAGCAAGGCTCTTGAAGAAGAGTACAATACCTTAAGACGTTGGCGCAATAGACTTCACTTTGAAATGAAGCTGACACAGTGTAGGCTAGCTGACCAGAAAGAGTGGGTGGCCAAGGAGAAGGTTCGACTAGCAGTGGTGGACCGCTTGTTGAACGAGCGGGAGGCTGCCATCAAGGCTCTCGACGAGAAGACTCGAGAGATTTTTGAGCATTCTAGGGAGACCAACGAGACTGCTGATGATCGTCGGGACAACCTCAAAGAACTGAATGAAGTACTCCTCAAGCATCGCGAAACTCTCGATGAGAGGGAGGATAAGCTCCTGGAGAAACAAGAAGATCCCCCAAAGAGGGAGGAGGAACTGGCCCAGAGGCTGACACTGGGCGAGCAGAGTTTGGCTGACCACGCCAAACAATTTGAGCAGTATTGCACCCAAGAAAAGGAGAGGATTTGGCATGTGGGAAAGAGAGATTGATATCTCCACCAGGGAGGACAAGGTAAAGGCTAAGGAGAAAGACTTGGCAGATCAGAGGAACCGTATCTACCTCCAGGAGAAAGAGCTCGGCGACCAGGAAAAGCGGATGGCTGAAAGTATTCAGCAGCACGCTAAGGAAGTCAAGCGCTTCTCCAAGGAAGGTTATGTGGAACTTTCGCCTGCTAAGAAGTCACTGGAGGACTTAAAGGGGCTAAGAGCAGCTGAGTCCCAAAAAGTCTGGGATTTCTTAGGGCATGCCAATGAAGCTTTGGTGCCATTTGGTTCCAGCCCGGTACGTCCAGCTGACTCAAAGCCAGAGATGGAGAAGGCGCTAGTGGTGTTGACCTCTGTCGGCAAGAAACTTGACGCCGTGGGCGATGTAGTTGTCGACGAACTAGAGACTGAAGGAAGGACCCTGGCCTAAAATTTTGTTGAATACGTTCTGGCTTGTTTCAAGAGCCGGGACCCTCAAATGCCTTTAGATCTGATGTTCGAAGGACCCGTTGCCGAGGAGAAACAAGCCACTAGGGCCAGTGTTGGAGATTCTGCCCGAACAATTGCCTCATTCTTCAACAGGAACTCTAGTAATTAGGACTTTTCCTTTTTTGCCTTCAACTTGTAATCCTCATTTTGAATCAATGAAATCCAAGCTTTTGAATGAACGAATTCCATTTTGTGTGTGTCTTAAATGCATTGCCCTTTATATTGTTGGCCTCCTGGTAGATGTACACAATTTGATTGCGAACATGTGCCAAAAGGATTTGACAATGTCTTGATGACTTCACTTCTCGCTCGTAGACAAAACGATAGCT
The DNA here is from genome assembly GCA_036927565.1 of Tuctoria greenei. NCBI lineage: Eukaryota > Viridiplantae > Streptophyta > Magnoliopsida > Poales > Poaceae > Tuctoria > Tuctoria greenei. The sequence continues at coordinate 192,115,668 of JAYESD010000007.1, read as the reverse complement.
CCGAGTTCGGTAGTTTACCTCCGACATCTCCAGGGACCCTTTGTTGCATCGACGGCGGGCCCCCTGGGAGTTGACGGAGCTAAGTAGGTCTAACGGCGCCCATTATCAATGCTTAGAAATTTCAACGGTAGGCCCCTGGGAGTTTTCGGAGCTTGGTAGGTCCGACGGCGCCCACTATCAACATTTAGAAATGTCGACGGCGGGCCCTTGGGAGTTGTCGGAGCTTGGTAGGTCCGACGGCGCCCACTATAAACGCTTAGAAACATCGACGGCGATCCCCCTGGGGTTGTCGGAGCTTGGTAGTTCCGGTGGTGTCCACTATCAATGCTTAGAAACGTCGACGGTGGCCCCCTCGGGGGTTGTCGGAGCTTGGTAGCTTCGGCGGCGCCCTTTGTCAACACATTGAACGTTGACGGCGGGCCCCCTGGGATCGTTGGAGCTTTCCTGGCTTTGACGGTGTCCACTGTCAATGTATAATACATGAACAGCGGACATCTTCGGGGTGATTTCTTCACCATCTTCATTTAGATCACCATTAAATCTTCACATCGATGACTGCCACCCATGGGAGTTGTCAGAACTTGTTAGCTCTAATAAAAGTCCACTTTCAACGTATAAAACGTCGACTGCGGGCCCCCTGGGGATTGTCGGAGCTTAATAGCTCCAACAACATCCACCATTGTCATGAGTTTTTGTTTTTCCTGTGCATTAAAGACAAGAAAAGCAGTAAAATTTGTCCTCTCGTCTACAACTTGTTTGCGGCTTATTTTTCTTATTTGAGATTTAATCCGAAGGAATTCAACATGATAACAAGTATATTAGTGCAATCTCTTTAGGTCTGAATGTGTTCCGTACCCGCCCTACTGAGACCTGCCGAAATGTTGGTAGAGTGGAGTACTTAGGGTGCCTGACCAGTCTAAGTCGATAGCACACTCCGTACCTTCAATTGACTTTGGTTTTCAGGCGAGTAGACCATCTAGCAATGCTAAGACCCAGAAGAAGATCAATAATATAACTTGTATATCATATGAATAACCTGGACAAAATCTCAAAAAGAGTTGCACAACTTCATTATAGACTAGATGGAAAAGATATAAAAGAAACGAGACTGTACAAAATTAATGCACGTGGAGTCTGCTTTCACACAACAATGTATTTCATTATAGGTCCGAATTACAGGGGAGACAAGGACACACTTAGGGTACAAAACCTGGCCAAGCGTGCTATTGATCGTGTTCTAACCCAAGGTAGGTAAGCTACACTTAAAGTACAGTGACCAAGTTAAGTGAGTTCGAACTGTCCGGACCCTCCTAGAGGGGTCCAAATGTTCCTCCTAAGGACCTACCCGACTCTGTCCATAGACTCTATAATTTACATTATGTGTAAGCATAGACTCACCTCCGTGAAACTAATCATAGAACTTACGGAGGTGCTCGATGTTTCATGGATTGGGAAGCGGGGTCCCATCCTCTGTTGCCAAGTGAACACATCCAACGCGGGAAACTTTGATAACTCAGAAGGGACCTTCCCACCCTTGGTAGAGTTTCTTCATCCCTTCTCGAGTTAATATTCTCCACAACTCTAGATCGCCTTCTTCAAGCTACCGATTGCGTAGGAACCTTTGATGATAGCGTTGGAGCGCCTGGCAGTATCGTGCGTTCTAAATAGTTGCTCGGCACATTCCCTCATCAACGAGGTCTAGGTCTTCACATTGGAGCTTGTCCTGTGCGGCTTCGTCGAAGTTTCGAACCCAGAGTGACCCCATAGTGATCTTCAGAGGAATGACCGCTTCAGCTCCGTATACTAGGAAGAAGGGTGTCTCTCCAATTGAGTGGTTGGGTGTTGTCCTGCTTGCCCACAGTGTGGACGGAAGCTCTTCTATCCAGTTGGCCCTGTGTTTCTTCAGGCACTCATATGTGCGTGTCTTGAATCCTTTTAATATCTCTGCATTTGCTCTCTCAGCTTGGCCATTACTTGTCGGGTGGGCTACTGATGCGTAGATGACTTGTATGTCGAGGTCTTCCCAATATTCTTGAAATGTTGCACTTGTGAATTGGGTTCCATTGTCAGTGATGACTTTGTTCGGAACTCCAAATCCCCAGACTATGGACTTCATGAACTTGATAGCAGATTGCTTGTTGATAGTCACAACTAGAGTAGCTTCTGGACACTTGGTGAACTTGTCAATGGCGACGTACAAGAACCTGTAACCTCCAGCAGTTTTTGGGAAAGGTCCCAAAATGTCCATCCCCCACACAACGAATGGCCATGTAGGAGGTATCATTTGCTGCAATTGAGACGATGTGTGAATTTGTTTCGCGTGGAACTGGCACCCTTCACATTTTTTTACCTGGCGCGCCAAATGTCAAAGTGTTACTATGACACTTCCCCCTGTACTACTAAAGCGTAGTATGCGGAGGTTCGTATTCGGCTGGGGCGCGCGTGAGATTATGAACGAGATGATGACACAGGGAGTTTTACGTGGTTCAGGCCGTCTAAGCATAGTACCCTACTCCATGAGGTGGTTTTTGATTGTATGAGTGTGTGCTTGTGTTGGCTTGATTCAGCTTGGTTTCTACCGTGCGGCACAACCCTTTTATATGCCAAGGACTGGCCGTTACAGAGCTTGCTTGTCCTGACAAGTGGCCCCAGCGGTATTCAACTCCCTAATACACAATCTACATGTATTAAGTATGATTAACAGAGTGATAACGCTCTTTAATGGCGGCATTATCAGCACTAATGGTCCTCTGATCGTGTGTTATTTATGCTAAATGAATGACATGTTAATCAGGTCTTGTAACGGTTGTTTTAATAGCCTCTTGAATGTCCGTGCCGTTGGAGATCCTGTAGTCATTACTGGCGAAGCTCCGGAGGTATAACACGTGGCAGCTTTGGAGCTTCCCTCTACGGGGAGGTAGGTCTGAAGCCACTTGACATGTGGCGGCACCGGAGCTTCCCTCTACTAGTGGTTAGGTCTAGAGTTGCTAGACACGTGGTAGGACTGGAGCTTCCTTGTGAAGGGAGGTAGACCCAGTCCCACTGGACACGTGGTAGTACTGGAGCTACCCAAACGAGGGATGCGGGCCCAGTGCCATCAGACGTGTGTTGCCGTAGGGGGTCTTCAACTCATACGCGGGAACTCTTCGGCTTTTCTTGCAGTATCGTGGGGTACCCAGTACACAGGGTACCGACAGACACCCTTGTTTTGGAATGAGACATGAGAGCGCCAAGTGTTTGGACCGGATGTGTTGCAAGAGGCTGAAAAGCAAGTTCAGATAATCCGCGAGAATTTGAGGGCTGCCCAATCAAGACAAAATGTATATGCTGATAATAGACGAAGAGACCTAACCTTTGAAGTGGGAGACTTCGTTTACCTCAAAGTGTCACCAATGCAAGGTCATAAGAGTTTTAATGTCAGAGGTAAGTTGGCACCTCGCTATATTGGACCATTCAAGATTTTGGACAAACAGGGAGAGGTAGCCTATAAACTGGAGATGCCTGCACATCCTTCGGATGTTCATGATGTGTTATATGTTTCTCAGCTCAAGAAGTGCTTGAGGATACCAGAAGAGCAAGTGCCAATGGAAGAATTGGAATTGGAGGCAAATTTTACTTAGGCAGAGCAACAGGTAAAAATCCTGGAAACCAAGGAGAGGGTCACAAGGAACATGGTGATTCGATGGTGTAAAGTCCAATGGAAGCATCATGCAGAGTCAGAGGCAACTTGGGAGCCAGAAGATGAACTCAAGAAAGAATTTCCCTATCTCTTTCCTTCTATGTCGAATCTCGAGGGCGAGATTCATTTTAAGGGGGGTAGGTTTGTAACACTCTCATTTTCATGCATCATGCATTGCATACATCATTAAATATGTTTAACATTTAGTAACATTTAATGTGGCCTAGAGGGGGGTGAATAGGCCTTGAATATTTCCTGCACACTTAATAGAGTTGTCAAAAACTTGTTTGACCGGACTAGTCCGGTTGTGTGGGTGGACTAGTCCGGTGTGCTAAAATATGTGAATTGATTAAATGTTATTTGGGAAACTAGATTTTTTTAGTAGCGGAAATGAGAACAACAGATACTTTGATTTAAGATTATTGTAAGAATGCACGTGAAAACTTATAAGCAACTTAAATTGATGTTTAGCAATCAAGTTATCTAATGAACAAAATGTAAAAGAAATAAGGCACAAGAAACACGAATTTTTACCGATGTTCGATCTCACCACGAGATCTACGTCCTCGTTGAGGAAGCTCACACAGAGTCGGGTCTCCAACCCTTTCCCTCTTCAAGTCACCACAAAGGTCGACTTGATTCCATTAGCACGGGAAATCACCGAGTTTGTGGGGCAACCTCACACGTTGAGGGCTCCCACGAGAATTATAATGAAAGAAGCGATCAAATACACTTGAAAGTATTACAATGCAGAATATGAGTGTAGAAAGATCAAACCCCAAGAGCTCACAACGAGAGAACGACAATCTCCCAATCCCGAATCCAAGTGTTCAATTGATTTTACCCTTTTTGCACTTTAGATGTGTGGGGAGATGTGTTTTGGGCTCTTGGGACAAGGTGGTGGTGCTAGGGTTTGTATTTTTAGCAGGATTCGTTGTGTGTTTTTTTTTGAGGAAGGCCGTGGATCCTCTTTTTATAGGGTTTCCAAAAAGTTACCGTTGAAAAACCCTAATACCGGACTAGTCCGGTGCAAGTCTAGACTTGTCCGATCACAGTGGAACTCGATGTCCAGAAAGTTTGGCTGACAAGTCCGGTTGGAAACGGACTTGTCTGGCCCTACGTGAAGATAGACTCCAGAAAGTTTGGCGGACTAGTCCGGTTGGAAAACAGACTTGTCCGGCCCTATGTGAAGATAGACTCCAGAAAGTCTAGCGGACTAGTCCAGTTGAAAAGCAGACTTGTCCGGCCCTATGTGAAGATGGACTCCAGAGAGTCTGGCGGACTAGTCTGGTTGGAAAATGGACTTGTCCGGCCCTATGTGAAGATGGACTCCAGAAAGTCTGGCGGACTAGTCCGGTCCATGATCGGACTAGTCCGGTGCACTGTGAGATGTTAGGTTAATTTAAAAAAAAACGCTTACCCTTGCGCAAGGTCGTGAGCTCTTGGAGTGTGTCTTTCATACACATCCTATACATTTAAAATCTAATTTTTTTCTTCTAAATTGCATCAAAGTATTCCTCTTTGGACACCACTCCATTTTTCACCTTTTTGTGTGCACCGAGCTGTTTCACTTTGTTTGTCCTGCAATCATCTCGATAGTTTCATTAGGATCTCATATGTTTGTCATCAATTAGCCAAAACCCACAAGGGATATCCTAGATGCACTTACAATCTCCCCCTTTTTGGTGATTGATGACAACCATTTGAGATATCACAATTGAGAATAAAATTTTGATTTTCATAAGGTGTGCACATATGAGAATAACGATTAATTCACAAAAAGCTTCTCACATATGCACACACCTTATGGTGGGGTGCCTAACAGGTGTGTGATCAACAAAATGTGATGAACTAAGGATAAACAATAATGAACATAGAAGTAAGCATTAGAGTAACAATAAGCATCACAGATAGGAAAAGAAATATTGCATTACAAAGTTTTTTTAAAAATAGCATGTCCTCGATCACAAAAGCTTAATAACTAATACTAGATGATAGTCTAGTCTCAATCTCTGCCCCTTTGGCATCAAGGCACCAAAAAGGGAAAAATCGAGGGGAATCACTCATCGCTGCTCCCTCCTTCAGATTCAGTCCGATCTTCATCGTCACCATCATCATCATTCACGGGAGTAGGATCTTCCTCTGAGTCCTCGAAGGCGGGCGGTGATCCAACCGGCTCAATCTCAAGCTTTTCATAGATAGACTTGATATTGGCATTCACATATTGTTGATGTTTCTTCCTTGCTAGTTTTTCTCTACACTGCCTGTCTTCGATCTTGCGGCAGCAGGCAAAAATGGAGGAGAGCATTTTGAAGATGCCACCAGAGGGTTCATGGACACGAGAAGAACCAGGAGGAGCAACTGCATCATGAGATTGTTTAGACCTCCTCTGTGCTGCGGGGGGAGGAGGAGCAGTTGGTGCTGAGGGAAGGGTGTACTCGGTGGGCTTTTGTGGCTTCAACCCCATATGAGAAACATCCTTGACAAACTCGAGTCCGGTCACTTTCTCAATAATGAACATGATGTACGGTGCATACCCGCAAGACCTATTGGGAGTGATTGAGATGTTCACAATGTCGTTGTAGATGTACTCAAAAACATTGAACGGTCTCCTTCCACTAATGACCTTGATTAGGGTCCTCAAGGTTCCTTGTATAGTCCCCGCTTCTCCATCTTTCGGGGCTATTGTCTTCCTCAAGACTCTATTGAGGACCACAAAAAAGGGCTTCAGATATTTGATGGTAGGAGGAACATAGGGCATCCTTGTGTCATATAGGAACTTAAGCTCCTCCTTCTCCAAGGGTTTCAGATTGTGGATGACAAGCTCATGATCCAGAGTGTGTTCAAGGTGAAGAATCCTTGCAAATTCATCATAAGTGACACTATACTTGGAACCATGAGTCATCCAAGTAAGACTGTCCCCATCACCACGAGCAAAGTAGAGGGTGGAGTAAAATTGGGTAATGACTTCATTGTTCCAGTTCTACTCAAAGGAAAGCAGTTCCTTCAGACCGTGCCTCTCCAAAGCCTCAACCACCTCACGAAAAGTAGAATACCTCTTTGACTGCAGGTATCCAACATTCAGCCATTGAATCTCCACTACAGGATTCTTCATCTTCATGTACACCTGCTCGTAGTAGTCTGCATGGAAGTTGCTCCAGAATCTTGGGTCAGAGCATTGTTTAGGTTTATACACTTCAATCTTCCTGAAGTTATCAGCTAGCTCACCCCCTTTTCCAGTGAAATCCTCACTAGAAGGTTGCCTGTTGCGGTGACTGGGGTTTTTCATCTTCAAGGGCCCAATGGGACCACTAGCAAGTCCCTTCCCTTTATTGAGAACCCTTTTTGGCCCTGATGAGCTCTCAGCAGCAGCTTTTCCTTGAGCCTTTTTGACAATAACCTTCCTCTTCTTAGGCAGATTGTCGTCGGAGGGTGGAGAGTGGGCATTGACATCGTGTCTTTTATTCATAACTCTCTCCTTGGCTCTCCTCACTCTTTCACGTTGAACTTCTTCATCAAAGTGGAAAGAGCTGTCATCTGAGCCTGAAGACATCGTGCCTGATAAGGAGTTCATGGATTAGATGAGAATGAACCAAGGATAGAAGGCAATGTAGGGATTCAGATGTCAAAGACCGTACTTGTCTGGTTTTAGAGTGCGGACTTGTCCGGTGTACCAGACTTGTCCGCATCTGAGCGCCGGAATAGTCCGACCTGGCATAAGAACCCTAACGGTTTCCTTTGAATCAAAACTTCTAACTAAAGATACAAAAGGACAGGAAAGTGGTAGGAATACATCTCTGAAGCCAATGTACAACCTTGGAATCAAGGGAAATGAGCTAGAACGAGAAAAGTTGAGAATTTGGTTTTAGGGTGAAATTTACCAAGAGTTGAAGATCCGCGTTGAAGAAACAATAATCTGTCCGGATGAGTTCGGAGGGGAGAATCCACTCGTGGAGGAGAGGATTTCCCACGGAGAAAACTTCAATTTTGAGGGCTCAACCCAAAAATTGCTTTGGGGGCTAGGGTTTAGGAGAGGAGAGGGAAACCAAGTCCTTATGCTTTGGGGGCTAGGGTTTAAGAGAGGTCTGGGCCGGCCAACCGCTTCGATACGCGACGGACCGGACTAGTCCGGTCAAGGTGGCGGACTAGTCCGGTGCCCCTGGAATAACCTAAGTATTTCGTATGTCCGGACTAGTCCGGTGGTAAATCGGACAAGTCCTGTTTTAGCAGACTTGATACATATAGAAATGATTAATAGTGATCCAAGGACACTAATTTTGCAAATAATCTTGGTAATTATGACCAGTAGGCAAGTAACAATGAAAGTGTTCATAACCTGCAAGATTTCTTCATTAAAATAGTTTTCCTAGAAGAAAAAGTGATGAGGAGCAGTTTTAACAATAAAATGTAATATTTGAAGGCCAGGTATGCAACGTTTCAAGCCACATTTCGAGAGTCAAGAATGTTAAGCTCATTCCTAAGCTCACAGAACCTTTTCTCATCTAATGGTTTGGTAAAAATATCCGCAAGTTGTTTTTTAGTCCTAACATGTGAAATAGCAATGTCACCTTTTAAGGAACGATCTCTAAGAACGTGATGACGGATACCTATGTGCTTAGTTCTTGAGTGCTCTACAGGGTTGTGTGCAATTTTTATAGCACATTCATTATCACATAGAAGCGGGATATGGCTTAGATTGTAGCCGTAGTCCCTAAGAGTCTGTCGCATCCAAAGTAGTTATGCGCAACAACTACCGGCTGCAACATACTCTGCTTCCGCTGTGGAAAGAGCAATGGAGTTTTGCTTTTTAGATGACCAAAAAACTAGGGACCTACTAAGAAATTGACAAGTCCCTGACGTGCTCTTTCTATCGACTTTGCATCCTGCATAGTCGGTGTTGGAATAGCCTATAAAGTTAAACTTGGATCGTTTGGGATACCAAAGGCCCAAGTTGGGTGTGTGCACAAGGTACCTTAGGATTCTTTTTACAGCAATTAAGTGACACTCTTTAGGTGCGGCTTGAAACCTTGCACACAAGCAAACACTAAGCATAATATCTGGCCTAGATGCACATAAATAAAGTAAGGAGCTGATCATGGACCGATATACCTTTTGGTCCACATTTGGGCCGTCTTCATTGAGGTCGAGATGTCCGTTGATGGCCATGGGTGTCTTGATGGGCTTGGCTTTGTCCATATTGAATTTCTTGAGAATGTCCTGTGTATATTTGGTTATGCTTATAAATGTACCTTCTCTCAGTTGCTTCACTTGGAATCCCAAGAAGAACTTTAATTCGCCCATCATTGACATCACAAACCTATCTTTCATGATTTTGCTAGATTCTTCACAGAAAGACTTGTTAGTGGATCTAAAGATAATGTCATCAACATAAATTTGACATATGAATAGATGATCATCACAATGTTTAGTGAAGAGTGTATAGTCAGCTTTACCAATTTTGAATCCATTTTGAGTGAGAAAATCTCTAAGGCACTCATACCAAGCTCGAGGAGCTTGTTTGAGGCCATAGAGAGCCTTACGCAGTCTGTAGACATGGTTGGGATACCTTTGATCTTCGAATCCTGGTGGCTGCTCCACATAAACTTCTTCCTTTATCGGACCATTTAGGAAGGCACTTTTGACGTCCATTTGATATAGCTTAAAATTATGGTGAGTAGCATATGACAATAAAATATGAATGGACTCAAGTCTAGCTACAGGAGCAAAAGTTTCATCGAAGTCCAAACCTTCGACCTGAGAATAACCTTTGGCCACCAATCTCGCTTTATTTCTTGTTACTACTCCATGTTCATATTGCTTGTTTTGAAAGACCCATTTGGTTCCAACGATGTTCGCCCTTGGTCTCTCCACCAGCTCCCACACTTTATTTCTTTTGAAGTTGTTCAACTCCTCTTGCATTGCAATCACCCAGTCTGGATACCTTAAGGCTTCTTCTACCCTGTATGGTTCCAGAAAAGACACAAAATAATAGTATTCATAGAAATTTGCAACTCGAGATCTAGTAGTTACTCCCTTAGAAATATCTCCAATGATATTGTTGACAGGATGGTCTCTTTGCACGCTCTGATGTACTCTTGGGTGTGGAACTTGTGTAGTTGCTTGTTCTTCATTATCTTCATGTGCATTGTCTCCCTGTAGATCATTTCTTCCATGATTGTCTTGATCTTCTTGATCTTCCTCATCTTGATCTTGTGCAAGAGCTCCCCCTTGATCATTGCCTCCGTGTTGAAGTTCATCTTGTGCACCTGAGTCTAACGTTCGCTCTTGTGGTAAGATATCACCAAGTGCCATTTTCTTTAGCGCTTCATATGGAGCTTCCTCTTTATCTAGCATACACTTATCGACTTGCTCCACTTGTGAGCCATTAGATTCATCGAACACTACGTCACGTGCTACTTCAACAAGGTCGGACACCTTGTTGAAGACACGATAGGCGTAGGCATTCGATTCATATCCGAGCAAGAACCCTTCATCGGACTTCGAAGCAAAATTCGAGGCCCTCAGTTTCTTGTTTAGAATAAAACATTTACAACCAAAGATTTTGAAATAAGAAACATTAGGCTTTTTACCGGTAAGAAGCTCATATGGAGTTTTCTTTAGTAGTCGGTGAAGGTACAGCCGATTTGTGGCATGACAAGCGGTGTTCACCGCTTCTGCCCAAAATTGATCTGATGTCTTGTATTCATCAAACATAGTTCTTGCCATTTCGATCAATGTTCTGTTCTTCCTTTTGGCCACTCCGGTTTTTTTGAGGGGAGTAGGGTGCCGAGATCTCATGCTTTATCCCTTCTTCATCGAGATACTCTTCAACTTGGGTGTTCTTGAATTTTGTCCCGTTGTCACTTCTGATATTCTTACGGTTGATGAGAATTCGTTCTGAGCTCTTTTCAAGAACTTCTTGAGGATTCCCTGAGTTTCTGATTTATCATACAAGAAAAATACCCAGGTAAATCTTGAAAAATCATCAACAATTATTAAACCGTATTTTTTACCGCCGATGCTGATGTACGCAATTGGACCAAAGAGATCCATGTGGAGAAGTTCCAGCGGTCTTGCGGTAGTCATCACATTCTTGGCGGGGTGTGGTGCCCCGACTTGTTTTCCTGCTTGACAAGCGATGCACGACCTGTCTTTTTCAAAAACCACATCCTTAAGACCACGGATGTGACCACCTTTTAGAAGTTTCTGCATATTTCTCATCCCAACATGGGCTAGCCGTCTATGCCACAACCATCCCATGTTGGTCTTAGCAACCAAGCAAGTGTTGAGTTCAGCTTTATCTTTGTTGAAGTCAACAAGAAAAAGCTTTCCCTTCAACATTCCCTTGAATGCAATCGAGCCATCGCTTCTTCTAAAAACGGCCACACCCTCATTAGTGAATAAACAGTTGTAACCTTTGTCGCATAGTTGAGGTATTGAAAAAAGATTATAATCTAGAGAGTCTACATGTAAAACATTAGATAAGGTGTGTTGAGAGGATATTTCAATGTTACCGCTACCAAGGACCTTTCCTTGGCTGTTGTCTCCAAAGTATGTGCCTTCACTTGGATCCTTGTTGTAATCGTACTCCACAAACATACCTCTCTCTCTGGTCATGTGATTTGTGCATCCGCTATCTAGCAGCCATTTAGATCCACCGGAGGAGTAAGCCTGCAAAACAGAATTATTCCTTGTTTTTAGGTACCCAAGATTGCTTGGGTCCTCTCAGGTTAGTCCCAAGAGTCTTGGGCACCCACACACAAGTTTTCAAGTTCTTGTGGTGTGTCCCCGTATATTTAGCAATGACTTTTCCATATTTGTTTTTCATGAGAACATAGGAAGCCTCAAATGTAAACAGTATTTGTAAATCAGATTCATGGGATCTTTCCTTAACAAAAGCGATTATATTCTTAGCATGATTAGGAGTAGACATGTGTTTGTTCCTGTCAAAACCAAGACCATCTTTGACATTAGGAGGTCTAGTGACCATATATGCACTGCGTGCATATTTGATCTTCTCCTTATCAAAGATGCCGCTTGTGGAAGGATGCAAATTATGAGAAGTTGAAGTATTAGAAATAGCATTCTTCTTACTAGAGCAAGTGCAGGTTCTGATTGTTGTCGAACTCATATCTTTGGAGGAAGAGCTCTTGGAGGAAGAGGAGTCACTTTGCTTGAGCGACTCAACTTGCACCTCAAGGATCTTGTTAACTTTTGACAAGTTAGCAAGTTCTTCCTTGATTGCAATATGTGAGTCCTCTAGCTTTGAGTAAGTTTCCTTACTCAAGGCTGGCTCAAACTCAAGTGACTCGTTCTTCTCTCTTTCAAGCTCAAGAAGCTTTTCAACTTCTTGATATCTCTTCCTTTCACGGATGAGCATATCTTCTTGTCGGTAACAAGTTCCTCCTTTTCAAAGATTTCGTTCGACAACATTTCCATTTTATTTAAAGCAATTTTACTTAATCCTCTAAACATTTATTCATTATCACTAGAGCTATCAAAGTCATCATTAGAGGAATTTAGCGTAGGAGGAGTAAGTCGAACTTTTTTCTTGCCTTCCTTAGCCATAAGGCAAGTGTGGTTGTTCATATCCCGTCCTCCTATGTTTGGGAAGAGTGTGGCTCTCATAGTAGGTTTCTTGACTACGATAGTGGCCATTTCTTCTTCTTTATCGGAGGAGGACTTGTCGTTTGAGTCCCACTCCTTGCCAGTGTGAGCTTGATGGGCTTGTCTTCTTTTTCTGAAATTTTTCTTTTCTTGAGGTCTTGTTTCCTTCTTCTTTTTGTTTTCTTCATAAGGGTAGTCCACCATGAAGTGACCATACTCTCCGCAGTTGTAGCAAGTGCATCGAGCCTTGGATTTCCCTTTATCCTTGATTTTGCCTTCATTTGAATTGTTGCCGTGTCTTCTTTTCATCATACACTTGAACTTCTTGATAAAGAGTACCATTTCTTCATCATTAAGATCGGTACTCTCGTCGCTTGTATCTCCGTCGTCTTGGTCTTCACGAGTTTCTTTGAGTTTGGGTCTGCACGTTGCTTTGAGAGCAACTTCTTTCCTTTTGGAAGAGGTGAGTTCGGCTAAGTCTTTGACGTATTGAGCCTCTTTCTCCATCATTTCATGATTTATGATCTTCCCCAATAACTCATCGGGAGTCATTTTGTGAAATCCGGGGCTTTCTCTAATCATTGAGCAAAGTGTGACATTACTTGGCATGAAGGCTCTAATCATTCTTTTGACCACCTCGTGATCCGTCCATTTCTTACTTCCATAGGCACAAATTTTGTTGATGGGTGCCTTCATCCAGTTGTACATGTCTTGAGGTGATTCGCCTTCTTCAATAGAAAATCTCCCCAACTCTCCTTCAAACATCTCAATTTTAGCTTCACGAACTGACCTATTTCCTTCGTGAGCTGTCTTAAGTGTATCCCAGATTTCTTTTGCACTTTCTAATCCATCAATCTTGGTGAATTCCTCTCTGCTTAGTGATGATGTGATCACCGTGACGGCTTGTGCATTTCTGTGAATCTCTTGTTCTTGTTCTGGAGTGAGTTCCTCATCTGTGTCCGGGATATCTATGCATGTGCAAACAATGTGCCACAGACTAGGATTCAGAGATATTAGATGCATTTTCATGTTGTACTTCCACATGGTGTAGTCACTTCCGTCAAACTGTGGAGGCTTTCCCATAGGAATAGAGAGATAGTGATTGTTTGAATCGAGACGGTTGTAGTTGTAAGGATATCGGGAGTAGTCGTGATGACCACTCCCAGTCGTCTTCTCTTCTTCTTTTCCTTTTTGTGCCAGCAGTTTCTTTCTCAGGAGTGCCTTTAGCTGTCGCACTTCTTCATCATCATGTGGGCTTTCTTTCAGCACATCGAAGGCTTTAGCTTCTTGTTCCTCCTCATTGATGTTCATCTTTGGGATATCGTTGTTCTTCTTAGAGGCCATTGATCTCTCCGAGATGTGAGCCTCGTTGACGGAGAACCTTGCTCTGATACCAATTGAATGTGGCCTAGAGGGGGTGTGAATAGGACTTGAATATTTCTGGCACACTTAATAGAGTCGTCAAAAACTTGTTTGACCGGACTAGTCCGGTTGTGTGGGCGGACTAGTTCGGTGTGCTGAAATATGTGAATTGATTAAATGTTATTTGGAAAACTAGATTCTTTTAGCAGCGAAAATGAGAACAACAGATACTTTGATTTAAGATTGTTGTAAGAATGCACGTGAAAACTTATAAGCAACTTAAATTGATGTTTAGCAATCAAGTGATCTAATGAACAAAATGTAAAAGAAATAAGGCACAAGAAACACGAATTTTTATCGAGGTTCGATATCACCACGAGATCTACGTCCTTGTTGAGGAAGCTCACATAGAGCCAGGTATCCAACCCTTTCCCTCTTCAAGTCACCACAAAGGCCGACTTGATTCCACTAGCACGGGAAATCATCGAGTTTGTGGGGCAACCTCACACGTTGAGGGCTCCCACGAGAATTACAACGAAAGAAGCGATCAAATACACTTGAAAGTATTACAATGTAGAATATGAGTGTAGAAAGATCAAACCCCAAGAGCTCACAACGAGAGAACGACAATCTCCCAATCCCGATCAATTGATTTTACACTTTTTGCACTTTAGATGTGTGGGGAGATGTATTTTGGGCTCTTGGGACAAGGTGGCAGCGCTAGGGTTTGTATTTTCAGCAGGATTCGTCGTGTGTTTTTTGGAGGAAGGACGTAGATCCTCTTTTTATAGGGTTTCCAAAAAGTTACCGTTGAAAAACCCTAATACCGGACTAGTCTGGTGCAAGTGTGGACTTGTCCGGTCGCAGTGGAACTCGATGTCCAGAAAGTTTAGCGAACAAGTCCAGTTGGAAACGGACTTGTCTGGCCCTACGTGAAGATAGACTCCAGAAAGTTTGGCGGACTAGTCCGGTTGGAAAATGGACTTGTCCGGCCCTATGTGAAGATAGACTCCAGAAAGTCTGGCGGACTAGTCCGGTTGAAAAACGGACTTGTCCAGCCCTATGTGAAGATGGACTCCAGAGAGTCTGGCGGACTAGTCCGGTCGGAAAACGGACTTGTCCGACCCTATGTGAAGATGGACTCCAGAAAGTCTGGCGGACTAGTCCGGTCCATGATCGGACTAGTCCGGTGCACTGTGAAATGTTAGGTTAATTTTTTTTAAAAAACCCTTACCCCTGCGCAAGGTCGTGAGCTCTTGGAGTGTGTCTTTCATACACACCCTATACATTTAAAATCTAATTTTTTCTTCTAAATTCCATCAAAGTATTCCTCTTTGGACACCACTCCATTTTCACCTTTTTGTGTGCACTGAGTTGTTTCACTTTGTTTGTCCTTCAATCATCTCGATAGTTTCATTAGGATCTCATATGTTTGTCATCAATTAGCCAAAAGCCACAAGGGATATCCTAGATGCACTTACAATAAAAGGGAACAAGTTTATAATGAGTTAGAAGCGAAAACGCGCTTAAAAAGTCTTAGTAGTGCAGACTTGTCCGATATGCCCCGAACTAGTTCAATTTCTCTGTGAACCCGTTTCGGACATGTCCGTTTTCCTGCAGACTAGTCCGTTTTCTCTCTGTAACGGTTTCAAATTTGTCCTGTCCGTTGCGGACTAGTCCTATAATCCCATCCTTTGAAAATTTTGCTAAGTCCCCGGACTTGTCCGATTTCTGCCGGACTTGTCCGTTTTCCCTCTGACTAATATCGGACTTGTTCGATTTCATCCAGACTTGTTCGTATCCATCGGACTAGTTCGGTCTTGTGCAGACTTGTCCGGTGTTCACAACTCTGATTCAATCTTTTCTTCCACGACTTGTTATTGGGTATTTACTTTAATTGGTCCCAAGAACATCGTGTCTAACCTCTTTGGAGCCCTTGTGGGACCCCAACCCGACCTCTACCCAATCCTAACCCTCCACCCCTATATAAACAACCCAACACCCCACTTTTACATTTCTTTGCCACAATTGAAAGCACCACAAAACCTATTTCGTGGGAGCTGCCACCAAGGGGAGATCTAGCAGCAAGGAAGAGAAGGAGATCACGAAGAAGGATCAAGCATTGAAGATCTTCATCGACTTTGCATTCTTCAACACCAATTCACCCTCAACTCTTCATCACCAATCCTAGATCGTCAAGATCCAAGTGTTGCCTCCAAACTCCTGTTCTTTGGAGTTCTAAACACATGGTATACCTTCTACTTTCTCTTTACCACGTGAATTCAACCCCAATTCTCCAAATTCTTGTAGATCAAGAAAACCCTAACTCGCTGGTTCTGCGTTGGGCGGACTAGTCCGGCCCCTAGCGGACTTGTCCGATCTCTAGATTTGTTTAATGTTGAATTAATTCCAGATTGATGTAAATTAACTTAAAACATGTACAAACTTGATAAGAACTGTATAACTGCTTAATAAACATTAAAAGCAACTCATTAGCTAGTTTCACTTCGTGATTGCATTAATCATGCATGCCATGACATGTCATATTGAGTAATATATGAGCATTTATTGATTATAATTATTGTTTTGTTTGTTCGTTGCGCGGGGTAGAAGCATTTGCTCTAGATGGTGCTGCCGAGGACCTCCAGTACCAGCATTTTGAAGTGTTTGACCCTAATCAATCTCAGAAGCAAGGCAAGTGTCCTTGATCATATTTATCCTATTTTTAAATGTCTTGTTTGCAAAACTGCATGCTTGTGTCAAATTGATGGGAAACCCATGATAGGTGTTTACTAGTCTTGTTTGACCATCCTTGACGTTTGGGATATATTATAGAGAGTCGAGAAGGGTATTTTACCTCTTTGCTTCGCTCTAATTAATTGGGATGGAAAAATAACCAAATGGCTTAATTATGAATTAATGGACTTATGGATGATGAGAATTGATGGACATGGTTAAATGGTAATGTGGGACTTGGGAGATCTAATCCAATATGGTTTGTGGATTGGGTTGGATGATATGGTGGTTTGCTTGGTTTAGATATAAGGACTGGTTCATGCGAGAATAAGCTAGGACTACAGTGGCACCACAAGGCCAAGTATGGGTGCGGCTTAGCCAATTAATTAGTAGTATGACCAGCATCGATTCAGATCATTTGGAGGAGCGGGGAATGAGAGTCGATTGGGTTTGCAGTAGTGGCGTGACTACTCTGGAATCCGAACGGCACAAGAGGGGGCCCTTGGTTTAGGATGTGCTCAGTTGGTGGCATCGCCACCGATGAAATCTCAGTGGGTCTAAATATGCTGGTAGTCCCTTTGTAAAGGCTATTTTATGATCTCTTGGCCATACACCTCAAGAAGTGTAATTGGCATAAGGGAGGATCCTTTAGTCACCGATGGGTGACAAAATCATGAACTTGTGGGTAAAGTGGTACAACCTCTGCAGAGTGTTAAAAACTATCATGATAGTCGTGCTCCCGGTTAAGAGCACCTGGATGACCGACATGATTAGATGGAACTTGAAATTTGGGATGGTTATAGTTAGTTATGGTTATGGTTATGGAATGAATCATGATAAATGAACATGGATGATGTTGATGGTAATAATCTGGTATATGGATGGATAATTAATTATGGTTTTGTATTATGTTAATATTGTGGGATATGATGGGATTGCTTCACATAAACATAGTATAATACTTCTTACATGTTTTAAATGTACTTTTTAGCAATTAGCCATTGTTTATTATCATGACTTGTTTAAGCTACATGTCATACTTTCCACACTTGCTGAGTATGACATGTACTCACCCTTGCAATTCCCCCACCAACAGTTTCAGGTGATGTCTGGGAGTATCATGATGATAATGCGGAGTACTAGGTTGTGTGCTGTCGTCGACTTGCTTGTGGTGTTGCTTGGAGCCGTGCTGTCCTATATGCTTAGTTTGCTCAGTTTAGTTTGTTTCCACTGCAGTAGTATTATCATTAATAATAATTAGAGTTGCAATTTGAGGATTATTGGATATCGTAATAAAAGTACATTCTTTAATAATTTGTGATATGGTAATTATCTGTTTATCATTTGTGATGCACTCATGTCTGTGTGTTGAACATCCTGGGCACACATACACTTGGTTCATTTTTCAGAACCGGGTGTCATAGAAACACAATGTAGTGGTAGGATTAAAAACTGACCAATTCTACAAGTGTTGGTGTTTATTTGTAAGCAGGTGAATATAGACCCAAAATACCAAGACATGCAGGGAGTAAACCATAACATTGGATTTCGACAAATCAGGCGATGCCACATGCCATCACATGGATCAAATGGCCCACAAACAGAAGTATTTGAGGCTATCCAACGGTGTAGGTCACATTTCAGTCAATGGGACCCACTTGGAAGTCAACCCAAGGAAGCACACTGGAATTGGTCCAACTTTCTGTTCGGCCGACTAGGGGGTTCACCCGAACCCTTTCTGGCACCAAACTCGGTCAGCTTCCACGTGTCAACTCCTTGTGGTGTCCTGATCATGATGAAGACTGATTCGCGCACATTTGGTGGCAAGAACCGACCCTTCCCCCCTATAAATAGCACCGCACACCTCACTTCACACACACACACACACACCAAAAGTTGAGAATAGAATACCCTTCCTAAGGTTTAGAGTAGTCCTAGAGGCTGCCAAGTAGAAGGAGAGCATGGTGAGAGTTTAGGAGAGGGAGGCTTGGGCTTGTCAAGTCCCTCTTCTACACTTGTATCCCTACAAAGGTGTACTCAAATCAAGTAATCCCTTGTGAATTCAATTCAAGTTTGATTCTTAATTCATAGTAGTTTGCACAAGTTGTTACTTGTGGGTTCATTGCTTTAATTTATTAGAGTCTCTAGTTGTAGCTTTGTGTTCGAAACAACTAGAGTTGTGATTTAGAGCGTAAGCGTGGTACTTAGGTTAGAAATCACCAGTGAATATCTCGTAGACCCACAAATTGAAGAGGTAGGCAGTAGGTGATGACATCCCTATTTGTACTTAGTAAACCTCCATGTTCGGTATGCCATAGGCTCTTGGCGAGAGTCGTCTTAGTGTTGCCAGGGGTAAACCCATGCCCGAAGCAAGCATCTACTGCAAATTCCTTTGAATTAAAATCAATACTTTGAATTCCTCTCTCTTCCTTGCCTACCAACCAACTTTGTGTCCTTGGGTGAATTAGTTCGTAATATTACACACATGTTCCTTGGATTCGATACCCTTTGGAATACTCTCTTAAGGGAAAGTGTTGCATGACAGTTTTCGTGCGCTTGCGGATGTTTATCTATGATGTAAGAAATGTCAACATCTGCGAGCCGGGGTTGTGTCAGCTTCATCTCGAAGAAGAGCTTTTGGCGCCAACACCCTAGCATGGCGCTCTCTTCTTCAAGAGACCTCCGCTCGTAGTCGAAGGCATGTTGGACCTGTCGGAGGATGGAGCGGGCATTGTCAATTGATAGCTCCAAAGGGATTGACTCCAGGCCTGCTTGGGTGTCGTCCTCCGGTTCCTCCAAGTTTTTAGGATGGTTGTTGGAGCCCATGGCACGAGCACGGACTCCAGCAGCTCGACGTCGGCGGGGCCAGTCTCCGGCAATTCATCCACCTTCAATGCGGGTGAGGAAGGTCCCGCAGCCGGATCTTCTACCTCCGGAGTTGATGAGGAGGGTCCCGCAATCGGAACTTCATCCATTGGCACAGAAGTCGAAGGTCCCGCAGTCGGATCTCCCTGTGCAGGATCGGGCATGGACAACTACAGTGTTGCCACCTCCGAAGCTAGCGTCGGGACTACTATCGGGGCTTCATCGATTTCTGGCATTGATGCCGAAACCTCCGCAGCTGGCTCTGAGACAGCCGAACCTTGCCCAGGCATTTCTTCCTTGTTGTGCGACGCTACCACGGGCTCTTCGGTCGTCGGTGCTGAAGTCGTCTCCACGACACCTGGGGCCAGATGTTTCATGTCGTCCGCCACAACCATAGGAGGAGGAGCCGGAGTAGTAGTAGGAGCTTCAGTTGGCGCAGTCTTCGGGGCTGCAGTAGGCTCTGGAGTTGCAATTTTTGTTCTCAACACTCTGAAAATAGAGAATAGCTAATTCAATAAAAAGAAAGAAACAAAATCAAGACATAACCTAAAGATTCGGCCCTTACCTAGGGACATTGCCGCTCCAGTCGGCACAAATTTTCTTCTTCAGACGCTTGGAGCTAGAGCCCGCCGTCGTCGGTGTGGCGGAAGTTCCTGGCTTCGTACTAGGCGTGGAAGTAGCCACCGGCTCTGCCTCAGCCGATACCTCTGTCGTCTAAGGACACTGGATCCGAAGGATCTGTCAGAGCTAGAGGCACAACCATCACAGACCTCAACCAAGGCTGAGGGGTCGCTTCTCTCAGAGCATCCCTCACATAGCTCCCGTCGCTTCTAGCCAACTTCCGCTTGCGGCTCGGGTTGACGACAGGATCTTTCCCCATGCCTCGACTTGAGGACAACTCCTTGGAAGATGGATCTACGGGACCTTTGCCTTTACCGCTGACTAGCACAAGTTCGGAGCCTTCATGTGGACAAGGAGCTTCGAAAATCATGATCTCGGCTGAAGGAGTGCTTCTATGCCTGTCCACAAGGCCTAAGTCGTCAAGCATCGGCATCTTCTTCCGCAGCTCTCTCCCGAACTTTGGAACCATGTTTAGGGGAAGAAACTCCGCCAGAGGTGTCAGATCGTCAGGATTTATGGCTCTGTGGTGCAACTTTTAAAGATGAAGCTTCAAAGCCTTTTCATCTAAATTTGACCCGATGCCAAGAACAATCCTGTATGGATCCATTTTTCCACTAAATTTCCATGTTGTCCATTCACTCATCTTCAGTGGAGCCCAACAGTTGGTTAGAAAATTTGCAATCACCATCAGGGGAGTCACTCCTCCTTCCACGCACTCCTGGATCCTTGACAAGATCGGGTTATACTCCTCTGACAGCTTTGGGACCACCTCCCAGGCATCAGTGTCAACAAAGGGGAGGCTGTCAGGCATCTCCAGCATGTCATGGCGATCCACCCTGATGATCACCCAATCCTTCTTACAGCCATCACACTTCCCGGAAGGGAACGTCTTCAAGTACTTGAAGGGCGAGTTCTTGCGCTTCATGAAGTAGTAGAAGCCATGAAAGTGCATCTAGGCTAATCCCCGTGGGTTTTGATGATTAATGACAACACTTAAGGGACTAATGAGCTTTGCAAGTGTAAGCACAGGTGATTGAAAGATGGACGACATTGGATGCACTAAAAAAGGAAAAAGAGAAGAAAATGTGAAGAACTCGAAGAATGGAATTTGAGCTTTTAAATTCTTTGTGTCGAGTTTAGTCACTTAGCTTGAGTGTGTTCAATGAGTCAAAGCGTTAGAATCTCCTAAAGCTCATAGTCTAAGCTAGACTAGATTGAGATATGAGTTGAAGCAGCCCTAAGGACAAGGCCGGACTTGTCTGGGCTGGAAGACAGTACTAGTCCGACCACATCGGACTGATCCGACGTTAGGCGGACCAAAGAATACTGTGTAAGTTCGGACTTGTCCGGTAGGGGACGAACTAGTTCGTGGTGAGTGTGTCTCTGTCCTTTTGGGACTAAGTCCTGAAGGACCAGACAGTCCGCCCTGGGGGCCGGACTAGTCCGCTAGGACAGACTGGTCTATTTCAGTCTGGAAAAGTAGTTTCTGGCTGAGATCGGACTAGTTTGTTCCTTGATAGACTAGTCCGTTGTGGACTTGTCCGTCCTTAGGGGCTGGACAAGTCCGGTGTGCCACATTGGTCCGTTCTCAACCAGAACAAATAGTTTTGTGTGAGATCAAACTAGTCCATTCAGGGACGACTAGTCCGTAGTTTGGTGACCGTTTGAATTCAAAAGGTGGCGGGGGGCTTTATGGTTGGTCAAGGATGGCATCACTGGTCCCCACAGGCCGAACTAGTCCGAGGTCAAAGTTCGGACTAGTCTGCACTTTTTCTGGTGGCAACAGCTAATTGTCGGGACCCCTATAAAAAGGGATCCCCCGACCTCCAAAGGCACACTCTCAAACTCTAGCGCTGCCATAACCTTCCTAGAGCCATCCTATCCCTCTCTCAACCATTCTTGGAGTCCTAAGAGTGACTCTTGAGGATTTGTGAGGTTTTAAAAAAGGAGAGAGAAGGGTTTGTTTGATCTTGAGCTCTTGGGTTGATTCTCTCGGTTTGACTGATTGATTTGAGTTTGTGTGGGTGTTGATCTCTGATCATTTTGAGATGTAACTTGTGGGAGCCTCAGGTTGTGAGTAGCCCCACGGATTTGGTGATTACGCTTGTGATTTAGTGGAAGAATAGCCAACCTTCATGGTGGCTAATGGAGGAAAGGGTTGAGTGAAACTCTGCCTTTTGTGGGCATCCTCAATGTGGATGTAGGCTCGTTTGTGGGTTTGAACCACGGGATAAATCTTGTGTCTTGTGTCTTTGATTTGACTTCCTAGTTCTTCGCTAGATCAAGTTAAGGTTTCACACGTTCTTTGCTTCAATCTCTTGATTTGCCTCTATCTAGTTGTTTTTACTTCATGCATACCATCTACTAGAATGATAGGCTCATATAATTTACATTTCACACGTTAAGTCTTTTAGATCGCTTAAAAATCTCACCTTTGATCAAATTTGTTGTCCTAACCAGACTAGTCCGCCCCCAGGCTGGACTATTCCGTACTCTGTAATTTGATTAGCTTTTATTGAGTTAAATTTCAGGTTATCCACCTATTCACCCCCCTCTAGGCAACTTTCAAGCCGAGAAGCTCATTCCCTTTTCCGGTTGTGTGGACCTTGAAGAAGGTCCGGAAGAGCTTGACGCAAGGTGGCACACCCACCCACATCTCGCAAAAGTGGACGAATGTCACCACTAGCAAGAAGGAGTGAGGGTCGAGGTGGTCAAGCTGCAGGCCGTAGAAGCCCAACAACATCAGCAAGAAGTTGGAGAACAGCGGGATGAGCTCCGCCATGGCAAACGCTAAGAAGTACACAATCGCGTCGGCGCTTTCCTTCTTGAAGGGGAGCTTGATGAGGCGAATCGAGTTGTTGAAGGAATCACTCGACCACCCTATGTAGGTGCCAACTCTCGACAACTCGTCGTCGCTCTTGATCCGGCTGTGAGGAAGAACAAACTCCATCGCCTCAAAATGGACCAGGAGTGGGAGAAGGGTTGCAAGGGCAGACATCTCTAAACGCAAGATCAACTGAAAGCGTAACGAGTTCACTTCCACTGTAGACTTTCTACCTTTAGCAAGCCTCCACAACGCTTGGATGGAAACTACTTCCAGACCCGAACCTCAAATGACCTCGTCAATGACAAGGGGGCTCAGGTCCACTTTGTTAAAAAGTCGCACCAGGTGTACCATTGTCACGATGGGAAAATGGAAGCCCAAGGGCGGCAGCCTGACAGGGCTACAAAGATTACGCTGGGAACAGGGGTGGGAATTGGGCCGGGCTAAAACCGGGCAGGCTGAAGCACGGCCTAATGGCCCGAGGCCCAGCACGGCACGGCCCGGCAGAGATTCGGGTCGTGCCGGACCGACACGTGGACTTGGGTTGTGCCGGGCCCATAAGTCGAGCACGGTGGGCGACACGACCCGGCCCGGCGATATGGGTTGTGCTCAGGCCAGCACGGCCCGATACTGGCCCGATGGGCTGAAATTAGGCCCGAAAAATTAGATTTACCTTACGTGTTGATCGGCCCAATTCGCATAAATATGGCCAAAAGAGCCAGCCCAAGCAGCCATATATGTTAAACGAAATTCAGTTGAATGGTGCCAGTCCGAAGTTATATGCTAGTTCAAAGCTAACTAGCAATGTGGGACTAAATGTTTGGATATACAGGCACTGGAGCTGGCGCACGCTACTGGGTCGCGTCGGCCTGACTGGCCACACCCACGCGTCGTGCTGCCCCCCCCCCCCCCCCCCCGCACGCTGTGATGGGCCGCGCCCCCGCACGACGTGCTGGGCCGCGCGCCTGCACTCCCTGCTGGCCCAGTGATAGCAAGAATAACAAGGAGGGCCCACGCTGTTCTTTCCAGATTCATTTGTGGAGTGTTTTTTTATTTTGATCCGATTTTGAAAATTGAAACATGTATATATTCCACAATTCAAGTCCAAATTCGATGATTCTTTTTCTATATTCTTCAAAAAATACTCTCTACCACTTGGAACAATTATTTTCAAACTTATAAAGCTTTTTTTGTAAACAACAAAAACAAATCCTATGTACATATTCTTCAATATTTTGTAAATCTCCAAAAAAATAAAGATGTTGTATCAATTTTTGTTTTATATGTATATATTCTAGACTTCTACGTGTATGCATTTTTTATAATTTTTTAGACACTCCAACATGTGAAGATACACATTTTCTCTCATTGCATTCAAAAGCTCATAAGCATATGAGCCAATCTTCAAATTCAAACACACATTCATTCAAACAAAGTTCAAAAAAATTTTAAAAAATAGTGGAGGTTGGTGTCATCATTAAAAAGCCTCACACAAAATATCATTCACAAAATCGATGTTTTATTCAAGATATAAAAAAACAAAAACTCCCCAAATCCCTTTTTTTGTTTTTTTTTTGTTCTGATCAATCTATTATGTTTATAGAACTCAAGTTCAAGGGACACATGAAAATACAACACCCTTGAGCTCTAGTATTTTTTTTCAAATATTTTGGAATTTTTTTGTCCATGTATTCCTTTAAAAAAATCAAAATTCATTTTTCCTTGTTTTTTTATTCCCAACAATATATTATCATTGTGATTGCAGAATTTTGTAAGAACACGTAATTCAATTTTATAAACCTTCACTGATTTTTTTCATATTTTTTGAACATATTTTGTCTTTGCATTATAAAAAAATTCATCTCAATTCAATATTTAAATGCTGTTGGTGGGCTCCTGCTGGTGGTGGGCTGCCTTGTTGGGCTGTGTGTGGTGGGCCTGCAGCTGGTTGGGCTGCCTTGGTGGGCTGCAATCGCTACAGTTCTTTTTCTTTTTTCAATTTTTTTATTTGCTGCAGTGACACGAATGGGCCATGCCCGGGCCTTGCCCGGCCTGAAGGCAGCCGGTCGGGCCTCGGGCCGTGCCTGGGCCTAGATTTTCAGCCGCCGGCCCGACCGTCCCGGCCCGAGCTGGCCCGACGTGCTTTTGGGCCTGCACTGTTTCGGCCTGAAGCATGATCAGGCCGTGCTGGGCCGGCCCGGGCACGGCCCGAGTCCCACCTCTAGCTGGGAACCGATACGAATTTCGTATTGGGAATTGGCGACCATCAATTGCGTGAGATCCGCACGCCAGGATCCCACTCACCATATCAAGAAGGGTCACGCGGCGATGGCATAACTGCGCGCAGTTGTCTCAACTGCCCAGGAAAAGACTTTGAAGAAGCAGTGTGGGAATCAATGTTGGCCCCACCTCCGGTAGCATAACCTTTCCCTGAGGTGGGCCCAGGGGCCAATGTTGGTATCCTGTGTACCGAGTACCCCTTGGTACCATAAACAAAGCCATGAAGTTCCTATGTCCAGGTGGTAGGCGTCCGGAGGGAATACACGTCCTGCAGTATCGGATCTGCCTCCCAACATCGGGTGGCTTCGGTACTGCAACGTGTCCAGAAGAGCTGGACCTGCCTCCCTAGGTTGGGTAGCTCCGGTGTTGCCCCGTGTCTAGCAGAGCCAAACCTTGCCTCCCTACTCAGGGAGGCTCCAACACTGTCATGTGTCTAGTAGCACCGGACCTATCCCCCACTAGAGGGAAGCTCCGGAGGTGTCATGTGTCAACACTCGGACCTAAGTCTGCAATGGGAAGACAACGGAATCTCCAATGGCGCGGACATTCAAGGGTTATCAATTATCCGTTAGAAGACCTGGTGAACGTGTCATTAATGTTATATTAATGATGCATGATCAGAGGAATATCAAGAACGGTAATGGTGCTATTAAGACACGTTATCACACTATTAACCACCCATAACGCTGTAGATCATGTATAGGGTGGTTTATTACAGTCGGGGCCACTTGTCGGGCCAGACACGTACTGTAACAACTAGTCCTTAGCATATAAAAGGGATGTGCTGCATGGTAGAAGGACAACTCATCACAACTGATCTCAAGCCAACTCATAGACACTCAAGCTCATACAATCAACACACACCCTGTGGTGTAGGGTATTACGCTCAGACGGCCTGAACCACGTAAAACTCTCGATTTTCACTTCTTGTCTCGATCTTGACTCGCTCCCCAACCGAATACGAACCTTCACGGACTACTTCATAGCAGTACAGCGGAAGTGTCCTAGTACACACTTCGACAGACGCGCTGAGCATAGAGTGCGCGCACCTGCAAAAATAACGGTGGCAGCGTCAACGACTTAGGCTCGCCATACCCCAACCCTAAGGTGGTGCATCTCTCTACAGAGAGGGCCATCGTGAGGTTGCTGGGATGAAACGTGCGCGCTTTAATGTGAGCACACTCGTCGGCGGCCGAATGGACGCCAAAGCCAGTGCCATGGCTGACGAGCCTAGGGCTCGTCCCTCTCGCTGCTCACCCCTCGGGCCTTTCTCTCTTGCGCCGTTTAGATGGGAGGACAGAGAAGATACGAAGGGGAAGTGAATTAGGGTTTCCCAGAGAAACCGCATCGGCCCCCTTTTTTGCTCCTTCGAAATGCGTCGCTACACCATTGGATTAAATCCAAGGTCCGGTATTGATCGCCCCATCGGTGGCGAGTGGAGGCCTCGTGGGCCTTTTCCCTTCCAGAGCAAATGAGCGGTGCGGGCCACGTGGGCTGCCGCAAGGCGCGACATGCGCCGTGCATGGTGCCACGCAGGCTATGGGCACTCGCGCCACGTGCACTTAGGGCAGGCGGGCCACATTTTTGGCCGCATGCTGGCAGGCCCCATTGATGGCTGCCTCCTCTCGGCGAGAAAGGTAAATTGGCCACAGGATATCAACGCCGACCGAGTGGGCAATGGGCCGCACGCACTTATCAGTTTTACTCAGCAGTTTCCTTTAAGGCTTTGGGCCAAATCTCAAAGCAAATTTAAGCCTTTTTGGATTAAGTAATTTTCAGGAATTTTGGCTTCGGGCCAAAATTAAATGTGAGCAATTTAAGACTTTGTTATATTTCAGGAATTTTGCCTCTTGATTAAAAAAATAAAAAATTGTGGATTTTAGTATGGGATAAAATGTTATTAAGGCTCACAAAATTAATTAAGTGGACATAAAACTTTAAGTATCTTAGTAATATTTTAATAATTATTTTATCGTTGTTTTTGCTAGTAGCTTTCTTTAATTTAGTGAACATATTGAGTAACCAATGTGAAAAATGAATTTACCATGTTGTAAGATTATTGGTATGATAATTTTATTGAATAACCAACGTGAAAGATAAAGTTTTCATGATTAAGTAACTTTAGTTCATCATGTTTTAAGTTGTCTAAGTTAGTATTTTAAAATGTAGACATTAAGTTATTTTAATATTATTATTAGTGATGGTATTTTATTGAGTAACCAACGTGAAATGTACCACATTTAAGCCATTTTGAAGTTATATGTAATTTAAGTTTTCATTCTCTTAAGTTTTTCGTATGTTTTATTTCGTTGAGTAACCAACATAAAAGACAAAATATGTTACTTAAGATTATTCTCTTAAGTTAATATGTATGTTGTGCTTTGTCAAGTAACCAACGTGAAAGACAAAACACGTTATTTTGATTATTCAAGTTCATTTAGAATTTCGTTGAGTAATCAACGTGAAAGACGAAAGTATTGGACCTTTAGTTTTGATATTTGTCAAGTAACCAACGTGAAAGATAACATATGATTTTTTTTATTTAGTTTATGTTCATGCATTTACTTATGTTGTGTTATATTACATTATGAAGGTTCCTCCATTCCAGATTTGATACTAAGTTTTATCTCGTCAAAGAACTATCTAAGAAAAGACAATTATAGTACTTGACGATGTAAGTTGGAGGCTGGTTTAGCAATATTGGAAATAGATTTGGCACTCATGAGAGTGTATCCTACTGAGCCTAAGCTCACCGTTATTCGTGATGGGAAAACTAAGTAGTCTTTCACCAAAAGGATGAAAGCTTATGAAGAGGACTACTTTTGCTTCGATTTAGATCATGCTAAATGATCAATCTCAAATAAGAAATATTTAAAAGTGAGTGAAGGTTCAATTACTGAGAGTGTTTGGAAAGAAATTTCTGAATGCAACACTACTTATGAGTACCTCCTTATGATACAAAGACATGCAACTAGCAGTAACAAAGCCACGATGCATGCTCTTGTTAAGAAACTCGTCACTCAGAAGCATAATGGAGGAAGTGTGCGTGAGAACATTCTTAGCATGTGGGACATGCTGCTAAACTCAAATTATTATACCCGAGGTTGAAAGATGAGTTCTTTATATACATTATTTTTGCCTCACTTCCAGAAGATCATGAGCAGCCTATTACTATTTATAATTATTAGTCTCAGCAGTGGAATCTTAAGAAACCTATTGATATGTGCGTTGAGCAAGAAGAGCGCATTAAGTCTCATCGTGCAAAAAACCCTGTCAACCATGTGAATGGTAAAGGTAAGTTCGGTTCTAATTATTAAGTCATTGTTTAAGATTATTTTCATTCTATTCGAATGATCAATTCAGATGCAATCTTGGATTTTTCTTGTAACAAGGGATAAGTAAGTGGAGGATCATAAGAAAAATGTAAATAATCATTAAAGTTGCTATGATCATGAAGCTAAAGTTGAAGTCTTAAATGTGTTTTTCTACTAAGTTAGTTTTGTATTTAGCATTCATTAAGTACACTCAATAATGAAATTTGATTTATGTACTCATATTTTGAATAATAAATTAAGTTCTCAGTATTATTATTAAGTATATTCAGATATTATATTTATTGTCTCTAAAAGCACCAAGTGCTTTACTACGCCCTCAACCCAATGGCCTCGAGCGGCAAGTCCACCGATGGTATGTTCTCCGTACTCACCACTTGCCCTCAATTCTAGTCTATGTTGCATGTGTGACATGAATGTATGATTGTCAGACTAAGTATTTACATTTATTATCCTTATATGATGATTTTAATTTATATTCAAATTTTCATTAACTAAACTAAGTATCTTGAGAAGGCCGTTAGGATCGATCTCAAAACACTTATGAAATTATGGGATTGTCATTAAGACCGTATTTTGAGGGGTAGAATTGAATTTAGTTTTCTTCATCAATTATTTTCTCCTTAATTAGACATTTTAGATTCAAAATAATGCATTGAACATTTCAGAAATACATGATTATGATCTTTTCATAACACGCATTTTTAATATTGACTTTGATTTTATACAGGTAAGAATTGAATACCCCGAAATTATCTCAGCAAAATGGTGTATCTTAGTTAAGTTATTAGATATTATCAATTTAGACACCATTGTATAATTTGGACAGGACATAAACCTTTTACTTAAGTGTTTTGTATGAGATAGTCCCGTTAAGGCAAAACTAACTCAAACATCATTAAGTTTGTTTGTAAGAACAATAAGTAATAAGTTATTAGCTTAATGAAATAAGACAATGTCATCATTAGTAGAATGATATGATCATGGGGAGTATGGTACGATGAGAGGTTGATAATCTCTCTCTACCTACTGTAGTTGAATAATTAACAATTTTCTCTAATGATTCACTACGTGTTGTCAGTCTTTCATCGACAACAAAATTTGTAAGAATGACTCAGTATAATAAACATGTTAAGTCTGTTACCACTAACGATTTAAAGAGATAATAACCCCAAATGTAAGCATAATGCACAAGTTATGTGAATTATGTAAATAAAGAAGATTAAGTGTTTGGTCTGATCCCCACTTGATAAAGTTTTGACCCTTGCCACATCATAAGAGCACCCAAAATTAAGTAAATAGTACTAAATCATGGGGAGTTTGACTTTGTAGAGACACCGATTTTCAAAAAGAATGGTACATGTTATCATTCTCATTCAAAAATCACTCTTTATATGTCTTACTGATGTTGTGTCAACAATGTGAGACATTGTTGTCACAATGTCTGTTATTAATTCTTCATCATTAGTAGCTAATAATGACGAAGAGTGATAGCAGTCCCATCACAATAGAAAAATAAGAGCAGTGGTCATACCACATATGAAAGTACCATAAGACGATCTTAATCATCTAAGTGATGTAAAACCATGTATGATAAGATAAGATCTAAGGACGCCATCAAGATCGAGTTTTAGTCATAGTTCTTGATGGAATCAAAACAGTAGACTGTAATGAGTCTACAAGATTAAACATGATTCTAAAGGGAGAATTTCATTGTGATTTGGCCTGTGGCGAAAAGAATTCACTCAGTGAGTGATTCTTCTTTAGTCATTGAGTTATTAGTAGTGCATTATGAATCGTTTTACATCCGATGAATGTAAAACAACTTTTTCTATTGAGATTAGCATATGGACATCTATTTGACACAAAAGAAGGATTGCTGTTAAGATTAAACGACTCTTGAGATGCTTCTTAGAGAATTTCACTTCTAAATTCAACTAAGCATTAAGAAATTTTAAGAGCGGTTAGACTATACCATAGTTTGAGTTTTTCAAGATGAGTGAGAAGGACACTCACAAGTATACTAAGTTGAATGTACATTATACATTGTTTGTAAGTAGTAATGCAATTCCCTCATAAAAAATTAAGAGATTTTGTCCATAATAAAAGGATCTAGGTGAATAATCCTACAAGCTAGGAATCAGAAATTCATCGTGATCATAGTAAAGGGGTGTTAGTCTTATTTAATATAGCATATTTAGTTTACTCGATGAGTACAACATGTATGCGATTAAAACTTTGCCTGTTTAGATAGTCAAGGATGATAAGTTTAAGAATTAAGTATGTTTTAGGAACCAATGATTGGTTGACCTTACGAGTTCGGCTGCATACGCTTCTGTTGTCGGAAGCTTAAGGTATGCTCGAGTAAGTGTTTATCTTCACTTAAATTTTAGCCGGGATACTTGACATAGATATTAGGTCATCCTAGTGGTTGAGCATTATAAGATGTTTAAGAATTTACTTAAGAAGGTGCAATGCACATAAGACCTCATGTTAAGATATAATAAGTCAAAACTCACTTGACGAAGTGAGCTTCTTAGTTTTATTTCGCGAATTATGTGATTCTAAGAATTACACATTAGTTATATATATCCACTTTCACGAATGGAGTTATCTCGTGGAAAAACTCCAAACAAATAGTCACTGCATCATCCACAATGTGTGACGAACTTTGTTATTCATGATGAGACCAACAAGCAGACGATACAAAGTTTTGCCCAGTTTTAAGAGTGGTCAACAACACGAACCACTTAAGTAATACTACAATAATAAGTTAATTTGTAGTATCATAATTTCACAATAATGAGTCGAGTGAAACTATCAAGCACATCGACATTAAGTTTTGTGCTGTGAAAGATAATATCTAGGATCATAATTAGTGACGAGCATATAAGAATCAAGCGAAAGCTTGTGATACCATTTACAAAGGGGTTTCTGCCCAAGTGTTCAGTGAACACGAAGCATGCATGGGTCTTAAGTGGAAACCTGTGAACTATAAGGGGCCAACTAAGTATAAAGTTATTTCTAAATGTGAAACATATCGTGGTCTTCGAGTCAAGCAGTGTGTACATGAATGTGGCCTAAAGGGGGGGGGGGTGAATAGGCCTTTTTGAATTTCGTCGGAACCTGCAACACTCAACAACAAGATCAAATCTCGAGATATCGGACTAGTCTGGTCGAGTGCGGACTAGTCCAGTGTATACCGTCTAGGTTTATCAAATTTGATCGATTATCTTGATCCTAGGATGTATGCAGCGGAAATATACTTGTATTGAAGTGTTACACGATTATGACCTAGGATATACCACAAGTCAATCTTATATTCAATGTTTTAACGTAAAGTAAGCAAGATTGATTGAAACCCTAGATTGATATGATGTATAAGAACAATGAGCGCAAAGTAAGAACACAAGCACTTTATCCCATGGTTCGGTTCCCACAGAGGCAACCTACATCCACGTTGAGCAGTCCACAAAAGGACCAGGTCTTCTCCAACCCTACCCTCGTCGGATCGCCACGGAGGCCAATCCTCTTCACTTATCACAAAGGGTAAATAACCGAATTCAAGGGGCCTTCTCACACGTTGAGGGCTCCCCAAGATTACAACAAGAACTCTACCAAGAACACACTCGAAATATTACAATGAAAAACTACAGGAGTGTATTAGGGAATCAAACCAAGAGCTCCATGAGTGATGAACCGTGTCTCTCCAATGATCCAAAGTGTATCCTAAAGGGATTGATCTTTGTTGCGTTTGATTTCGTGAAGAGATGTGTTTTTGAGGCTCTTGGGAGGTGTGACGGCGCAGGGGGTCGAGAGATCTGAAAGATGGGTCGTGTACACCTATTTATATGGGGTTCCCAAAAGTTAATGTTAGGGTTTAGGAATATCGAACTAGTCTGTGGTGGACACCGGACTAGTTCGGTGTACTATGTGTAGCAAACACTAGGTGTCCCGAAATATTGGACTAGTCCGGTGGATATCGGACTTGTTCGGAAACGTGAAACCCTAAGTGAATTGGGGACAAGTCCGCACTTGGAGGACTTGTCTGATTTAGGTCAGAGGGTTTTTCGGACTAGTCTGTGCTAATATCGGACTTGTCCGATTTTGTGCAACTTGTGAAGTGTTTGGAGGACTAGTCCGCACTGGGAAGGACTAGTCCGATTCTTGTCAGAGAGATATCGGACTAGTCCGTAGTGATATCGGACTTGTCCGATCTTGTGCAGAAAGATATCGGACTATTCCGGTGTCAGTCGGACTAGTACGGTCCTGTATAAACTTGTGCAATGTGTGTGATTATTTGTGCTTGAGCTCTTGGGGTGTGTTTCCTTAACACACTTCATACACAATGATCTACTACACTTGTTCTTTGAACTCTTTTCCACATTGCTCCTCATTCTCCTTTCTTTTTGGCACCTTGCTTATTTTCTCATTAGAACATGTGCTCATATCAACAAAGTGGTTAGGATATCATTTGCTTGTCATAAATCATCCAAAATCCACAAGGGATTCCTAGATGCACTTTCAATCTCCCCCCTTTTGGTGATTGATGACAACCAATTGAGATTTCAAAAAATATGATAAAAAGTTGAGATGCTCATAAAGTGTGCACATATGAGTTTAAAACATGTTAAGCAATGAAAGCATGATCCATATGTGCACTCTTTATGGTGGGATGCAGAACTAAGTGTATAGAAGCAATAATCAATATGAGAATGACATAATTGACATCAACACATCAACAATACGCATATATGTCATTCTTATAGCAAAAACACAGATTTCATCAATTTCTTCATAAGCAGTTCAAAACATTGCATCACAAGACCATAAGTATTATAAGAGCATATTAAAAGTTTTACAAACAACAAAATAGACAAAAGACGTAATAAAGAAGCTCTCCTCACATCCTACAGCTAAGACCTAAGACTCCCCCTCAATCTCTCCCCCTTTGGCTTCAAGACACCAAAAAGAAGGAGAGGAGGGACCTAAAGTCTTCAAGCCTCGCTGTCGGTCCTCTCATCGTCTTCATCTTCATCTTCTAGCTGATGAGGAGGAGGAGGAGGAGGAACGGAGCCACTCGAGCCCCCTATGCTAAAATAGGCAAGCTCGGAGGGAGTCAAGGGCCTGAGCTCGGTGTAATCAGACTCAGAGTCATCAGAAATTACTGTAGATCCAATGGGTTCGATCTCCAGCTTTTGACAAATCTGCTTCATGTTCTCCTTGACATATCTCATGTCTTCCTTTATTCTTTTGTTGAGCTTGTGGGCCTTCACCTCAGCCTTTTTGCAGGAGGCAAAGATAGCTGCCAGGTACTTGAAGATGCCACTTGGGGACCCCTTTTGAGGAGGAGCCCTAGTGGCGGGAGTAGCCCTAGCACCGGCACTGGCTCTCGCTGGAGCCTCAGGGCTGGAGGCCGGAGATGGAGCAACTTGTACACTTGGGCTTTTGAGGCATCTAGGGCCTCAAGGGAAGGTGCACCACATCCTTGACAAACTCTGTGTTTGTGACCTCTCAATCATAAACATCAGATAAAGAGCATAGCCACATGACCTGTTCGGTGTGCAAGAGATGTTCACCATGTCATTCCAAATATAGTCACAGACATCAAATCTTCTGTCTTTGCTAATGACCTTCATCAAGGCCTGAGATACCCCTGGACACTCCCAGCATCTCCATCCTTGGGAGCAATTGTCTTCCTCAGGACCCTGTTCAACACCACAACGAAAGGCTTCATATTCTTTGTAGAAGGGGGGTTGAACTTGGAGTTGGGCTCATAGAGGAACTTCATCTTGTCTTTCTCAATGACACCTATGTTGTGGATGATTAAGTTGTCATTGCTTGAGGTGTAAAGGTGTAGCAGTCTTGCAAATTCCTCATAAGTTATGCAATACTTGGATCCATGGTCATCCAAGTCACACTTTCTTCTTCGTCACTTGAGAAGTGGCAAGTAGCATAAAACTGGGCGATGACTTCATCATTCCAATTGTTCCTGAAGGAGAAGAGGTCCCTCAATCCATGCCTTTCAACCGCCTCCACCACTTCAATAAACGATGAGCAGGCCTTCTTCTCAAAATGCGCCCAATCGACCCATTGGCTGCACACCACAGGTGTCTTCATTGGGAGGTATACAGACTTGTAGAAGTCTGCATGGAAGTTGCTCCAAAACCTCCCATTGGCAGCTTGTTTCGGACAGCTGTAACCATCAACGTTTCTGAATTTGGCAGTGTGTCACTGCCCTTCCCGTTGAATCTCTCCTCTACAGGATCCCTGGCCCCTTCCCTTGGAGCTGACAGCTGTAGGGGGCCAATCGGGCCCGTTGCAATTCCCTTGCCCTTGGCTTGGCGAGGGCCACCTCCTGCAGAATACTTGGATGCTGGCTTCTTCGCAAGAACCTTCCTTCGAGCCTGGGGGGTAGAGGTAGCCGGCTCGGAAGGGCGCTCTTGGCACTTCTTGCCAAGGCTCGTCGAGGACCGAAGCATCGCTTCATGGTCCATCTCGGTCTCGAAATCAGAGAATTCTTCGTTGGTGCTCGACATTGTCCTGAGAATGGATTCCACAAGGTGTTGATGAGAATAGATGACAAGGAATTGCATTGAGGGATTAAGGAGTTAGGGTTGAGTTCAGAAAAATCGGACAAGTCCGGTGTACAAGAACGGACTAGTTCGGGTGATCGAACTTGTCCGTGCATGGACCGGACTAGTCCGGTATTCATCCTCAAGAACCTTAACTATGAGACAAATGGAGTTTCTCAATGCAAAACTATCCTAACAACAATGTAATACATCAAGGACACTTGCAGTAGGTGACAGAAGCTAGGCTATTCGATCAACAACGAAGAAAATGGAGATTTCCAGGGTTTGGGGGAAAATTTACAGAAAAACCGCTTGAGTCTCGGAGAAGAGGGGGTTGAAGGGCAGACAAGTCCGTGGTCTTCAATCCCTAAGAGAAGGAGGTTGATTTTCACCTAAACTTGGAGATTTTTGATGCAAAAATCGTCGAATCACCTTGGGGAGCTCGAGCGTGGAGAGAGAAAGCTTGAGGCAAGTGTGAGGTGAGGAAGATTAGGGTTTGGCGGCGGCTAGGGTTATGGACACGAAAAATCAGACAAGTATGAAAATGATCACACTAGTCCGAACTTTTCTAGAGGCTATATCGGACTAGTCCGTGGTCTGCCGGACTAGTCCGGCCTAACCGGCGCTCTGCGAACTAGTCTGCATGGGCGGACTAGTCCGGGTAACCACGGACTAGTCTGTGGTCACCAGGGAAGAAATGCCTAGCCCATTCGTATATATTCGAAGGTACTTATTTAGAAAATAGGGAGACAAATCAAATCAAATAATCTTGATAAATATGATCAATAAGCATACAACAATCAAGCAATGATCATAATTCACCAAGATCTAGTAATTGACATAGTTTTTCAGAAAAATTGAGAGAGATGATTTTCACAATACAATCAATGAATTTTGAAGATAGCATTCAGGTATACAAGATTTCAAGCCACACTCTGAGAATTAAGGATATTTAGTTCATTTCGGAGTTCGCAAAAGCGTTTTTCATCAAGTGGCTTGGTGAAAATATCGGCTAGTTGTTTTTCGGTGTTGACATGTGAAATGGCTATATGTCCCTTCATTGAATAGTCTCTAAAAAAGTGATGTCGGATGTCTATGTGTTTGGTCCTAGAGTGCTCAACGGGATTATGAGCAATTTTAATGGCACTCTCATTATCACAAAGGAGTGGAATGCGGTTCATATTGTAACCGTAATCCCTTAGAATCTGCCGCATTCAAAGGAGTTGAGCACAACAACTCCTGCCTGCAACATACTCCGCTTCGGCTGTGGATAGGGCAATGGAGTTTTGTTTCTTGGAGGACCAAGAAAGTATGGATCTACCTAGGAATTGGCATGTACCAGAGGTACTTTTTCTATCTACTTTGCATCTGGCATAATTTGCATCCGAGTAACCAATGAGATTAAATTTGGAACCTTTGGGGTACCAAAGGCCTAGGTTGGGTGTATGAACTAAATACCGCAAGATTCTCTTAACGGCTGTCAAATGACACTCTTTTCAGTTGGCTTGAAACCTTGCACACAAGCATACACTCAACATAATGTCTGGCCTAGATGCACATAAGTACAGTAAAGATCCAATCATGGAGCGATATACCTTTTGATCGACGTTTGTTCCATCTTCATTGAGATCCAAGTGGCCATTCGTTGCCATAGGAGTCTTTATGGGCTTCGCCTTGTCCATTCCAAAACTTCTTGAATATGTCTTGAGTGTACTTAGTTTGGCTTATGAACGTCCCTTCCTTTTGTTGCCTCACCTGGAATTCCAAGAAGTACTTTAGCTCTCCCATCATAGACATCTCAAACCTATCTGTCATAATTTTAATAAATTCCTCACAAAAAGATTTGTTAGTTGAACCAAAGATTATATCATCAAAATAGATTTGACAAACAAAGAGATCATTGTCAAAGTTCTTTGTAAACAATGTATAATCTACTTTACCGATCTTAATGCCATTTTCAATTAAGAAATCTCTAAGACATTCATACCAAGCTCTAGGAGCTTGTTTGAGGCCATAGAGAGCCTTACGCAATTTAAATACGTGGTCGGGGAACTCTTCATCTTCAAACTCGGAGGGTTGCTCCACATACACCTCCTCCTTGATTGGTCCGTTGAGGAAGGCACTTTTCACATCCATTTGATAGAGCTTGAAATCATGGTGAGTAGCATATGCAAGTAATATTCTAATGGACTCAAGTCTAGCTACGGGAGCAAAGGTTTCATCGAAATCCAAACCTTTGACTTGTGAATACCCTTTGGCCACAAGTCGTGCCTTGTTCCTTGTCACCACCCCGTGTTCGTCTTGTTTGTTGCGGAAGACCCATTTGGTGCCGACGACGTTGGATTTGGGTCTTTCGACTAGTTCCCACACCTTGTTCCTTTTGAAATTGTTGAGTTCTTCTTGCATGGCCACTACCCAATCCGGATCCTTCAATGCATCCTCAACCCTACGTGGTTCCAAAAAGGACACAAACGAGTAATGCTCACAAAAATTAGCTATGCGAGATCTAGTAGTTACTCCCTTTTGGATGTCACCGATGATGTTGTCGATTGGGTGATCCCTTTGGACGCATTGGTGTACTCTTGGGTGTGGTACTTGCTGTCTTGAATCTTCATGATCATCATATTCTCCCACTAAATGGTTGCCCTCATTGACTTAGTTCATTTTCGTCTTCTTGAGGTTGATCTTTTATGGAAGATCCCCCTTGATCATTGGCCTCCTCTTGTAGTTCATTTTCCTCATGCATATGTGCAGGTGGCTCTTGTGGTCGAACTTCGCCTAACGCCATTCTTCTCAATGCTTGACACGGAGCTTCTCCTCTATCTAGCAAACATGGATCAACTTGCTCCTTTTGGGAGCCATTAGTTTCATCAAACACTACGTCACGTGCTACTTCAACAAGTCCATAGGTCTTGTTGAAGACACGATAGGCGTAAGTGTTCGAATCATAACCAAGCAAGAAACCTTCATCGGACTTCGAAGCGAACTTTGAAGTCCTAGGCTTCTTGTTCAAAATATAGCATTTGGAACCGAAAACTCAAAAATTTGAAATATTAGACTTGTTACCAGTGAGTAGCTCATAGGATGTTTTCTTGAGTAGTCGATGAAGATAAAGTCGATTTATGGCGTGGCAAGCTGTGTTGACCGCTTCTGCCCAAAGTCGATACGAGGTCTTGTACTCATCGAGCATTTTCCTCACCATCTCTATGAGGGTTCAGTTCTTCCTTTCGGCAACTTCATTTTGTTGAGGGGAGTAAGGAGCTGAAAACTCATGCTTTATGCCTTCTTCATCTAGGTACTCCTCAACTTGTGTGTTCTTAAACTCTGTGCCATTGTAGCTTCGAATGTTCTTGATCGTCAATGAAAACTCATTTTGAGCACACTTGAAAATTTCTTCAAGATTCCTTGTGTTTTTGCCTTATCATGTAAAAAGAAAACCCAAGTGAAGCGAGAAAAATCATTGACAATTACTAACCATATTTGTTACCGCCGATCTTATGTAAGCAATTGGACAAAATAAGTCCATGTGAAGTAGCTCGAGCGGTCTTGTTGTAGTCATGACGTTCTTAGCGAGATGAGGTGCTCCAACTTGCTTCCCGGCTTGGCACGCGCTACAAGGCCCGTCTTTCTCAAAAACAACATCCTTCAAACCTCGGATGTGATCGCCCTTGAGGAGTTTTTGAAGGTTCTTCATACCAACATGTGCTAGCCGTCTATGCCACAACCAACCCATGTTGGTCTTTGCAATCAAGCATGTGTCAAGTTCGGCTTTATCTTTGTTGAAGTGAACAAGGTAAAGCTTTCCCTTTAACATACCGTTGAATGCAATGGAACCATCACTCCTAGAGACGGTCAGACCCTCGTTAGTGAACAAGCAATTATAACCTTTATCACATAATTGAGATATGGACAACAGGTTATAATCTAAGGAATCAACATGTAATACATGAGAAAGAGTGTGTTTAGATGATATGGCAATTTTACCGGTACCGAGCACCCTTCCTTGACTATTGTCTCCAAAATAGATGCCCTCGCTTGGATCATCATTTGCTTCATACTCAACGAACATCCTTCTTTCTCCAGTCATATGGTTAGTGCAGCCACTGTCCAACACCCATTTTGATCCACTAGAGGAACAGGCCTGCAAAAACAAATTATGCCTTGGTTTTAGGTACCCAAGTTTGCTTGGGTCCTTTTAGGTTAGTCACAAGGGATTTGGGCACCCACATATGAGACTTGGTGTTCCCATGGCGTGGCCATACATAATGAGCATAAACTTTGCCAAAATTACTTCTCATTAAGACATAAGATGCATCGAAAGTTCTAAATAGAAACCGTTGTTGTTTATACACAGGACTAGTCTGGGAGATCGGACTTGTCCGGAGGACCGAACTTGTCCGGATCCCGACCGGACTAGTCCGGTGATCATGCGTGTTGAATTCATTAATTTCGGATTTTCCAGTTTGAGAGGGTCTTCCCTTTACAAAGGCATTGCTCTCCTTGTTACTCTTATGACTTCTAGCATGTTGCTTTTCACCATAAGAGTAACCAATGCCATATTTGACATTTGGAGGTCTTGTGATCAAGTATGCACTACGTGCATATTTAATCTTCTCTTTGTCAAATATGCCATTTTGTGAAGGATGCTTGTCCTTGGTAGAGGTTGACTTGTCTTTCAAGCTGGTGTCAACTTTACCACATGTACAAGTAGAAGCAACTTCAGTTTTAATGGGTTGAGAAGGTGAACTTGAAGAGGATGAAGGGTCACCTTGCTTGAGTGACTCAACTTGCACTTCAAAGATCTTGTTAACCTTGATTAGGTTAGCAAGTTCATCCTTGATTGTAGCATTTAAGTCGCTTAACTCTAAGCAAGCTTCTTTGCTTGAAGCTAATTCAAGCTCTAGTGACTTGCTTCACTCCTTTTTCAAGTTCTAGAAGCTTGTCAAGTTCAACATATTCCTCCTTTTGGGAGATAATCATGTCTTCTTGACGATGTATCAACTTCTCCTTCTCAACAAGTTGATCAAGTAATAATTTCATTTTTGCGGTTGTTTTTTTATCTAACCCAATGAGCATATCTTCATTATCACTATTAATTTCACTATCACTGGAATAGGAATGCACGGAAGAGGATTTGGTAGTTACCTTGCGTTTACCTTCCTTTTCCATGAGGCAAGTGTTGTTCCCCTTCCATGCGCCGAGAGTAGGGAAGAGAGTGGACTTCTTGGATGTCTTTTCAATGGCTATGCTAGCCATCTCCTCATCTTCTTCGGATGAGGACTCATTATTTGAGTCCCATTCTTTCCCGAGATGTGCTTTTTCAGCTTGCTTCTTCTTCTTGAAGAACTTCTTGGGCTGAGGCTTCGCTTCTTTGGTCTTCTTCGTGTTCTCTTCATATGGGCAATCAACTATAAAATGGCTATACTCACCACAATTATAGCAAGCCCGCCTCAACTTTGGTTTTGATCTTTCCTTGTACTTTCCTTCACTTGATTTAGCACCTTGTCTCTTCTTCATCATTTTTTTGAACTTCTTCATGAATAGTATCATGTCATCTTCATCCAAGTCGTTGCTCTCGTCGTCACCGTCTTATTCTAGTTGATCTTCTCGAGCTTCTTTAGACAAGGGCTTAAGGGTGGACTTTAGAGCGACTCCTTTCTTCTTTGTCGAGGTGAGATCGGCAATTTCCTTAACATGTTTGGCTTGTTTTTCCATCATCTCAAAGTTGATGATTTTCCCAAGTAGCTCATCCGGGGTCATCTTCTTGTACCCGAGGCTTTCTCGTATCATCGAGCATAAAGTGATATTACGAGGCATGAAAGCTCTAAGAATGAGCTTCACCACCTCATGGCTGTTCCATTTCTTGCTTCCGTATGCTCTCACTTTGTTGATGAGCGTCTTTAGTCGGTTTTACATATCTTGTGGCGACTCATCTTCTTCGATGGCGAATCTTCCCAGCTCGCCTTCAATCATCTCGATCTTCACTTCTCGCACATGATGAT
Source organism: Tuctoria greenei (assembly GCA_036927565.1). NCBI lineage: Eukaryota > Viridiplantae > Streptophyta > Magnoliopsida > Poales > Poaceae > Tuctoria > Tuctoria greenei. The sequence continues at coordinate 192,074,785 of JAYESD010000007.1, read as the reverse complement.
CGCTTTCATGTGCGGTTTGCAATGTATCCCATATCTCCTTCGCGATCCCGAGTCCATCCACCTTTGTAAACTCATCCCGACTGAGCGATGAATTAATGACTGCAGCAGCTTGGGCATTTCGATAGATTGCTTGCTCTTGGCTAGGTGTGAGCTCCTCATCATCGTCTGGTATATCTATTCTTGTGCATACTATGTGCCATAAACTTGGATTGAGAGAAATCAGATGCATTTTCATGTTTTGCCTCCACATTGAGTAGTCATTGCCGTCGAAGTGTGGGGCTTTTCCAAGTGGAATATATAGATAATGATTGTTATTAGTATTTAGGCGATCATAGTTAAAAGGATATCGGGAGTAGTCGGTGTGCCTACTCCCCTTCTTTCTCTTCTCATCTTCGATCTTCACCTTTCCCTTGGATAGGGTTTTCTTCCTTAGGAGCGCCTTGAGTTCCAGCGTCTCCTCATCATCATCCTCAAAGTCTTGAATGGCTTCAAGGAGCTTCTCCAATTTCTGGTTCTTGTCTTCTTCAACCTTCTCTTGGTTGATACTCTTGTGTACGTCCTTCATGTCTGACATGATCTCTTTGAGCGGTTAGTCTCCTTTTGAAGAACCTTGCTCTGATACCAATTGAATGTGGCCTAGAGGGGGGGTGAATAGGCCTTTTTGAATTTTGTCAGAACCTACAACACTTAACAACCAGATCAAATCTCGAGATATCGGACTAGTCCAGTCGAGTGCGGACTAGTCCGGTGCATACCGTCTAGGTTTATCAAATTTGATCGATTATCTTGATCCTAGGATGCATGCAGCGGAAATATACTTGTAGTTGAAATGTTACACGATTATGACCTAGGATATACCACAAGTCAATCTTATATTCAATATGTCAACGTAAAGTAAGCAAGATTGATATAATGTATAAGAATGAGGAGCGCAAAGTAAGAACACAAGCACTTTATCTCGTGGTTCAGTTCCCACAGAGGCAACCTACATCCACGTTGAGGAGTCCACAAAAGGATCGGGTCTTCTCCAACCCTACCCTCGTCGGATCGCCACGGAGGTCAATCCTTTTTACTTATCACAAATGGTAAATAACCGAATTCAAGGGGCCTTCTCACACATTGAGGGCTCCCCAAGATTACAACAAGAAATCCACCAAGAACACACTCGAAAGATTATAATAAAAAACTATAGTAGTGTGTTAGGGAATCAAACCAAGAGCTCAATGAGTGATGAACCGTGTCTCTCCAATGATCCAAAGTGTATCCTCAAGGGATTGATCTTTGTTGCGTTTGATTTCGTGGAGAGATGTGTTTTTGAGGCTCTTGGGAGGTGTGACGGTGCAGGGGGTCGAGAGATCTGAAAGATGGGCCATGTACACCTATTTATATGGGGTTCCCAAAAGTTACCGTTAGGGTTTAGAAATATCGGACTAGTCTGTGGTGGACACCGGACTAGTCCAGTGTACTATGTGTAGCAAACCCTAGGTGTCCCGAAATAGCGGACTAGTCCTTCTAGAAGCGGACTTGTCTGATTTCGCTTATGGAAATCTTCGGACTAGTCCGGTGGATATCGGACTTGTCCGATTTAGGTCAGAGGATTTTTCGGACTAGTTCGTGCTAATATCGGACTTGTCCGATTTTGTGCAACTTGTGAAGTGTTTGGAGGACTAGTCCGCACTGGGAAGGACTAGTCCGATTCTAGTCAGAGAGATATCGGACTAGTCTGTGGTGATATCGGACTTGTCCGATCTTGTGCAGAAAGATATCGGACTAGTCCGGTGTCAGTCGGACTAGTCCGGTCCTGTATAAACTTGTGCAATGTGTGTGATTATTTATGCTTGAGCTCTTGAGGTGTGTTTCCTTAACACACTTCATACACGATGATCTACTACACTTGTTCTTTATGCTCTTTTCCACATTGCTCCTCATTCTCCCTTCTTTTTGGCAGCTTGCTTATTTTCTCATTAGAACATGTGCTCATCTCAACAAAGTGGTTAGGATCTCATTTGCTTGTCATAAATCATTCAAAACCCACAAGGAATTCCTAGATGCACTTTCAGTAAATAGCTGTTTTGATGCGTTGTGTCCTTTATGTTAAAGTATAGAGAAATAGACAGTAAGTTCAGTAATTAAGTAATTAAGTAAGTCTTTTAGCTACGTGGTGAAGGGAGAGAATGTTAGATTGATCACGTTAAAGGTATGGAGCTCACCCATTTCGAGTCAACCTCCCTTCGTCCTGATCGGGGGCGGTTACCAACCCAAGTGTTGGCGGCCCCCTCTCACACCCGGGCATATAAATAAGAGGCAACGTTTTTGCCTAAGAGAGATAATCATGATTTCCGATCTAAATGCTACGGGAAGTGAGGGGAACGCTGCTCCACTCTCCGTCACCACCGGACAGTGTTATCCTAAACAGCCTAATCGGACCGGTCCGTTTAAACACGTTTAAACGCTACACAAGGGATAACTGTACAATTTACCTCCTAAACGGTACATTAAACGGTTGACCCGTTTAAACGGGTCAACGCCCGTTTAAACGGGCAAAACGGTGTAAACAGTTTAGATTTAAACGGGTTTAAACTGCGTGTACGCCCATTTACCCAATATAACCAGTGCCCATTTTAACCCTAGCGAGCCCGTCACTTTGCTTCGGGCGGGGCGGCTTACCCTAGCGGTTCTGTTTCCGCCGCCACTTCAGAGCCGAGATCGGGAGGCGGCTGCTCCATCGATCTTGCTCCGCCAGTCTGCCGTCGACCAGGTACGCGGCTCATTCCTCCCTCCGGCTGTCGGCAACTCTCCTCCTTCGCCCCTACCAGAGTCCCTGCACCTCGCGCTCACTGCCTCTGCATCGGCTCCGGCGGAGGTGCTCGAGATGCGACGCAGCGGCCCGCCTCCGCCCTCCTGCTTGCAACGCGGCGGCGCGGTGCCCTCCTGCACGAGATGCCCGCCCCAATCCTGCGCGCCCTCACTCGGCAGCTGCTTGCGCCGAGCCGCCTTCCCTGGGCAGCTGCCCGCGCTGACGCATCCCCACTCGAGCCTCTGCTCCGACGTTCATTTGGACTGAAACAGAGCATTTGTTTTGCTTTTATCAGTTAGCACCCATCATCTCTCCTTCGATTACAAAAGTTGCTTGACTAGAAGATATTTTTGCATGTTTGCAGATTCATTTTTTAGTGAACTCTTACTGATATGTCTGTTAGGTCAATTATACCCCAAAAATTGTTAGTAAAATATTTTTATTTATAATAACAGTGTAGCTACAGTACATACCATTTAATCCATTTAAACACCGTTTAAACAGGCTAAACAGTAAAGACCTCAACCGACTATTTACCGTCTAGGATAACACTGTCACCGGACGAACGCTCATCCTCCTAATCTCCCCTGTCAATCATCTAAGTACTGTGAACATTCATTGATTATTCTAAATCTAGATTTAGATTTGATTAAAGACCCGATTCAAACCATACCCAGTGGATTAGTGAACCTTAAGTTTTAACAGCAAAAGCTCCTCCTTCAGAGCTTTCGAAAAAAATATCAGCTTACTAAGCATAAAAGCAAATGTCAAATGTGTAGCAGATTGCCATCCATCTGTTTCATTGATTTATTACGCCAAACAGTACAACAATTAAACATAACACATTCAATTCTACATTTCGTGATATACTCGACCAGATGCCTCACACAACATGGTTTTACACACCGTGCTTCTGAGCTTAGCAACCACTGTACAGAGCAGTACGTGATCTGTTACTTGTTAATGAAATACTGGTGTGTTAACATGAACAGCTACCAGAAACAAAAATGAACTCCAGTTTCATCAATATAAAAAAAATTAACTCAATGGCAGCCTCTGTTATGCTACCTAACTCTGAAAACCTGCAGCTTCTCGGAGCTTAGGCAGCCAAGGTAACTCTCCCCGGTTGAACTTTTTGCAAACCTTAGATCAAGGATTGGTTGTTGGTGGGGGCTGAGATCAGTGAATGTCTGAAACGAAGGCAGCCGCCAAGTACGGAGCCCGTACAGCGACTCATCACCATAGGCAAACAGATGCTTGTTGCTTCCACAGGGTATGATTGCCGATTTCGACATTCGCAATTCACTCACGTTGCCATTGCAGATCTGACCCTCAGTAAAGGATGTACCGCCCGTCCTCATGAGGACGTGTCGCCCTAGCTTCCCTGAACCAGCGGGTGTCAGTGGTACTGGTGTCACTGCTTGAGGTATGACCCCATCATCTGGCACCTCAACTTTTGGTCGGTAGGAAGCCACTATGAGATCACTTGAAGGGGTGCATGCAAGAGAAATACAGACCCCTTGATTTTCCATCCCGCATAGCAAATTTGGCCTGGAAAATAGGACGAGACGTAAGTATGTGAACTATAAATAATCATTACCTACAGTTCGAAAAGACCTATAGAAGCAAATCATATAAACTAATGTAAGAACATTTCAATCCACTACCTACCTGTTTTTGTTGCCATCAACATCGCAAATGAAGGGTCCTATGGAAGAAGCAGAAATAATCTTTCTGGAACCACAGGCATCTACAGCAGAATGGATAGTATGGACTGGGTGTGTTGATAGACCCATAACTGAATGTAAAGGTGATGAAGTTTGACGAATATCAAAGACCAACAACATGCCGTTCTGTTAATCAATAGAGAAATTCCTTTTCAATCCTCCAGCGACCAGCGTGCACAAAGAGATTAAGAGAAATCACAAGGGGTGTTGAAAAATCAACCTGTAGTCCAGCATAAATGTAAGTTGAACTAGTATGATCCCCTGAACAGGACCATCCTGGAGACTGCAAGATATTGAAATACATAAGATCAGCAAGTCAGGATAAACAATTCCATATTGTTACTCATTCACCTACTTTAGCAAGTAAATGGTACATATGATTAAAAGCTTGAAATCAACCTGAAGAATAAAGAAAAATACATCTTTCTGAAGATTAATGTATGCCTTTGTCAATGTACGGACTATAGTGCATTTCAATACACAAGAGAGAGAGAGAGAGAGCTATAACAAGCGACCAATTAGAAAAGGAGAAGCCTTCTAGGTACCATGCCTAAATAAAAGAAAACAAATCATCTAAAATATCTAAAAATGCTTTAGAAGAAAATATATACAGAAATAGTTTTTTTGTTCTAGCAGTTTTGAACCAACATATCAAGAGCATACGCGCATTGGCAGGAATTGTGAAACCACAAGGTCAAAGGATTACCGGTAAATCATATTGAAGGACAACACTATTGGTTGCCATGCTGGGATATAAAACATAAAAACGTGTCAGATATCAGAGTAATATTTTTTTTATGTCAGCACAAAGAAAAACTTTTAATGTAGACCTGAAAAGCGACAATTTCCTGCCTAGTGATGCAAAAACAGCACGCCCCTCAGGCAGTATACAGATGTCCCTAATAGCTTTAGTATCAGGAGGGAGGTCGATTTTCTGCATTCCCAGTCCAGCAAACATGCTGATCTGTTGAAATAAGGAGTTGAGATGCAACTTGCAAGAAGTGAAAAACACCCAAACCTTACGTTCAGAAGCATAATTCACCTGAAGTTATTTGATAGAGAATCTAAATGAGGCAAGTACCTTTGTAAGGACATGTTCAGGACCAAATCCAGGTGCCCTTCCAGAAGTGAATATAACCTGGCTGGATGCATCTATAGCCATGACTCGGGCTCCGTCAAGGAAAAACTCATTCTACAAAACATGGTTGTGAACTGTATTCAGTGAATGCCAAGATCCTTTCATAATACTATTGCCATCGTGATTATGCTGTTGAGCTAACTGTATGATTGATATTGGAATGACAAGCAAGGTATATACTATACTTTTTTATCGTAGTATATACTATACACTTCACTAGTAGATTCTGACATACAACACAGCTGGAACTACATTGATTGACACAACCAAATGAAACTGGAAATAAATTTTAAGATAGCTCGATCAAGTATAGCAAGAAAAAGAAATCAGACAACAATAAAAGCAGACCTGGAGAACGAAACTGCAAAGATTGCTACAGTCAATGTCCTCTGTTAGTGAGGCGATTGGTTCTGCATTTTTTGTTCCATCTGATGATTGCTCTGTCATTTTCTTCACAAATTGTTGTAACATAGTTAACATCAAAGCTTCTAGTATTTAGAATAATCATAATAATCTAAATCTGGGTAATACTAGAGTGCACTACCTGTCTCTTTAAATTTGTTTCATATATTATATTTTGCTGCAGAATAATCTGCCTCTGCAAGTCAAATAAGGAAATATACACGAGTAAACTAAACATGAGACTCAACTGAACTTGTAAAGGTTTATCCACTGTAAATATTGCTTAATTGAATTAGAGAAACAGCATATAAATTGAGCAAGTACCTTATGCTCTTTTATCTGCTCAAATAACTTTGTTTGCTGTATTGAAATGCACAAGGGTCATAAGCTTTGAGAAAAAGAATATGCAACTCATGGTCAGCTTGATGTGTATGCCAGATATTGGGGGGGGGGGGGGGGGGGAGTAGCTAAAAGTTGCATATAAACTAACAATATTTACATCTTTGATGCAAAAAAAATTCAAAAGCTTATTAGTTATCACATGAATCAAGCTGGTACTAAGATACAAATTCCACAAATTACAATTAACCAGCTTTTATTCTTTAGGTGGAAAGGATTTCCTTTGACTAGAGGCTGACGCACAATTAGCGGCCACCAGGGGATTACATAATTTGGAACAGAATGATGTGAGGTTTTCCTCTATTTGGTTGAATAAAAATACAATTGTACAAAAAAAGGATCCTACTTGCTTCTCAAGAGATTCATTCTTCTCTCTCAATGACAGCACTTGCTGCATAAATGAAACAAAACAAGAATCAGTAGACGGTCAGAACTACATCTACAGAAACGTAGGAAGTAAAACTAACCTTCTCAAGGTCATTATTCGGAATAGCAATTTCTGGTACATATAAGTTGATAATCTGGCTTTGTTTATATTTCCTGCCGCATTGAGGACACTGAATAAAGTTAAAAAAAAAGAATCTGATTAATCAAAAGGCTATCTCTCAATAAGGATAAATGCTTAAGGATATTATTTTGAACTACCACGTATTAGTCAGTATACCGGTGCTTTTTTCTTTGCAAATTGCAGTAACCATCTCTCTAAGCAGCATCTTCCGTAGACATGCCCACAAGGAATGCAGCTAGGTACAGATTACCACATAGTTAGCATTTGAAGATCTTCCACAATATTTGAAACATAAATGTGTATGCTCCTAATGCCACTGAATGAGAAAATGAGAAAAGATACAGTAAAATTGAAGCAAACAAAATATTTTTCTTAAAGAAGAAAAAAACATTCGCAATAGCGCACAAGAACAAACTCTGCATCCTAGCAATTTTAAGTTCCTTATAATGACAAATAATCAACCCTCCTTCAAATGTTTCATGCCTTTATAGAATATACAAAATGAAAAAGAAGCACTTGCAGTGACATGTAGTATTTATCTCTGCATCATAAGCAATTTTTAAGTGCCTTATAATGACTAAAATATGAAAGGTCCTTCACATGATTAATGCCTTTAGAAACTATAAATCTCTGCAGGTTGGTGAATCAATGGACGGATGTCAATAGAATTCCATAGTAGTCAGATGGTTAGTTTTGCATATCAATGACAAGCTCCAGACAGACAACCATACAAGTTTTAGTTTGTTACTTTTCATTTTCAGAATTCCCAAGTGTTCCAGTCAAGTTGTCTATTCAGCATGAGTGTCATTTTCATGTAATCTCCAGTAGAATCAATACTAGTTACCATCGAGTCAAGTGAACTCAAAAGATATAGCAGTTCCACACTCAAGGAGATTCAATCATACGACAAGAGAGCTCATACTGGGTCACTCACATGCATGGGCGAAGCTACATGAGCTCTCCCGAGTGCCATGCATCAGTGTCCTAAGCGATTTTCAGTGATTTTTTTTTAACTCAGATCAACCAGCTCCATTTCGAATGAAACAGAGGTCCAGATACAGAACAGTTTTCCCCCATTCCTAGCTCTATGCCTTTTCTCTTGAACTACCGAAATGGAAGGGAAACTGGATGTAACATCCCCATGGGGTTTAAATTCTTACAGACAAAGTCACTAAGATCGCCAAAATAAGGTCACAAACTAAGGTCTTGCTTCATTAGCACTGGAGTCCATCGACCACATAAGGTTGCAAGAAATCAGATCATGGAGACGCATGAAATTAGTTCTCTTGCGCCCTCCATCCTGAAGGCACAAACGTTGAGCGATCCGGAGCAATGTCATCCCGATCAGGCAGCATGAGAATCCTGCCTTGCGCCTGAAGGATTTTCATAACCTCCTCGAGCGATTTCAGTGATTACCACCTAATTTTCACTTTATGTGCACCTCTTGAAATCATACTTGCGCACCACTATCCTAGGCTGACAGCTAATATTGTCACGTATATGTTGAAGTGGCACAGGGGGTTTTTGTTTTCTTTCTTTCGAAACCTCAGAAGGAGGAAGTAACCCGGTTTATAAGGGAAACCGTGCACTGGGGTCTTTGGATTGGTAGCTTCGCTACTGCCATGTACACACCCTTCCCACACAAACAAGAGTGTTCATAAGTCAAAGATGAAGCCTAATTGCAGTTTCGGGAAACTATAAGAGGTATGGAATAGCTAACCACAACTGCAGTACCAATCTAGAAGCTCGGAACCACACACAAAAACTAGGAGCAAACAATTCCACAAAATCAGCGCAAATTCTCCTCAACTGACGCGATGAGCCCCGTCCCCGGTCCACTCGTTCATGCAGATGGGGCAGCTGGGAAGGTGGGGCCCCTCCGCCTCGTCTTCGCCCGTCGAAACCATATATCTAGCACCGGATCCCTCGCTCTCATCCTCCGACTCCTCCGACGAGCCTCCTTCCTCGCCCGAGCTGGACGAGGCCACGTGGACCACCGGGGTCGCCGCCCTTGCCGCCGGCCGCCGTGGCCGCCTGCCCCGGGACCTCGCCCCCGACGGCATTGGGGGGGAGGGGGGGGGGGGGGGGGGGGGCTGGGCCGCCGAGCAGAGTGCAAACTGGATTGAGGAGCCGCAGAGTGAAGGAGAAATTTTTTGGTAGCCGTGGCGCCGGCGAACGAGACTGAAAAAGTTTCGCGCGCAGGAGCCCAAAAAGTTGGAGGGCTCATGTTATGTGCCGTCTAAATCAGCCCATGGAGACAACGAACAGACAAAACCGGCGCTCGCGTTCGCGTCGGGAGGCAGGGTGAGGTGGCGAGGTGTAGTTTAATCCCACCTCGCTGAGCTATGCTGATTGATCTCGCGAAGCGAAAATATAACCAGCACCCCTGCTGGACGTGTTCAATGAGCGATCAGGAAGTCTCATGGCCTAGATCAGTGGCTCACATTGCACTTGGTGAGTGCTGATCTACTATCTCTCTAAGTGAGAGAGTGGACGTCATAATTTGTGTTATCGGGGTACACAATTTGTGTTATCGGGGTACGTGTGCACGTGGCCCCTGTCAATTCAATGAAAATTTGATGCGGCGTACTTTGTTTTGGGCTTATGGCATGGGCCGTTTGGGTATTATTGGCTAGGTCTTTGGTCGTTTTAATATTTGATCGTACTGACTTTGGGCTTGGGTCGTTTGAATATTAATGATTATGGGCTTGGGCCGTTTGAATATTAGTGACTATGGGCTTGGGCCGTTCGAATACTACTGTCTATTGGTTCGGGCCGTTCGAATATTATTGGCTAAGGTTTGGGCCTGTCGAATATTTTAAACTTTGGGCCAATTGAGTGAGCCCAGTTAATCGCGTGGCGTACGTCGCAGCACGCTGCACGCACAAGGCCTTCGCCTCTCGTCCTGAACGGAATCTCTGCCACAAACGGCCGGCGCACGGCGAGGGAGCACAGGGGAATGATGGCGCGTAGCGTGTCGTACGTGTCGTCGGCGAAGCTCGTGTCCATGGCGCGCGGCAACCACCGCCTCGCCATCATCGACGTCAGGTACGCGCGCGCGCCGCCTCCTGTGCAGTGCTGCCCTGGTCGGCGCCGTTTTGGTGACTGACCCTCCTCATCGCGTGTTTGGGGCGTGGGAATTGAAGGGACGACGAGCGGAGCTACCAGGCGCACATCGCGGGCTCGCACCACTACGCCAGCAGCGGGTTCGCGGCGCGGATGCCGGAGCTGGCGCGGACCGCCAGCGGCAAGGACACCCTCGTCTTCCACTGCGCGCTGAGTCAGGTCTCAGATCCGCTTCCCTCCTCCTCACTCAATCCCACGATTTCCAGCCAGAATACATAGGCTCCACATATAACACTGAGCTAGAAGCTCAGCGCAGATTCATTGGTTTGATTCACTGGTTGCACGAGGAACCATACATGTATTGGAATGTGGCACCTATGGTTGTATGAAATGTAGTGGAGGAAAACCGATAATTTGCGTGTCCAGGTCGTCATTTGACTGTATTTTAGATGACACCAGGTTACAAGCCAATGAATGCTTCGGCGATTGCATTCTGTTCTAATGCTTGTTTATTTGACCTGCAAATGCACGGATTTGTTCTCTTAACACCTTTTGTAGTTTTAAAACTGATTTAAAGGTCTGTGCTATGCTCAAATGGAGTTATAACTAGGAACTAGGATACCGATTCAGCCTTAGGACTTTTCACAATTATGTTTAATTAGGATTCAGAGTCATCCATGTAGATGCAAATAAAAGAGATACTATCGTCATAGACATTCGGTATTGGGCGGTATTTTCCCTTTTCCCCTTCCCGCCTGCCAACTGGGATGATCTGTGTGAAATTATGTAGTACATCTGATTCCTTGCGAGAAATTCTGACCAAATCACCAAACCTTATTGTGCTTACTAGAAAATGTTTCTCATATTACATATGCTGACTCACTTTCGACTGTCAGGAATCAGTGTAGATATCGGTAGATATCTGTTGTGATGCTTCCAAATTTGATATTCCATTTGCCCTGAAGCTTCTAATTGTAATGGCCAAGGCTTTGCTAAATATCCAACAGGGCAATTAAACACACTAATAACTCAGTATCATCTTCTATCTCTACTTCCACATTTTCTAGCTGCTATTTAGTCTTACTGAATTATTGCTTTTAAAATAGAATTATTCAGTTTTACTCCCTTGTGATGGCCATATGCTTCTTCGTTATCCCTGATTGTGTCAGTTCTGCCACAGCGTTGCTCACCAATGGCAGGAACAGTAATGCATCACATTTTGTTTTTCACTCGTTATCCAAGTTCTTTATTTTATACCATATTTTTTTCCTGATTTCAACTTACCTCCGATGTGGGGACACTATATGAAGAAAAGGGTACGTTTTTTCATGCTAACTTTTCTGTCATCACACTTCAGGTGAGAGGTCCATCGTGTGCTCGAATGTTCTCAAACTATCTATCTGAGACCAAAGAGGATTCAGGGATCAAGGATATTATGGTGCTGGAGCGTGGGTTCAATGGATGGGAGGCTTCAGGGCAGCCCGTCTGCCGCTGCGCCGATGCTCGTTGCAAAGGAACGTGCCCTTGAACTTAACAGTTCCAACTCCTCTCAGCAAACCATGATAAATCCATTTTACTTTTCGTTTACATCGCCTCATCAATAAAATGATGAGCAAAAAACTTGGGCAGGTAATGCTGTTTTGTGGAGATTCCGTTGCATAACTACTGTCACCCCATACCATGCTTGACTGCATAATGTTGCTGTATATTTATGTGCATCAAACTGTAGCCAATCTTATGTGGTTGGTTGCTGCCTATACTTACCGTTTTGAGCTAACTAAAACCCGGTCGAAATGCTTTTGATCAGAAATTCATCAGCTCTCAGAGCAAAAGAAATGTTAAGGGCGTATCCCTTTGTTAAAAACTTAAAAAATTGTCGTTCTCGCAAATTGCAGACGTGGGCTCACTAGATCCGCTGACCACGCCCCCCGCCGGCGTGCGCCATGCCGTGCGCAACAAGCCGATCTGCTGTGCTGCAGGCGACCACCCACCCACCCACCCACGCCTTTCCTCTTCGTCTTCGCACCCAACCAGATCCCACCCGGCCCGACCCGACCCCATGGCCTTCTCGCGCCTCCTACCCTGCCGCCGCGCCCTCCTCCCCGCTCTCCTCCACGCCCCTACGCCTGCCCCCATCCCACGCGCCGCCGCCGATCCTCTCGGTCCCTTCCTCCGCTCCTTCGCCTCCGGCACGCGGCGGGCGGGGCCCTCTTCCCGCCCCCGCACCGTGGACATCGGCGCCCGCGCGCGCCAGCTCCAGACCCGCCGCCTCTGGTCCTACGCGCTCGCCTTCGGCTGCGCGGCCGGGTTCGTGGTCACCGTGCTCGCCACGTTCCAGGACCAGCTCGTCTTCTACGTCACGCCCACCGACGCGCTCGCCAAGTTCGCCGCCGACCCCTCCAAGTCCCGCGTCCGCCTCGGGGGGCTCGTGCTCGAGGGCTCCGTCGGGCACCCCACGCCCGGCTCCCCCGAGATGGAGTTCGTCGTTACCGACCTCATCACCGACGTGCTCGTCCGCTACGACGGCGCGCTCCCCGACCTCTTCCGTGAGGGCCACTCCGTCGTCGTCGAGGGGTTCCTCAAGCCCTTCACCGACGACATCCGCCGGGACGACGGCAGGAAGGTCGCCGAGAAGGCGCGGGAGTGCGCTTGCTTCCTGCGTGGCACCGAGGTGCTCGCTAAGCACGACGAGAAGTACATGCCCAAGGAGGTCGCGGAGGCGCTCGAGCGTAATAAGAAGCAGCTCGAAGCTGAAGCCACCGCCGCGGAGGGGTCGGTGGCGGCAGATGGAGCCAAGGCAGCCTCGTAAGGTTTTGCATTCCCGTTTTGAGATTTACCAGATCTCAAGCGCGAGACGTAGGTAGATTTGATTTCTCAGTGGACTTTGGGAATATCTGCGGCATGATTCCATTCAAGCTGTTGTCTTCGTATTACTCTGTGAGCTGGGGTCAAGGCAATTTTTGTTAGAGAAATAATGACAACTGATGGTGATTAAACACATCAATATGTATTCTTATCAATGAAATATTATTAATATACTCCTTCTACTAAGTAATACTATGTTGTTTCGTTGTGCAATTTTTTTTATGGTAGTCAGAACTCAGAACCAACTATCCCAGTTTTATATTTCTGTTGTGTTTAATGATGTGGTATGATTTTTACTGAATCCATATTGACAATGTGGTTAGCATTTTTTGGTTCTCCTTAAGCCAATAATGTTCAACCTCTAGGTGATCTCTAAGGAAACCCTTCAGCCCCCGCCCCCGAAATTGAAGGCCGAGTCTAAATGATTCGTTTGTCCCAACGGGTCTGTGGCTGCAGGCTGCTAGATGTTTGTTTTGCATACTGGAACCCATGTTTTGGGATGTGAATGTGTAACAGACAGTAGTGTGACCATACCAAGGCAATGTTATATGGTTTGTTAGTTATCTAGTCCATAATTTTGTTTGTTGACCTTTAGACATCATGATTAGTTCCATCCAAATACTAGCATCTGGACATCAAAAGTTTAAATCTCTAGTGTTGTAGGTAGTAACTAGATCTTAAGGCGAGGTTCTGTGATCCGGAGTTCAGTGTTTTTGAGGCGTCGCCTAGGCGTCCAGTCGCTAGAGCATAGACGCCAGGTCGGCTCGCCTCGCCTGGAGTGATCTAGGCGCCCGCCTGGGACGGCTAGTCGTCGATTGGGTGCCTAGGCGTCCTGTCTGGGCGGGCGCAGGCGGACGCCCAGGGCGGCGGTGAGGCAGAGGCACGCCGGGATGGGAGGGAGGAGGGACGAGAGGGCGCTGCGCCGCGTCGAAAGGTGGAAGACGAAGGCTGCAGGCCCGCTGGTCGGCTGGATCGAGAGATGGGGAATATGGAGGCGCCGGCCGCCCGGATGGAGACGGGTGCGGTCTGGGAAGACGCGGTCTGGGAAGATGAAGCGGTACCTGACGATTGGATCTGGTTGATAGAAAATGAATGGTTGGATGGAGCTGGTGTGATGAAACCTAGGGTTATAATCTTATTGGGCCTGGCTGGGCCTTCACCCCTGCCGCCTCCTGCCTCTACCAGATCGCCTCTGTCTTCAGCTCCATGCGCTGGCGGCCGCAGCTCCTACCCCGGTGCACCTTTCCCTCGCCTCTGCTGTTCTTCCCTCCCCTGCTCCATGGTCTGGCACTCGTTTTCGCCCTCCTCAGCCCCGGCGCCCCTCTCCCCTGGCCTCTGCTGCCCTTCCTCTGACCGCCTCTGCTCTCTCGCCTGACACTCGCCTAGGCGCCCGCCTAGGTGCCTAGTCGTCCAGGCGGCCGGCGGGCGCCTAAGCGTCCAGGCGAGGATTCAAAACCCTGCCGGAGTTTGTATTTCTTCACCAAAAATTACCACCAGAATAGCAGTAAAAATGGTAAAAATTATATGTCTATGTTGCATACTAGTATTGTCAATGCTTCATTGGAGTGTTAGATGTAATAAGGGGTCGAGAGTCTGTGTTGCCTATACCCATGGAATCTATCTTTTGTCACCCATGATCAAACTGGCAACATCCTAGATTTCTAAATATTTAATTTCTATCACTTAATTATGTAGTGGCTTTTAGTGTACAGGTGTTTCTGTTTTCTTTTCCTGTGTGCATACGGGCAAAGTTTCATTTTATTCACCGTGCTTTGTTCGCACAAAGATTTTTGCTTCAAACATGATTTCTACTTGGAAGAAGTATTGGTATACTGCTTGCTTCCATTGAGAAAGGTCTTTATGTTCCTATCCATTTCTTGGGCTTGTCTAGTTAAAGCAATGTATCCAATTCTTATTGTGGCATAATTTTAATCTATTTCATAATGAATTGTGGTTTACATAATGTGATTATTAATGAAGTGTTGTGCATTTGCTTTGTTCTGTAAAAGTTGGTGCCTTGAATTTTTTCCAGATCACGAAGTTCCCAACCAAACTTCCTTTCAGGTTACCTGTTTTGGGGGGGGGGGAATGAGGCTTTGTCTCCTGCAAAGTTGGGGAAAACTAAAACAATTTTGATTTTTTTGGTTCAAAATTTGGGGTGGTGCTATTTTGATGCCACACAAATGGAAGATTTGATGTGCTATGGTTGTGATTCTTGTCTATAACTAATGAGCTTCTTTGTTGCTAAGGAGAGCAATTGGTTATATCCTTATATCAAAGCAATTAATATGTATATTTTGACCAATAGTTCAACCATTGATCCTATTCCACTAGGACGGATAAACTTGTAGCGTGACTCACTCAGACCCAGCTAGAACTTGTTACAAAAGTAGCTTGTCTGAAAAGCTGGTGGAAATCAACTTCTGCTTATATCCTGCTTTTAGTTCATTTTAAGAAGCAACTAAACTAAAAAGTTGTTACAAAAGCTTCCTGCTTGGCTCACCCTCAACTTATTTTTATAAAGAAGCTGCAACAAAAAGTTGTGCCAAACAGAGCCTCAACATCTTGGTTTCAGTAGATCTGCTTGTGATGGGTATGGGTATGAAAATTTCTCATGTGTGGATGTATGACATGTCAAATATCATTATCTTCTGGCCTGTTTTGGGAAAAGTGATTATTTTAATTGTTTATAAGATATTTAGACCTAAATTAAACAATAACCTGGTAGACTACATTTCCTAATGTCTGTTGCTTTGTTTATCTTAATCACCTATCAAAGACCTCAAGGATGTTTTAAGGTGTACTTGAATTGTTGAAATACAAGAATTGAAAAAAAGGACATGCAATTTGAATCATCTGTCATCTGGTAGTCTCGTAGCAAATGCTTGTAAGAAGAGCATTGAACCACCATAATGTTTTTGGAGCTCAATATTTTAGAGAAGTTATCATTTATTTATTTATTTATTAAATCATTGCAGTTTCCATCTTCCACACCATTCTGAATATGCTTTAAACTGGCCTTTTATTCATCAATGTCACCAGTTTATATTTTAAAGGACCAGGCTGGTCGCTTTCAAAAAAAAAATTGTTGATGAATTAGCTGTTAGCAGCATCACCTAGTTTGCCACGTGGTCAAATTTGTAGATTGCAAAACTCTTGTGCTTAGCAGTGTTGTCCAGGCATCGTCTAGGCGTCCAGGCGCTCCGGCCTGGACGCCATGGCCGGTCGCCTCGCCTGGCGGCGCCAAGACGATGGCGGGTGGCACCCAGGACGATGCATGTTGGGGCGGCATCGGGAGCGACAAAGGTCGGGAGGCGCAACGGACGAAGGTCGGGAGGCGCGACGGACAAAGGACAGAAGGTGCGGCGCGGCAGACGAAGGGAAGGCGCAGTGGCACGCGGATCGGAGGCAGGTAAGGGAGAAGCGAATCGGATTGAACGGCTGGATGACGGGGAAAAACCCTTAGGGTTGGAAAGGTTCTATTGGGCCAGGCCTTGCCTCCACGCCCCCCGCCCCCACGCGTCCACCTTCCGTGCCGCCACCTGCCTCAGCTCTGGTCCTGTCCTCGACGCTGCCTGGCGCTGCCCATCCCGCCCGTCCCCTCCCATCCCCCCTCCCTCCGGCACCACCTGACTCTGCTCTCCCCGCGCTCTGCTTCCCTCTCCCCTCCCCTGCTGACCCTCTCCTGTGCCTTTGAATCCATTATCCATGGCTAAAATTCTGCTCACTGTTTTCAAGTCGGAATTGCGATTAGTCGTCCATATCGCTCCTAGGCACACAATCAGGGCTAACGATCCAATTAGAGCGACTAGAATTCTAGTCGTCCAACTAGTCGTTCGGATCGGGCGACTAGTCGTTCGGATCGGGTGACTAGTCGTCCGACTAGGAGCTCCGGTCGATCAGGCCATCACCGTAGTCGAGCTGCCTTTCCTTTGCTGTATCGTCGGTGCCGCCGGGATGCCGCCACCGACAGGCCGTCGAATGCTGTCGCCGCCAGGCCGCTAGGGATGCCGCCGCTGCCAGGCCATCGGGGATGCTACCACTGCCAGTTCGCTGTCGCCAGTCTGCAATAGTCACCGCTAGAGGAGAGAGAGGTATGGAAGAAAAGAAAGAATTAGGGTTAGGGTGTAAAGGGGTATCCTTTTATATACCCTATACGAAACGAGGATCATTGGATCTCATCCGACTGCTCCGATTTATTAATATCGTATCAGCTCGCCCAACCCATTAGCTTGCCCGCTTGTCCAGACTGCTCGACGCCGCCTTCCACGGCACGCTCGACGCCGCCTCCTCCTTCGCCTGGCGGCGTTGCATCCGGTGACTGCGTCCTCCGCCACCAGGCGCCGCCTCTATCCGACCTACATCCGTTGCCCGACTCCTCCGCCAGCCTCTACCTACGCCGCCCGACGCCACATCTGAAGCCCGACTCCTCCGCCCACCTCCACCTCCGCCGCCCGCCTTCAGCCTCCGCCGCCGCCTCCAGCCTTCGCCGAAGCTCGTCGCCGCCGTCTGAACGGCCCTTCCTTGTGCACTGCCGCCTCCTCTCCCCTGTGTGCCGCCTTCACTCCTCTGTATCGACTTGATCCTGCTGTAAAAAACTAGGGGACGATCGGACATCGACTAGGCATCGACCAGGGTCGATTAGTCGCCCTAATCGACGTCTAATCGTCCTAGTCGACCTAATCGCCCCTTAGGCGACTAGGCGATTTGAAAACATTGATTCTGCTACGCCTTTCTCGCCTGATGCTTGCCTTGGCGTCCGCCTAAGCGCCTAGTCGTCCAGGCGCTGATTCACAACATTGGTGGTTAGTAATGAACATAATGCCTCTTGTGCATTTCTGTCCTGAGCTTGATTCCTGGGTAAACTTCAAATCTGATCATGTGTGCAATCCTAGTACTTTATGCTTTGGATGCATCGTTGCATGTTCAGGCAGCCACTCTTGAAATTCCTTTATCCTGGTTTCAGTAGATCTGCTTGTGATGTGTCATGAAAATTTTTCATTTGTGGATGTGTATGTCATGTCAAATATCACTGTCTTCTGGCCTGTTTTGGGAAATGTGATTATGTTTAATTGTTTATAAGAAATTTAGTCCTAAATTAAATAATAACCTGGTATACTACATTTTGTTATTTTCGTTGCTTTGTTTATTTTAATCACTTATTGGAATTATCTAAGGCCTCAAGGATGTTTAAGCATTATTGGGAAAGGTGTAATTGAATTGTTGAAATAAAATAATTGAGAAAAGGATATATGCAAATTGAATCATCTGTCATCTGGTAGTCTCATAGCAAATGCTTGTAAGGAGAGTATTGGACCACCAGAATGTTTTCGGAGATCAATATTTTAGAGAAGTTATCATTTCATTATTTGTTAAAGGATTAAGTCCACTTTTAGTTCTTGTCTTAGTTTAGTTTCCGTCCCTCATCTCTTTTACCGGCTAGATTTGGTCTCTCATCTCTTAATATCACTCAGGACCTGTCCCTAAGTAGTGTTTTTGCTGGTTTTGCTCTTGACATGCCATTAACTTTTACATTGTACAGCTCAGACGCATGCTTTCGACATTGTTATGCTCTTATATGGACCTTGCAGTCACCATTCCGCTTAAGCCCACCAATATCGATCAATCTTGTCAATGTCGTCGCATATTAGCAGAGCTCAGATTTGCATGCCAAGGTAATTAGCTATGTACCACCACTCCACGAGTACCGAGTTTCATGATTTGAGTGAAAGAAGTGGCAGGATGAACTACTCGGGAGCAGTGTGCGACAGACTTAGTTGATGGCAATCTGATTATAGGCACTAAGAAAAGGGGTAGGTGAACTGGGATTTTTTTTATAACTACAGGAAAAGGAAGATAAATCCGTTGAGACGTAAAATTGATAGTAAGTATGATCCAAGTCAACATTGTTAAGTGTGCAAAACCACTTTGAAAATTAATTAAGGATCGATTATGAATGTTATTCAGAGATGAGGGACCAAATATGACCAGTATAAAAGATGAGGGACGGAAATTAAGCTGACACAATAGTTAAGGGATTAAAGTTGGACTTAATCCTTTATTAAATCATTGCAGTTTCCATCTTCCACACTATTCTGAACATGCTTTAAACTGGCCTTTTATCCATCAATGTCACCAGTTTATATTTTTAAATATCTGTTAATGTTTTAGCTGTTAGCAGCATCACCTAGTTTGCCGCATGGTCAAATTTGTAGATTGTGAAACTCTTGTGGTTAGTAATGATCATAATGCCTCTTGTGCATTTCTGCCCTGAGGTTGATTGCTAGGTAAACTTCAAAACCGATCCTGTGTGTAAAGCCATTATCAATAAGTAATGTGGTTGCAGATCAATGTGGACTCGGTGGAAACCAAATAATCCTCACGAAGGATGTTTTGGTATTAAGTCCCTTGCATTGGTTGGTTTCTGTTCTATGCAAACGCCAAGCCAGGTTTGCTTACCATATAGAGTCCTCTTCATGGATGAATTAACATTGTCTGCGACTGTTGCTCAGCATATGGAAATTTGCATATAGTGTTACAGAATTGCTGTAGGTTGTCAGAGCAGATCTTTTGTGTAGGCATGGTATATCAGGGAGCCAAAGAAGTTGTATGCTGGTGTAGCTAGCTCAGGCAAGAAGGAAACGGAGCATAACAGCATTATGCTGAATTGCAGAGATGATTCTGCGGCGTCTGTCAAGAGCTTGTGTTTGGGAGGTTTTATCAGGCAGCTACATGATTACATCAGGAGCACTTTTATGCAGTGAAGCTCTCTGCGTCCCAGTAGACGGATCAGCTTGCAAGGGCCTGCAGGCTTTTGAACGCCTGACGATCCAAGGTGCCAAATTGCGAACACTTAGCAGTTCCAAAAAGAGTGGAATTACGATGGCAGTCAAATCTTATAGTGGAGGTTTGCCATGAACGTTGGAAGTGAACGAAACGGAGCTCTTTGTCCAGCCAAATCTTTATGAACTGTACTGGGGTTCAGGAGACATGTATCGTTCATGGTTGCTTAACCTACCTTGCTTTATGGATCATCTTGTAATTGTGATTGCTGATATCAAATGAGAGTTTCTCGATGTTATCGAAAAAATATGAATATAACCATGGTACAGGGCTTTCTTTGCTTGTAAGGCTACTCTCGATGATACTTTCATACGAGGTGTCACAGAGACAATTTTGATGACATAGAATAGAGTTACTGAAGCAAACGAGTAGAGTTTCATCTGGATGGAACTGTGTATACAAAATTATCAAAAACTAAAATTCTATGACATGGCATTGGAGGGGAGGAGTTCCATTTCATCATATAAAGAACCAATGAAACAAAATAGTATAAAAAGTGCTGGGGCTGGGTTAGAATATCATGGAACTTCCATATTCCTTTCTTTCAAATTATTCTACAGGCTTGTTCTTCATTCCAACTAAATATATTTATGGAAATACTAATGATGGTAACATAGAACATATGGAAGCAAATAAATAGAAATATTTTGTATGGCCTTCCTTCAGATTTCTACTCATGGAAAAAGGATTTCACTAATGAATGTGAAATGTAGGCTAATAGAATGGATGATACTACTAGGGTGCTCTGTCTTGCTGGTTAAATCTCTTAGGTAGTTTTTAAAGATGTATTATTTTGTCTTTTTCCTTTTTGTACAATATTCTCTTTAATTTAATGTAAGAGTAGGTTCTTCATGCTGTTTTTGCTGGAAAAAATGAAAAAAAATAGAATTATATGCTATAGACCACTGAAAATGACATTGGTTTTGCACTAACCAACGTCAACAAATAAAAACTGGGTTTTTTTGTTGATGTTGGTTTTGCACTAACAAACGTCAATAAGTAAAAAAATGGAGGGAGCAGTTTACTTTAAAGCTCGGGATCTGCTTTAACCCAAAATATTTCCAGCAGCGGCATTACCGGAAGCTACAATTGTATCTGGTTCTTTGAATTTTCTTAATATTAAGCTTCAAAAATCTTAAGTTTGGTCAGAAGTCGGTGCCAGGCTCGGGCCTAGGGCATGTGCGGCCCGTGCAGTGGAACAGGGCCCCCAATCTGCACGGGGGCCGTTCTGGACACCAGGCTTGCTGGCTGTTTTGGGTGAAGGGCGTTATCCAATGTTTGGCAATCGCTTTCGGCCTGTTCGTGACAGACTTATTTGGCAATTTCTTTGGGCATGTTTGTGACGACTTGAATTTTTTTTTGGGTTTGTCACTTTGGGCCTGCAGTATTGTGGATTGCATACCTTTTCAATTTTTATATGATGCGGTAGGCTCGTGATCTTTCATACAGGAACCAGGAAGCAACATACGTTGATAGATATTTCGAATGTAGCATAGCACATAAATAATGTGTACTCAATATGTGATTCTTGTTGGAATTAATGGGCTTGGCCCAATACTAATTCAGAAATAAATCCTAGAAAATCGCAAAGGCCCATTAGGGCAAGAAGGAGTGGCAGGGTCGAGCCGGCAAAATCCAAGGCCCCGTACAAAATGTTAGAATATGCTCTATTTTTATAAAACAACTATAGTTTTAAGTACAATTTAATGATATATTAAATAAAAATATGATATATATATATATATATCAATAACCATATCTATTATTTAAATTATACATCTTGATTCATAATGTGAATAACATCATTATTTTAGTGTTCCTTAAAATGAAATTTTTAATTATATGCTCATTTTCAATCTTCTTGATAAGGTCACCCCAAATGAAATTGTGGCTAAATCAGTAAGATTTTGTCATAAAAAGAAACAGTCATAAAATTATATCACTACAGGAAATGAGCAATAGGCCGTCAGGGGAAATAAAGGCATCGGGGCCTGTTGTTGATAAAATCATGGACATAACAATTCAACAAGTATACAAACCTAATAAATTTATCACAAATCAGTAATGTTGTGTCTGGATTTGAAACTCGTGTGTTGTGTTATGCACTTGTGCAGAAGAAGAACGGCAGAGGCCAGGCCTACCTGGCTGCCTGCCGCCTATATATACGAATCTTGTGGTCATGTGTTTGTGGAGACTCAGGTGGTCATGGACCCTCCATCAGCTCGACTCTTAGGAGTACGGCAGACGCCATTCAAAGCGACAGCATATCAGAAAAATACCTAGTGAACTCAACGATACGTACGACTAGGCCGGCCCGCTCTACGTTCGAAACGGTAGCGCCATGGGTGGAGCGTTGAGCTGTGGTAGTTCGGGTATGCCGCTTGGCCACATTGGCTACAGGCCTGCCAAGATTGGGCGTGAGTACAGCTGAATTTGGAACAAACAATATGGCATGTTACTGTGGTGCAGAATAAAAATGAGGCCCCTGAAAAATGGAGGCCATGTGCCGTCGCACAGGCCGCACTCCCCCTGGCCCGGGCCTAGGGAGTGGTGCTAAGTGTTTAGTCCCACATGGGAAGTGGAAGTGGAGCAACCCCTACATATAAGGAAGGTTGCTCTTACACTCCTTGAGTGAGAGAGAAGAGAGGAAGAGAGGGGTGGCCCACGCGCTCCTTCTCCTCCTCCTCGCTCGCCACGCCACGCCACGCCTCGCCCTTCGTGTTTATTCGAGCCGAGCCTAGATTTTATATTTTTGCAGAAAATTAAATTGGGCTTTAGGCTTTTGGGCTTTCGAAATTTTTGGGGCTACCGAGTCAGAGTCCAAATCGTTGGAGACGGATGCGTCTACGACCGCGGAGTCAGTTCGGAACCGGACCCTCCGGATCGCATACGAACCGCCTCTGTGGGACTCTATAAATAGGGGTGTCCGCGGTACGGCAGAGAATCCCACGATCAGATCGTTCCCACGTCCGCGTTCCTTGCGCCACCTTCTAGTCTACTCCATCCCGAGCGCCGGCGTGCACCGACAATCGGGAGAGCAGGTCTCCGGAACCGCTCGCCCTTGTGAGCCTGCACCGGGAGATGGCGAATAAGGGTTTTGGGAAGCGCTACGCGCGACTGCTCGCATTCTTCACCACGGGTCGTCTACCGAGGAGATCGGGCGCTGCAGCCCAACGTCGTCACCAACGTCTGCAGCAAACTTTCGCCGTCAGATCTACAGCGATTCATTCGGCATCAAATCGGTACGCGTTATTTCTCGTCCCAACTGTCTGCCAGTCATTGTTGGTTTTCTCGTGTTCTTCCGACATTGTTGAGTTAATTGTCTCCTATTTTCTAACAATCCAAAAACATTATTAGGCAATTTCCTGAGTTGAATATGATGACTTTGGCCGATGCACTGAGGCCGGAGAAATTCTCTGGTGTGCACTTCAAGAGGTGGCAAGTTAAGACCACGCTCTGGCTCCAATCTCTTAAGATCTTCTGAGTAACCGAGGGCAGACCTTAAGGTCCTTTGTCTGTTGAAGAACAGACAAAGTTTGAGGAAGCCAATTCTGACCTAAGAGGATGCATCTTAAGTGTTCTTGATAATAAACTCTATGATTTCTACCAGACAGTCACAGATGGTAAGGAGCTCTGTGATGCACTTAACGCCAAGTATGGTGCAGCCGATGCAAGCGGTGAACTGTATATCATGAAGAATTTTCATGACTACAAGATGGTTAACAACAGTCCTGTAGTTGAACAAGCTCATGAAATACAGTGCCTTGTGAGGGATCTCAATCTCTTTAAGTGTCCTTTACCCGACAAGTTTGTGGCTGGGTGCATTATTGCAAAGTTACCTCCATCATGGAGGAATTTCGCCACAGCTCTCAAACACAAGAGACAGGAATATCAGTTGAAAACCTGATAGCATCTCTTGATGTTGAGGAGAAGGCTCGGGCTAAGGACGCTACTGAGAAAGGAGGCAAGGGTCAAGGCCAATGCTAATATGGTGCAGAAACCCAATGTCAAGAACAAAGGGAACAAGTCTCTATTTAAGCCAAACAAAACTACTGCTTTCAAGAAGAAGAAGTCAAACAAAGCCAATGATGACTGCTGCTACACCTGTAGGGAGCAGGGACATATTTCCAAGAACTATCCTGAGAGGGCAGATCACAAAGGGAAAAAGAATGTCAACATTGTGACATCCAGCAATGCAGATGGGTACGGTAATTCTTTTACTGTTCTTTCTGTTTCTCAAACACCATATTAGTGGTTTGATACGGGTGCTAATGTTCATGTATGTTCTGACATGTCCGTGTTTACTTCTTACCCGCCGTCCTAATGGGGAATGGGTCACATGCTTCTGTTCATGTTGTTGGCACAGTCGATCTGAAGTTCACTTCGAGAAAGATTGTCCAGCTGAAGAACATGCAGCATGTCCCTACTATGAACAAGAATCTTGTTAGCGGTACCCTTCTATGCAGAGATGAGTTTAAAGTAGTTTTAGAGTCCAATAAAATAGTTGTGTCTAAGAATGGACAATTTATTGGTAAAGGCTATGAATGCGTAGGCTTGTGCTGCTTTTCTCTTTCGGAGTTTAATAATAAGTCAGTAAACTATATTTGTGGCGGTATTAATGATGATGCAAGTGTTTGTCATTCTCATTTATGTCACATTAATTTTGGTTTAATGAATCGGCTATCTAGTCTCAAATTAATTCCGGAGTTCACTATTGTCAAAGGTTCTAAGTGCCATAGTTGTGTGCAGTCAAAGTAACCTCGAAAGCCTCACAAGGCAGCCGAGGAGAGAAACTTAGCACCACTAGAACTCATACATTCTGATCTATGCGAGATGAATGGTGTGTTGACAAAAGGTGGAAAGAAATATTTTATGACATTAATAGACGATTCTACTAGATTCTGTTGTGTTTACTTGTTGCAAACTAAAGATGAAGCTTTAGACTACTTTAAAATCTATAAATCTGAAGTAGAAACTCAATTAGAGAGAAAGATCAAACGTCTTAGGTCAGATTGTGGTGGTGAGTATTTCCCAAAATATTTGATGATTTTTGTGCGGAACACGGTATTATACATGAGAGGACGCCTCCCTATTCTCCCCAATCAAACGGGGTAGCCGAGAGGAAAAACCGCACACTGTGTGACTTGGTGAATGTCATGTTAGACACGTCCGGTTTATCTAAGGCATGGTGGGGGGAGGCTCTATTGACTTCATGTCATGTCCTAAACTGCGTTTCAAACAAGAATAAAGAGAAAACCCCTTATGAGGAGTGGGTTGGGAGAAAATCATCACTTTAATACTTGCGTACTTGGGGATGTTTGGCAAAGGTCAATGTTCCAATTACCAAGAAACGCAAGCTGGGACCAAAGACAGTGGATTGTATCTTTCTAGGCTATGCTCATCGGAGCATCGCATATAGATTTTTAGTAGTTAAATCTTAGGTGTCTGATATGCATGTTGATACTATTATGGAATCTCGTGATGCAACATTTTTTGAGAATATTTTTCCTATGAAAGATATGCATAGCACTGCTAGGATCTCTTCTGAAATTTGTCCTGAATCCATCACAACTAGCGAGTTTCTTGATACACCGTTTGAGAATGTCCCAGAGGAGGAACACAATGAAATAACACAGTCGAGTAAGAGATCACGGATTGCAAAATCCTTCGGTGATGATTTCATTGTGTACCTTGTGGACGATACTCCTAGATCCATAGCAGAGGCATATGCATCACCTGATGCAGATGACTGGAAAGAAGCAGTTCATAGTGAGATGAACTCAATTCATTCCAATGGAATCTGAGAGTTAACTGAACGGCCATACGGGTGCAAACCAGTAGGCTGCAAGTGGGAGTTCAAGAAGAAGCTCAGGCCTGACGGTACTATTGAAAAGTACAAGGCAAGACTAGTTGCAAAGGGCTATACTCAAAAGGAAGGTGAAGACTATTTTGACACATATTCACCTGTCGCCAGAATGGCGATAATTCATGTACTACTTTCTTTGGCTGCCTCTTATGGTCTAATCATCAATCAAATGGATGTAAAGACAGCTTTCCTGAACGGAGAGTTGGAAGAGGAAATTTATATGGAACAACCTGATGGGTTCGTAGTAAAAGGTGAAGAGACAAAAGTGTGCAAATTGTTGAAATCCTTGTATGGCCTTAAACAAACACCTAAGCAATGGCATGAGAAGTTCGATAGTACTTTGATGTCTGCGGGCTTTGTCATTAATGAGGCTGATCGGTGCGTGTAGTATCGCCATGGTGAGGGCGATAACATTATATTATGCTTGTATGTGGATGATATACTCATTTTTGGTACGAGCATTAATATAATTTCTGAGGTCAAGTCTTTTCTATCAAAGTGTTTTGATATGAAAGATCTGGGATAAGCTAATATTATTTTGAACATTAAGATGAATAAGGATGAGAGTGGAATTAGTTTAAGTCAATCCCACTATGTTGAGAAAATCTTGAGCCGGTTCGGTTTTATGGATAGCAAGATTTCTCCAACGCCTTATGATCCCAGCTTGATACTTAGAAAGAACAAGAAAGAGTCAAGAGATAAACTCAAATATTCTCAGATGATCGGTTCACTCATGTACTTAGCTAGTGCAACCCGTCCTGATATCTCATTTGTTGTGAGCAAACTGAGCAGATTCATGTCAAACCCGGGTACAGATCATTAGCATGCACTTGAAAGGGTTATGCGCTACTTAAGAGGTACAATGAGTTATAGAATTCACTATACTGGGCATCCGGCCGTACCTGAGGGTTATAGTAATTCGAACTGGATCTTTGATGTTGATGAACTCCATGCCACGAGTGGATATGTGTTCACTTTAGCTGGTGACGCTATATCATGGAGGTCTTGCAAACAGATCATTTTGACGAGGTCAACCATAGAAGCAGAACTCACTGCTTTAGAGACAGCCACTGCAGAGGCAGAATGGCTGCGAGATCTCCTGATGGATTTGCCTATAGTTGATAAACCATTGCCGGACGGTGATTGCCAAAGTGACCAGTTCTAAGGATAATGCAAAATCATCAAGACACGTCAAGAGACGTTTAAAATCTGTCAAGAAAATGAGAAACTCCAGAGTTATTACTGTTTCGTACATACAAACAGACAAAAACCTGACAGATCTCTTTACGAAGGGTCTATCACGTAATGTGATAGAAAGTGCATCGAGAGAGATG
The DNA here is from genome assembly GCA_036927565.1 of Tuctoria greenei. Lineage (NCBI taxonomy): Eukaryota > Viridiplantae > Streptophyta > Magnoliopsida > Poales > Poaceae > Tuctoria > Tuctoria greenei. The sequence goes on along the minus strand of JAYESD010000007.1, from coordinate 192,047,840 downwards.
GGTTTGACACCCATTGATGTGACACCATAGTAGTAACCCAACGTATGTGATCGGAGATCCCGTGAATTAGGACATGGGAAAACAAGCTAGTGGTTCACCGAGGAGAGTACTTCCTATATACCCTCTCTATATGAAGATGCACACTTGTACTCTCAAACTGTAAGGCAGGTTGGTGAATTGCCTTAATGTGTTTCTGTTGGCTATGTGTAGCGAAGATGCCATCCTACAGGGCAGTCATGAAGGAAACACACATATATGAGCTCCGACTGTCTAATATTGCAGTCTGTGAGATTTGGGTGATCTCTGGAAAGCTCATGAAAGAGACCAGGGAGTATGACGCATATGCTCCACCCGCGGTGTAGACTACTGACAGTCAAGTACTGGTAATGGTATTTGGGTGAAGCCAGTTCACACAAAACTTGCAATTCAAGGCGTAGTCCATTGTTCAAGTTGTGACCTGATGAAACTTGAGGATCTAGGCAGAAGTTCAACTTTACAGTCTTTGCCGAAAACACTAGTATGTCAAACAAGGAACGAGAATGACCTCTCTCCTAATGGCTTTGAGATCTGGTGGGGGATTGTTGGAATTAATGGGCTTGTCTCAATACTAATTCAGAAATAAATCCTAGAAAATCTCAAAGGCCTATTATGACAAGAGGGGGTGGTGCTAGTTTAGTCCCACATGAGAAGTGGAAGTGAAACAACCCCTACATATAAGGGAGGTTGCCAAGAGACTGCAATGCATATGTTCAAGTGCTCTTTTAGCACCAACTGTTGGTAGCGGCTTGGCATCCAATGAAATTACAATCTGGCTTTCTTTCCTATGTTGGATGCAGCTGAAGCAATATTCCCGTATGAAATTTTCATGGAGGTGCTTGTTATCTCTTGCTGGTCCATTTGGGGTGTCCATAATAAGAAGATCTTTAATGACACTCCGCCCACATATTTTCTCTGGCTCTTGACATTCAAAGAAGAAAGCTCTCTGCAGGTCTTTCGCATGCCTTCAGATCTCAAGCACAAATTTCTTTCTTGGCTATAGTGCTTCCCCTACTGTTGCTTTTGTTAAAAAAAAAGATATCTGTCTCAACCCAAGTGACTATGATTCATATCATTTCTTTATTGCGATTTAAGATATTGTTACATCTGGCAGCGACTTAGAATGCAATCTGAGTTATGTTGCAATCGTGCAATTAATCATTCCTATCTATTGCATCTGTTTCATACGGTTGTTGCATTTTTTTACTTAACACATCATCCACCTGATATACTCAGATGTAGGGGGTTAAGTAAAAAAATCAACAATCGTAGGATGCAGATTAAATGAATGAGGATGGTTGATTGCAGAATATATTGCACCGTAATACAGATTGTATTCTAGTCGTTGCTTACATTATATATATTATTGTAGATTTATAGTCCTATTTTTCCATAGAGATATGTCAAGTTTCAGTATTTGTTATGGGGCATCAGATTTTGCCGGCTCGGCCATGGTCTGTGCATATCTTTTTTTGAGATGGAGAGTTTCGAAAGCAGTTATTTTATGTTCTCTTAGTGAAAGCTTGCAGTGAGTTGTGCTTGTGCATATTCAGTATTCTGCCGGGAACAAATAGGTTTCGGGTCAATCGGCATTAATTGGTTTGCCGGCTTGCTTAGACGATCGCAGTGGTGGACCTCTATATCCTACCTTTATATCACATTTTACAGTGATCTTTAAAAGATTTTGTTCTTTACAGTTTCATTCTTCACGCTCGTTCACCTCTATATCAGACCTCTATACCAACTACCATATATTTTATATTATATAATATAACTACCTCTTCTTTTTCGTTTTCTTTTATTTAATCTTTATTCCTATTATTCTGTTATTTTCATCTCTTTGTTTTCCTTTTTTAATTAATTTATTTTTCCTTATTTTCTATATTTTCCTCTCATTTTCATTTTTTTCTCTCCCGTATTTCCTTCTCTCCTTCCGATCCCTCCCGAAGCCACCGTTTCAGAACATTCCCAGCATCCTCACGAGGTCCCGCCCCTTCTCTCCTTCCGATCCCTCCCAAAGCTCTCGTGGATCCTCCGATGACCGCTCCTCCCCCGATGGCTGCTTCTCCGCGGGTCCCAGCCCCCTCCTCCGTCAAGCGCGCAGATCCCGGCCCCTCCTCTGCCGCCACGCGCGCGGATCCCGGCCCCTTCTCCCGCCTAGCTGCGGATCCCGGCTAGAGATGAAAACGGACAGATATGGACGGATAAAATGCTTTTCCATATTTATATTCATATAATAATTTCGGAAACGGGTTCGGATCGGATGTTGTTGGAAATGGATATGACATCGGATATGTTGGATATTTCAGAAACGGGTTCATTGGATCGGAAAATAATGGATATTGGACGGATTCGGATATTTATTTCGGAAACAACAGTTAATAAGGAGCATATAATCAATAGTTCATACACATAATCCATATCACATCCGCATCAAAATCATACATGGTTCATACATGAAACACAAAAATAGTTCATACATGGTGTATATATGGTTCAAACACACAAATATATAATTTGTCATAGTTCATACACATTACAGCATCAAGAAAGCATGAAAATAGCACACATTCAACAACAAAATAGCACCACAACAGCAGTCCTCCACCATAACAGCACCAAAACAGCACTAAAACAGCACCAAAACAGCACTAAAACAGCAGCATTCCACCATAACAGCACTAAAACAGCAATAAAAGAACAGCATTCCACCATAACAGCCCCAAAACAGCTATAGAACAATGAATTTCATAGAGGGATAGAGGCAGAAACAACTGCAAATAAACAGCTATATTGTCATAACTCATAAGCTACTAATTCTGCAATATACATGAACAAATCATAGACCAATGAATTCACAGAGGTATAGAGGCCAGAGGGTGGTTTCTGGTTTCACCTTGGGTGAAGAGTGAAGACGAGAACTGAATCAGAATATCAGATCAGATCCTCGGATCTCAGTGGCCCGTGGGCATCGAGGGTCGAGAGTTGAGCGTGCGTCTGGTCGTGGCCTGGTGGGGCGCCGGGCGGGCCAGGCGGCAACGGCCAGTGGCGCTGCCGGTGCAGGCGTGGGACAGGTGGCGGTGCGGGCGTGGCCGCGTGGGGCTGGCGGCCGGCGGCGTGGGGCTGGCGGCCGGCAGCGTGGGGCTGGCGAGCGGGCGGCGTGGGGTCGGCGAGCCGGCGGCGGCGTCTCCACTCTCCACCACGGGTGTCAGTCTCACGGAGTCACGATAGGGAGAACCGGAGAAGTTAGGGACTAGGGTTTCCCGGTGGGAGCCTTCGGGCCAGGCCGCAGCCGCCAGCCCGCCAGCCACTAAGCAAATTTGGCTCACAAACATTCGGATATCATTCGGATATATCCGACTGAAAACGGATATCCGACTAAACAGACGGATATTGAGCCACACCGTTTCCGATCCGATATCCGAATACGAATATCCGATATCCGATCCGAATCCGAATAAAATCCGAACAAAATGGATATAAATCGGATATTTTCGGATCCGGCACCCGGACGGATCAGAAAATATCCGATCCACTTTCATCCCTAATCTCGGCCCCCTCCTCCGTCCCCTTCGCCACCAAGCTCGCGGATCCCGACCCCCTCTTCCCGCCTCGCCGCGGATCCCGGTCTAGGTCTCGTGCTCGGTGCTGTCCTCGGCGTGGTCGGCGAGCAGATCCTTCTCGTCATCTTCATCCTTGAATCCTCCTGTCTTCGTCGATCCATCCTCTCCAGCGACCTCGTCCTCCCCGCCTCTGTCTGCCTCCGGCGTGGTCTCCTCTTCCGGCCTCTGACATCATCGGCTCTGGCATTCTGCGCCAAGCGAGAGCGCGCAGTTCCGCCGGGAGCGCGAACTTCCCTCCGAGCGTGCGAATGAAGCCGCCGATCCGAACTGGCATTAGAAGGTGGCTACGGGAGACCGGTTGGTTTGAAGGTCTCCTATAGTGACCTCGACTATAGCGGTCGCTTTAGACTGAGCGCAGCGGGCACGCTATACGCGCCGCTATGCGCGTATAGCGGCCGCTCTCGTCCGCAGCTGCCACGGTAAAGGAGCCCCTGTTTCCCAGATTTTAACAGTGTCAGGCCAAATGTAGGGGCACCTCTATGTGGAGAGAAGGAAGGGAGAAGAAATAAAGGAGAGGAAAAAAAGAAATAAAAAGGGAAGAAATGAATAAAATAGGTGGGGAATAGTATAGAGGTCTAATTTAGAGGTGAACGAGTGGGGAGAACAAAACTGTAAAGAGGGAATCTTTTTAAAGGTGGGATATAGAGGTGGAATATAGAGGTGAACGAGTACGAGTAGTCTTATCCACGCCGCTGCAGACGCGCTGACCGCTAAAAAAACAGATAGTGGGCCGTTTACAGGTGCCGCTGTGAGAGGTCTTAGGCTGCCCGCAGCGGTGACTGCAAAGGCAGCGCTATCCGCTTTTAGCGGTGGATGGAGACCGCAGTGGAACCTCTAAACGGACCTCCAAAATGGCGACGGCTACAGCGCGCCGCTACAGATGGAGGTCCCTGTAGCGGCCGCTATGTAGGGAGAGAAAGGAAGGGAGAATAAATAAAGGAAGGAAAAAAAGAAATAAAGGGAGAAAAAAGGAATAAAATAGGAAGGAGTTGGTATAGAGGTCTGATTTAAAGGTGAACGAGCGTGGGAAACGAAACTGTAAAGAAAGAATCATTTTAGAGTTAGGCTGCCCGCAGCGGCAGCTGAAAATGCACTGCTATCCACTTTTAGCGGCGGTAGCAAGGCGCAGCGGGAGCGCCAAGCGCACCGCTAAACAAGCGGTCGCAATAGTGGACCTCCAAATCTAGCGATGCCACTACCGGCGGAATTGAAGGAAAGAAGAGAGAGAAAAGAAAGGGAGGAGGAATAAAAGAAGAGAAAAAAAGAAAAAAGGAGGAGAAATAAATAAAATATGTAGGAGTTAGTATAGAGGTGTGATATAGAGGTGAACGAGTGTGGGGGAATGAAACTGTAAAGAGAGAATCTTTTTGGAAGTGAGATATAGAGGTGAGATATAGAGGTCCACGAGTGTGGACAGTCTTAGGATATATAGGTGGGATATAGAGGTCTACGAGTGTGGACAGTCTTAGACTAACCACACTCATAGACCTCTAAAGAGGACCTCTAAAAGAATATTCACCTCCATCTCTAAAAGATTCTTTATTTTACAGTTTCGTTCCCCAGGCTCATAGACCTCTATATCACACCTCTATATCAATAACCATCTATTTTATATTATATCATACAACTACTTTTTATTTTCTACTTTTCTTTATTTCATTTTTATTCCTACTATTTGGTTCTTTTTTCATATCTTTATTTCTTTTTCCCTTTTATTTATTTTCCCTTATTTTGTATATTTTTCCTATATTTTTTTCCTTTTTTTTGTCTAATATTTCACTTCCTTCCGGAATATTCGGGGCATATGATTTCTTCCCCCGGAACATTCACGGAAGGGATGTTCTCCCTGGAACGTTCCCGGCAACTCAAACTCCCGTTCCTTTTCGAGAAAATGACTCCGCCGCCTCGCCTCCGCCCCCGCCCCCGCGCGCGCCTCAGCCGCCTCCGCCTCCGCATCGCGCCTATGCTGCCTCCGCCTCCCGGCGCTTCGGCCGCCTCCACCTCCGCACCCGCGCGCGCCTCGGCCCGCCTCCGCTTCCGCACCTCGGGCGCCTCCGCCTCCTGGCGCATCGGTCGCCTCCTAGCGCATCGGCCGCCTCCGCGCCCCCATGCCTCGGCCGCCTCCACCTCCCCGCGCCTCGGCCCCCGACGCCCCCGCGCCTCGGCCACCTCCGCCCCGATGCCGAGTGCCGCCGCTTCTCTCGTCCCTGATGTCGAGCGCTGCCGCCTCTCTCAGGGCTACCGTCAAGCTGTCGCCACACCGAGCTCCGGGACACTTCCGATGCGCGAGCCAACGGTTATGCTTCTCTCTCCTGCATAGATGTTGCGATAGTACAACTCCGTCCATGGCGGCGTACTGTGCACATCGCAAATTTGGAGGTCTCGGTAAAACGACCGCTGCGGCTGGTTCCAAGGCCGCTATACCGTTAAAACACCGTAGCGGTCCGTATAGCAGCCCCCGGTGCGAGCGGTTCAGACTGGAAAGGAAATGTGACGGAGCAAGTTTGTAATCTGAGCATGTTTTCCTGGAGACAAACCATTTCCTGCGGGGCATTGCCGCTACATTACATTGCTGCTGCTTCTCTCTCGTCTGATTGTGAATGTGTCAGAACACCCTGCAATAAACTTTTCTGAAATATGTCACGGCAGTTTCTTGAAATGAATGACACGGGTAGTCCACTATTTTTGCTCTAGTTAATCTCTGTCATCAAGTTCAACTAATTATTACACGGTATCCAAATTCTTTTCGTTTAGAACAAACATGTTTTCCTTAGACTTAAATTTAGTTTATGTCCCTTCTTTCTCCATCGTTATTTTGGGTTTCATATTTAATTTACATGACTTGCTTCGACGAAACGATTTTACTGTTGTTGTGTCTAATTTTTTTTTCTCATTGGGTGAGTTGGAGCGGATTGTATCTTTGTAATAACCTCAATCTGATTATCATTACATGTGCTGGTGCAGCAACCAGCGACCATGATGGCAATCGCATCGGCACGTACGGCGCAAAATATGCGCGATTATTTGTCCAACGTCAGAAGAACTAGGTGGTAGAATCTAGAACTGGATGTCGGACTGGTAGACGCTCTTCGGCTGCCAATTCTCCGGAATGACGTCGGTGGCAACGAGCTGCTTGCCTGACTCGCTGGTGAGGCGGATGGAGAACGGGCCCTTGAGCGGCCTGTGGGGGTCAATCCTCCAGATGGCGCCCCAGGACTCCTTCATCGGCATCCACTCCTGCGTCTCCCTGTCCATGAGGTCCATCTGCACGATGTTGCCGTCGTTCGCCACGAACTTCACCAGCACAGCCAGGTAGAACGGGTTCGACCCCTCCTCCACGTGGAACGCGATCTTCTGCCCTGGCGGGAACGTGCACCGCACCCTGCAATAAATGATAAATTGATAATAGTGCACACAACAAGACTCATTCATCACAATACCATGCATGCGTAGTACATGTACGGAAAGATAATTTGATCAAGTAAGTGACTAATTAATGACCTCCTGAACTGCAGGTCAATGATGCCGCGGTGGCGGAGGGTGTCCTCGAGACCGGTCTTTGCCATGGCGCCGAAGGCCGTGCCGCTGAGGTCGAAGTGGTACGGGGCCAGGGGGTCGTAGTTCATGTCGGTGATGAACACGACCACCGGCGTGCCGGCGCACTCCTCTGGACTCGTGCATTTGATCTGCATCAAGCGAGAAGTTAGAGTGTAACATGCTTGCTTACTGTCAGCAATATATATATACCTCGAAGCAGGAGCCGCAACCCTTGCCGTCTTTGAAAAGCGGGAGGTTGCCGCACGATGTCATGCTGTTGTAGGGAGGCAGGTTCAAATCCTTGAGCCCGCATGCGCCACCTGTCACTCGGATAGGACACACATCACACAATCTATTCCATGAATGTTCTAGCTGATGAATTTCCCAGTTACATGCATGCGCGTCCACAATACCGTTGTCCTCGGGGCCGGCGCCGGTGGGCCGGCCGTACCAGGTGGCCTTGGCTGCGAGCCACGCACCGTCGTAGTTAGTCGTGATGTTGAGGCCCGGCGGCACATAAGGAGCGCACGAGCCGCCGGAGACGAGCGCCACCGCGAGGACGGCGGCCACCGCGATGCTGATATTGTGGAGGGATTCCATGAATCGGAGCTTGCTCCCGTTGAACCGGGTTTGCTCGACTCTTCGAGAATGTGTTTGTGAGTGTTGTACCCGACTACGGTGAGACGGACCACTGTAGTTATAGGCCTGACTGACGGGCGGGGTTAGCATTCCTCTGGTGTTTGGGCGCCGCAGTTTTAAGGCGGCCATGCATGCATGCAGCTCACCAGTGCAGCCCGCCTGTGCAGCCCCGTGCAGCCCGCCTGTGCAGCCCGCCTGTGCAGCCCCGTGCAGCCCGCCCGTGCAGCCTACCTAGCCTGTGCAGCCCATATGTTCAGTGGTTAGCGTATCTGCGCAGATTTTCGGTGCTGTTTCGTTTAGAGCCAAACTTCGCCGCGTCTTAACGTAGTGGGCGCCTAAACTGCGGCGGCAAAATCGGCCGCCACACCTACGGCAAGAAATGGCGCCGAAAATGAATACGGAAGTGTGGCGTCGACTTGTGGCTGCCTAAGTTGCGGCAACAAAGCAAACACCAGTGAAGGCGCCGCAGCTGCGGCGTTGACCGCACGTGGCGAGCTGTGGCGCCGAACCAAACAGCCCCTTCATCTTCTCATGACTGAAAAATTACAAATTTGCATGATGCTCCGTATAGTTTGAAAATATAAATGCTTTCTATAGCTGGAAAAGAGTAAAGTATATCGGACACTACAGAAAAACGATGAATCTAGGACAACTTTCTTTATATATGATGGTCGAGGTCACGATTCTCGTAAATAAAATTATTTACAATGGTCAGGTACTAACATCGTAGGGCACGTCCATCATAACTAAGAGTAACCTAAAAGTGCTTAGCCACAACTGTCGTAAACAATACTGAAGGTTCCAATGTTTACTTTGCAGAGAAACAAAATATCAATGCTTTCACACTGTGATATAATATGAACGAATAACCTCCTTCTAGCGACTTTTCCATTCCACCACTGTTGGTAGTAACACTAGATACAATTCTAGTGCAGAAGAAAGGAAGGTTCCTTTGCTATACATGTATGCTAATATAGATCATAAGATGAACAAATATTTCGAGTAACTGTTTGCTATACATCTATGCTAATTAGCATGCTTTGCTATACATAACTAGCATGTTTTTTCGTACAGTGAGTTCCACAAACAAAATTGAACACTTATGCATCAAGATACGAGCAAGCAATTAGAAACGATGCGGCGGGATGGAATAAATGGAGGGACCACTTTTCTATCCTGGTTTCAAGCTCATGCAACATTTTCTTGTCTTTTTTCTTTGTTGACTTAGGAGTACGTACAAAATATCCTTATAACTTCATAATTTCAATGGTGCGTAAAAGATGTTGATGTCCATCAAAACTTGCGACCACTATCTTATGGATTGATAAAAGTAGAAGCTATGGTATGTACTACGTCAATGGGTTCCGATTCGTTCAACTTAATTTGAAGCTTGTCGTCCCCTTGCGACAACAACTAACACCGAAGTTATGACGAGACAATTGAAGATGAAGGATGGGAAACTAATTATTATGAGATTATTAACAAAATCCTTGAATTTAAGTCACAAAAAACGAAATTAAAATAGTCTTCTTTTAATGTGATTGGTTTGATAATAATCATGGAACTCGACATAACAAATTTGGCATGATAGAAGTCAAACATAACAAACGGCTACAAATCTATGACACTTTTGTCCTTGCACACCAAGTCAAGCTAGTGTATTATCTACCTTACCCATGCAAAAATATGGGTGATTGGTGAGTTGTAAACAAGGTGAATCCTCGTGAACGGTTGGGTACCATGATACTCTAGTGTTGGATAGCGAGATCGATGAGATTTTTATCAAGAAGAAGAGTTGTTAGACCATCCGCACCAGCACACTCTAAAGCATACTCTATACACTATTCCCCTTCAACTTTTACAGTACGTACTCTAAATTACACTGTGAAACAGTGTATCCAGTATGCTTTACAGTATGCCACTGCGGATGGTCTTAGACTCTTTTGTTATCGTTCCTGGTCGAGAATTCGATGACTTCGTTTCAGATGCTAATGATGTACAACCTCCCGAGAAGCGGAAACGAAAATCAATCATGAAAAAGTTTGATGATTTGGTTTAAGGAGTAGAGTACTTGATCGTGATGCTGATGAATTTTGAAACTGATTACAAGTAACGTTTACCCCATTTATTCTTTCATTTTATATATTTTGTTAAACTGATTACCAATTATTCCTTACAATAGGATATCGTCGAACATGGGGAAGGGGGTCAAAAAGATGGTGAAGGGGTTTCTCAGTAGTGCGAGCAGGACGACTCACCCACACGACACGTGCCCTTAGAGCTAGTAGGCTGACCTCTCGTTTTTCAACGGACTGAGGTAAATTTTACTTAGTAATCATATTTTGCTAAATTTCATTAGTAATTTATTTATCTATTTTACTATTGTCGGTACCCTAAAAACCGTACACTTCCTGAGGTTACAAAGATCTCGAGGGAAGGCCGTCTACTTGGATTGAAGACCCTCGGAGGCCCACTTGTCAGACATGACCGGACCTGCTTCTCCAACATGGTTAATCCCTAGGTCGCCACGTGTACTGCAAAACCGGAGCTACCGCCCACAAGGGGGAAGCTCCGGGCCAGGTACCGAAATGGCACCTCCGGACTTAACCCCTGACCGAGAGAAGCTCCGGACCTGACACGTGTCAGATAGCCCCAGAGCTACCTGCTTCCCACAGCAAGCTCCGGAGCTGCCACGTGTCCAAACGTCGGAGCTGGCAGCCTCTAACCTCCGGAAGACCTTGTAACGGCTCCGGGTCTTCAAAGGAGAGCCAAGGACTTCAAGACCCGATTAAGCGTCATTAATGCCATATTAATGACGCTTAAACAGACGATCTTAACGCCAGTAACGGCACTGTCGGAGCCCGTTACAGAATCATTAACAGCAATTAATCGTGTATCAATACTAGTAACCGTCGGGGCCACATGTCGGGCCAGGCTAGCTTGTAACGGTCTGTCCTTGTACTATAAAAGGACAGGCCGACGATACATACGGGGAGATATTCACAGACGTTGACAAGCAATCATACGTGACAAGCTAATACAACACCAACACACCCGTGGAGTAGGGTATTACGCTCAGGCGGCCCGAACCACGTAGATCCTTGTGTCTCCTGTGTTAAATCACAATTCACCTTCTTGAGTCTCCGCGCGCCCACACCGAACCACAAACTCCTTCAACACTTTAGCAGTGTCAGGAGATCTGCCGACTCCAACAGTCGACAGTTGGCGCGCCAGGTAGGGGGCGCCTGAGATTTTCGAGAATGGTGAACTCCGCGGCTAGATCATCCAACGGCCAACCTGCTGCTCAGGCTGTTGGGGGCAATCCCTCCAACAGGCAGCCACCAGCAGGAGCCTCAGCACCAGCAGGAGCCACACTCCCACCACCACCATCTTCTCCAGCAAATCGTGCTGGGCAACGTGATGGTGCGCCGACGTCACTTACTGCGTCGGCAAGTCATGACAACCCGGAACACGCGCTCCATGCAGCGCGTGCTCTTCTCCAACGTCCACCACCTCCGGATGCATCTCGAGATGCAATGGAGCAGTGGAGGGCCGATGTGGAGTATTTGGTCGCAGCAGCGGCCGAACGCCTCAACAACCAGGGTCCTCCTCCTTCGGGACGAGCCCCGTCGCAGCGGCGGACTTTGTCAGGTAGACTTGGTCCGCACGTCTCCAACAACAGGAGACGATCTGCGTCACAACAGGTGACGTCGTTGCCCTCTGGGGCACGACGCACCCATACGGTATCCAGGCTTTCGACTCATGACCTCCGGGCGGAGCTTGATCGCCGATACCGCCAACAGGATGGCCGTGTCCATATCGAGCGCGCTCGTGAAAGACGGGAAGCTCAGGACATTTCTACTCTGGAAGGAGTAGGAGGAGGCTGTTCAGCCCTAGCCATGCACCTGCGCATGGTTAGATGGCCACAGAAGTTCCGGCCACACCTGCCGGAAAAATTCGACGGGACTGTCAACCCCGCCGAATTCCTTCAGATATACTTCACTGCAATCTTGGCAGCTGGAGGAAACGAGGCTGTAATGGCCAATTACTTTCCAGTGGCCTTAACTGGGACTGCCAGGTCCTGGTTTATGAGCCTTCCACCCAACTCTATCAACAGTTGGGAGGAGCTGTGCCGTCAGTTCACTGCCAACTTCGGGAGTTCATACACCCGACCAGGCACTGAACTGGACCTTTTTGGTCGTGCAAAAAGGGGGAGAATCTTTGCGGTCCTTCATCCAGAGGTTCTCTCAGGTACGCAACACAATCCCTTCTATCTCAAGCGCTTCTGTCATTGTGGCATTCAGACAGGGTGTACGGGACAAGAAGATGTTGGAGAAGCTGGCGATCAAAGAGATCACCAGCGTCACGGAACTCTTCAGCCTGGCAGACAAATGTGCTAGAGCTGCGGAGGGCCGTGAAATGCACTCCAAACCAGCCTCGGAGGATCACAAGAAATCCTCCAAAGAAGAAGCCGCTACCTCCGGGGGTGGCAAGAAGAAAAAGAAGACCAACGGCAAGAAGAAGCCGTCGGCCGGCACATCCAACGTTGCAGCTGCTGCAACTCCGGGTGGCCGGGGGCCACGCCCTGAGAAGCGACCTCGACCGTCTTCCGAAGACGGTGGCAAACCCAAAGTGTGGTGTCCCATTCACAAAACGGGCAGCCACGGTTTGGAAGACTGCCGGGAGGTCCAAAACCTTGCCGAGCGCTACAGCAAGCGCCGGGAAGGGTCCCCTTTCCGATAGAGGGAAGGAAAACAGAAGGTCGATGAAGCTCCGGCTGAAGAGGAGTTAGGGTTTCAGGACCCCAAAAAGGTCCTGAAGGCCGTCTACACCTCCATCGACGATGACTCTGACGTCTCTGTCAACGAGCGTCGGAAAACCATGAACACCATTTTTGGTGGATCATGGGACATCACCTCCCGTCGCGTCATCAAGACTATGCGGCGGGATATGGCCGCTGTAGCTCCTACAGCTAGACCGGAGCCACATCGAAAGTGGATGGACACATGCATCACTTTTGATGCTTCGGACTGTCCTCGAAGCATGGTCGGAGCTGGACAGTTACCTTTGATGGTATCTCCCACCATCAATAACATCCAGCTCCATCATGTTATGGTGGACGGAGGTTCGGGGCTGAACCTCATAAGCTTTGAAGCTTTTACCAAGCTTCAGCTCCGACCTTCGGATCTCCAGCCCTCTCGACCTTTCTTCGGAGTAGGTCCGGGGGCCATTACCCCACTCGGAGCTATAACTCTCCCCGTTACCTTCGGGACACGAGAGAAGTATCGCCGAGAAGTTGGTCTTCGACGTCGCTCAGATCAACTTACCATTCAACGCCATCTTGGGTAGACCTGCCCTATACAAATTTATGGCAGCTGCTCATTATGGATACCTGGTGTTGAAGATGCCAACACCAGTAGGCGTTCTCCGGATCCGCGGAGATCGCACCGCCGGAGTAACTGCTCTGGAGGAGCTCCATGCACTCACCACGGTGCAAGAGGAGGACTCCAGACAGGAGCAAGCTCCGAAACCCCCGAGCATTCGTCAACGAGGCTCAACCTCTGCACCCCGTGTGCAGCAAAGCGGCGACACCGACATTCCCGTCAAAGTCGTCCAAATTGGTTCTGATGCCGCTCAAACCACCCGTATATCGGGAGGGTTGAACGACAAATAGGAACTCGCGCTCATCACTTTCCTACGGGCTAATGTTGACGTGTTTGCCTGGCAACCGTCACAAATGCCTGGGATCCCCAGGGAAGTGATTGAGCACAATCTGAAGATTTACCCCGATGCTCGGCCTGTGCATCAGAAGCCTCGGAAGCAATCCGTAGAGCGGCAGAACTTCATCCGACAAGAAGTGAAGAAGTTGCTCGAAGCCGGATTCATCCGAGAAGTCTTCCATCCAAAATGGCTGGCGAACCCAATCGTTGTGCCCGAGGCCGGCGGGAAGCTTCGGATGTGCATCGACTACACCACACTAAGGCATGTCCAAAAGATCCATTCCCACTACCTAGAATAGATCAGATAATGGATTCCACCTCCGGGTGTGAGTTACTGTGTTTCCTAGACGCATATTCTGGGTATCATCAAATCAGGATGTCTAGGGAGGATGAAGAGCATACTTCATTCATCACAGTAGATAGATTGCATTGTTACACAGCCATGCCATTTGGTCTCAAGAATGCAGTTTCAACTTTTGTACGAGCTATGTACAAAACTTTTGAAGAAATCATCAGAGACATAGTGGAAGTGTACGTCGATGACATCGTGGTCAAGGTCAAGAACAAGGAGTCCCTCTTGGAAACCTTGCAGGCTGTCTTCGACAAGCTGCGGGCCACCCGCACAAAGCTAAACCCAGACAAGTGTGTCTTCGGGGTTAGCTCCGGAAAACTTCTTGGTTTCCTGGTAAGTCACCGGGGCATAGAGGCTAATCCGGCGAAGATAAAAGCCATTGAAGACATGCGGCCACCAACCCGCATCAAAGACGTCCAAAAGTTAACTGGGTGTCTAGCGGCCCTCAGCCGGTTCATATCAAGACTGGCGGAACGGGCACTTCCCTTCTTCAAGTTGTTGAGGAAGTCCGGACCATTCCAATGGTCCGAAGAAGCAGAGAAGGCATTCCAGGAGCTGAAACAGTTCCTCACCACCCTACCAATTCTGGTAGCTCCGAACCCTGGTGAGCCTTTGTTGCTTTACATTTCAGCTACTGACAAAGTTGTCAGTATGGTTCTGGTTGCGGAGAGACCGGAACTACCCCATACTCAGGAATCCAGACCCCTTCAGGAGGGTTCGAAGGTTCCTGAAAGTGAGTCTGGGTCCCAGCTCCCAGACTCAAATCCACAAGAAGTCACTTCAGAAGACCCAGACTCCTCTAAGAGGGTCCAAGTCATTTCTGAAGAAGCTCCGGGTTCCTCCAGCCAGAACCCGGAAGTCCTCGAAGAGAATCTGGACTCCTCCGACAGGGTCCGGATCAAAAGAGGAAACCCCGGACACCTCCGGGAGGGTCCGAACCATTCAACGCCCGGTATACTTCATCAGTGAAGTATTACATGATGCCAAGACTCGATATCTAGAGGTGCATAAGCTGCTTTATGCAGTTCTTATTGCCTCCAGGAAGCTTCGACACTACTTCCAAGCTCACAAAGTCTCGGTGGTGACCTCCTATCCACTTCGAGCGATCTTGCATAATCCCAATTCAACTGGGAATATTGCAAAGTGGGAAGCGGAATTGGCTGAATTCGATCTCGAATTCATTCCGAGGCAAGCAATCAAGAGTCAAGCGTTGGCAGATTTCATGGCGGAATGGACTCCCTCTCCATCAAACCCTGGGGGCCCCAGTGAACAGAAGACGGAGCATCAAGCTCCAACCTTCACCGAGCCTCACTGGACCCTCTACTTCGATGGCTCCATGCAGAAGCAGGGGGCCAGAGCTGGAATCCTTCTCCTTGCACCGACTGGGGAGAAGGTGAAATACATGGTGCACCTTGACTTCAAGGCAACCAACAACATGACGGAGTATGAAGCACTCATCTACGGACTAAAGGTGGCACTGTCATACGGTGTCAAGAAACTGCTGGTCAAAGGAGATTCACAGCTCATCATCAAGCAGGTGAAGGGTGAATGCTCCTGCAATAATCTCCAGCTAGCTGCTTACCTCCTTGAAGTCCAGAGGCTTCAGAAGGACTTTGAAGTCCTAGACCTCCACCATGTTCAGCGTGCCCACAACGCTGAAGCCGACGAACTCTCGACGAAAGCGTCAACCGGAGCTCCAGCTCCTGAAGGAACTTTTGTCCGGAGATTGTCGAAATCCACATTTCAGCCTGCCGAACTGAACGAAGGGGGTGAGATCAGCATCCCGAAGCTGACGGTCCCGATGGCCCTGTTACCATGGCAGCCATCAAGGGTCGTAGGTGCTGTCGGAAGCTCCGAGCAACCCAACACGCAAGACTCAAATGCTCAAGTCAGTTCCGATGCATGGATCTTGGAGATCCGGAACTACTTGAAAGACAACATCCTTCCTGACAATGATGTATCCGCTGACCGGGTAGTCAGATTGGCTAAAAGATACACGCTGGTAGAAGGGGATCTCTACCGGCGCGGTGCCAACGGCATCCTAATGCGGTGCATCACAAGGGAAGAAGGCTGCAAGCTCCTCGCAGAAATCCATGGAGGCGAGTGTGGGAACCACGCATCTTCCCGCACGCTGGTCGGAAAAGCCTTTCGGCATGGCTTCTACTGGCCTACAGCGCTCCTGGATGCCATTGAGCTGGTGAAGAAATGCGAAGCATGCCAATTTCATGCAAAGCAAATTCATACACCTGCTCAGCCCTTACAAATGATACCTCCTACATGGCCCTTCGCTGTGTGGGGGATGGACATCTTGGGACCCTTCCCAAGAGCCGTCAGAGGTTACAAGTTCCTGTACGTCGCCATTGACAAGTTCACCAAGTGGCCGGAAGCAACTCCAGTTGTGACAATCAACAAGCAATCTGCTATCAACTTTCTGCAATCCATTGTAAGCAGATTCGAAGTCCCAAACAAGATCATCACTGATAATGGGACTCAATTCACAAGCTCCGCATTCCAAGGATATTGCGAAGACCTCGGCATACAAGTTTGCTATGCCTCCGTAGCTTATCCAGCCAGCAATGGCGAAGCCGAGAGAGAAAATGCAGAAATCCTTAAAGGACTCAAAACGCGCACCTATGAGCGCTTGAAAAAGCACGGAGCCAACTGGATCGAAGAGCTTCCGCCCACTCTATGGGCCAACAGGACTTCTCCAAACCGGTCAACCGGAGAAACACCCTTCTTTCTGGTGTACGGAGCTGAAGCAATCCTTCCTCCGTAAATCACCTTGGGTTCGCTCCGGGTCTGGACCTTCGACGAAGCCGCGCAGGACCAGCTCCGGCGTGAAGACCTAGACCTCCTCGAGGAGGGAAGGTGCCAAGCAGCTGTTCGGAATGCCCGATATCGCCAAGCTCTACGGCGTTATCACCAGCGGCATGTACACAACCGACAGCTCGAGGAAGGCGATCTGGTGATACGGAGAATACTATCCATAGAAGGGTTAAACAAACTCTCCCCCGGCTGGGAGGGGCCCTTTCGAGTGATCAAAGTATCCCGTCCCGGAAGCGTTCGCTTGGCTACCGAGGATGGGACACCTCTCCCAAATCCTTGGAACATCGAGCACCTCCGTAAGTTCTACACTTAATACCACGGAGGTGAGTCTTGAGTAACTTGAGATGTATGTTATAGAGTCATTGTACAGAGTCGGGTAGTTCCTCCGGGAGAGCAGCTGAACCTTTCCTGAAAGGTCCGCAAAGCTCATGCAGCACTTGTCACAGTCTCCGGACTAAAAGTGTGGCTAACTACCCTGGGTCAAACGAGAAACCAAACACACTTAGCCTGGTCCCGTACCCTAAGAGTGTACTTGTTTCTCCTGTACCCTGGACCTATAATGAAAGACATCTTCATGTGAAATAGACTCCACGTGCATTCATTTTGTGCAGGCTCGACATTTTTATTTTTCTCTTTCTTGTCTATAACAGAGACGTGCAATTCTTAAGAAATTTTTAGTTCGACCGGTTTATATACGATTCGGGTTGTATTGTCAGATCTTTTGGATTTAAATATCGTTTATGGCCAACTCGCCTGAAAGCCGCCAAGCCAATCTAGGGCCGGAGTGCGCTATCAACTTAGCCTGGTCAAGCACCCTAAGTACGCCACTCTACCTACACCCCGGCAGGCCGAAGTAAGGCGGGTCCATGGACAATTGGATCTAAGAGAAAAGACAACGCATCCAGTTGTATTTAAAATCGCGTTCAACTTAAAATTTTCTTGAGAATCGTAAGCTGCGACAAAATTATAGACAAGGAACAAATTTTACTATTTTCCTTGGCTTAAGTGTGCAGAAAAAATAAACTCTACGTTGATGGAGAAAAGCCGGAGCTAACCAAGCTCCGACTCCCCCAAGGGGGTCAACCGTCGACGCTGAGTAAAAGATGGTGAGAAGACCCCGTAAATGGAGTCTGTTGCCAACAAACCAACTGTTGGCAAAGGTCACTGCCGGAGCTACCAAGCTCCGACACCTCGGAGGACTAACTATCGACGCTCTACGTGTTGATATAGGCTATTGCCGGAGCTACCAAGCTCCAGCGATGGACAATGCCGGAGCTTCTAAGCTCCGACAGCTTCAGGGGACCTTCACTATCAAAGACTTCGGACCTAAATTCTACAAGTTCAGAGCAAATTCGTCTTCAACAAAACTCAATATCCTTTTGGTACATGTTCACAATCAAATTGTGTACATCTACCAGGGGGCCAAGTGAAGATAAAGATGTTGAAGACAAAAAATGAAATTCGCAAAAATTTGGGGATTTCATTCATCTGGAGACAGGAGATTACATCTGGAGTCAAGGGATTACAAAATTGAGGAAGAAGAAGAGAAAATACAAGTGAGAGCTAAAGAGATGGTCCTAGACCCTATGGAAGAACTCGGCGACCTTCTGGGCGACCTCCGACACGCTGGCTCGGGTAGCTTCGCCTTCTCCTTCGACGGGGCCTTCAAGCACCGGGTCCAGAGGAAATTGAGGGTTCCGGGTGGTGTAGCATGTCAACACATATTTTGTGACGTTCCTCGCCAGGGATTGCCCCTCGACCTCCAGTTGGTCCGTGATGACGTCGCCCACCTTGGAGAGCTTGCTACCTGCTGCGCTCAACGCCTGCAGCGCAAGGTCCGGCTCCGGCTCCGGATCATCCGGGCGCACGTGGCTGAAACATTGGCCTTGCCCAGGAACTCCCAAATCTGCAGGGAGTCCGCCGTCCTCAGGCTCTTCACCTCTTCCAGGGATCTCTTGGCCGCCGTCAGTTTGGAATTCTCACGGGCGAGGCGCCCAACTTCTTTGGCGTTTTGCTGAATCTTTGCAGCAACCTGCCTCTCAAGTCTTCCGAGCTCCTCCTCCCGGAGGTGGATCTTGTTCCGACGATCGACCAGGTCCTTCTCCCTAGCCTCCATTTTCTTCTCCCGGGCAACAAGGGCACACTCTTATTCGTAGAGTTCCTGCCTCCGCACCCAGGTCTTCTCCTCTTCCTCGAGGCAGCGCTCTTCCAATTTCTTAGTGCGCTCCTCGAGGCCCTTGTCAGCCAGAGCTACTTTCTCGGCGAGCTCCTCTTCCCTCCTCAGGACGTCATCCCGCAGCTCCAGGAGTTTCTGTTCTTCGTCCTCGAGCCGTCTCTCCCTCCCTTCGAGTGCCTCTCGGCGCTTGATGAGTGCGGCGTTGATGGGCTCAATCTGTTCGTGCCGAGCATTGGCCGCGTCGTTGGCAGCCTTGGCCTGATCGTGGATCTCCCGGGATTGGGCGTTGAGGGCATGAGTCATGCTCTCCCTGTCATCCAGCAGCTTATCCCAGTACTCCAGGCGGATCTTCTCCCGCTTGATCCACTCCTTGTCGTCCGCTAGCCTCGACTGCGCCAGCTTAGTCTCGAAGTGGAGCCAATTACGCCACCGCCTAATGGTTTGGCGCTCCTCTTCAAGAGCCTTGCTGTCGTGGAAGAAGGCCAGTTGGACCTGACGTAGACTGAAGCAGGCGTTGTCGATAGACATCGACAGCGGGATGGGCTCCGGACCTGCTGGGGTCTCCTCCGCTGGTTCCAGCGGGTCTTCACATACAAAAATCGGGTCCCACTCTACGAGAGTGGAACCCTGAGCTTCCAAGGCACTAGGGCCGTCCTCCGGGATGGCCTCAGTCGCCATCAAAGAAGGCCCCGCCGCCAAGTCTTCATTCGCCCCCTCGGGCAGGGGGCCAGCGACTTCGCTTGGGCACTCCGGCTCGGCCGCAGGTACCATCAACGTCGTCGCCTCCGGAACAGGAGCTGCTACAGGCTCCGACCGGGACACCTCTTCTGAGGGAGGCTCGAGCTCCCTCGCCTCTTCAACCGCCGGCTCTGTGACCGGCGCTCCAACAATAACCGGCTCAGCAACCGGTACTTCGGAGGTAACCGACTCAACTACCAGAACTACCTCGACTTCCGGCTCGCATGCCGGAGCTTCAGTCACCTCCGGCTCAATCGCCGGGGCTTCGACAAGTTCCGGCTCTGAGGCCGGGACTACTACTTCTTCCGGCTCTACAGCCGGAGCTTCCACTACTGCAGCACCAGGACCCGGAGCTTCAACCTCCGAGACAAGTGCCGCTGGCGTGTCTTCACTCCCGTGGTCCGGCGCTACCACAGGAAATTCTGGGGACGAGTCGAGGTTCATGACCATGACAGCCGGCGCCGGAGCTGTCGCAGCCTCAGCCACCACCTGGGGCGGCACTGGGACAGGAGCAGAAACTCCCACGGCCTCAGACATCGTGGCCGAGGGTGGAGCTTCACTCCCCTTCTTGGGGACGCTGCATAGGATGGATAAAGAAAATTAACAAACAATCGCTACAATTAAAAAGTTAACCAAGGTAAAGATCAACAATTACCTTGAAAGGCTTCCTCACCAGCTTGTGCGGAACCTTTTTCCCGGACGTTCCGGGCTGGCCATGGTCGGCGTAGGAGCTCCGGGAGGCCCCCCAGAACTTGTCGCAGCCACGGGCGTTTCCCGGGTCGAGGCTCTCCTCGATCGGGAGGAACCCCTGGACCTGGAGGCTCCCACCGTCCCAGGTGCCGGAGTCGTGCACCCGGAGCTAGCACCCCAGCAGGGCTCCACCACGGGGACAGACGCGCTCCAGGAGGATCCTAATGCAGGAACAATATCGTTCCGGAAGGACCCCACTACGGGGACAGTCGCCACGGCGGCAGAAGATCTTCCCCCCTGGGGAGAAGGAACCGAGGCGGAAGTAGCGGGCCTGACGGACCTTCCGTCGGCATGTCGTAGCTTCCTCTTCCGACTCTCCGGCTCCTCCGCCAGCTCCTTGCCCTTGCCGATGACCTCGACCCTCGGCTGTGGAGCAGTGACCGAGCCGTCTTCGGGCACCCCGGGGATTGCCACCTGGGCGGTTGGTCTTCTCTCGACGACACCAAGGTCGTCAAGCGCGGGCATCGTCCCCCGGAGCTCCCTGCTGAACTTTACTTCCATGTTCAGGGGGAGAAAGGCCGACGGTGGAGTCAAGTCATCACTATCGACGTCGATGCCGTGCTAGAATTTCTTGAGGTGGAACTCCAAGGCCTTCCCCACCATGTTGGACTTCAACCCGGTCTCAACCCGGTCCTCGTCCATCACGCTGTTAAGGGCCCAAGCGAGCTTCTCCCTCCTCTTCAGCGGCGCCCACCTGTTGGCCAAGAAGTTGCAGAACACCGCCTGGGGAGTCAATCCTCCCTCCACGCATCGGGGGATCCTGGTCAGGGCAGGGTCCAAAGCTTCCGCCAGCACCGAAACTTCACTCCATATCGACGTGTCGATGCCGGGCAGACCGTCTGGCAGCTCCAACCGCTCATGCTCCTCCACCCTGACGACTATCCAATCTTTCTTCCAGTCATCCCACTTCCCGGAAGGGAACGACCGGAGGTACTTGAATGGGAACTTCTTGCGCTTCACGAAGTAGTAGAAGCCAAGGTACTCATTGCTCTGGCCGGTGGTGTGAACGGTGAAGAAGGTTCGGAAGAGCTCGACGCAGGGGGGATGCCCATCCACATCTCGCAGAAGTGGACAAAGATGGACACGAGGAGAATGGAGTGAGGGCCAAGGTGGTATATCTGCAGACCATAGAAGTCTAGCAGCATCAAGAAGAAAGAAGAAAAAGGTGGGATCAGCCCCACCATGGCGTACGAAGAAAAGTACACCATCTCGCCAGCGCGCTCCTTCTCAAAGGGGAGCTCTCCGCCGGCACGGACCAAGCGGTTGAAGAAGTCCGAGGACCACCCCATGAGGGCCCGGACCTTCTTCAAATCGTTGTCAGTCTTCAGGCGACTCTCACGCAGACCCAACTCCATCGCGGCACAGCTAGGCAAGAGAAGAGGAGCGAAGTACGAGTCGGGAGTTTGAGCGCAAGATCAGATGAGAGGCGTAAAGAACTCCCGACGGTGCGCGCTTTCCTTCTTAAGTAAGCCCTCGCAACGCTTGGATGGAAATTGCAGGGAAGTCGAAGATACTACTCAAGAATTCAACCCAGCCGATGACAAGAGGGCCCGGGACCACCCGACGATCAAGTCGAAGCTCTTACCCAGGCGAACGGTTGTCATCACGAGGCAGGAAACCCAAAGGCGGCGGCCTGACAGGGCGCGCGGAACCGATACGGTTTTCGTATCGGGAACCGGCGACTTTCAATTGCGTGAGATCCGCACGTCAAAGATCTCATCTGCTGCCTGAGGTGCGCCACGCGGCGGGATCTAACTGTAAAACCCTGCCAACGGCACCTCCGAAGACCCTTGAAGACCCAGTTCAAGAGTCGCAAGGATGGACCCACCTCCGACGGAACGACTTCACCCCAGTGACCTTCCTCGAAGGTAGGTCCAGGGGGCCACTGTCGGTACCCTAAAAACCGTACACCCCCTGAGGTTACAAAGATCTCGAGGGAAGGCCGTCTACTTGGATTGAAGACCCTCGGAGGCCCACTTGTCAGACATGACCGGACCTGCTTCTCCAACATGGTTAATCCCTAGGTCGCCACGTGTACTGCCAAACCGGAGCTACCGCCCACAAGGGGGAAGCTCCGGGCCAGGTACCGAAATGGCACCTCCGGACTTAACCCCTGACTGAGAGAAGTTCCGGACCTGACACGTGTCAGATAGCCCCGGAGCTACCTGCTTCCCACAGCAAGCTCCGGAGCTGCCACGTGTCCAAATGTCGGAGCTGGCAGCCTCTAACCTCCGGAAGACCTTGTAACGGCTCCGGATCTTCAAAGGAGAGCCAAGGACTTCAAGACCCGATTAAGCGTCATTAATGCCATATTAATGACGCTTAAACGGACGATCTTAACGCCAGTAACGGCACTGTCAGAGCCCGTTACAGAATCATTAACAGCAATTAATCGTGTATCAATACTAGTAACCGCCGGGGCCACATGTCGGGCCAGGCTAGCTTGTAACGGTCTGTCCTTGTACTATAAAAGGACAGGCCGACGATACACGCGGGGAGATGTTCACAGACGTTGACAAGCAATCATACGTGACAAGCTAATACAACACCAACACACCCGTGGAGTAGGGTATTACGCTCAGGCGGCCCGAACCACGTAGATCCTTGTGTCTCCTGTGTTAAATCACAATTCACCTTCTTGAGTCTCCGCGCGCCCACACCGAACCATAAACTCCTTCAACACTTTAGCAGTGTCAGGAGATCTGCTGACTCCAACAGTCGACAACTATCCTGTAGTTTTGTAGGATGACTCAAAGTCAGAGTCAGAGTCAGAGGCAAAGGTGCCTCTTGAGCCACAGGTTGACCAGCCTTCCACTATGGCTGACCAGAAGGAGGCATCATGGAAGTGGCGGACTACGAGGATCCATTATGTGGCTCCTCCTCTAGTCCCTAGAGATTATGTAGCTCTACAGGCTATTCTCTCAATTGGCAATAGATAAGAACATTTTATAATTCATTTTGGGTCATTTTGCAGCTTTAGACATGTACGTAATGTTACTGCTCTTTCACAATTGTCTTGTAGCGGATGGGAGGACACTACCTTCAAGGGTAGAAGATGTCTAATACTGGTCAATGCTATCCAAGAAAACCTCATACGTTTGCACTATAGTGGTGAAGTCTGCAGCAGCAGTGACGAGCGTACCATTGCTAAGTTATGGGGCGATTACGCTTGTGCTACTGAACTGACTTATGGAAGCGATCAGGGGGCAGTGTGGACCGACTTCTGTGTAAGCTTATTTAATGCAGTTTCTGAAGTTCGTAGAGAACAAGTTTATCTAATACCCTTTATGTGTTGTCTTCTTGGAGAGACGGTACCGTTTGGCGGACCCGCCAGGGCTAGACCAAACGAGAGCCGTCTTCAACGAGAACGTTGGAAAGGTTGTTGTGCAAGCAATATATAATACCCAGCCAGATTCAAGTAACTAACGTATACTTGAAGAAGCATCAATGCCAGGATCTGTGGGCGTTTAAATACAACTACAACAAGTTCTTGACAGAGAAGTAGTATGCAGAGGTAAAGTTATCAGTTTTCATTGAATTCTTATTTTTTATATTAACATTGTTTTGATCAATTTCTAAATACGTGCAGGTTTATATTTCTTGGTTGTAGGACCATCCGAAAGGTTACCAGACCATCTGTCGGTTGCGGTCCTGCGCGGACTTCGTCGCTGCGTCCAAGAGAGCCTGCGACCGCAGAGGGTCTACCGGAGGCCATACATATGGTCCTGATGGACATATTCATCTGGCTAAACACGTGGTAAGGAAAAGATGAATATATATATTACTAAATCGTACATACAGGAACTTGAGATTGTTGAATGACCGTGCGATGTGCAGGTTTGGAAAGAGGTCAAAAAGAAAGTGACCCTTCACAGCCTGTCCAACTGTGCTCCGGTGGTGACAGATCTAGTTGTGAGTTTTTGACGTATTTAAATTGAATTCTAATTAATATTAGTGTTGACACATTTACACGGTTTGCTTGTATTTATAGAAGTATGGATAGGAGGCGATGAAGATTCACAGCAAAGGTTATGATTGAGAATATGCACCAATCGACGAAAGTGTCTTGTATGCAAGTGTAGACGGGAAGCCCATAGACGGTGAGATGTTAACTATTTTTTATGTTTCGTGAATTGAAGATACAATATTTAACTCGTAATCTTTTATTTTTTTGTAGGTTTACTATATTCGATGGAGTGGTCGACTCGAGAGAGACAAGACCTTCGAGGGGCTCTTCATCGTAGGTCTCGTCAGCTGGATTTAGCCGTTGTCTCTAGCAAAGGGACCTGTATCCCCAAAGTGTTTAGGAGGAGCTCAGACTGACACAGGAGAAGCTCAAGAAGCAAGAAGCCCTTGTCTAGACGAGAGAGGAGTACCAAGCGAACTACCTAGCATAGATGCAATCAATCATACAAGTAAGTAAGCTAAAGTACCTAACGTTCATAGCATTTTAATGACATGCATTGCTAATGCTTTGTAATCATAGGTGATAGAGTTCTATAACCCAGCTACCAGAGGATACGCCTAAAGTTATCAAGACTCGACCGTTGAGGTCGAGCGACAAGGAATCCGCACCTGACCACCAAGGTCGGGACCAGGGTTACCAAGCCGACAAGACTATCCCAAGACGGACCTCACTAACACTTCACCTGATGAGTCCTGTCCGACATGACAAAAGGGACGCCCCTGCCATCTCACACAAGCGAATGATAAGGAACAACGACGTGCATGCAAGCAGCCTTTACCCCCGACCTTTGATGTCGGGACATGGGACCTACCGACATCTCCTATGTCACGTCCCATCAGTCATGGCGGCATGGCAGATCTATCACCTCACACACATAGGGGATAAGGAGCGACGGGACGAAGGCAAGCACATAAGCGACTATCGGGATCGCCTCGCACCCTAAGGAACACAAAATATAAGCCAAAAGACTAGGACACATTATGACCCCCGCCCCATTTATGAGGAGAGCCGAGGTAGATTGTAGTTGGGCCTGGCGCGAAGCTGAGTCCTTTATAAAAAGGCCCTGAGGGCCACATCGCAGGGGATCACCCTTAGACAACATAGAACACACATACAAGCATTGAGAGAAGCGTCATTCGCCTCATCCAGCACCGGGACCTCGCTCTCTTGTAAGACAGCTCCCCATTATGAACAAGGAGAGAAGAACATCAAACTGGATGTAGGGCTCATCACCTGAACCAATATAAATTCCAGGTCTCGGTCGCTAGGCCATCTTGAGGAAGGACGCATGACAACATCGGTACTAGACGGTTTTCCAAACAGTGATAGTTGGCATGCCAAGTAAGGGACCACCATGTGTTCCACTTCCTTCTCCTTGATGGCTCCATCATGCCCAACCTTCGTGCCTGCCACGAAGGTCTGCTTCCAACAAAGGCTCAGACGCTGCCTAGGGCGTCCCCCCACCACCAAGCAGCAACGGATCTCGCCAGAGATGCAGGGGATGACATGCAGAACTGGTGGGTGAGTCACCAACCCTCGACAAATAAGGTCTACACCACACCACCACCACTTAGACAGGAGTACCGTGAGCGGCCATGGCTCGGAGGCTTGACATGGTGGCACAACAAGAAACCAAACCTTCTGCAGTAGGCGCACCGAACGCTCGAGGTCTCCTAACCCTCAATCCCTCGAGCTTCGATGCGAGGCCCAGGGGGTGTTGCGGTTTTCAGGGCCCGAGCCCATACCTCGTTGTCCTATAGCCTGGGGACCATCATGATGCACGGTGATGATCGAAGCCCGAGCTCTGACTTCCCCAACCCCGACTCGCTGGAAAGACCAACAAAAACTTCCACACGACAAACGGCCACAAAGCAATGGGTTCATCCGACTCTTGCGAAGCTCCCACTCTGAGACACTCTACAACGCCCGACTCGGCTGCAAGGAAGATAAGTGTTTTTACCTCATCCATTTCCCTTCATCAAAATTCCAACTTTTGTTGCAAAAATAGAGTTTGATCCTGAGCCTGGGCCCGAACGAAGTCCCCAATCCTGATCTCGAAAGTCAGACTCGAGGGGCTATTATCCGACTGTGGGCCCACTTAGGACCTCAGGATCCGCTCCCTTATAGCATTTTTCCTTGTATAAGTACTTCCTTCGTGTCTTGCAACCTACAATCTATGAGCTGTGAAAGTTCGAAGGCCATAGTACTGGCAGGACCAATGAACGGAATGTAGATGTGACACCCGGTTTCGAAAATGAACCAAGTGCAGTATATGTGTGCCCAGGATGTTCAACACACATACACAAGTGCATCACCAACGATATACATACAATTACCATATAAAAAATTAATTAAATACTTCTATTACACAAGCCATATTATCCTCGAATACAAGCTCTAATGAATATTAATGACAAGTTCAACTAATGCAGCGGAAATACTCTAATGAAGCAACTATGCAACTAAGCAATATGGACATATATGCACAGCTCCAATCAACACCACAGGCAAGATGACGGTAGACACGGCCTAGAACTCTGCATTATCATCATTATACTCCCAATCCTAACCTGCAACTGTTGGTGGGGGAATTGCAAGGGTGAGTACATGTCGTACTCAGCAAGTGTGAAAAGTATGACATGTAGCTGATTCAAATGAAGACAATAATAATGGCTAAGTGCTGAAAAGTACATTAAACCATTTGAAAAGCAATATATATTATATGTATGTGAAATAAACCCATCATAAACCATGTAATCATCATAATACCAGTCCATAATTCATTACCATCATCCATATTCCAGATTTCTCATTATCAATAACCATACTCAATACCAGAATTTAATCCATAACCAGCCATAACCATCCCAAATCCCAATTTCCCTCTAATCATGTAGGTCATCTAGGCGCTCATATCCGGGAGCACGACTATCATGATAGTTTTATTAGACTCTGTAGATTTTGTACCACTTTACCCACTTGTTTGTGATTTCATCACCTTGCAGTGACTAGAACCTCTATTATGTCGTCTCACACTTCCATCGGTGTGTGGCCAAGAGATCACAAAATAGCCTTTACAAAGGGATTACTAGCCTATTTAGACCCCACCGAGGTTTCACCGGTGGTGATGTCTTCTAAAGAGCACATCTTCAACCAAGGTCCCCCTCTTGAGCCTTTCAGATCCCAGGATAGTCCCACCAATCATCAACAAACCCAATCTGACTACCCCTTCCTCGAGCATCCTTAATGGTCCAAATAGCACTGGCAAAGCCCTAATTAATCAGCTACACCGCACCCAACTTGGCCTCGTGGTGACACTGTAATCCTGGCTTATTCTCGCATGAACCGGTCCTTAGATCTAAAGCAAGCAACCACCATAACATTCAACCCATCCACATACCAAGCTTGCTTAGATCACCCATTAACACATCATATTAACCAGTTCATGTTAACCATAATCTCATAAATGCACAATTAAATTAAGTGGTATAGTTGTTTTCCTATCCCATTAAGTTAGCGAAGCAAAAAGGGTAAAAGCCCATCCCGACTCTCTACCATGAATTCCAGGTGACAAGGGTGGTTTAACAAAGCTAGGATTCCCATCAAATTGACACAATGCAGTTTTGCAAACAAAACATTATTTTAGAAACTGGATCAATATGCTTCAATGACACTTGCCTTGCTCTTGGACTTGGTTCGGGTCAAAGCCTTCAAACTCTTGGTGCTGTAGATCCTCCGCGGCACTCTCTAGCGCAAATCCATCTAATCCGCCCAACAAACACACAATACAAGAAACACAATCAAAGAGTGCACTAACATTACTGAATATGACATGACATGCATGATTAATAAAAATGCAAGGTGGAACTTGCTAATGAGTTGCTTTTAATGATCACTAACTAGTTCTAATAGATTTTAATAATTTTATACATGTTTGGATTTGATTAGATCAAAATTTAGAATTAATTCAATACAATTTAACCAGGAAAATCGGACTAGTCCGCTAGGGACCGGACAAGTCCGCACTTCGCAAGATCAGCAGATTAGGGTTTCCTAGATCGACGTGAATTTGGAGATTTGGGGTTGAATTCACGTAAGGAAAAGAGAATAGAAGGTATACCAGGTGTCTAGGACTCCAAAGAATCAAGGATACTGGAGGTAACACTTGGATCTTGACGATCTAGGGTTGATGAAGAGCTTGATGGTGGATTGTTGATGAAGAACGCGAAGTTGATGGAGATCTTGATCCTCTTTCGTTTCCTCGTCTTCTTCTTCTTGTTCTAGATCTCCTTCTCCCTCCTTGGTGGTGGCTACTCATGAGCTAGGGTTTGGGTGGGGTGGAAAAGTGGCAAATAGATGTCAAATCAAGGGGTAGGGTTGTTTATATAGAGGTGGAGGCTAGGGTTAGATGGATTTTGAGTTTTGAGATGAGTAGAGGTCAGTTTAGAGTCCCACATGGGCTCTAAAAGAGTTAGGGACGACGTCCCTAGGCCCACTTAATGTAAAACCCAAGAAACAAGTTGTGAAACAAAAGATCAACTCGGAGTCGCGATTTATCGGACAAGTCCGAAAAGGGTCGGACTAGTCCGAAGTTGGTCAGAGAGAAATGGAAAAAGTCCGCTCTGGACATCGGACAAGTCCGAAATTATCAAGAGGGGAAAAATAGACAAGTCTGGCCTAAAATCGGACAAGTCCGACTTTAGTCAGAGAGGAAAACGGACAAGTCCGCTAGAGTACCGGACTAGTCCGGACAAGTCGAAGGACTTAGCGAAATTTCCAAGGGAATTGGAACACTGGACTAGTCCGCACAGGACCGGACAAGTCCGAAAGTGTCCAGAGGCAGAATAGAGTAATCCGCAGAATAACAGACAAGTCCGATCAAAGTCAGAGAGAAATCGGACTAGTCCGCACCAAGATCGGACTAGTCCGCACTTTCCAGAATTCTTAAGTGCGGTTTTGTTTCAAATTCATTTTAAACTTGTTCCTTTTTATGTTGCCCAATATTAAACATGTATTGGAATGCATGCAAGGCATGATGCATGAAAATGAGGATGTTACAATAGATATAGTGGAAACTTTTCTAAATCATTAAAAGGCTCCATATTACACAATGGATTGAATCATTACATAAAAAGGAGGAGATTACATCTTGAACATTGTCCCTATACAGGTACTACCCTGCGAGGTCTGTGGCTTCAATGACTTCTGTGACACCCGGTTCCGAAAATAAACCAAGCGAACGCATATGTGTGCCCAAGACGTTCAACACACATATACGAGTGCATTCACAAAAGGATATATAGAAAATTACCACAGAACAAGATTAATTAAGAAACTTTGTTACATAATTCAGAATATCCTCAAATACAATGTCTAATGATATTAATGACAAGTTTGAACTAATGCAGCGGAAATAAACTAAATAAGCAACTATGCAGCTAAGCAAAATAAGCATAAGGATATATGATGCAGCTCCAATCAACTCCACAGGCAAAGCTGATGGCAGACACGACCTAGAACTCCGCATTATCAACGTTATACTCTCAATCCTGACCTACAACTATTGGTGGGGGAATTGCAAGGGTGAGTACATGTCATACTCAGCAAGTGTGGAAAGTATGACATGTAGCTGATTCAAATGACGAATGTAATAAAGGCTAAGTGCTGAAAGTATAATAAAACATTTGAAAAGCAGTATATTATATGTACTTGAAGTAAACCCATCATAAACCATGTAGTTATCATAATACCTGTCCATACATCATTACCATCATCCATATACCATTAACCATGTTCAATGCCATAATTCAATCCATAACCAGTCATAACCATGTTATCAACCATAACCTGTACCAAACCATCCCAAATCCCAAACCATAACCAAATCCCAATTTCCCTCTAATCATGGAAGTTGTCCAGGTGCTCTTAACCGGGAGCACGACTATCATGATAGTTTTTAAGACACTCTGAAGAGTTTGTACCACTTTGCTCACGTGTTTGTGATTTCATCACCTTTCGGTGACTAGAACATCTATCTTGCCGTCTCACACTTCCGTTGATGTGTGGCCAAGAGATCACAAAGTATCCTTTACAAAGGGACTACTAGCATATACGGACCCACTGAGGTTTCACCGGTGGTGATGTCTCCAACTGAGCACATCTTCAACCAAGAGCCCCCTCTTGTGCCATTCGGATCCCAGGGAGTCCCGCCTCAAACCCAAACCCGATCCGACTCCCCTTTCCCAGTGCTCCAAATGATCCGCCCAATACTAGTAATACCCTAATTAATCAGCCACGTCGCACCCATACTTGGCCTCGTGGTGACACTGTTGTCCTGGCCTATTCTCGCATGAACCGGTCCTAAGATCTAAAGCAAGCATCCACATGTCTTCCAAACCATCCACATACCAGGCTTGCTTAGATCACCCATTACCATATCATATTAACCAGTTCATATAACCATAATCTCATTAATGCATAAGTAAGCGGTATAATTGTTTTCTCATCTCAATTAATTAAGCGAAGCAAAGGTAAAAAGCCCTTCCCAACTCTCTACCATGTATTCCAAGTGACAAGGGTGATTAGACAAAGCTAGTAAACTTCATATCATAGGAATTCCCATCAAATTTGAAAGTGCATCTAGGACTCCCTTGTGGGTTTTGGATGATTTATGACAAGCATTTGGGATCCTAACCTCTTTGTTGAGATGAGTGCAGGTTTTTAATAGAAAAATAAGCAAAGTGCCAAAAAGAAGGAAGAATGAGGAGCAAAGTGGAAATGAGCTCAAGGAAGAAGAATAGTAGATCATCGTGTATGGAGTGTGTTAAGAAAACACATCCCAAGAGCTCAATCACAATTAAACACACACATTGCAGAAAGTTACACAGGATCGGACTAGTACGACTGACACCAAACTAGTCCGATATCCTCTCTGCACAAAATAGGACAAGTCCGATATCTCTCTGACTAGAATTGGACTATTCCTCCCAGTGCGGACTAGTCCTCAAAACACTTCACAAGTCACACAAAATCGGACAAGTCCGATCACAACAGGACTAGTCCGATATTCTCTCTGGTCCAAATCGGACAAGTCCGATATTTGCACAGACTAATCCAAAAAAACCTCTGAACTAAATTGGACAAGTCCTCTAAGTGCGGACTTGCCATCCAATACACTTAGGGTTTCACATGTCCGGACAAGTCCGATGACTATCGGACTAGTCCGAAGACTTCCAATAGCAAAATCGGAAAGTCCGTTCCTAGCCGGACTAGTCCGATATTTCGAGACACTTAGAGTTTGCTACACACAGCACAACGGACTAGTCCGGTGACCACCACGGACTAGTCCGATCTTTCTGAACTCTAACGGTCATTTTTAGAAATCCATATAAATAGAGTTGCACGGCCATATTTTATACACTCTCGAACCCTAGCGCCATCACACCTCCCAAGAGCCTCAAAAACCACATCTCTCCACGAAATTAAGTGCAACAAAGATCAATCCCTTGGGGATTCACTCTAGTTCATTGGAGAGACACGTTCAACACCACATTGAGCTCTTTGTTTGATTCTCTAACACACTCCTGTGATTTAATTGTAATCTTTTGAGTGTGTTCTTGGTGGTATTTCGTGTTGTAATCAAAGGGAGCTCTCAACGTGTGAGAAAGCCCCTTGAATTCGGTTATTCACCCCTTTTAGATAAGTGGAAGAGGATTGGCCTTCGTGGCGATCCGACAAGGGTAGGGTTGGAGAAGACCCGGTCCTTTTGTGGACTCCTCAACGTGGATGTAGGTTGCCTATGTGGAAACCGAACCACGGGATAAATCTCTTGTGTTCCTCTTTTGCTTCATTGTCCTTTACATTATATCAATCTAGGGTTACAATTGATCTTAATTACTTTATGTTGAAATATCAAGCATAAGATTGAATTGTGATATAACCTGGTTCATAATCTTGTAACACTTAGTTTAATCATATATTTCCGCTGCATATATTGAAGAATAAAGTTAAGAAATCAAACCTAATCAGTCTAGTCCGTATACACCGGACTTGTCCGTACTTTACCGGACTAGTCCGATTTCTCTGGTTTTGAACTGGTTGTTAAGTGTTGCAGGATCCAACAATTTTCAAAAAGGCCTATTTACTCCCCCTCTAGGCCACATTCAATTGGTATCAAAGCAGGTTCTTCAAGAAAGAGACTAATCGCTCGAAGGAGATCATGTCGAACATGAAGGACACCCACAAGAGCAACAACCAAGAGAAGGTTGATGATGAAAAGAACCTCAAGGTGGAGAAGCTCCTCGAAGCCATTCAAGACTTCGAGGACGACGATGAGGAGACGCTAGAGCTAAAGGCGCTCCTAAGAAAGAAGACACTTTCCAAAGGGAAAGTAAAAGTTGAAGAGAAGAAGAAGGGGAGTAGTCACACCGACTACTCCCGATATCCTTTTAACTATGATCGTCTCAATTCCAATAACAATCATTATTTATCTATCCCACTTGGAAAAGCCCCACACTTCGATGGAAGTGATTACTCAATGTGGAGGAAAAATATGAAAATGCATATAATTTCCCTCAATCCAAGTTTGTGGCATATTGTGTGCACAGGGATAGATATCCCGGACGACGATGAAGGGCTCACCCCCAGCCAAGAGCAGGCAATTCACCGAAATGCTCAAGCCGCGGCCGTAATAACCTCTTCACTCAGTCGAGACGAGTTCACCAAGGTGGATGGACTCGAAATTGCTAAAGAGATATGGGACACACTACAAACTGCACATGAAGGTGACCGACATGTGCGTGAAGCAAAAATCGAGATGATTGAAGGCGAGTTAGGAAGATTTGCAATTGAAGAAGACGAGTCACCTCAATACATGTACAATAAATTAAAGACACTCGTCAACAAGGTCAGATCATACGGAAGTAAGAGATGAAATGACCACGAGGTGGTAAAGATCATCCTTAGAGCTTTTATGCCTCGCAACATCACACTATGCTCCATGATCAGAGAAAGCCCCGGATACAAAAGGTTGACTCCGGATGAACTGCTTGGAAAGATCATTAACTTCGAGATGATGGAAAAACATTTCAAGGAGATTGCCGAACTCACCTCGGCAAAGAAGAAAGGGGTTGCTTTGAAGTACACTCTCAAGCCCCTATCCAAAGAAGCTAGAGAAGCACAACTAGAGGAAGATAGTGATGACGAAAGCAGTGAATTGGATGAAGAAGACATGATATTGTTCATGAAGAAATTCAAGAGAATAATGAAAAAGAGACAAGGTACAAAGTCAAGCGAAGGAAAGTACAAGGAAAGAACGAAGCCAAAGTTGAGGTGGACATGCTATAATTGTGGTGAGTATAACCACTTTATAGTTGATTGCCCATATGAGGAGAACAAGAAAAACACCAAAGAAGCCAAGCCTCAACCCAAGAAATTCTTCAAGAAGAAGAAACAAGCCGAACAAGCGCACATTGGGAAAGAGTGGGACTCAAATGATGAGTCCTCATCGTCCAAAGAAGAAGAGATGGCTAGCATAGCCATCGAGAAGACATCCAAGAAGTCTACCCTTTTCCCTACACTTGGCGCATGGAAGGGAGATGGCACTTGCCTTATGGCAAAGGAAGGTAAACGCAAGGTAACCATTAATTCCCCCTCTGTGCATTCCTATTCTAGCGATGATGAACTCAATAGTGATAATGAGGACATGCTTATTGGACTAGATAGGAAAACAACTACTAAAATGAAATTTTTGCTTGATCAACTTGTTGAGAAGGAGAGGTCAAT
The DNA here is from genome assembly GCA_036927565.1 of Tuctoria greenei. Taxonomy (NCBI): domain Eukaryota; kingdom Viridiplantae; phylum Streptophyta; class Magnoliopsida; order Poales; family Poaceae; genus Tuctoria; species Tuctoria greenei. The sequence continues at coordinate 192,013,693 of JAYESD010000007.1, read as the reverse complement.
ACATCGTCAAGAGGACATGATCATCTCCCAAAAGGAGGAATATGTCGAACTTGACAAACTTCTAGAACTTGAAAAGGAACAAAGCAAATCACTCGAGCTTGAGTTAGCTTCGAGCAAGGAAAATTGCCTAGAGTTAACTGACAAATGCCACAATCAAGGACCAACTTGCTGACCTAATCAAGGTTAACAAGATCCTTGAAGTGCAGGTTGAGTCACTCAAGCTGAGTGAACCTTCCTCCTCTTCAAGTTCACCTTCTCAACCCACTAAAACTGATTTTGCTTATGCTTGCACATGTAAGAAAGGTGACACTAGTTTGAGGAATAAGCCAACCTCTACAAAGGATAAACATCCTGCCCAAAGTGGCATATTTGACAAGGAGAAGATCAAATATGCACGTAGTGCATACTTGGTCAATAGACCTCCAAATGTAAAATATGGCATTGGTTATTCTTATGGTGAAAAGCAACAGGCTAGAAGCCATAAGAATAACAAGGAGAGGATTACCTTTGTAAAAGGAAGGCCCTCTCAAATTGAAAAGTCACAGATTAAGACAGCAACTACACATGAACACCGGACCAGTCCGGTCGGTGTCCGGACAAGTCCGGTCCTCCGGACAAGTCCGGCCCCCCAGACTAGTCCTGTACATAAACAAAAACAGCTATTGTTTAAAACTTTTGATGCCTCCTATGTGTTAATGAGAAACTTGGCAAGGTTTATGCTCACTATATTGGGCCACGCCATGGGAACACCAAGTCTCATGTGTGGGTGCCCAAATGTATTGTAACTAACCTCCAAGGACCCAAGAAAGCTTGGGTACCTAAAACCAAATCATGATTTGTTTTTGCAGGCCTATTCCTCTGGTGGATCTAAATGGGTGTTAGACAATGGCTGCACTAATCACATGACCGGGGAAAGGAGAATGTTCGTGGAATATGAAGAGAATGCGGACCCAAACGAGGGCATGTACTTTTGGAGATAATAGTCAAGGAAGGGTGCTCGGTACCGGTAAAATTGCAATATCCTCTAAACACACACTTTCTCATGTTGTACATGTTGAATCCTTAGATTATAACCTGCTGTTGATATCTCAATTATGCGACAAAGGTTATAATTGCTTGTTCACTAACGAGGGTGTGACCGTTTCTAGGAGGAGTGATGGTTCTGTTGCATTCAAGGGTATGTTAAAGGGAAAGCTTTATCTTGTTGACTTCAACAAGGATAAAGCTGAACTTGACACATGCTTGATTGCAAAGACCAACATGGGTTGGCTGTGGCATAGACGGCTAGCGCATGTTGGTATGAGGAACCTTCAAAAACTCCTCAAAGGCGATCACATCCGAGGTTTAAAGGATGGTGTATTTGAGAAAGACAGGCCCTATAGCGCATGCCAAGTCGGGAAGCAAGTTGGAGCACCTCACCCCGCCAAAAACATCATGACTACAACAAGACCGCTCGAGCTACTACACATGGACTTATTTGGTCCAATAGCCTACATAAGCATCGGCGGTAACAAATATGGTTTAGTTGTCGTTGATGATTTTTCTTGCTTCACTTGGGTTTTCTTTTTGCATGATAAGTCAGAGACACAAGGAATACTCAATAAGTTCTTCAAGCAAGCTCAAAATGAATTCTCATTGACAATAAAGAATATTTGAAGCGACAACGGTACAGAGTTCAAGAACATGCAAGTGGAGGAGTACCTTGATGAAGAAGGTATAAAGCACGAATTTTCATCGCTGTACTACCCACAACAAAACGGAGTTGCCGAAAGAAAGAATAGAACACTCATAGAGATGGCAAGAACAATGCTCGATGAGTACAAGACATCGGATCGATTTTGGGCGGAAGCAATTAGCACCGCTTGCCACGCCGTAAATCGACTCTATCTTCATCGACTACTCAAGAAGACATCCTATGAGCTACTCACCGGTAACAAACCAAATATTTCATACTTTTGAGTTTTCGGTTCTCCATGCTATATCTTGAACAAGAAGCCTAGGACTTCAAAGTTCGCTTCGAAGTCCGATGAAGGTTTCTTGCTTGGTTATGATTTGAACACTTACGCCTATCTATTTTCAACAAGACCTCCGGACTTGTTGAAGTAGCACGTGACGTAGTGTTCGATGAGACTAATGGCTCCCACAAGGAGCAAGTTGATCCATGTGAACTAGGTAAGAAGAAGCTCCTTGTCAAGCATTGAAAAGAATGGCTCTAGCTGAGGTTCGACCACAAGAGCTACCTCCACACGTACATGAGGAAGATGAACCACAAGAGGAGACCAACTATCAAGGGGGGGCGTCAACACAAGATCAACCACAAGAATACGAAGATAATCAACAAGTCAACGAAGGAAATCACTTAGGGGGAGAAGCAGGTGATCATGAAGATACAACTCCTCAAGTGCCACACCCAAGAGTACACCAATGCGTCCAAAGGGATCACCCAATCTACAATATCATCGGTGATATCCAAAAGGGAGTAACCACTAGATCTCGCATAGCTAATTTTCGTGAGCACTATTCTTTTGTATCCTTTTTGGAACCACACATGGTTGAAGATGCATTGAAAGATCCGAGCTGGGTGGTGGCAATGCAAGAAGAATTGAACAACTTCAAGCGGAACAAGGTGTGGGAACTTGTGGCAAGACCCAATGCAAACATCGTCGGCACCAAGTGGGTCTTCCACAACAAACAAGATGAACATGGGGTGGTGACAAGGAACAAGGCACGACTTGTGGCCAAAGGGTATTCATAAGTTGAAGGTTTGGATTTCGATGAGACCTTTGCTCCAGTAGCTAGGCTTGAATCTATTAGAATATTACTTTCATATGCTACTCACCATGATTTCAAGCTGTATCAAATAGATGTGAAAAGCGCCTTCCTCAACGGACCAATCAAGGAAGAGGTGTACGTGGAGCAACCACCCGGGTTTGAAGACGAAGAGTTCCCCGACCACGTATTTAAATTGCGCAAGGCTCTCTACGGCCTCAAACAAGCTCCTAGAGCGTGGTATGAGTGTCTTAGAGATTTCTTAATTGAAAATGGCTTTAAGATTGGCAAAGTAGATTATACACTATTTACAAAGAATTTTGATGATGATCTTTTTATTTGTCAAATTTATGTTGACGATATAATCTTTGGGTCAACTAACCAATCTTTTGTGAGGAATTTACTAAATCATGACAAATAGGTTTGAAATGTCAATGATGGGAGAATAAAAGTACTTCTTGGGATTCCAAGTGCGGCAATAGAAGGAAGGGACGTTCCTGAGCCAAACCAAGTACACGCAGGACATCCTCAAGAAGTTTGGCATGGACAAGGCGAAGCCCATAAAAACCCCCATGGTAACGAATGGCCACTTAGATCTCAATGAAGATGGACCTAGCATCGACCAAAAGGTATATCGCTCCATGATTGGATCTCTACTCTATTTATGTGCATCTAGGCCAGATATTATGTCGAGTGTATGTTTGTGTGCAAGATTTCAAGCCAATCCTAAGGAATGTCACTTGACAGTCGTAAAAAGGATCTTGAGATATTTGGTTCATACACCCAACCTTGGTCTTTGGTACCCAAAAGGCTCAAAATTCAATCTCATTGGTTACTCCGATGCAGATTATGCCGGGTGCAAAGTAGATAGAAAAAGCACTTCCGGTACATGCCAATTCCTAGGGAGATCCTTAGTTTCTTGGTCCTCCAAGAAACAAAATTCCATTGCCTTATCCACAGCCAAAGCGGAGTATGTTGCAGCCGGGAGTTGTTGTGCACAACTTCTCTGGATGCGACAAACTCTAAGGGATTATGGTTACAATATGAACCATATTCCACTCCTTTGTGACAATGAAAGTGCCATCAAAATTGCCCACAACCCAGTTGAGCACTCCAGAACTAAACACATAGACATAAGACATCAATTTTTGAGAGATCATGCCATGAAAGGAGACATAGCCATTTCACATGTCAACACTCAAAAGCAATTAGCCGATATATTCACCAAGACACTTGATGAAAAGCGCTTTTGCGAACTCCGAAATGAACTAAATATCCTTGATGCTCGGAGTGTGGCTTGAAATGTTGCATACCTGTATGAATTCTTCAAATATGTTGATTGGATTGTGAAAATCATCTCTCTCATTTTTCTCCAAAAAACTATGTCAATTACTAAATCTTGATGAATTATGATCATTGCTTGATTGTCGTATGCTTACTGATCATATTCATCAATATTATTTGATGTGTTTTGCCTCTCTTTTCTCTAAATATGTACCTTCAAATATATATGAATGGGCTAAGCAATTCTTGCCTGGTGACCACGGACTAGTCCGTGGTTGCCCGGACTAGTCCGTCCATGCAGACTAGTCCGTAGAGTGCCGGTTAGGCCGGACTAGTCCGGTAGACAACGGACTAGTCCGATATAGCCCCTGGAAAAGTTTGGACTAGTCCGGTCATCTCTGGACTTGTCCGATTTTTCATGTCCATAACCCTAGCCGCCGCCAAACCCTAATTTCTTCACCTCCACTCTCGCCTCACGCGTTCTCTCTCTTCATGCTCGAGCTCCCAAGGCAATTTCTTGCTCCCTCCACCAAAAAGCTTCGCATTTGGGCGGAAATCAAGCTTGTCCACTTGAGGATTGAAGCTAGCGGACTTGTCCGGCCTTAAACACCCTCATCTCCAAGTTTCAAGCAATTTTTCTGGTAATTTCCGCTCAAACCCTAGAAATTCCGAATTTCTTCATTGTTGATCAAATAGCCTAGCATTCCTCGCTATATACATGCCCTCTTGATGTATTACGTGTATGCTAAGGTCGTTGTACATTAGGATTCACCATGTGTCTAGTTTCCTAGGTTTTTGAGTTTGAACACCAGACTAGTCCGGTCCATGCACGGACAAGTCCGGTCCCCCGGACTAGTCCGTGCCTGTGCACCGGATAAGTCCGATGTTTCTGAACTCAAAACCTAATTCTTCAATTCCTCAATGCAATTCCTTGCTATCCTTTCACACCTATGCCTTGTATCATTCATTATCATTCATGCCACTCATTCTTAGGTCATGTCGAGCTCGGGCAATGATGTCTCTGACTTTGAGGCCGAGATGGACCACGAGGTGGCACCTCAGACCTCGACGGGTCTTGGCAAGAAGCGCCAAGAAAGACCGTTCGAGCCAGCTCAGTCTCCTCCACAGGCTTGGAGGAAAGTTCTAGCTAAGAAGCCATCCTCCAAGGTGCCTGCTTCTAGGGCTACCACCTGCGGTGGCCCTAGCGTGCCAAGTGTCAGCCTAGCAAAATGCAAGGGCAAAGGAATAGCAACATGTCCGGTTAGCCCGTTGAAACTCCATGCTCCAAGGGAAGGGGTCCGGGACCCCAATGAAGAGAAGTTCAACAGGAAGGGCAGTGACTCAGCGGCAAAATTCAGAAGCATCGATTGGTATGGCCGACCGAAGCAAGCTGCTGATGGAAGATTCTGGTGCAACTTCCATGCTGATTACTACAAATCGGTGTATCTCCCAATGAAGACACCAATGGTGCACAATCAGTGGATTGACTGGGCACATTTTGAGAAGATGGGCTGCTCAACGTTCACTGAAGTAGTGAGATCCATTGAGAAGCATGGCCTGAGGGATCTTTTCGCCTTCAGGAATAACTGGAACAATGAAGTGATTGCACAGTTCTATGCAACCTATGACTTCTCTAGTGAAGATGAGGAGAGTGTAACTTGGATGACCCATGGATCCAAGTACAGTATTACTCAAGAAGATTTTGCTAGTCTGCTTCACCTTGACACCCCAAGATCTGACTGCCTGGTCATTCACAACATAGGTGTCATTGAAAAGGATAGGATAAAGTTCCTACATGAGCCAAATTCAAAGTTCAACCCTCCTTCCACCAAAAATATGAAGCCATTCTTTGTGGTGCTGAACAGAGTTTTGAGGAAGACGATTGCTCCCAAGGATGGAGATGCTGGGAGTGTGCAAGGATACCTCCAGACTCTGATGAGGGTCATAAGCAAGGACCGCCCATTTGATGTGGCAGAATACATTTGGAATGACATGGTGAACATATCCAGCACTACCAACAGGTCTTGTGGATATGCTCCTTACCTAATGTTTGTGATTGAGAAAGTCATCGAGATTGAGTTTGTGAAAGATGTGGAGCATCTCCCCTTGAGGCCCCAAATGCCTCAAAATCCGAGTGTGCAGGCTGCTCCCTTGCTGGCCTCCAGTCCCGAGGCACCAGCAAGATCAAGAGAAGATGCTAGGGCTGCCCCTGCTTCTAGTGCAGCCCCTTAAAAAGGTTCAGCCAGTGGAATTCTCAGATACCTGACTGCAATCTTTGCCTCCTGCAAAAAGGCCGAAGTGAAGGACCATAAGCTCAACAAGAAAAGAAAGGAGGACATGAAGTATATCAAGGCAAATGTGAAGCAAATTTGCCAGAAACTGGAGATTGAGCCAATTGAGTCTCCAATAATCTTTGAAGACTTAGATTCTGATTTCACTGAGCTTGGGCCCTTGACCCCCTCCGAGCTTGCCTACTTTGGCGTTGGGGGCTCGAGTAGCACCGCTCCTCCTCCTCCTCCTCCTCCTCCTCCTCCTCCTCAAGCTGAAGATGAAGATGATGAAGACGACGATGAGAGGACTGACAACGAAGAGTGAAGACCTTAGGACCCTCCTCTCCTTCTTTTTTCTGTCTTGATGCCAAAGGGGGAAGATTGAGGGGGAGTCTTAGTCTTAGTTGTAGTTTGCGAGGATAGAGCCTATGCTATGTGTTTTAACTCTTTTGTGGCTTGTAAAGTTTTAACAATGATCTTAAGTTAATTATGGTTCTGTGATGCAATGATTTGATCCTTTGAGTAGTATTTATGAAAACTGTGATTTTGCTTTAGAATGACATATATGCTTGGTAGTGGGTAATTAATGTCAATTATGTCATTCTCAATGTTTCAGTACACTTAGTTATACATCCCACCATAAAGAATGCACATATGGACTATGCTTTCACTACTTGATGTATTTTGAACTCATATGTGCATACTTTATGAAAATCTCAATTTTCATCATATTTTGTGAAATCTCAATTGGTTGTCATCAATCACCAAAAAGGGGGAGATTGAAAGTGCATCTAGGACTCCCTTGTGGGTTTTGGATGATTTATGACAAGAAATTGGGATCCTAACCTCTTTGTTGAGATGAGTGCAGGTTTTTAATAGAAAAATGAGCAAAGTGCCAAAAAGAAGGAAGAATGGGGAGCAAAGTGGAAATGAGCTCAAGGAAGAAGAATAGTAGATCATTGTGTATGGAGTGTGTTAAGAAAACACATCCCAAGAGCTCAATCACAATTAAACACACACATTGCACAAAGTTACACAGGATCGGACTAGTCCGACTGACACCGGACTAGTCCGATATCCTCTCTGCACAAAATCGGACAAGTTCGATATCCATCGGACTAGTCCGATATCTCTCTGACTAGAATCGGACTAGTCCTCCCCAGTGCGGACTAGTCCTCAAAACACTTCACAAGTCACACAAAATCGGACAAGTCTGATCACAACCGGACTAGTCCGATATTCTCTCTGGTCCAAATCGGACAAGTTCGATATTTGCACAGACTAGTCCGAAAAACCCTCTGAACTAAATCGGACAAGTCCTCCAAGTGCGGACTTGTCATCCAATACACTTAGGGTTTCACATGTCCGGACAAGTCCGATGACTATCGGACTAGTCCGAAGATTTCCAGTAGCGAAATCGGACAAGTCCGTTCCTAGCCGGACTAGTCCGATATTTTGGGACACTTAGGGTTTGCTACACACAGCACACCGGACTAGTCCGGTGACCAGCACGGACTAGTCCGATGTTTCTGAACCCTAACAGTCACTTTTAGAAACCCATATAAATAGAGTTGCACGGCCATATTTTATACACTCTCGAACCCTAGCGCCGTCACACCTCCCAAGAGCCTCAAAAACCACATCTCTCCACAAAATTAAGTGCAACAAAGATCAATCCCTTGGGGATTCACTCTAGTTCATTGGAGAGACACGTTCAACACCACATTGAGCTCTTGGTTTGATTCTCTAACACACTCCTGCGATTTAATTGTAATCTTTTGAGTGTGTTCTTGGTGGTATTTCGTGTTGTAATCAAAGAGAGCTCTCAACGTGTGAGAAAGCCCCTTGAATTCGGTTATTCACCCCTTTGAGATAAGTGGAAGAGGATTGGCCTTCGTGGCGATCCGACGAGGGTAGTGTTGGAGAAGGCCCGGTCCTTTTGTGGACTCCTCAACGTGGATGTAGGTTGCCTCTGTGGGAACCGAACCACGGGATAAATCTCTTGTGTTCCTCTTTTGTGTTCATTGTCCTTTACATTATATCAATCTAGGGTTACAATTGATCTTGATTACTTTTTGTTGAAATATCAAGCATAAGATTGAATTGTGATATAACCTGATTCATAATCTTGTAACACTTTGTTTAATCGTATATTTCCGCTGCATATATTGAAGAATAAAGTTAAGCGATCAAACCTAATCAGTCTAGTCCGTATACACCGGACTAGTCCGCACTTTACCGGACTAGTCCGATTTCTCTGGTTTGGAACTGGTTGTTAAGTGTTGCAGGATCCGACAATTTTCAAAAAGGCCTATTCACCCCCCCCCTCTAGGCCACATTCAAAATTGACACAAGCATGCAATTTTGAAAACAAAACATTTATTGTAAAAATAGGATCAATATGTTCAAGGACACTTGCCTGGCTCTTGGGCTTGGTTTGGGTCAAAGTCTTCAAAATTTTGGTACTGGAGGTCCTCCGCAACACTCTCTAGTGCAAATCCGTCAAAACCGCGGAATAAAATACAAGAATCACAATCAATAAGTGCACATATATTACTCAATATGTCATGACATGCATGATTAATGCAAATGCGAAGAAAAACTAGTTAATGAGTTGTTAGTAATGTTTAGTAACTAGTTCTATTAGTTTTTAACAAGTTTGGATGGGTTTGAAATTGATTCAAAACAATTTAGAGTTAATTTAGCATAAAGCGGTCAGCAAAATCAGACTAGTCCGTTGTAGGGTCGGACTAGTCTGCCCTTTGCAGAAATTACGAATTAGAGTTTTCTAGATCAACGTGAATTTAGAGACACGGAGTTGAATTCATGTGAGAAAGAGGAAGTAGAAGGTATACCAGATGTTTAGAACTCTAATGAATCAAGGGTATTGGAGGCAACACTTGGATCTTGACGATCTAGGGTTGATGAAGAAACTTGAAGGTGAATTGTTGATGAAGAACAAAAACTTAATGGAGACCTTGATCCTCTTTTGTTTCCTCCTCTTCTTCTTCTTGCTCGGGATCTCCTTCTCCCTCCTTGGTGGCGGCTCTCCACGAACTAGGGTTTGTGGTCTTTCAATTGAGGCAAAAGGATGTAAAGTCAAGGGGTGGGTTTGTTTATATAAGGGTGGAGGGCTAGGGTTTGATGGATTTCGAGTTTGGGGTGGGTGGAGACCGGTGTGGGGTCCCACATAGGCTCCAAAAGAGTTAGACACGGTGTACTTAGGCCCACTTAAGGTAAAAGCCAAAAACACGTCGTACAAAAGATCAACTCAGAATCGCGATCATCGGACAAGTTTGCAAGAGGCCGGACTAGTTCGAAGTTAGTCAGAGAGATATCGGACAAGTACGGACTAGACATCAGACAAGTCTGAACTTAGTCAGAGTGGAAAACAGACAAGTCTGCTAGATGTCGACAAATTCGGACAAGTCTAAGGACTTGGCAAAATTTTTAAGGAATTGGAATACCGGACTAGTCTGCAATGGACTAGACAAGTCCAGAAACTGTACAGAGAGAAAAATGGACTAGTCCACAGCAAAAACGGACGTTTCCGAAGTAGGTCAGAGAGAAATCGGACTAGTCCACACCAAAAACGGACTAGTCCGCACTTCCCAGAATTCTTAAGTGCGGTTTTGCTTCTAATTAATTTAAACTCATTCCTTTTTATGTGGATTAAAGTTAAACATGTATAATGAACTTATGCAATGCATGATGCATGGAAATGAGGGTGTTACAACTTCATGCTCTTTCGACCTTCAAGGTCGGCGACATTAACAACTTCGCTCTCTATCGACAGTCAAGGTCAGCGACTTCAAAGGCTTCGTGCTTGGCTATTTATAGCCGCACCAAGGGAGACGGAGAGATAAGAACAATGGAGGTGGTGCATCAAGACGCGTCATAACCGATGGCACAATAAAGGTTTACAGTGACCGAGGACATCCAGAACATGATGCTCCACCTCCTCGTAAGTCCCGCTACAATAAAGATTGGCGGAGACCGCAGACTCCTACGACATGCTTTGCCTCCTGGCTTATGCCAGCTCGAAGGGGCTAACTCTACCACAATGATCCGAGGCAGAGTAGGGACCAAGGGGCGTCACTTCGCCTCCCCCAAACTTCAGCTTGTCTAGCCAAGGAAAGAAGGTTAGGATCCCGACTTATGCATGGGACTCGATAGAGTTCCAGGTTCAAAGGTCGACCCACAGGGTTTCAAGACCACTCAGAACGAACCATAACGAGGTATGGATCACCGTGAGATGGTTCCACATGGGGAAATTTCAAATGTAGTAGATACCTTCGACATCTGCAATGGAGCATATTCGAGTTGTAAGTTGGCGATTTCATGGTAGCCCCCAAATGGTCAGCACCGAGTTGCTCGGACCCTTGAAAGGTACAAGATTTGTGAGAATCTATTGAACAAAATCTAATGAAACGCGGGAACCAATCCTGACCGCAACTGTCGGTACCCTACGTACCGAGTACCCCACGATACCAAAACAAGTGCAAGGAAGTTCCACCCGTCAAAGTCAAAGGCTCTCGCAGGTCCCCCATGGCACGTTGCACCAGACCCACTGTAAGGGCATCTAGGATATCCCTTGTGGGTTTTGGCTAATTGATGACAAACATATGAGATCCTAATGAAACTATTGAGATGATTGCAGGACAAACAAGTGAAACAGCTCGGTGCACACAAAAAGGTGAAAAACGGAGTGGTGTCCAAAGAGGGATACTTTGATGGAGCTTTGAAGAACAAATTAGACTTTAAATGTATAGGGAGTGTATGAAAGACACTCCAAGAGCTCACGAATTTGCACAGGGGTAAGGGTTTTAAAATTAACCTAACTTTCACAGTGCACCGAAATAGTCCAATCATGGACCGGACTAGTCCGACAGACTTTCTGCAGTCTCCCTTCTCTAGAGACCGGACTAGTCCGTGTGTCCACCAGACTAGTCCGTTGAACTTTTTGGAGTCTCCCATATTGGGAGACCGGACTAGTCTGTGTGTCCACCGGACTAGTCCGTTGAACTTTCTGGAGTTCACCTTCACACAGCACCGGACTAGTCCGAGCTTGGACCGTACTAGTCCGCCAGACTCTCTGGACTTCGAGTTACACTCTGACCGGACAAGTCCGGACTTGCACCGGACTAGTCCGGTATTAGGGTTTTTCAACGGTAACTTTTTGGAAACCATATAAATAGAGAATCCACGACCTTCCACAGAATACACACGTCGAATACTGCTGAAAACACAAACCCTAGTGCCGCCACTTTGTCCCAAGAGCCCAAAACACATCTCCCCACACATCAAAAGTGCAAAACAAGGAAAATAAATTGAACACTTGGATTCGGGATTGGGAGATCGTCATTCCTTCGTTGCGAGCTCTTGGGGTTTGATCTTTCTACACTTATACTCTGCATTGTAATACTTTCAAGTGTATTTGATCGCCTCTTTCGTTGTAATTCTCATGGGAGCCCTCAACGTGTGAGGTTGCCCCACAAACTCGGTGATTACCCGTGATAGTGGAATCAAGTCGGCCTTTGTGGTGACTTAAAGAGGGAAAGGGTTGGAGACTTGGCTTTGTGTGAGCTTCCTCAACGAGGACGTAGATCTCGTGGTGAGATCGAACCTCAGTAAAAATTCGCTTGTCTCTTGTGCCTCATTTACTTTACTTTTTCTTCACTAGATCACTTGATTGCTAAACAACAATTTAAGTTGCTCATAAGTCTTCACGTGCATTCATACACTAATATTAAATCAAAGAATTTGTTGTTCTCATTTCCGCTGCTAGAAGAACCTAGTTTCCCAAATAACACTTAATCAACTCACATATTTCAGCACACCGGACTAGTCCGCTCACATAACTGGACTAGTCCGGTCAATCAAGTTTTTGACGACTCTATTAAGTGTGCAGGAAATTCAAAAGGCCTATTCACCCCCCAATAGGCCACATTCAATTGGTATCAGAGCAAGGTTCTCTGCCAACGAGACTCACATCTCGGAGAGATCAATGGCCTCTGAGAAGAACAACGATATCTCGAAGATGAACATCAATGAGGAGGAACAAGAAGCTAAAGCCTTCGATGTGCTGAAGGAAAGCCCACATCATGATGAAGAAGTGCGACAACTAAAGGCACCCCTGAGAAAGAAACTGCTAGGACAAAAAGGAAAAGAAGAAGAGAAGACGACGGGGAGTGGTCATCACGACTACTCCCGACACCCTTACAACTACAATCATCTCAATTCAAACAATCACTATCTATCCATTCCTATGGGAAAGCCTCCACAGTTTGACGGAAGTGACTACACCATGTGGAAGTACAAAATGAAGATGCATCTAATATCCCTGAATCTTAGTCTGTGGCACATTGTTTGCACTGGCATAGATATCCCGGACACGGATGAGGAACTCACTCCAGAACAAGAACAAGAGATTCACAAAAACGCACAAGCCGTCGCCGTGATCACATCATCACTGAGTAGAGAAGAATTCACCAAGATCGATGGTTTAGAAAGTGCAAAAGAAATCTGAGATACACTTAAGACAGCTCATGAAGGAAATAGATCGGTTCGTGAAGCCAAAATTGAGATGCTTGAAGGAGAGTTGGAGAGATTTGCTATTGAAGAAGGTGAATGACCTCAAGACATGTACAACCGGATGAAGGCACTCATCAACAAAATTCGTGCCTATGAAAGTAAGAAATGGATGGATCACGAGGTGGTCAAAAGAATGATTAGAGCCTTCATGCCAAGAAATGTCACACTTTGCTCAATGATTAGAGAAAGCCCCAGATTTCACAAAATGACTCCGGATGAGTTATTGGGGAAGATCATAAATCATGAAATGATGGAGAAAGAGGCTCAATACGTCAAAGACTTAGCCGAACTCACCTCTTCCAAAAAGAAAGAAGTTGCTCTCAAAGCAACGTGCAGACCCAAACTCAAAGAAACTCGTGAAGACCAAGACGATGGGCATACAAGCGACGAGAGCACTAATCTTGATGATGAATAAATGGTACTATTTATCAAGAAGTTCAAACACACGATGAAAAGAAGACACGACAACAATTCAAATGAAGGCAAAAGCAAGGATAAAGGAAAATCCAAGGCTCGACGTACTTGCTACAACTGCGGAGAGTATGGTCACTTCATGGTGGACTGCCCCTATGAAGAAAATAAAAAGAAGAAGGAAACAAGACCTCAAGAAAAGAAAAATTTCAGAAAAAGAAGACAATCCCATCAAGCTCATATTGGCAAGGAGTGGGACTCAAACGACGAGTCCTCCTCCGATGAAGAAGAAGAGATAGCCACTATCACAGTCAAGAAACCTACTATGAAAGCCACACTCTTCCCAAACATGGGATGACAAGATATGAACAACCACACTTGCCTTATGGCTAAGGAAGGCACGAAAAAGGTTCGAATCACTCCTCCTACGCTAAATTCTTCTATTGATGACTTTGATAGCTCTAGTGATAATGAAGAAATGTTTAGAGGACTAAGTAAAACTGCTTTAAAGAAAATGGAAATGTTGTCAAACGAAATCTTTGAAAAGGAGGAACTTCTTAACCGACAAGAAGATATACTCATCCGTGAAAGGAAGAGATATCAAGAAGTTGAAAAGCTTCTCGAGCTTGAAAGAGAGAAGAACGAGTCGCTTGAAGTTGAGCTTGCCTTGAGTAAGGAAACTTACTCAAAGTTAGGGGACTCACATATTTCAATCAAGGAAGAAATTGCTAACTTGTCAAAAGTTAACAAGATCCTTGAGGTGCAAGTTGAGTTGCTCAAGCAAAGTGACTCCTCTTCCTCCAAGAGCTCTTCCTCCAAAGATATGAGTTATACAACAATCAGAACTTGCAGTTGCTCTAGTAAGAAGAATGTTATTTCTAATACTCCAACTTCTCATAATTTGCATGCTTCTCCAAGTGACATCTTTGATAAGGAGAAGATCAAATATGCACGCAATGCATATATGGTCACTAGACCTCCTAATGTCAAAGATGGCCTTGGTTTTGACAGGAACAAACACATGTCTACTCCTAATCATGCTAATAATAGATTGTCTTTGTTAAGCAAAAATCCCATGAATCTGATTTACAAATATTGTTTCGTACATTTGATGTTTCCTATGTTCTTATGAAAGCCAAATATGGAAAAGTCATTGCTAAATATACAGGGCCATGCCACAAGAACTTGAAAACTTGTGTGTGGGTGCCCAAGACTCTTGTGACTAACCTGAGAGGACCCAAGTAAGCTTGGGTACCTAAAACAAAAGAATAATTCTTTTTTGAAGGCTTACTCCTCCAGTGGATCTAAATGGGTGCTAGATAGCGGATGCACAAATCACATGACCAGAGAGAGAGAGGTATGTTTGTGGAGTACGAGTACAACTAGGATCCAAGTGAAGGCATATACTTCAGAGATGTAGGATCGAAGAGCACGTGCAAAGCTACCAGAGGGGGGGTGAATGGTAGATTTACAAATCTTACGCAGCGGAAACAATTAAACCCCAACCCCTTCAGTAGAAAAATGATCTGTTAAAGAAATTGTGTGTGAGACTAATCTAAACGTGTTTCACTGTGACAAAAGTGATAGATATCATAGAGAATCAAGTCACGAAGACAACACAACAAGAATCACTCAAATCCGTCGAGAAAAACTCAAGTTATGATCGAAAGATCAAACAAAGATCAATCTGCACTACTCGAGAAAAAACAGTTCTGGAACGCTGCAAGGAAACTCGTGTAGATCATAGACCACAAATGCAATGACCGTGAAATTTTGACAGATGATATATAATCAAGTTGTGAAGATAACCCAAAAAGAATCACGTCAATTGGATGTGTAAAACTCGAGGTATGATAAAACCACCAATGAAAGGTAGTGCTGTCCAGAAACTCGAAGAGTAAAACTTGTCTGGAACAAGTCAGACGAACAAGGCACAAAAGTTCCTTCAAACTACGAATTTTATTCAATAGAACACAAGAGGAACAGCCCCAAAGTAGTGCACCACGAGCTCTGGGCTTCCTTGCTTATATAACTAGCTCGAAAGCCAACTCAACTCAAATCAGGAACCTAATCCTACTCTGTTCACGAATCGTAACTTTCCATAACTGCTTAGGATTCTTCTATACGCAGATAGAAGCAATCTTAAGACTTCCAAACACCTTAGTAACGTATACCACATTTCTAAACAACTCAAATTCGTGACCCACACGAAATCCTATCATAACCAACTCAAATCTTTCCATATTTGAGTAAAACCTGACTCAGCCACAGTCTGAGTCCATAACCTAGTCAGTTGGACCTTTCCGACCAACTCTTTATGTCCACATCTCTTCATCACATCTCGGAACCATGTAGACACGTTCATGCACTCCTTGCGCACGTGCAAACATCTTCCAGTGATGTCCACGATACCTTCACATGCATTGTTCTTGATTCAATCATGCTGCGCAACCTCCTGATCAGCTCAACCACAATTCCTCCCGAATTTGGTTGTTGGAACCTCATCTCCTCCCTGAGACTAGTCCAATGGATCCCATCACCAGCCATGTCTTGAACTCAAGCAACACCTGCACATGAATAAACAACCAATCCATACGAGCCCAAGTCCTCGACTTGACTCAAGTTAGTCCCGAACACAACACCTTACGTGAGAACCTCACATAAGCATGTTGCAAAGCCACAGTAACACTATATCATCCATATCAACCAAAAACGCACCAAAGACTTAGCAAATGAATACTAAGCAATCTTTCCAGAGATGTAAAGCAAGTACGAAACATTGCAAATGAAAAGCAGAAGCACTGCAGTCAAGTTCCGAACCTTGCCAAAGCAAACCGGACCTTGAGCCGGAGCTAACAAAAACATGTCGGAGCTAAAGTCGGACCTTGATAAAAAGGTGTTTTGGTGATATTCAAAACTTTTATCGTCAAAGCAAGTGTATTCACTACAAGCCAATGTATTCAGCACACATAGGTCTTACAATCTCCGCCTTCATGAATGCATTGGCAACACCACTTAAAATCCGAACATTGGCTTATTCACATAAAAGTTTTGAAAGCATTTTCTCCCCCTTTGTAAATCAAAAGTAAAATGAGAAGAAAATCCAAAAATTATCCCATATTATCTCTCCCTCTTTATTATCTCTCCTTATGCACATATTCTCTTTCTCTTCATGCTTATCTCTCTCCCTTTGACAATGTATTCAGCAAGTCATGAGCATATAAACAAATTATCTCTCCCCCTTTAGTTGTTATGAGCATATTATAACATATACATATAAACAAAGCTCATCCAAGTCATACTATCAAGTACCTTACATTATCACATCAATGAGATATATAAAGTAGTGTAAGCCATGCTAGAGATCAAATGTAATTTTCAATTTAAGCAAGTCATGATCTCACAAACTTAACTATTTCAAAACCTGAAATCATGACACTAGTTGCTGCATTTTATTATTTTCAAAGCATAAATTTAGATCATATGATATTTGCAAGAGATTATATGTGCATCTGCCTT